>CAOLHI010000275.1:0-736123 GCA_948474755.1 Ctenosaura bakeri
GATGAAGAATATTACTTTTGATTTTAATATAAATGAAGAGCTTTCCTTTATTGTATAATCTGGAACAGTTTTTGATACCCATCCCCTTGCCTCCCAGCTTCCTTCAGAGAAATGAAGAGCACACTTCAGTTAAGGTGGTAATGGGAGGGAAGAACATTGTGAGAACACATAGTTTATTGCGTCACAAGAATCCTGAATTTTTGCCTGTTCTGAATTTGAAAATTCAAGAGAGAGGGTTCATCCTTGTCTTCTGTTTGGCAGAAAAGCTTGTAGCTGAGCCAGCCTGCAAGCTTTCATGTCAAGGAGTATTTATATTCCTCTGCATATTGTAACAGCGGTGCAGCTGGTGCTGGAGTAGCTACAAAGGGCATCCCAGGTTATGTAATCTTCCCCACACTTGGTGGGGCCATGTGTACTAAGATGCTAAGATGCAGTGATGGTAGTGAGTGTGTAAATATTTAGTGCTCAGCATTTTCTTCTTAAGTGAAGTGAAAAGTATATTTGGAAAGAAACCCTGTTTTAATTCCTTTCTGTATTAAAACATTCTGTTACTGAATTTTAATGTATCATGTCAGTGGAGGCATTCCTTTAAATAGCATGGCAAATGCTATCAATGATTGCTTTGAAATCATATTGTTGAGCCATTAGGGTATATCTCGTTCTGGAACTATCAACATTTTCCTGATTTCACTGAGACAATGCCTGACAGCTTTTGGAAGTTACTGTTTTGCTGGAGAAATAAAAAGAAGAGGGATTTCTGGCAGACTTTGACCAGTCTTCAACTACTACAAGTAGTAAGCAGTTCGCCCATGGTACAAATAAAGAATAAAGTTGCATTTTTAAAAAATGCTATATTGTCCTGTATGTCCTCCCAGGACCTCCAGTGCATTCCCAAACTTCCCTTTTTTTTTTTTATTTTTTTTTTGGCAAAAAATGACAAATACTCAGTTTTAAATGGTAAATCAAGCTCTAGGTAAATCAAGCTTTAGCTTTCCAAACTTTTCATGTTGGTGACACACTTTTTAGACTTGCATCATTTTGTGACATAGTAATTCAGTTTTACTAGCAATTGGGACATTAAACTAACCCGTTATAAGAGATACAGACATATACATAAAATGTAATAAAACGCATAGGGACACAACATCTCTCATGAAAACCTGTCATATATTTTTAGAACTATATGATTTATAAATAATAACATACATTTCCGAGATTGTAGATGACACACCTACACACTTCAGGCAGCACACTAATGTGTCACAGCACACTATTTAGAAAGCTGTGCTCTAGAGTATGATTAATTATTTAAATGCTGTTTTGCCCCCTCCCTGTTTTAATTCCTGAATAGCCTTTTTAAAGTTCTACTTCTTGAAATATTTTCTTAGCCTAAAATAGATACATGAATGGGGAAAGGAATTAAAATAATTCTTAAATTACAAATCAAGCCACCTTAGGCTTTTTTCTCCATCAGGACTTTTTCCCAGTTTGGGAGAGTTGGGCATGTTTTGAAGGTAAAAATGTCCCCTTGACCCTCAGTGCATGGGGCTATACCAGGAAAATGAAGAATTTGATCATCAGGAAGAGCCAAGATTCTAGAAATCTTTTAAGAGTATTTTGAATTTTGACTTGCAAATGTAAACCAGTATTCCAATCTGCCTCCTTCCTCAAAGACTCTAGTTAAATCTAGTTCTGTCCAGTTTCCACCCATGATTCAAAAGTCTGGTTAAAACTCAGCTATGAAGATAAATGCAAAGCAGGCAGAGGAAACCAGATGTAAAAGTGAAATTTGCACTAGTCCATTATTTAAAAATTATTTATAAGAACATAGAGCTTAAACACCCAAAATTAATTAATTGTCTGCTGTTGAATTAATGGTCAACCTGATCTAATTAGAACTTTTCATATATAGCAATTTATCACCCCTCTGATATATGGCCTTCTCTCCTTTGCACATAGACCATGAATGAAAAAAGGGTCAGGAATGAAAGCAGTTCACTTTCTGAGCGCTATATGACCAGAGGGAAAGTTCATTTAAGTTCAGCACACCTGGGAACAAACATTCTGCACAAAGAGTCACTAGTCACTGATTTATCTTAGACTGCCTACAAATGCCTAGGGAGAAAATGGCATTAAACAACAATAGCCATGTCACTCAAAAGTTTGGAGCTATCTCTTTTTTAAAAAAAAGTAAATAGTTTACCATATGACATTAGCCTGTTTTTTAAAAAAAAAAGAAAAAGAAAAAAAGAAAAGAAAACCTACCATAATACATGGATCTAGTCATCTAGATAGCAAGACTGTCCATACTGTACATGACAAAGTCCTAGGGATGTGGCTATCCGAAGTGCCAGTGCAACCTGGAAGCAGGTTGCCAGGAAACTAGAATAGCTCCCCAGGAGAGAAACCCATCCCAGTAGTGTGTGAGAGGGGCTGGTGGCTGAGAGAAAAAGTTATATAAAGCCAAGTATCATTCATTCATTCATTCATTCATTCATTCATTCATTCATTCATTCATTCATTCATTCATTTGGTGAGATTCTATCAAATAGCTAGGGAGTGGAGTCCCTTAACCAGTCAGAGAGTGTGAGAGGGTTAATTTTCAGTGGAAGCCTAGTCAGAAGCAGAAGAGTAATTGAACCCTGGTAGAGTCTGGTCAGAGAGTGTGACCTAAATTGAGAGCTGAGTCGTTGATAGAAGTATAGCCAAAGGGCTGTTTGTGATACTCTTAGAATTATAGAATCATAGGGTTGAAGAGACCACAAGGGCCATTTAGTCCAACCCTCTGCTATGCAGGAATACATCATCAAAACATTCCCAACAGATGGCCATCCAGTCTCTGTTTAAAAGCCTCCAAAGAAGGAGACTCCACCATACTCTGAGGCAGCACATTCCACTGTCGACCTGCTCTTACCATCAGGAAGTTCTTCCCAGTGTTTACATAGAATCTCTTTTCCTGAGGTTTGAAGCCATTTGCTCCATGTACTAGTCTCTGGAGCAGCAAAAAACAGGCTTGCTCCATCCTCTATATGACATCCCTTCAAATATTTAAACATAGCTATCATGTTGACTCTTAACCTTCTCTTCTGCATGCTAAACATACCCAGCTCCCTAAGCCTCCCTTCATAGTTTCCAGACTTTCTGTCATTTCATTCCCCTCCTCTGGACATGTTCCAGCTTGTCAATATCCTTCCTGAACTGTGGTGCCCAGGACTGGATACAGTATTTCAGTTGGGGTCTGACAAAAGCAGAATAGAGTGATACCATCGCTTCCCTCAATCTAGACACTATATTCCTGTTGATGCAACCCAGAATTGCATTGTCTTTTTTGGCTGCTCCATCACACTGCTTTACTCATGTTCATCTTGTGATCTACTAAGACTCCTAGATTCTTTTTACATGCACTCTAGTCAAGTCAGGTGTCCCCCTCTTACATCTGTGCATTTCATTTTTTCTGCTCAAGTATAGTACCTTACACATCTCCCTATTGAAATTCATTTTGTTAGTTTTGTCCCAGCTCTCTGATCTGTTAAGATCTGTCAGGAATTTCTCCCTGTCAGACCGCAACTACCAAGGGAGGAGAGAGGTCAGGAACACCTGGGGAGTCCGAATATACCAAACACCAGGAAAACACAAGCCGAGCCAGGTCCAGTCCAAGGGTTCAGGAGGCAGAGATCCATCCGGAGGGTTTCAGGGAGCAGGAGACACAAAGGTTGTGAGGGCTTGCTGATAATCTGCTGCAAGCAAGGAGCAGCCACACCGGCAGACTTAAATAGCCCCTGTGAGCAGGTGCTGCTCGTTGTTGTTCCTCAGCCTAGTCCAAGCAGCCTCCCTCTCTGCAACCCGTTTCAGCCTTCTGCGAGATTGAGGGCTGGTGGGCACAGCTGGCTGCAACTCCCCTGCATCACTGCTGGTTGCCTCTCCATCATGGGATGACTGGGGCAACTCAGTCTCTGTTTGACCTTCCAGTGCGGGGGATGTTTGCAGGTTGACTTGCTCAGTCACTGGCTCGGCCCCATGCACAATCAGTTGCTCCTCAATCACAGCATCATCATCTATCACAAGATCATTTTGAATTCTGGTCCTGTCTTCTGGAATGTTAACTACCCCTTCTAATTTGGTGTCATCTGCAAATTTGATAAGAATGCCCCCTATTCCATCATCCAAATCATTGATAAAGATGTTGAGTAGTACTGAGTCCAGGAGAGAACTCTGTGGCACCACCCTAGTCACTTCTCTCCTGGATGAAGATTAGCCGTACTTGTGCTTTATATGTGAGCCTAAAGATACAAGTGAACTGTCTGAAAAAGTACAGTGAAGAAATGTATCAACCTTGAACTGCATTTGAAATCTGGAATGCTACTTTATTCTGATTGTTATCTTAATAAATGTTACAGTATATAGGGTAACAAACCGAGTTGTATATAGTATTATAGAGTAGCACAGAAAACACACTACCACAAAGTTATTGAGTAGTTCTAAACAAACATTGAAAACCCTCACCCTTCTATGGAAAGGTGGTGTTATAAGGAGGGGAGGCAGAGCTGTGTGGTAAAGACAGGATGCCTTATCAGGTTGGGAATTGCCACACCAATATGAAGGCCTGTTACGTTGCAGGATTGATGTCATGCCTCTGGTTTCAGCTTTATCTGTTTTGTTGATGCTTCACTGTTCAACTACATTTAGCTCAATTTGTTTATGCTTCTGCTTTTGCATTGTTTATAGTATTTCTGTGTGTACATTTAGATTTGCATAAAAATACTTTAAATGTTTGTGAGCAAAAATATTTCAGTGCACGGGCTGTATTTACATAATTGATCACAGCATCAGGACCAATTTTACAAGTATATAGCTTTAAAGGAAGTACTTATATAGAAATATGTTTTTTAGGGAATATAGCATAAGTAGAAGGAAAGACTAATAGATATTTACACTTTGAGTAAGTGATGTACATATTAGCACTGTTACCTGTCATGTCTGAAATTTTTAAATGTTCTATAGTTGCAGTGATTTTAAGCTATAGGTTATTCTCAGAGTGGCAAAACAATTTGACAGTTTAGTTTTTATGGGATACTCCTAACATTTCCTCATTATCCTCTTTCCCTTTACAGGTTACTCCATTACTCCACAAGTCTGAAGAGCAAAAGGATGAATCTCCCTCATCATGGAGGCTAAGTCTACGAAAAACTAGTAGCCAAAACACGCTTAATGAAAGCAGTGCTCCTTATGACACACTGAAAGAGAAAGGCAGCTCAATCTATCGCTCCTCATCAACCCCTAGGATTTCTGCACTATTAGACAACAAAGAGAAGGTGCGGAATGATCTTGTTTTCTGTAGCTGGAAATGTATGGCTTAGAAGCTTGAGCAGTGCTAATTAATACTTCCCATTTTTTAAAAGCAGAGAGTTTGTTTGTTTTCATATTGTGTTCATTAACTCCAATGCCTATACTATATCTTGACCTTAAAATGAAAGCGTAACATAATCATACCAAGTTTCAATCCTGGATCTGAAAATGGCCAGCCAAAGGTTTCTGGGTGGCCACAAATGAGCTGTGATGGCAACAATCTTCCTTTTTTTCTGCCTCTCAAGGCACACATGTTCTGGTGTGCTGTCCCTGAACGAGGAAACTCCATGTGACAGCTGTCATGTCTGATTGTATGCCACAACCACAGAATCAGCCATTAGATAATCTGTGATCTGAAACGTTTGTCTATCAGTATTAGATGCTGTAGGGGAGTCACAAAATATTATAATTTGTATGAGGAATTGCAAAATTTCAATCATTGTAAATGAGAACAGAATTGACTGTGATAAATGTTTAATTGAGAACAAAGCACTTGGGAACTTTTGTTAGTTAAGGAACTACATGTCTTAAAGTCCACTAGAATTTTTGTCTGAAAATGTCACCATTGGTAATGTAGTCATTTTGAATTTATCTTTATTTCAGCAGGACAAGGACAACAAAAGCTACCTAGCTTCAATAGCTCCTCGAAGGTTGAACAGTACTGGTGACATAGAAGAAAAAGAGAACCGGTAAGACCCTTTGCAGCTGTGATTCAATTTTTAGGGGTGAATATTCATGATTTGAATCTTTGGAAAAGTCTCTCACTCCCTCTACACGTGTTTTATTTTTTATCATATCAGTTCAGTTATGGATGTTGGAAAGTTGAACATATTTAAACTAAGCAACAAATCATTTAGCAACACATGGTCCCATTACATGTGATGTATGGCTGTTCTTGTATTCCTCCTTTTAAAAAATAATCATTGCAAGTGAATCTACCTTATTTTCTTAGTAGAAATGTTTTTCTTGTTGATCAGTCCCACTTTGGAAATGACGTAGTATATTCAAGGAAAGATGCTTAATAGAAAGGTTTAAGCATGGAAAATAGAAACTACTATGTTAACAATACTGACTAACAGGCTTAGTGTCACGTGTTGCCATGTTGAAACACTGTTAATGTTACGTTCTCTACATCCTAGATACGAACACACACACTCATCCTGACACTTTAGAATAAAAAATATGTGAATTACTATACATAATCCTATTACTTAAAGTTGAGCACATCTCATAGTAGTGTATCCTTTTTTGATAATACTTTAATCCTTGGATGCAATATCTATTTTATAATCTGACCTTTCTGTTTTTTTGTGCCTTCAAGTTGTTCCAACTTATGGTGACCCTAATACAAAACTGTCATAGTGTTTTCTTGGCAAGATTAGTTCAGAGGGGGTTTATCATTGCTCTGCTCCGAGGCTGAGAGACCATGACTTGCCCAAGTGAGTTTCCATGGCCAAGTGGGGTTTGAACCTTGTATAAGGCATCCTAGTATAGAGCTCAAACAGCTACTTTACAGTAGTTGTCTCAAAAGAAAAGTATGTGTTTTCAAGTTGTTTGTTGACTTATGATAATGCCAATAATTTCAAAGAGTTTTCTTAGGCAATGAGTAGTCAGAGGTGGTTTCCCATTGCTTTCTTCTGTATCTAGGCTAGAACATTTGTTATTCCTTGTTGGTCTGTTTTCCAAGGACTAACTAGGCCTGATGGTGCTTAGCTTCTAAGATCAGAGAGGATCGTCTTCTGAGTATTTAGGCTATCTGACCTGGAGAGTTATATATCCATTATGATATCTTCTGCACTTTTTGAAATAGATGTAACTTTCCCATAGAAAGCACTATTGCCTTTGAGGAGTGCTGTGCCAGCTGCTTAATAGTAGCCTGTTGATGAATATCTTGATATGCTGTTGGGCCACTGAGTCAGTTCAGGACTCTTTTTCAGTAAGAATTCTGTTTCATTACAGACTAACCCATTTCTTCTCAACCTGTGTGACCACTCTTGGGCCATGGCTTGCTTGTGAGTCTTTATTAATATATAGAAAACTTGCATAAACAGGTGGTCATTCTCTCTGCCCTCAACTTGTCTTTATAGAGAATCTGCTGTTAACCTGGTACGAAGTGGTCCTTATAGCCGGCAACAATGGAGGGAGGAGTCAAAGGGAAAGGAATCTCCTGCAACTAGCACACCTTCCACTTATGTATCTACATATATGAAAAGGTGAGTCAAAACTCAGCTTTTTGGAGGAGAACCATAGAAGGCAACACCTAAAACCTACATAAATGGGAAGCCTCACATGAAATTCAGGGTCTACTGAACTAAAGATGATTGGGTAAGTCTGTCAGCCTTGTATCCATGGTGCATGTGTGAAAAGGGATGAAGTTTTCACTTGTATTCACTATTTCCTACAGGGAGAAGAAAGAGAGACAGACAGGCATACTGGAGCATCATTAGATGCATCTGAAGTGGGCTGTATGTAGTCCATGAAACCTTGTAGTGAAATAAACTGTTAATAGTCTATTCTGAAAAACCTTTTTTTTAACACTTGAAGTGACTATCTGAAAACTTCGTACATGGAGAAATGATATTCCGTCTTAAAAGAGCATCTTTTCCAAACCAGCAAAAATTATCAATTTGCTTGAGATTTCAGCAGTCTCATTGTAGAAATTACAATACATTTGGCTCCATAGGACATATCTTTCAATTTAGGTTATCAAAAATCCTGTGTGTGCATAATGGTAAATTTGACATATCTAATTGCTTCAAAATAACACAAAAGATGAATAGAGGGAATATACATAGTACTAT
Organism: Ctenosaura bakeri; assembly: GCA_948474755.1. Taxonomy (NCBI): domain Eukaryota; kingdom Metazoa; phylum Chordata; class Lepidosauria; order Squamata; family Iguanidae; genus Ctenosaura; species Ctenosaura bakeri. Next base: position 8,148 of record CAOLHI010000275.1, read on the forward strand.
CATATGTAAATATTGTCATTTGTTTGAAACAATCCAAAAGTGTTCAAAATAAAAATAAACAAAACAAACAAGTTATTTAAGTCAACAAGTTATTGTTGACCAGCCTTTCATATAATCCAGCTAATTATGCTTGAGTACAGATACAGAGAACAATGGTTTAAACAAACAGTGAAAAGAGTAAGTGATACACCTATCAAATTTTTTTCAGTCTTATGATAGTTCTCAGTGGTTCTGATGTCAAACTCACATTAAATTAGACAATCTGGACATTTCAGTATTGTTATAATGCGTAGTTTGCCCAAACCATTCCAGTTGCATTTCTGTTGCATTAAATTATATCCCTTGATTTTGAGTTGAGATTTCCTTTAAAATGTCTGAAACATTGATTGGATTTATAAACAAAGTTCTGTCTGATATGTCAACAAAAAAGGAGGGATTTTGAACCTGGAATAGGCTCTTTGCAAGTATTCCATTTTGGACACTCTGTAGAAATTCTTCTCTGATCGTTGATGATGATTGTCGTGAAATCTAACTAGTGTTTTACCCCTGCATATTAGGTTTGTTGTCCATATGCACTGTTAGTGTAGTAAACAAGTTGAGCCCAATATTCTAGTGATGGTCTGATCCTGCATAAAATATTGCCAAAACATGTCCACATCTTTGGTGCTAATGCTGGCATGCACCTTTAAACCTGGCTTCTCTTCTTTATCCCATCATCACGTGTAATCTATAATGAGTTTCTTATCACTCTGTGTCAAGCCTTAATTTAATGGAACATGCTGATATAAATGATCTTCAGTTACTTTCCAGCTGTATTATCCTAGCAATTCTAACGCTTTTTAAAATCATTTGACAGATGAGCCCAGTCATACCTCTCCATAGCAAAAGCATCCTCTCACTATAAAATAGGACTCCAGAATTGCTTTGTTTTAGCCAGTTAAATCATCTTTTCCATTTTCCTCAGAAAGCTTGCCAAAGTTATGTCTGAACAATTTTCATAAGCAGATAGGGACCTGTTGCATAGGCTGGCTCTTCATGAGGAACTATTTATGACAGCTTCTGGGAATTGTTACTTTGTGCCACTGAACGCTTTGCCCTGCACTGCTTGCTCCAGATTCCTAGATTGGTTCAGACTTGACTTATGGTTAATCAGAGGACTGTTAATCTAAAATGAATAACTTGCCTGTGGGGAGGGGGGCACACTTTAATTTAATCCATGAGCCCTCTTTCAAAATCCTTCATTCCTTATTATTTTTAAGCAAAATGGTAACAAACCAGCAATGTGTAGTTTTTTTATTAGTGTAATTTATCCAGAGAAGCTTTCAAACGTTTACATCTGAACATTTACATTTAAATGTTTACATCAAATATAATTAATCTGTTCATGTAGTACAGTATGAAATGGTAGTAAACCTTGGTATAGATCTACAGCTTGAGAGTAATGACCTGCCACAAATTCTTAGTTTCTACCAGTTAACATGATCGCTATGAATATAATAAAAAGGAATTGGATAATTTTTAAAAAATGTTGGCTTCAGTATTCTAGCTGTTTTGCAAGTTTGTGAGATTTATAACCTGTAAACACTTTGGAAAGTCTATATATGCTCATTTTTAAAATGAATTTTAATAGAAGTTAGTTAAATTCTTTGCCTGTGTCTGCACACTTTCATACGGGCTTTTTGCTTTCTTTTTGAAGTTCTCCTTTTAACTTTTTCTTCATCTGGATATCTCTGACTATTTCTTCTTGGCTAGAACTCTTTCATTCTATTTCTTTTCCAAGAAACATATTGGTCTAAATACAACATATATAACTCAATTCATATTTTCATTTGCCTGTTTCCTCTCTTATTATTTCTGTTTCTTCAAATTTGATTAAGTATCTTGTTGATCTGACAGAATGGGAAATTATGATAGTACAGTACACATGAGTCCAGACTAGTTTCCTCAACAAGGCTCATTTCTATTTTCTGCTGATTTGATTTTTCTAGTAAACATTTTCTAAACAATTAAATAGAACCTTCTGTTGGTCTGCAACAGTATTTTAGTTCTTCTCTGAAGAAAGCGATTTTCTGCTGTTTTACAGTGCTTCATTTGGTAGAAGTAGTGACCTCACCAGTCCCTACATTTCAGCCAATCGTAATGCATCTTCTGCTACCTCACCCACTGTCCTTGGTTCATCTACCTCATTGGGCACAGAGTGGCAGCTTGCCTCTTGCCCCACATCTGTCAGTTCTAACACTACAGCATCAGTCCGCCAGTATACCAGGTAAGGGTTCATAGTCTATGCAGATCCTCCTGAAGTGAGTTTAGTCAAAGTTTGGTGTCAAAACAGTGATTCCTTTTGGTATGACATCTATTTCTGAAACTTCTTCCAATGGATTCTGCTGGTAATTGGTAAAGAATGGACATCTCATTCATGAACTCTATATCATGTTGATTTTTGAAAACTGGAGCACTAAATCATGTGCCTTTAGGTAGCTTCTTGAACATGATAGAGAGAAATGCAGAACACACAGGCCAATATAGACTGATTCTTTACGCTCTTAATTTCTTCTTCATGGTACTCTGTGACACACAAATAGGTTTCGTGCCTGCGCAGAAACAGCTTTCAGAACCTTCTAGAGCCTACCATTGGTGTTTTGGCGGTTGACCCATCCCCCATCCCCTTAGGGTATATAAGCCCCCACCTCTTGTAATGATCAGTTCCTTTTTATCCACCATGTGAACAGCCTACAGGAGCCTTTTGCTATTTGTGGACGGGGTTTTCCCCCTATTTTCTGGCATTTTGGACTGGTTGTTTCGGCTTTGGATTGGATTGGACTTGGTTTATTTTTCTGGATTGTGTTGTTGTTTGGACAAGTTGTATGGCAACAGTGTTGTGTGACCTGTGGAGGAAAGATACCAGATAAAGATGGACACTCGAAATGCCTCCTTCGTTTAGGGGAGGGCCACAACGTGGGAGCTTGTCATCATTGTCAGCTGTTTACTCTGCCAACTCATCGCAATAGGGCTGCTCGGCTGAAAGCCCTATTGTGGGAGAACGTACTGACTGCTTCAGAACTGCCCAAGTGGACTGAATCCACTCCTGTACCATCTAGAATGGCCCATTCTACTTCTTCCTCTGCTTCTCGATGGAATATGTTGGTACCATCGTCGAGACCGAGATCTCGCTTGACGTCGAGATCTCGAGACTAGGCATCTCCAGCATCGTCAGGTCATACCGATGATTGTCAGAACCGTTCTTCTCCTCCATCTGGTACCGAACTGCCTAGGAAGGAGAAGGATTGGAAGAGGAAAAGTAAGGAGATTGCTTCAATAGAATTGTCTAAGAAGCACAGGAGCAAGAATAAGCCTGAGACGCATCTTTCATCTCTGGCAAACATGATGACTCCTCAAAGATCTGCCTCAGAGGATGTACAGGCCCCTCAACATCGGGGATCCCAAGATGTTATGCCTTCTGAGGAGATCAAGGAAGTGTGTATTGGTTCAGAGGGAGAGATACTGGAAACCTCCCCTCAGATTCTGTCGGGTCAGCTTCATGTCACCGAATGCTGTCCCCTACAGTAAAACCTTCTGGACACAGAAGATCTATGACCGAACAGACCTGGATGCATCAGCATACTTCACCTTCGCCGCCAAGGTCTTGATACCTTGACTGTTGGTTGGTCAGCACTTCCTCACATCGGTATTGACGTTATAGAGAAAGATCTCTGTGCCGATGTGCCGATGTTTCTTATGATTCGAGGGATATGTCCCCTTATATGGATGATCTAGAGTGATATGAACAACACTGTTGGTATTGAGATGATCCCAATGATCAATACCATCATGTCACTCATTGTTCTTGCTCTCTGTTGAAGATCCCTCCATGTCGGCAGGTGATAGCGTCCTATGGCCACACATCTAAATCCTCCAGGCGGGATCGAACCATAGATGATAGGCATCAAGAACGCCTCCCAGAGTGACAGAGGAAGGAGTCTGTTGTTATGTCCCCTTGAGGTTATCGGATCAGATCGCCATCAGTACCATCCTCGGTATCCTCGGCAATGTCTCATCGACTAGACAACATCGAGTCCAACTTTGTTTCCACTGCTGAGAGAATATCATCTACTGATGATGTTCGATCTTTTTTTGATCTTGTTCTTCAAATGCCCAGGTCATTGAATTTGCAGACTGAAGATCATATGGAAGATCTGAAAGACCCGATCTTCCAAGATTTGCAGGATGGTGCTCCAGTACCATCTATAATTGCGCCACTTCCATATCTGTCGCAAACAGTGAAAAAGTCATGATCCTACCAACCATCTTCGGCATCGTCCACGTCTAAGAAGCTGGAGTCTCTGTATCGTCTTGTTGAGACTAAGGATGACTGGTGGGTTCAGCACCCTAAACCAAACTCCATCATGGTGGATGCAGCCCAGTCAAAAGGCCCTTTTCACATGGTTTTTTTGTTGCGCGAGCGCCCCTTGAGCGTCACGCAAATGGGAGCGTTGCTCCGTACGACGCACCCCCACTTGCGCAACGCTCACAAGGCTGAAGCGGGGCGCACGTGCATTTTTTGATTTTTGGCTTTAAGCCGAAAATGCCCCGCTCTTGCACAATGCTCGTGGCACCCTTGCGCACTTACCTGCCATGCGGTGCGTCGGCGAGCCGGGCAGGTCGCGCTTCCTTCCTCCAGCGCAGCCTACAGCTCCCACACTGCCCTGCGGAAGGAATGGGCGGGGCGCTAGCACGACGGTCACACTAACAGGAAGCGACCTGTGGTAGGAAGGAGCGGGGAAGCATTTCAGAGGAGGCTTCTTGCGCGAGACGCCCTCCCCTGTCACGCAAACAGTAACATGCGAAAAGGGCCAGAACAATTGCAAAGGCTGCATGCTGTTTCTGCTGATCGAGAAAGGAAGAAATTGGATAATATTGGTAGGAAATCCTATTTGAATGCAGCCTTGTTGTTTAGGATTTCAAATTATGCCCCTTGTATGGGCACATACTAGCAATTTCTCGGAAGCAGAATCAAACCCTATCTGGAAATGCTTCCTGATACCAAAAAGAAGACTGCAACTGCATTATATGGTGAAGCTTACCGTTTGTCATCTCAGCAGATCACTACAGCTAAACACATCACTGACTGTAGTAGTAGGGCTGTAGCAGGTGCCATAGCGATTCAACGGCATGCATGGCTTTCAGTTACTGATTGTTTCAGTAAGCTAAAATGATGATTGAGGATTTGCCTCTGTTCAATGCTGGTACTGTTCAATGCTGGTACTGATGAAAAACTGGAACATACCCAGAAGATGCGATTGACGGCCAAAAAGTATGGTTTTCCATTGTCAACATGCCAGCAGAGATATCAGTATCGGCGGTACCAGCCGTTTCCAAGGAGAACTTTGAGTCCAACTCTGCCTCCATAGACCAAGCACACCTCGGCAACTCTCAACAAGAAAGTTTCCATCTGCAAAATATAAACAGCCTCAATACAAGTCAGTCAGACCAGAGCAAGCACAGAGTTTGACAACCAACATCACGGCACCTTTCTGACAAACACCAGCTGTGAATCCTTTCTGTTGTAGACTTGCATGTAGACAGGCAACCAAGTCTCCATTCCAAACCACCATTTGGAGAAAGACTAAGCTACCATGCCGATGTTTGGTTGATGATCACCTCAGATTCTTGGGTTCTAGACATTGTAGACATTGTAAGGTATGGGTACGCCATAGAATTTTGCCATTTACCACCGACGGGTCGAATTCGGAGGGCTATGCCATTTCCAGAGCTTGAAGAAGAGATATTAACACTGCTCCAAAAAGGAGCAATAGAAAGAATCACTACAGCTCAATTGAAAAGAAGCTTTTCTTCAAGATACTTTATGGTGAAGAAAAAAGATGGACGTCTCTGACCAATATTGCACCCGGGAGGTTATCAACCACTATATCCAACCAAAAAGATTCAGAATGGTGACATTGACTGCCATTTTTCCACTCTTAAAAAGGGACGACTGGTTTGCAACCTTAGATTTAAAAGATGCATATTTCCATATAGCCATAGGACCAGAGCAGATGGTTTCTTGCCTTCACTGTCAGAAGGCACGCCTGTCGTTTTCATGTTCTTCCTTTCAGCATAAGTACAGCCACAAGAGTCTTCATGAAATGCATATCCGTTGTTGTGGCTTTTCTTCATCAGAAAGGTATTGTGGTGTTCTTGTATATAGATGATTGGTTAATAGTGGCATCTTCTCGAAACCAAGTATCCGTGCATGTCAGGACCACCATCGGTCTGCTATGGAAGTTAGGTTTAATGATAAACTGCAAAAAGTCAACCTTGGTACCGTCAAGAAAGATCAAATATATTGGAGTGGTATTAGACTCAAGACTGCAAAGAGCCTTTCTTCCACAGGACAGATGGGGAAAGATTCTGGGATGTTTGACATAGATGCAGCAACTTTGGAGAATGTGAGCGAAAGCGGTACAAGTTGCCCTAGGACTGATGGCGTCAACTACGCTTGTCACCCCATATGCAAAACTATGGATGAGACTATTGCAGCAGTGGTTTATACACTGATTCAGTTCTCTTTTAGGCCATCATCTCAAGTACCTGATGGTACCGAGGAATATTCTCGCGTCCCTGGATTGGTGGACAAAACTGGAGAACGTGTTGAAGGGAATGCCATTCCTTCCTCAGCTGCCATTGCTGTCAGTGACAACAGATGCGTCAATGAAAGGATGAGGTGCTCACCTCGGAGCACTCACAATGTGAGGACTATGGACACCTCAGGAGAGCAACTTCCATATCAACATATTGGAATTCATGGCAGTACTGAAGGTGTTCCGAGCGTTTCAGCACTACCTGTGTGGAAAGTCAATTCAAATTGTGACAGACAATACGACAGTAATGTACTACATAAACAAAAAAGGAGGGACTCAGTTGCATGTGTTGCTGAATCTATCAGTAGAACTATGGGAGTGGTGCCTGGCACGACGGATTCTTCCATCAGCTGTCCATCTGGCAGGGGACCAGAATGTCCTGGCAGACACACTCAGCAGGACACCATGGTCTTGCCACAAGTGGATGATCAACAAGGATGTGATTTAGGAGATGTTTGTGAAGTGGGGTTTCCTCACATAGACCTCTTTGCATCAAGATTGAACAACCAATGCAGACTGTACTGTTCCTGACACTCGAAGGGGCATTGAACTCTGAGAGATGCCTTTCTCTTCAGTTGGACGGGACTGAGGGTCTATGCATTTCAACCATTTCCCTTGATAATGAAGGTTGTCACCAAAGTTCACCAGGACAGAGCAAAGGCAATATTGGTAACACCACAGTGGCCAAGGCAACCATGGTTTGCCATTCTCCTTCAGTTATCACAAGGGCGATGCTGGTTGCTGCTGTGCAGGCAAGATCTGCTCAGCATTCACAACGGTACCATCTTCCACCCCGATGTTCATACGCTGCATTTGACCACGTGGAACCTACTGTAGAAGATAGCTTTCCTGATGCTGTGAAATATATTGTGTTGGCTGCACATAAGCCCTCATCATTGAAGTCTTATTCATATAAATGGGTTACATTCTGTGATTATTTGAAATGAAATGGTGTTTCCCCTAAAGGTTGTAACAGTGTGCGTGTTTTGTCGTTTCTGACAGAGTTATCAGCTCAGGGTTTGTCTTTCTCCTCAATGAAATGTTATTTAGCTGCAATTTCCTGTAATTTTCAAAGACAGGGTAAATCATCTTGTTTTTTGGACCCCTTGATTAAGAGGTTTATCTAAGGCTATACAAAGTTACATCCTCCAATCCAACGACCTCTCCTGGGATGGAATTTAAATTTAGTGCTGAAACAATTGGCTGCTAGGCCCTTTGAGCCTATGGCTACTTGTGGCATGTGCTTGCTTCCATGGAAAACTGCATTCTTGGTTGCGATAATATCTGCAAGGAGGGCTAGTGAGCTATGTGCACTCAGGGTTGATCCTCCTTATTTGAGATTTCATAAAGATAAGGTAGTGTTGAGATCTGACATAACGTTCTTACCAAAGGTGTTGTCATATTTCCATCTAAGATATAGTGCTACTGGCTTTCATGCAGAATCCTGTTTCGGACATGGAGAAAGCTCTGCATTTCTTAGACATTAGAAGAGCATTAGCGTTTTATGTTAAGCACACTTCCTCAATTAGGATGTTGTTTGTTTGTTATTCAGTAACCAAACAAGGCAATCCAGTTTCTCCTCAAAGGTTATCTAAATGGGTGGTTGCTACTGTTAAGCTGTCCTATGAATTAGCAAAAAGGAAACTTCCTGATTCTATACGAGCTCATTCCACAAGATCTATGGCAGCTTCTGTGGCCTTTTTGCATGGTGTATCTCTCCATGAGGTTTGCAAAGCAGCTACCTCTTCTCAACCTCTTACATTTATTAGTCATTATAGAGTTGATAACTGGTCTAGGAATGATGCATGTTTTGGGAGAGCTGTGTTGTTTTCTTCTGTTGGATAAAGAAGATGATATTGTCTGTTTATTAATAAATGTTATTTATTATCTTATTATCTTACATGTTGGTGATGACTAAAAAAAATGGAAAAGGGGAAGGAGGAAGGAGAAAGTGAAAAGGAAGGAAAATGGGAAAATCAGGAGTTGACATAAGTGCTTTTTCCAGCAGCATGACATACCCACCTCCTTCTTCACCAGCTTTCTAGTCTCCCATTTGTGTGAGTCACAGAGACCACGAAGAAGAAGAATAGGTTGCTTATTTGTAACTGTGGTTCTTTGAGTGGTCATCTGTGAACTCACACAACCCCTCCCTCCTCCCCACATATGTCCTGCTGCATGGTGGTTCTGTTGCTGCTACATGTGTGGCGATGGAACTGACCATTAAAGGAGGCAGGGGCTTATATACCCTAAGGGGATGGGGGATGGGTCAACCGCCAAAATGCCAACGGTAAGCTCCAGAAGGTTCTGAAAGCTGTTTCTGCGCAGGTGCAAAACCCATTTGTGTGAGTTCACAGATGACCACTCGAAGAACCACAGTTACAGGTAAGCAGCCTGTTCTTTTGTATTACCGAAATATTTTAACCCTCATACGGTTTTCATAATGTCCATTACATCATGCCATTAACTTTCAGAATGTCCCCCTGTTTCATAGAGGCAGTATTTATTTTCCTGGCTGATTCTAAGATTCTAACGCAGTATTGGGAAACATTTGACGCTCCAGATGTTTCAGGATTCCCATAATCCCTGATGATTTGACATGCAAGTTGGAACCAATGGGAGCTGGGAGTCTGTCAGGACATCTGGTTTGCCAAAGGTTGCCCACATCTGCCTTAAGCCATCTCCATTGCATAGATAGTCAGTTTCTCATTTTTCACTGAGAACAAACTGTTGTTTCAGACTTTAGATAATAAACTAGTTTCTGAATAAACTCATTTTGTTTCCCATCCTCCACCTGAAAAATGCTTTACAATTATGTATGAGCCTCTGTTTTCTGTTTTTCAGAACACCTTACAGGCAACAAACTGACTCTACTGTAGAGAAGAGCACAGAGGCCATCTCTTCTAGCATTCCTTTAAGTGTCATAACAAATCTCACTGTACCAAGTAGTGCCAATGGTGCTACAACAACTGCCAATTCTAACTCAGTGACTGGAACAGAATCTTCTGCTGGTGATGCCAGGGATCGAAGAAGGTTTGTGAGCTTTTTGATGGTGTTCTGTGCTTATGCTTATGATCCAGTCCACTATCCTATAGAGCCCCTGATAGTCTTTCCACCTGCCTTTGTTTTGCCAATGGCTGAGAAATTTTCTTCAGTTTAATTTTTCATACTCATTCTTATAAATTGATCAGATTGTTCAGTATAACCAGATTATTGTTTGGGGGTAAGCTACATTGCACACATATTTGAATGTAAAAAAGGACTTCTCCTGTACTTCACAATGTTCATATGCTAATACTGCCAGTACTGCAAGCCACAAGGTTGTGAGTTCGATCCTGCCCGGCTGCAAGGTTGACTCAGCCTTCCATCCTTTCGCAAGTCGGTAAAATGAGTACCCAACTTGTTGGGAGCATGTATGGAAATGTTTCGAAATACATGCTATTTGTAAGTTGTTTGCCACCTTGATCCATATGGAGAGGCGGGATACAAATAAATAATAATAAAATAAATAATAAAATAAATACTATTGCATGAAAATTTTTCTGCCTTTGGCATTTACTTAAAACATTGTTGCTGAAGGCTCCCAATGGATATTTGTGATTTGGAATAGCTTTGTGTGTATGTGTTCTCATAAAATACATACTTGTTTGTTTATTTATTTGTTCATGCTTCATGCAAAAACTTAAATAAAAGGTAGGAGAGCTTTTATGATTCATCTATTCCTTTTCTCCTTTTAAAGCATTTCATCTAAAAATATTAGCATTTTCATTTGAATAACAAAGCATTGGGATTTTGCTCAGCTTGTGCAGAATGTTTTAAGAATGCTGTGATTCCACAGGTATTTCACTAAAAGAAGTTGTTGAAATTTTATTTTTTTCTATGCTGATCTGATTCTACTGAAATATACATTAGTTTTGCTGTGGGACATACAGCAATCTGAAAGTTGCTTCTGTAGATAAACAACTTGCTTGTTAGATAGTGGACTGTTCTGTGGGGCTTGGAGGGAATTGCAGTTGACTTCAGAATTGCAAATCCATGTTTTATTTTCTGATTCACTGGTGACTCAGCTTTGTTCAGACTGCCTCACTTTTAAATGAGTAATGTTCCATTATCTTTAAATAGTGATCAGTTTGGGGATTTTAACTGGATTCTGAGAAATGTAGATCACCTAGTTAGTTAAAAGAGTACTGAGTGGAAGCCAGGTAGCCTGAAATGGAAGGCAGTAGGCATTTGCCAGATATCACAATATGGGCTTTCAGCACTTAATGGCAGCTGTTACAATAGTGCATTCATCTAATTCGGTGTTCTCAAAGCTGCAAGTTCCTCTTAGCAACAACAACATAAACTCTCAGCCTAATATTAGATCATTAAGATGCCACCATAACAGGCAACTTCAGCTTCCTATTTGAAGCTCTGGGATTAAAACTGAAGTGTATTACTGGGTTAGGGAAGAGAAAGTAAGCTGTCTGGAATGTATTTTCCATCAGAAGGATGCTGATTTGCAGTCTTAACTTCTATAACAGACTGATTCGCTATTGAGTGATTCCAAAATCTACAGCCCCACCTCTGTACTATTCAGGCCTGATTGATGCTTTCCCACAATGTGGGAGCTGCTTCCACGTGACCCAATATTATATTGCTCCAATAACAACTAGATGGAGAAACCCCATGATATTCATTTAATCAAGTTGGTTTATTCATACAGACATTACCAAAGCAGTGTGGGGCTGAACAAGGGTGGAGTAGCACCTTTGTACTTGTGATGATGTGTAAACTGAGCCCAAGAATAAACTCGGCTTTTATCATAAATAAATGTATTGCTTTAAAAATTGTCTAATAGTATCTCTGCTATAGACAACTGTATTTACATGGCATTCACCATCATATTTCACTCTTGTTTACATCATCAGCCATCTAAGTTCACAGCAGGCTCACTTGGCTACTGATGTATAATTCTGTGCCCTAAATTATCTTACCATATTATATCAGTGTCTGCTAAGGCCTTGTCTGAGCCTGTCTATAATAGTTTAGATTTGGATAGTGAAATATGCTCATTTTTTGCCTATGCACAAGCACTGTTTTGACTTTGCCATTGTTTGTTCACCATTTGTATTAAACACAATAGTTAAAATGGTCATGTAACACAAAAACGTGAGAATACATTACTATAAATACCATATGGCAGTGGTGGTAGTGAAGGCTTACTTCCCTGCTACCATAGCATCTTCAAATTGTATCCTCAAGTAGCCAGCCAGTTGAGCTTTTCTGCTGGCTGTGATGTGCAGAGTTGGTGGAATCTTTTTATGTAAAGGATAGCTCTGCATATACTGCTGTAACTGTTTTGAAAGGCATTTTGAAGGCAAAATTTGTTGTATTTGGCCTAGACATGTGCTTACAGTTGTTACAAGTCTGGTGGAGACATCTTAGGCACTGCCAAGTACTATTACTTAAAGTTTCTTTCAGTTGTTGTGGCCTGGTAATGTCTTTAAAAGTTTTTGACCTACTGTATATAGCCTTGACAAATTTGGATGTTAAGAGGTAGTCAGAGGGAAGTGACTGGTTGGATCTAGAGGAAGAAATGAATGCTTCTTTGCAGCAGGTGGTAGTGCAAGACTTTTTGAAAGGGAGAATGATTCCTTCCCTCTTTTCAGTGGCTTGTACTGGACATAAAAATGTGTGATGGTGAAAATCCAGTTGCAGATTTCTCCTCTTGAGGCAAAGTAGTAAAAAATGTGGCTGGCCAATTTCAAAGAAGCTAGTTATTTTTATTATTGTTTTTTAGTCTGGTTTCATGGTTGGTTTTGAAGGAGTTTTATTTGTCTTTATTGTTTAGTTTACTAGTAGCAGGATTTGGAGAGTGCTGCCTTGTTTTTTCAAATAGTTTTTGATAGTGTTGACTTTTGTAGTCTTTTAAAGGAGCCATATTAATTGAAAAAATGTAAGTATGCTGTTACAGTGTCATCTGCTTCTACTTCCAGAGCTTATCTTAGAAAGCAGAATTAATGATGAGGACTTCTGGAAGATTAACTTCTCTAAACTTCTGTGCTAATAGCTCTTTAATGACAACACAGGATGCTCTGTGTAGGTTCTGGAATAATGTAATATGTGTGAATGCTTTCAGTTGTTCAGCTACATCCACCATTGTCTTCATACTAAAGTGCTATCCCTTTCTAGTCATGGCAGCGATTAGTTATGGTTTATCAAGGTAGGAACACAGGAAAAAAGTGTTTGTTTCCTGGGCAGTACGTGTTAACAGCAATCAGTTGAGATATAAAATGTTTCACAGTGAGTATTGTACTAAATATCTGAGAGCTGTTTCTGAAATCTCTCTGTGCTCTCAGGCACCACCTACTGTTCAAAGATTGTTCCTGCATTGTGTATTACTAGGGAAGGTTGTGGATGCATTTGTCATGCAATGTACATAACTCCAGGTAATCTTAGGGCCTACTGCCATATCAATGCATTATTGCTGCTTCAGGATCAGTGCTATCGCACAACATCATTGCTAACCAGCAGCTATCACATTGCAATCTGTTTGAAATCCACCCTTTCTCAATGCTGAAAACAATCTGTTAATGAGCCCCTTTCCTGTAACAATCCTGTTAACCTGTGGTAGTGTGGTTTCTCAATAGTACTTGCTAGTGCTTCCTTCTGTAGCTGATCCAGGAGTGGGTGTGATGAGGGTGTTCCCAGGTTTTCCCTTCCTTAGCTACTCCCATGGTGTGGTAAGTTCTAAATCTATGAGCTCTCCATTTTATTTTAAATTTCTTCTTTGAGTTAATTTTTTAAAAATAAGCATTTTAGCATTATAGCGCAAAAATGCAATACTGTACCAGCGTATCATGACATTACAACATTGCTGCGCTAGTATGGCTTAAAAGAAAGACAATCCCCCCGAGCAATCACAAGCTGTGGGGTGAGGAAAAGATGAGGAAAAGGACTGGCCAATGATGCTGTAGTGCAGTGGAAAAACAAATGCCAGTAATGCTACTTGTCTGTTTAAGTCGATAGGATGAGGTAAAGCACGTTCATAACCTGATACCATCACGGAAATGGCAATGCTGGGGTTGAAATGGACACAATACTGAGGTATGGTGTGGTAAGGCTCTTAGAATCACGGTTCATAAAATCAAGCATATGTATTTCTTACATGTCTTTCTGGACATATTTAGTCTTTTCTTTTCTTTTTATTTGTAAAAAGAAGTGGGCTGTTCCTCTTGTAGTGGACTAATAACATAACAATATGGCATAGTGCATGTGCGAGCCTAAGAGAACAAGAAGTAGAGAGCCAGAAATGGGTGGCATAAGAAAGAACAGGAACTTGGCATGGAGGGAGCAAACAATATGAATGGGAAAGTTGTGGAAGTAGCATAAGATTGGTAAAATGCTTGTGTGGGATGAATTAAAGGAGAGAAATAGATGGGTCACAAAGTAAAGACACTTTAGTGTGAGAAGGGGAAGAAATTATTTTCCAGTTTATGGTGAGTTTTTTGGAGGAATGTGTGTAATGGAATTTACCCAACCAAACAGAAGAACTTCCTGACAGTCAGAACTGTCCGGCAGTGGAATATGTTGCCTCAGTGTATGGCAGAGTCTCCTTCTTTGAAGGTTTTTAAGTAGAGGCCGGATGGCCATCGGTTGGGAATGCTTTGATGGGTGTTCCTGTGTAGCAGGGGGTTGGATGTGATGGCCCCTGGGGTCTCTTCCAACTCTATGATTCTATGATTCTAACAGTGGTACTGTGCCTCTCTTTTTAATAGATATGAAGATGGGGAAGGCAGGTTGTCTGCTTTTCTGGCAATCTGCATTTTTCTGAGTTTTATTATGAGTCCATGAACACTTAAATCATGTTTGTCCAATGAAATAGCCAAACAGTAGCATCTGTGGGCAATGAGTCATGCATAAAGTTAGAAAATATTAGACAAATTCTTACTGACTTCGTAGCTTATCTGGATTCTGCTAGTTGCTCTTCGGTGAATATTTTATGGAGTTTATACTTCTCTGACTTATTTTGTTAAGCAGGCTACTTTGAGCAAGATTTGCCATGACTTCAGCTTCTCAGCAGCAGATATTTTCTCACTAGAAAAGAGTGAAAGTTAGCATGAAATCAGATTCATGTTGGATTGAGACATTACCACATATGAAGTGTAAGCTGTAGAGTTACTTCGTATAGCTGGCTTATTTTGGTACACTGTACTGTTCAAAATAATTTCTGTTGTGTTGTCCTAGCCAGGAATCTGTGGTTTGTTTCCTGGTTTTGAAACATTTACCAGTTTCTCCATCCTATTTATCTATGCTTATTTATCTTAGCCTATTCCTTAGTGCCTGCCTGATACAGTCTCATTGTTCCTCAGCTCAGAAATCATTTGGAATAATTAGTCTTGGGTAGTGTTCTTTCCAAGTTATGGTGCAATCAATGTTGATTGGAAGTAAAAATTACAAGAGAGGAAGATAACTTTCTGAAAGCATTAGGCAAATGGTACCTCTGACACTCTGGGTTTTCAGAAAAAAAAAACTTAAAATAAGGAGGGAGCAACACATGGCCCTTAGATTTTATTGGACTGCTGTCTCAAGTCAGCCCTACTCAGTGCTAGTGAATGATGGGAGTTGCAGTCCAGCAACATCTGGAGAACCATTCCATTCCACTTTAAAATGTTATACTTTAATTATGCACTAATTAATGAGTGCACTTTCTCCTTTTTTCTTAACAACATTTTCAATTTCTGTAGAATCATTCAGATTGTAAGCCTGATTGCTGAGTCTGTCTTAATAGTGTTGACTTTTGTAAACCACTTTGGGAAAGGTTTTTTTTTTCTTTTTTTGGCTGCACAGTAGGGTGAAAACACCTGACACATAATAAACCGAACTTTCTTAAAGTAGTATGTGGACTGCAATGTGTATCTCAAATAAGCTGATGTTGCTATTGATGTTAGAACAGCTGGTGTTGTTCATTCCTAGCCTTCTATGGAAACCTAATGGTGTAGTAGATAAACTGTTTCTAGGTATAGTTACAAGGTAATGTCATAGTTTTAAGATATACAAACAGTAAAAATGAAAATCTTAGGTTTCTTTGTAAGAATGTGTGCACCGATTTACCACAGTAACTTGTCCTGTCAGATCAAAAAACATGAGTAATTCAGAGTGAAGCATTTCATTTGCCAAAGCAGTCTAAGAGTCTGGGTAGATTCCTGCATGGCTGGAGTACTTAAAGTATTGTCTGTGCAGGGTAAGGGGTCAGTTTCTCCTCCGTGCTACATGCTTAGCGCTCTGTTAGGAAAGGACAGCAAAGGCCTTTACACACTTAAAGAAGCAAGCAGTCATCCAACACCTGCTGCTGAAAGCACTTATCAGCCATGCTTTTATGGTTAATCTCTTTGCGATAAAGTTGTCCTTGTATAAAAAGAGCTCCCAGTGCTTGTGCGATGAGGTAGGAGGGACAAGAATTCTGCCTGCTGTTTGATTTTCCGTGTTCGGAGAGGAAAGGTTGCTGTTGTTTTATCAGACACAGGCTGCATTTTTATGTGCAAGAGGTCAGGGTGAAGACTTTTGTGTTCCTGTTGAAAGCCTTTCTTTTCTGTGAAGTAACTGAGCAGGTATGTGTGTGTGCAAGGGTTTCGTTTCCTGGACAGACATGCTGGAGAAGTTCAAGATGGGAAATCTTATTGGCTCAGAGTGTAACATATTTTTTTGTGAGTGAAAAAACTGAGATGGTGAATTGGCAATCTTTTTGACTTCATAGACAAGAGTAGGCTTTCCTTGTGATGTTATTTATGAGAAATGCCCAAGAGGATGGCTTTGTCTTGGGAATGTCTTAGAAGTGCAGTTTACATGGAGCAAAACGGCTGACACATTAGGTAAAACTGCCTGTCCGTTACTGTCTCCATTTTGTTCTGCTCTTGCCTCATAAAACATTAATTAAATGAATTTGTGTGCTTGCTGATTTTGGTTTCGAGTAGATGCTCCAAGATCTTTAACCGTACCCTTAGTATTCTGTTTCTTACATAGGTTTTCACTGCTGGTGAATAGATTATTCCTTTAAATGTTTCTTAGCCTCCTTGGTTGTTCATGGGCTGTGCTGTGAAGGAAGTAGTCTGAATGGGCTTTTGTTCTGTTCTTTCAGCATTCAGTTTAGTAAAAGAATACAGATTTAGCATCTAAATGCTTTTGTCTGTAATGTGTAGCAGACTTTCTACGCCTAAATTGGAAAACTCACAAATGTTAACAATTTGTAAAAATTGGGGTCCTTCCAAATATTTTAACTCCACAAGGTGGCAGCAGATAACTTATTGTCCTGTTTCTAATTTCCATAGATGAGGATTAAAAATTGTTTACATGTTTTTAAAAATTTATAATAATCTGCTATGTCTTGCTTGACCTGTATCAATATGAAGAGTGTTGTGCTTGTGGGTGCCTTGCAGGCATTTATTTGGGCACTGTGAGAACAGAATGCTGGAGCAGATAGGCCAATGGTATGTTTGTTTCTAAGTTCTAACTCCATCATTTGTGAAATGTTCCTGGCCTAAAATTCTTAAATATAATTGGGCATCGTCCGAACCTGAATTTTATATAATCGCAGAAGGTAATTGTTTTACTCCTGTTTCAACCTTTATCAGAACTGAGTTGTTTGAACTGGGAAGCAAATCCTAAAAACAGAAAAGAGATTTTGAGTTTCTGACACAGGGTGTTTGGGCAGACAAGGCCTTATATGCTGATTCTAGCTTATTATTCATGGTAGCAATGTATTGATGATCCATATTGATTATCCCTTATGATTGTCATGAGGGAGCCTCAGTGAAGAACATAGACCACAATTGAAATAGAATAATATAATTTCTGTGCTTTATTATTCTGTTATTGTTGTGCTAGTATTGAATCTAACTTCTTAACTTGATCTACTTTTCTCAAGTAGTGTCTCTTGAGGTTTAAGTTAAGAAGCAGAGACTTGAGTACAGACAGTTAAGATGGGGAGAACTTCAGTTGTTATTTTTATGTTGCTGTACATCCAAAAACTCACTGAATATGGCAAATATTAGATTTGAGTATGGCAAATATTAGAACTGAAAATAGTATCATTGGCCTGTTTAGATTGCTTCTAATTCAATCAAATCTTCAATCCAAATAACTATTTGATCTAGTTCAACTGCATAATAAATGTGAATAATTTCACAAAAAAAGTTTACGTGCAGTCATGCAAACTGTATGAGCACTTTCATAGCCTTTTCATCTAACATTGAGTATTCTTGTTGAACACTAATCCAAAACTCTGGCAAGGAGCTTTCCTTAAGTTTTGTTTTTAAAGAAGCATCAGTCTGTAGATCAGTAGGATGTTCTTTATCAGTTATGTTTAATGAACTTGGCCGTGGTGCATTTTCAAATGGATTTTTTTTATCCAACTCAATGCTTCAAGGTTTTCATAAATAATACTTTTTAAAATGTTCTTATAACTTAACTAGATGGTCAGTCAAACAACTTTCCATCTGTAAGGGAATTAGTTGAAGATCTGTTTCATTAAGCATGTTGACAAGAGTAGGAAACATTTCCCATCATTAGTTTGCAAACCACTTGTCCAAAGATGTAGTTTTAAAAAAAAAAAGCCTGAACTTTATCATTCCAGTGAAGTGTGGTTGCTTCATATTTTTTAAGGGGTTTGTTCGGAATGTTTAATTTTTCAACATGTCTGCAAGATATGCCAGATTCCAAAGGAAATCCATACTGCAGTAAAGCTGTGCCATTAGATGATTTTTTCCGGAGTAAAGAGTAGAATGCCTCATGTCTCAGCTCAAAAATTCTGTTCCACATCTTGGCTCTGGACAACCATTGCGCTTTGGAGTGAAAAAGTAAGGCAGTGTGCTCTGAACCCATATCTTCACACCAAAACTTAAAACTTTGAGAGTTCAGTTTGATGAAATTTAGAGTTTTCACAACTGCATGTAACATTTTGTTCAGAAGAGAGTTCACCTCTTTAGATGTCAGTGTTCGCAGTGTATCATGCAGTGCATCCACTTGGCTTCAGAAGTAGCTGCTTTAATATTTACTTTAACTCCAGTTGCACTCCAGACACTGTGTGTACTCCATCTGTACATGTGCCAATACATCTCTCTCATGATATACCATTTTCTTTTTTAAAAATATCAGTTATATAGAAAATGCTCTGCACAGTTGTATTTGTGAGAAAAGACTCACAAAAAAGAACTTCTTGCAGCTTATTACCATCAGTGAATCAGATATATGCAATTAGATGGCCATCTCTATCCATACCAGTTGCTACATCAATTTGAAGTGCGTAATAAATGGTCTCTCAACTTGTCTATTAACTGTTCACTTAAGTACTCTGAAATTTCTAATATTCATCAGGATACTATAATCATGTTCTGAAAATTCTATGCCCTCTAATCATCTGCTGAAATGAACACCCGAATAGGACTGTCATGCTACATGTGCTTGCTATATTACTACTATAAAGGGACTAGATTTTCCATGATAATGAAACTTGAAAAAAATATTCGTAATTAAATATTTGTAATTAAATTTTTTTTGGTACCTGAGCAAAGCTGCTGCCTATTTGAAAAGGCACAGAATAAAATACTTAAAAGTTGAATTTCTTTTCTCCACTTCTTTTAGGTCACCTCTGACTCCTGTACGAAATGAAGAAGCAGAATCCCTAAGAAGGGCACGATCCCGACAGGCTCGCCAGACTCGCAGGTCTACACAGGTGAACAAAATAATTCCCTATTGTCATTGTCGTCGTCATCATCATCCTACCTTTTTTTGTCTGATATGGATCAAAAAAATTTGATCATACAAAAGTTAAAAATATAGTTAAGCTATCAACAAAATTAAAATCATTCAAAAACAAATAGTTTTAAAAAAGACCAGCAAATACAAACAATATATCACATAAATTCCCTTTGCCCTGAGCAGTCAGTCCTCAAGGGCCAACTGAAACAAAAAAGTCTTTGTTTGCCTACAAGGGATAGCAAGGAGAGTGGCAGTCTAATATCCCTTGAAAGGAAATTCTAGAGCATGGGAGCAACCACCAAGCACCATGTTCCCACTGGGTGTTGGAACAGAGCAAATAGCCTCAACAAAAGACCTTAAGACACTGGCATTCTCATTCAGGTGATGGGGTGTCGAAATGGACCATATTATTTAATTCAAACAGATTAGAAAACTCAGGACTTTTCTGTTGTATTTCAGAATGAAGAAGAACTTACTCAGCATATTTTGAATAAAGCCATATTACTTCCAGAAAATATCAAGGCTTATTCTCTGAATCTCTAAAGACATGAGAGTTAGATCAGCTCTTTTCTTCCTAGATGAATGCACAATGGACATTGGTATGGTGCAATTAAGGTTTAATTTAATTTGACAATAAATATGTTTCCTTGGGAAACAAACATACACGTGGATGTCACATGGCAATATTCTCCACAGATACCATTCTGTGGAATAAAAACCTGTCTACAAAATCAACTGTGTAAGAGCAGTATCAAAAAACGATTACTGCTGCTTCATATTTAGCATTTCTTACTTGTTTGAAAGAAGTACCTTGTTTAAGCCATGCAAGCTAACCAATATATTTAGGTAATAATTGCCAACTGTGAGTTCACATTTAATTTACATTTGGGCCTCATTGTTTTAGTCATTCTTGAAAGGGTACTCTAATTTGTACTGGGACATGGGTTCAATGTGGGAATGTTATGCTAAGAAATGCATGTATAATAGATATAGCATCCTCCTGTTTCCCAGGGTGTTACACTTACAGATCTTCAGGAAGCAGAGAAAACCTTCAACAAGTCTCAGACAAAGCGGCAAACTCAGGAACAGCCAAGTGAAAAATCAGAAAGGACTGAAGCAGCAGAGGAGGGGACTGAGACGCGAGAAGACACTGCAGTAAGCGAACCCAGAGAGACCTGCTCACGATGGAGTAGAAACTTGGATGACGAGGTGAAAGCAGCCATTTATTTATGGCTTGAAATGAACAGTAAACTTTCTTTGAAAGCGTTGGGAAAAGTAGTATTGGATCCATTTAGCACATAATTAACTTGTTTTCCAGATACTGCTTTGCTTTCCCCTTTACTTTTTAGATTTTTGCCACACAGTTATGAAAATATGTAAGAAACACAAAACCTACTGAAAGGTTGTCTTTTTTTTCTTCATAATGGACAAAATGTTCTCACCCAACTTAACTGTTATAATGTGACTAGTCAAACGAAACATGTATCCGTAGTGTTACCATGTTATTTTATACTTGACGGATGTATCTGCATACCAGAACTTGGTATGTGACTTTAAAATGTCTCCTGTGGAGGAAGTAAGAAATGGTAGTTATAAAAAAAACTGTGCTGCATCAAAACAAAGGTATCTCTGTTCTAGCAGGTAGCTTAGAAGGTAAGCAGGTATAGAAGGTATGAAAACCCTGTCACCTGTTAACTGGGAGTGAGAGACATATATCTTCTGAAACAGGATAACTCATAGCCAGTGAGTACCTTATCCTCTGTGAAGTTGTCTTAAACCCCTTTTAAAGCTATCCAGGTTAGTAGGCATCACTGTGTCTTATGGTAGCTGATTCCTTAGTTTACCAATGTGCTCTGTGAAGAAGTGCTTCAGAAACTTAGCTCTGCAATATGTATCATCGTTTTCTAAGTGTATATTCACCACATTCACATATTCATATTAACATATTCACATACAGAGGCATTCTAATACTACATATTGTGGCCTTAACATACGTGGTGTTTAGCTGTATGTCTATGCGGACAGCCAACTCGCATCCAACCAGCCAGCAGTGGAAATGAAAACTGAACTTTATTGTGGGAATTCAATAACAGTAATTAAAAAGAGAGATAAAAAATGGAAGGATGAGTGGTGTGATGGAGTTAAAAAAAAGTGAGACAAGGCTCTTCAGGCAACAGAAAGCAGTTCAAACTAAGGAGAACAAAGCCTGTAAGATCTACAAGGTACCACCAATAAAACATAGATACAAGGAACCAGGACTGATTAGTTGGTAGCAGCTCTATATAGAACAAACTTACAGTTAAGATAATAGATCATAACAGAAATGTCCTGTTGGGGCAGAATGCTTCCATTGGTAGATTCCATTACCCAGATAATTTTAATGCTCAGTGCTAACTAATAAGACCCCATTTTTTTAATATTTGTACCTCATTGCAGGGCTTGATCAACAGCAGATCTAATCAATGTTTCTACTGTCCTTTGCTTTGAGGTCTTGTCTTCAACCTTCCAGACTTTTCCATCTCCACTGGAGATGATCTTGGTAATGAATCACATGGGCCGCTTGTGAGCACAACAGTGTCACCCTCCTTTATGTTCAGAATGCTAGCCTGCCATTTGAACCAACTTTGCAGAGTCTGGGTGGAGAGCAATGATGTGCTTTTGCACTGCTGCACTTGTCACATTCAGTGGCTATCTTATAGTCTCTATTTATGTGATCAGTAAACGAACAGCATCTGAAACAGATACCAAAGGCTTTGAGTACTTTTTTTTTGTATTCCTTTATTAGTTTTGCCTTTGCCATGGCATTTCTTTAGAGGATGAGGCTTCTTATATAGGGGGCACTGTTTTTCTGGGGCCTCTCTCTTCTTAGGCTTAAGTACAGAAGAATGTATATCTGTTTCATGGATTGACACAGGTGCTCTAGAGTTGCCATGTCTGGTAATCAGCTTCTCATTATTGATGTGGATTACACTGGCCACACTGACTGCTCCAGAAGCAAAGCTCGAGTCATTCCTGACCTTGGCTGTATCATAAATGAACTTTTAGAAAAATGAGACAGTCACTTCTTTATATTTTGAATCAAACAAGACTCTTGTTAGTTTGTGGCAGTTTTTCCACAATGACGGTTCATTTCACAAGCTGTATCTAGATAGCTGAGCCCTGTTAGGTGTGGCTCAGCTTTGGCTGACTTAGGTTCAAGCAAAAAGTCTCCAAGTTCTTGTAATTTTAGATTGTCTTTGCTAGAGATCTTAGGAAAGTTGTCTAACTCTTTGAAGCAAGTGCTCTCAGTTGCTTCAGGTCTTCTGTAATGCATCTGCAGCCTGTCCCATACTGCTTTCAGAGCAAGTGTGGAGTTCCTTGCATGTGCTCCTCTGAGCCTCTTTGCTTGAACTGAGGACACCTTGTCTAACCATTTAGCTAGCAGCAGATTTAGCTGCTCACCTGCAATGGTATTTAGGTCTGTAATAGTATTCTGGAATGTCAAACTTGATGAACCCTGTATTGGGAAGCTCATGACAGATCAGATATTTGGCAAGATCAGTTATACTGGAATCTTCTGTGTGAGTATATTGGGAACTTTTGTGAATATGGTAAGGCACAAAGGTTTTTAATTTTTCTGGGATGTTATGGTTAGTTGGAAGAATAAAATCCATCTGATCAGATGCACCTTATTGGGGCAGGGTGTGTGTGCTTGACACCTCTGTTGGTGGTGCTTTGGTACCTGTGTTCTGAACACTATTCTCCCTGACAATTTGAGGCTCAGCCCAAAGTAGTACATTATCTCATATATACATGCTCTGATTACAGTCTAGTACTGATGTTTCTGTGTGCGTAGGGATGTCTGGATCACTGTAGAAGCTATTTGCATTTGTAGTGAAGCATCAGTTGTGCTTGTACCTGGTGCCATGGCTGAGGTCATAATCTTTGGTGCACTGAATAAAGTCCAGTGTCTCAGTTTTACTGAGGTAGTTCTCACCATCCTGTCCTGCAGCTGCTACCAGAACTCTGACTTAGTTCTCAGGTGCCATCTTTCTCCCTCCAGATGCAAGGTTTCCAGGTTGGCTTCTGACTCATCCTTCCTGTGCGTTTCAGCTGTGGTTGCTGCTACAGCTTCTGCTTTTATGGTTGCTGCTGTTTTGCCATCAGAGCCATATGTCTGTGCAGCTTCTGTTTCAGGCTGGGCTTTGGCAGCAGATATGCAGAACTTATTGACCTTGCTGAGTGCCTGAAGAAGGATGAATGTTGGGAACTTTCATGCTTTTCCACAACGTCCTAATCTCTACTTATGCAGTAACTGCTTTTAATGATTTTGCCTATGTCCTGGCTGATAGTCTCCTGAATGGCACATTGTCTCATACCTGAGTCCGTATTGAGTTTTGTTAAGAGGTGCAGACTCAGCAGCTCCATCTATGTGCTTGGGTTCTGTCATCTTACTGAATGAGCAAGAAACAAGGACAGTGCTTTCTTGTTCTGACTCTCATTTTATGTCTGTGGCTTGGCCAAAGAATGAGGCCTACCTATAGGAACATCACAGAGGCATCAGATTTGGCCACAATTACATGTGCCTTGATTACATCCTGGATGGACTACTGTAACACACTGCATGCGGGGTTGCCTTTGGTAACCATTCAGAAGCTTCAGTGGTCCAAAATGATGCAGCAAGACTGTTGATTGGAGGCTCATTACAGGGAATATGTAAGCCCTTTGTTGGAACAGCTTCATTGCCCACCAGTCTATTTCCAGGCAGAATTCAAAGTGCTGATTAAGACTTTAAACCCCTTGGGTCCACACTCTCTGCAAGACCATATTTCATTGTGTGAGCCTACTTGAGTTTTAAGATCTTTGGGGGAGGGCTTTCGCTCAGTCCCACAACTATCACAGAGAATAAAGCCAGAGTGAGGAGATGTGTAAGGGACAACGAATCAGACACAGATACAAGGAATCAAGACTGATTAGTCGGTAACGCTCTATATAGAACAAACTTGTTATTACACTTAAAGCAACAGAAATGCCTTCTTGAGGCAGAGTGTATGCCTTTTATTTGTACAGACATAGGTACAGTAGAAGCTTTGGTGTGCATTGGCCAACATTTTCACTGGACTCTCTACCGCAACCTCAGAATTCCTTTCTGGCCACTTTCCAAGTTCAAGTTTATTGCATTTTAGCAGCCAGCCATTGCACAAAAGTGAAAGAATAAAATAAGATAAAATGAGAAAGGATAATCCAGCCAATTTACATGTAATACATAATCAACAATAAATGAATCACTTTCCATACCCCTCCTTGTTCTTTATAGCACGTAATTGTAAGGCCCTAACAAGAAATTTAGATGTTCTGAAAGACACATATTTCACAGTATCAGATAGCAGAAAACAAACTTTCGCAAAGGAAGAACTTCCCTTAAAAGACTTCAATAAAGGAAAAATATACTTGCTCCTAAGATCATTATAAATAGGGCACTCAAGTAGAACATGAATTAAATCTTCTATTGAAACAGAGTTGCAAGCACATACTCTGTCCTTCATAGGAACATTATTGTACCTGCCCATCCGAATTGCCAGTGAGAGAACATTCAATCTAGCATGCAGAAAGGCTAACTTCATTTTAAAAGTTGGAAGATCAACCAGATAATGAGGAACGGGTGAATTCAGTGGAATGTAAGAAACAAAAAATGTATTAGATTGGCAGGACTTAATCTCAGTCATCTGGGATTGCATTGCTATATCCTTGAGTCTTTGGAGTATAAGTAATTTTGCTTTATCATATCCTTGAGTCAGGAAAAAAGGAACAGAGAACCCCAAATTCATGACAACCATGCATCCATGAATTTGGACCAGGCTCTTCGAAGGACATCAAAAGGAGCTCAGATACCTGCTTAATTTTTTTTTTAAATTTTTAATTTTTATTGATTAAACAGAAAAGAAAAAAACAACAGATACCAGCTTAAAAATAATTTTTAACCAGAAAAGGAGGGCTAATCTAAGAGCCTCTGTTTTAATTGGCATTATACCTAACTCTGCACGGAGCAATACTAATTTTGTGGAAATGGGAACTGCCTCAAGTCTGCGCAGAAATTTATTTTGTGCTCTCTCTAATATATCTAAATTGGCCAGAGCCCACAGTGGTGCTCCAAACAGCAGTTTAGGCAGGACTCTGAGCCTATAGAGTTCTAAAGTGGGTTGAATCATATTGCCCCCTTTTGTGCGATAGAATCTTAATAATCCATTTAATGTTCTTTCAGCTAACAGGGTATTTGATTCAACCTGTGAAGACCAATTACCAGTCCAGTGAAAGACCATACCAAGATATTTAAAGGAGGGGACTTGTTCCAATTTATTCCCGTCAAGTAGCCAGTTACAAATTTTTTTGGATTTACCGAATACCATCACTTTTGTTTTTTGGTAATTGATGGAAAGTTGTTCATTTTTAACTTTCCAGAGTTTGGCCATTTACCTATCAGGATATAACTGAAAGGTTTTTGTTTGTTTGCCTCAGTGTGCATTCTAGGTATGGATCTTAGATTTTCATCTCTGTCTACAACTTCAAGGTTATATTTATAGACAGTGAAATAGTATGATAAATATAACCTTGAAGTTGTAGACAGACAACTAGGAGGTGTGTTTTTTTGGAAAAAATCTACAAGGTAATTTCTGTGGAGATGTCCATATATTCTAGACTTTTAAATGATACAAATTATGTTCAGGTCATGGGCTTAATGGTAGTTATGCACAATTTAGATGAGATTAAATATATGTAGAACTTTTAAGACTGGGGTATATATAGAGTTGAGAATGAGATCCTATTTTGGCTATTGCCATGGCATCTTGTTCAAAATATATTATTTCCTTGCTAGTTATATATCATATACCGTTGCTAGTTCTCTCCTGGTATGTGTGTGTGTGTGTGTGTTCAAGTCACTTATCAACTTATGGTCACCCCATAAATTTCACTCTTACTAACCTTTTTTGCTTCCTGTGTTTTGTCTTCTAGTCTGTTGGTCATCGATGGACAACAACAAGACCAACAACAAGACAACAACAAGACAAACCCACAACTCCCACCTCTCCATCATTAGCTCCTTATCTGTATCCAGCTTCTTACCTGTCTAAAACAAGTAGATCTTCTGACCTGGTGAATCCAGAAGACTTCCAAAGCACATCTGCTGACGATATGGAAAAAAGGTACTTACTATTATAATCCAACTATATTGTATACTGCTCCTAAATTAAATCTTTTCTAACTTCAAAATGCATCTGTGCAATGTGGGGCAGTTTTACCATAGTTCTCTCTTCTCATGATCTCTTTTAGGCCAGACTGGTGATGGTGGTGGTGGTGCTTAAAAAATAGAAGTAATTGTAAATGACTTGCAGTTTTGGAAAATAGTAGTATGGAGAACTAGAAACTGAGCATCTGAATGCAGATAATGGTCTAGAATGGGTTTCAGTTATGAATTTCCTTCTAAACTAGTTTACTTGAATGAGGAAGTGAATTTAAGTAGATAAGAGGAGAGTTTTCAGAAACCTTTTTATGCTCCTGATTATCCAGATGTTGAACTGGAGGACTGAGAATGTAACATCTAAAGTGACCATACTTGTAATATTTTTCAGAGATTTTACTTTTGTAATAAGGAAATTATTATCTTTTTAAGAAGCACAGTTGTATTTTAAGGTCAACTGATAGTGCTGAAAGTGATTTCTTTTTCTGTTCTGTGTGATTGAACCAAATGTTTATGTGGAGATGTGTGTCTTTTCATGTACATAGTTTCAAGGATTAGAGTATTATCAACTTGCTGAACAGTTTTTTTTTTCTGTCTTCTGACTTCCATAGAAATAGTAAATAGTAATCTATAGCTTTAAGTAATTTATCCAGTTATCCAGTCATTTGATTTTAAATGTTGATGGTGTGATATATATTTTAATTTTCTAAGATGAAGAAATGGATGGCACTGAAGAAGTAAAAGAGGGCAGGGTAAGCAGAGGACCCAAAGGTTGTACATTCAGTTATTTCTCATGAACCTGTGATGGCAGGATTGTTCTCAGCTCACTTTAGTGTGAATTTCACTCCATGTGCCCTTTGGGATGTTTCTTTTTCATGTATATGAGCCACATGCTTGTATTCTCATGTCTCTCTACCATTACCATAAGAAATGGCAACACAATTATAATGTGGTAGCTTTTTTTTCTTTTTTTTTTCTTTTTTTTACTATAGCAGTCCAAAATTGGCATACAATCAAGAGCACTTTGCTGTGTAATGTTTTCCCTGGAAAACAGGAAGAGAAAATGTGTCTTAGTTGCTTTGTTCACTTCCATTAGTTTGCTTGATTGCTAGGCTTGATTAGGCATTTTACTTTCTTGTTAAATTCCTTAAACTGTGGAAGATCCTGACATTTATAGGTGATTTGTTTTTTAACCTAATATCAAGTATTTATTCTACCTTTTTTTTCAGAGCATAGAATTAACAAGTAAGTAATAGAGGTTGTACTTCACTCTTCAGGAATATTTTTTTTATTTTGTTGCTATATTTTTCATATAATTAGTTTATTTTTTATTTTTGTCTTTTGATGTGATGAAGTCAAGTTATACCTTTTTAAGAGCCCCAACCCTCACCAGACATTTATGTCACTGGCACTCTTGAGTTAGCTGCTGATGCTTGGCATTATTTTTTTCCTCCTTTGCTCTCACAGTCCTTTGCCCTCAGTGCTATTGTTACAGTTGGCAGTGACTACTAAGCTGACTTTGTTCATGGGCATCCGTGACGGGACTGTATCAAATTTAGTATCATGATGTCAACAGCAAGAGCTGCACATTCACAACAATCAGTGAGTTTAAATATATCAGCAAAATGAAGCTAAAGACAAGGCAGAGAAGGTGTTGCCATGAACGGTTTCAGAGCAATGCAGGTGGATTTATAATAAACATTAAAAAATGGCCAGCACTCTTGAACACTTCCAAAAAAACCCCATAAATATGAAACTAGACAAGTAGTTTTGGACCTGCCAAACATAACACTGTATTATTTTGTTCTTTAGGATGTTGCTACTCAAAGTGAGGGTTCATGGGTCAGTGTTTTTCTGTAAGCCATCAGCTAACAGTCCCGGGAGACATTCCAGGAAAGAAGAAAAAAATTATAGCCAATGGGAACAAGTATGAAAGTGGTCCCTAGCATACTGGGAAAAGATATAAGTCAGTTGCTGACATTCAGTAGCTCAAAAAGTTCTGCTTTAGGACATGACAGAGTAGTCAGGACATAAAGTAGCACTGTCAGTAGGGGGAGCATGAGCTGCATCTGGCAAAGTCTATAGTGGCAGAATAGTGTTTCTGGGAGAGCCAGCATGATGCAGTGGTTTGAGTACTGGAATTGGAGACCAGGGTTCGATTTGCCATTTGGCCATGGAAACCAACTGGGCAAACCTTGGGCAAGTCACACTCTCTGAGCACTCAGAGGAAGGCAAAGGCAAATGACAGGTTTGCCTAAAACATAAATCAGAAATTATTTGAAAGGACACGGCAACAACAGTGAGACCAATCTGTTAAAGAAATTTGTATTCTTAAACAGTTGGCAGGCAGGGGAATGCTTCTTGTGAAACAGATTGAAATAAATTTGCCAATGTTACCTTATGTTATTTGTTATTATATCTTTCAAATAAATTTGTCAAAACTATAGGAGTAAAGTAAAGGAGCAACAGCTGAGTGATCTTGCTGAGATAAATTTGTTTGGGGTCTCTTTTTAGTTTTATTTATAGATAGATAGATAGATAGATAGATAGATAGATAGATAGATAGATAGATACATTTATTAGCTGTAGTGATTCAGCCTGGTGTAGATCTTTTGTTGACTTCAAATTAGATGCACTATTAGAAGCATGCTGGCTACACAGAAAGCTAAGTAATCAACTCCCCTTTCTCTCAATTTGGGAATGCGAAGTGGAATAAAAGTATTTGTCCTTCAGAGGGATAATCAGAAACTGCGGCCCTTGCTGTGATTTTCATTTCGCAACATCATATAACCAAGGTTGGCTGGGAACCTGGCATCTTTTAGGAGGCCGATTCAGAATGTTGGCATAGCATCCTACTCTTATTCTGATTTGGCTTCGTGGGGGTAACACGTAGACAAATATAGTCAGCTGATTATATGGCAGCGTATTGTCTTTATGTCATGCGTGTGATCGTGTGCTTCCTTCTTATAGCTTAATTTGTGCTTTTCATTGTACTATGTATCCTACATTGAGTTTTAAGTTTCTAATTTTCCTTTGATCCTTTATAATATATACTGTAATTTGATAATGATATCAATATTGGGTGATAAGGGTGCTAATATAAAAAATGTAAGCTATAGTTCTGTTTGGATGGACAATCCCCAAAAAAGTCTAACCTCTAAAAGACAAGCTGCAAATCCAAACCCACCAGGTGCATTTAGAAACCATGTAGCTGGAATTCAAGTGCACTGTATGAAATAGGATGTTGATCACCCTATCTTGAGCTTGTCTGAAATCATGGCCTTAAAGATCTTAATGTTCTTCTAGTTCTTTTTGAGAACCTGGTGAAATGGCAGTACTGAGAAGTCAGCTTTTAAAGCTGAGGTGCCAACTTCTGCAGTATTGATTTCTTGGGCAAACAAAGTGCAGTATCTTTTGTTCCCATGGCACATTTAATAACCCAGTAGAAGCTCCCTTGGTACCAAAAGCAGCCAACTGCTTCTCCTGCATCTGTCATAATATCTATTTCTCTATTTTATTATCGGAAATATGATTGCTGGCTGAGAGCAATGTATTTGTTAAGTTTAGGTTTGTTTCTGAGAGTGTTTTGATTTGTAGAATCTTGACTACTTCATGTGGTGAGGTATGTCCTGGTTAGACCTTCTTGCATGATACTCCTAGGCAATGGCGTTTGTTCAGTAGTAGCATTTAGGTGAGCTTCTGGCAAACTAACATGGAATAAAGACTGTTTACAATTTGAGCAGAAATATGTTATGCTCTTAACTATTCTGCAAATAGCATTGCTTCTGATACATATTTCCTTTTTTGGGAATCCAAAGAGCATTGCCTTGAAGTACATTTTCCGTTTTCTGTTTTTGTTTTGTTTCTTCCTAGCACAAATGCAGTGTAATACTGGGAAAGCTTTCATCCTGGCTTGTATCCATAGCAATGTGGGAGGGAAGAGAATTTTCAGATAATCATGATAATATAAGGCCCTTAATTTTGAATAAATGGGGGGATTTGCCTTTGAAATGCTGGCTATATAATCAGAGAACCCTGTGGTAATCAAAGAGCACTAACAAATAGATTGCAGGTCTGTTTCCCTGTAGAATACATGGTTGGCAGGAAATCAGACTGCTGAGAAGTAAGGGCTTAAATGGGAGAAAAACTGCTGAAGTTATTAATTTATAGCAACTCTAAACTAAGTGCTATTTATGTGTGTAGTGAATGTTTGCCTCAATATAAACAAGAGAGTTAGAGGCACTCTTTAGAATTTTAATACATTTGATACAAAACACATTTTACATGTGAACATCAGTGTACAGGACTCCATTCTGTGTTTTTTCCAGGCTTAAATTCTATGCATGTAGATCAGGCAGACTTAAATTTTCAGTGGATTCAGTAGTTCTACTCTGAGAATGAAAACTTAAGAGCTACCAACCCTGCTACAATAATCAGTTCAGTAAGCAAGATTCTTCTAGCCCAGGATATGAGACTAGGTTATATGGGTTAGAGCCCACCATGGCAATACCTTTCCATGGTGGTGGGATTGCATACTCCTAGGAAGCAAGAGGATTAATACTGGTAGGGTATCCAAGATCAGACAAGCTTTTGATGAGGAATCAAAGTAAATCTGCCAGACATCTTAACATGGACAGCAGCAGTCCTGGACAGCAGGGGGGTGATATTGGCAGAGGATCTCTCAAAGACAATGACTGTGGCACTTGGGAGAAATAAGTCAGTGGGAGCCAGTGGCATGCCAATAGAGTTGCTGCAATCTCTAGAGAGTGAATCCATCACAATTCTAATAAAAATCTGCCAACAAATGTGAAAAATGATACAATGGCCTTCCTGTTCTATATACAGTCTTTCTTAAGAAAGGGGATGCAAGAGATTATAGTAACCATCTGACAATTGAATTAATCTTCAATATAAGTAAATTGATGCTCAAGTTTTTACAATAAAGTCTTTTACTGGGTATGGAGTCAGAAATGTCCGATGTTCAGGCTGGGTTTAGAAAAGGAAGGGACACTGGATATTCCATTGTAGACATGTATTGATAATGGAGCACACCAAAGACTTTGAGAAGACAATCCTATGTTTTCTAGATTGTAGCAAAACCTTGGATTATGTGGATTATAAAAAAATATAGATTGCTCTAAAAAAATAGATGTGTCCCGTTTGATTGGCTAGATGCATGACTTATCCTATAGATAAGCCATTATCAAGACAAAATTGTTTGTCTTTCGCAAAGGGGTCAGACAAGGCTGCATTTTATCATCTTCTCTGTTTAATTTATATGCAGAACGGATCATATGAAATGTGGGATTAGGTTTGGAAGAAGAAAGTATGAGCATTGAGGAAAGGCATATATACAGATGGCATCATTTTACTATCAGAAAATAGAAAAGACCTGGAATGATTACTGTTCAAACTTAAGGAAGAAAGTACAAAAGCAGAGCTATGGTTAAATATTAAGGAAACAAATAATGACTACAGATTATTTTATATAATTTAAAAGTAGATGGTGAAGAAATAAAGATTTTCTATCCTTTGGCTCAGTCATAAATCAAAATAAGAGATTGTAGTCAAGAAATCAAAAGAGGACTGGGGCTTGGAAGGGCAGATAGGAAGGAACAAGGTAAAATATTCAAGTTTAAAGATACATCATTAAATACCAAAGTAATGCTTTGATTAAATATCAAAGTAAATACCAAATGACAAAAGTACCTTGCCATGGTATTTCTGATTTCTGTGTACACTTGTGAAAGCTGGGCAGTGAAGAAAGCTGACAGGAGTAGAGTCACCTCTTGGAAATCTAATGCTGGAGGAAAATACTGCACATACCATGGACTACCAAAAAGACAAGGAAATCAGTTCAAGAGCAAATCAAGCTTTGAATTCTTACTAGAAGCTAAAATGACTAAACTGAGACTATTGTACTTTGGTTATAGGATGAGACAACATAACTGATTGGAAAAGATAACAATATTTGGTAAAGTGAAAGGCATTGGGAAGGAGGAAGAGCATATCGGGTGGACTGATTTAAAAAAGAAAGCCACAGCCCTGAGTTTGCAAGACCTGAGCAGAGCTGTTGATGACTTGGGTGCTTGGATATCTCCTGTTGATAGGATCACCATAAACTGAAGGGATTTGTTAGCAAATAACAAGAAAAATTTTCTAGGGAGAGAAATGAGAGGACAGAGGAAAGGAGTAAGGCCAAATAGTTCTCGAGAAGACTTATAGTGGCATGGAAATTAGAATGGCTTAAACATAGAACAAAAGGCTAAAAGAGGTCAGCATATCAGGTGGGATAGATAGACAAAGGAAGTGAGTGAGGAAATTGGAACAGAGCAAAGGGAAGTTATAAGAGAGTTTGGATTATAGTGGAAAAGGAAGGGCTGTGCAAGAGAGTGCAAGAGAGTGAATAGAAGCGAGGAATGATAGTGGAACAGATGGAAAGCAAAGAGAAACGTAGTCAGTTTCACTGATTTTGTTGTATACAATCAGCTTTTCAATGTAATCCCTTGTGATATCACCAACTGAATTTAAATCTTCTTGTAGTATAGATAGAAAGTCAACTTGCCAAATTGTTGTTCTGTTTCAGCAGATAAATACTTTTTGTTTGTCCTGCAGCTTCAGTAGTTATGCAGAAATGGGGGATTTCAGCAGCTGTAACTCTGATGATGAGCTGCATCTGCTGAAATTCACTCTTCTGCCCAGTGACTAATGCAAGAGGTCTGTCCTCTTTTGCCTACAGCTACTCTTGGAAAAGTCTTCTTAAATGAGCTGTTACAAGAATGTCTTGAGGCTGGCTAGAGTGGTAGAGTTCCAAAAGCAAAGAAACCTTTGTGGCAGCACCAAGAACAGAAAGAGATGAGATCTGAGCCCGGAAATAGCAGTAGAAGTTTAAAGTCATGGTGAGAGAAGCTAGAAAGGAGTTAACTAAGACAGAGGATCTAGGGTGTGAGTTCACAGCTGCTGAATATGAAGAAGCAAGTACTGATTCCAGGGATGGAGGAGAAAGGTGCATGAAGAGTTTAGGGGTGAGGGGAAAAAAAAATATCTAAGTCTCAGATTGGTAGATTGGAGGAGGTACTCAGTCTGCTCTGTGGCCAGAGTAGAAGATGAGAGCATGGAGAAAGGACTCTGAGGCTGGCAAAAAGCTAAGGAAATCATGTTGTAGTAACTTACGTTGCATAATTATTAAGCTTGGCCTACTAACAATATTCCTTTTTGTGCAGCCAAAGTACAGAGCATGAAGCCAGGAAGTCCCTAGATAAAATCTTGGATTGACTATGAACTGACTAGCTGGCTTTAGACAAACTCTTTTCTCACCCTTCCCCCCCCAAAAAAAAACCCTCTTGCAATAGGCCAGTGTTATTACTGCAATACTTACAGATTTATGGTGAGTTTTGGAAAGACAGTCTATGCAGAGAGCTTGAGAAAATGTCTGTTATTGGAATGGGAGTAGCCTGAATTTTTCTGTTGCAGTAGAACTGTATAGAAGACTTCTGTATGAGGAGATGTGCTACTAAGATGCTGTATCTTGAGCAAGAAATTATGGGTCTGTCATGTTTGGGCTTCTGAATGGATTTCTGAACTGAGATCATAAGATTATCTATACATTTATAGACCCAATGATTTGCCATAGCTGTAAAGGTATACATCAGTTAATGAAATAGTAGTGTTCCCGGATATTATTTCTTTAATAAAAACTTTAGTATCAGAGTCAGAAATAGCATGGAGAGAATAGGGATATATTACAAAGACAGCAGTTCAGCAAGTTTCAACAAACTTTTCATCCAAAATTAAGAATATGCACATGTAAAATAAAACAACCAGTCAAGTAGCCTTTGCATAAGAACAAAGATTTTTTCGGCCTTCTAGAGACCATTTGAAAGCTACTTCCAAAGCTATACACTGCTTATTTTCACACACTACACATGCACACACACACACACATATACGCACACACTGGGCAGAGATAATAAGGCATCTCTGTTCTCCTGCTTTTGCATTTCATGCATGTTCAGTAAGGGATTTTTGAGGGAGTTGCTATTTACCTTCCCTTTTGGAAGCAGGCATACACAGCTATAGCTAGGATTAGCTAAAGTAAAATCCCACCTTTCTCTACTTTTAGCTTCATTGCATTGTTTATTGTAGCCTGCTACTGCAACTTGACACTGAAAATGTGTTTCTTTAGCCCTCCTTCACCATAGTCCCTATGGTGATGCTGCTAAAAACCTTCCAATTAGACAGAAGATGAGGGCAAAAGGGAGCTAGGCAGGCATAAAAAGACTTTGTCAGAAGAGTTCTTAACTGAGGTTGCCTATATTTCTTTATAGAGCAATACAACCAAGATACTGTAACATTCAAATATGTATTTACTTACTACTACAAAAACAAGTTTATTTTGAGCTCTATATCAGCATTCCCCTTTCAGTAAATATTTCTCGTGCTCTCTCCATGACTTCAGAAATATTTATCATAAATGCTCATTTTAAAAGAGATGTTCAGGCAGGCTGTTTTTTTAAAATAAATCCCATAGTAATGGGATATCCATGCTAATGGCTGCCTTGAGTCCCAGCTTTGGGAAGAGGGCAGGATATAGATAAACTAATGGGATGGACAAAATTGTTTATAAATGTGTACGGTAACTGCAGAAAGAACATTATTAGCATGTCAATGTTAAGTCAGTGCTACTTTAAGCCTTCTTTACTATTCTCTGTAAAACTATCTGCTTGTTTGCATTACTTTACTCACCTTTGTGGTTAGAAAGCAGAAAGATGCAATTGATTCCCCATGATATGCAACCGATAAAATTTATTAGTAATGGAACAGTTGGCAAATGGTATAGATCTTAACTTTTCCATCCATATTGTGGAGATGTGGAAATACGTAATGCTTTATAAAATGACATGGCTGTTCCCAGAAGCCAGTTTTTTACAAATCCACTTGCAAAAAAGAAAATGTGGTGGTGGTGGTGGTGTGGGATGACTTCTCTTCTTGGGATGGAAATCATCGAACAGCTTCTGCTTTTTATAAAATTAAACAGGAGTCAGTTAAACATTAGAAAGTAGAATTCACTTCAGCAGTGGTTCAGGATGCTGAAATTGTTGAAATATGTTGAAATTAATATTGAGAATATGCCAGTGTTAAGTCATGAAAGTTAACACCCTGTTTGTCCTCTCCTCTACCTCTTTAGCAGAAAAAGGATGAGGGAAGGGGGTTGTAGTCTGTCTCAGTGATTGCAGTACCATTATCTTTGTGCTTGGGGAAAAAAATCAAAAGACAATCCTATAGAACAGCTCTGTAGCGCTGCCCTTGATCTGGTTCTAGAGCCCTTTTACGCTACGCAGCTATAGCACCGTGATTCCACTTTAATTGCCATGGGTCCTTCCTGTGGAATCCTGGGATTTGGAGTTTACAGAGTGGTATTTAGAATTATCCATCAGACCTCTAGTACCTCAGCAAACTACAAACCCCAGGATTCTGTAAGGTACAGCCACGGCAATTGAAATGGAGTCATAGTGCTGTAACTGTGTAGCATGAAAAATTCCTTAGTTACTGGATTGAAGACTTTCCTGTAGTGTTCTACTGAGCTCTTTGTGGGGTGTGGTAGTGACAGCTTGGCCTCAGAGCTGTACTATCATATATTGAAGCAGTCACAGGAGAGTTAGCTTAAAGATCTCCAGACACATTACTTAGTCCAAACATGTGATTTGCAAGAGAAGGTCAGTCCAAATTGCTGAGTGCCACAGGTATACACAGGCTAAACTAATGTGGATTAGCTTAATTGACATTTGCTATAGTGATGGCCTGGATTTGCTCCTCTTTCTCTCTTTTATATTAGTAAATTGCAGCACAGTCCTATTTGTATTTGTTCAGTATGAGGTCCAACTGCATTTATTCTGTAGTAGAGAACACATACCATAACAACTTCAGTAATTTCAACAGTTTATGTGATTTTCAATTAGGTTCTTTTTCTGCAATGGTAGCATGATTTAGTATGAAAGTAGAAAGTGTATGTATTTCTTACTAGGTGAATATTTCAGCCAGACATGTGCCAAAAATTACAGTTTGGGAGAGTTGTTTTTTTTTTAAAGGCCCTTCTTTGTGTTCCAATTCTTGTTTAGTTCAAAGTAATAATTACTGCTAAATTTGATCTTTTGTGGCTGTTTTTATACAGTGATCACACCGTTTGGATAATGTGACTATCCTCTAGAGCAGTGCTACTCTAAGTGGGGATTTCTGGACTGGTACCAGTCCCCAAACCATCAGCTGCTGGTCCCTGGAGAGCTTCTGTGCGGGGTGGGGTGGGGGGACAATTGTAGCCAATGGGCACAAATAAAGTAAATTGCTGGTCCCCCCATCAGATAATCTGAGAAGTACTGCTCTAGAGTACATTCTTGGCTTTAAGCCTAGGAATTTGGAGACTGTATCTACTTTCTTAGTCTTCTTTTTTTTTAAACAACTGGTCACTGTTTTTTTAATGCATGTACATTCTGTTCCTCTTTAGCTCATATTTAAATGAATCTGGCTGTTTCTAAAAGTTGCTGCCTTTTTAGTGTGATTAAACTGCTACCAAGCCAAGTGCGTGACTTGTGAAAGAACAAATGAGAGTATGTTGTTCTTCTGGATTACCATCTCTTGGTTTTTGTTTTTTCTTTCATCGTAGTGCTGTGGATAAACTGTGATGTATTATTTGTAACTAACTTCTAAAAATTGTATAGAAAATAAGTTTGTGTTAATAGTAAAATGAATTTTATTCACAAGGGAAGCATCGCTTTCCTTTAATTATGCATTGCATGACATTGAAGCAAGATTTCTGAACTGACAGGTGAATTCCTATGTGCTAAATTTCTGAAGAGGATCTTTTATGCCTCTTTCTGCAAAGAACTGAGAATCTCCTGCTTGGTCATGGATTAACACTGGGTACATTGCAGGCAAAAGACTTTGCTTGTCTTCCTTTTATGGGAAATTGCTGCAGTGTTTTTACATCATGTTTAGCACAGCTTAGTACCAACCGCTCCCAAGCTTTTTAACAGGGCTTATTGCTCATTGAAAGAGCACAGTCTTTCCATTGTAAATAAACGTTATTCTCAAGAGCTTTATTCCTATAATCATACAGGATTCTGTCTCTGACACTGAACGCTGAGCAACAGATTATTGTGTGGGACCTCAAATAAAAGGTTGTGTGTGGGGTGCTCATCTTCAGAATGCCACCTGTACCCTGTTCTGGGATATTCATATCTTCCTCATTCTCCTCATTCTCCTCATTCTCAACAGTCAGCATTTCATGGCCAAACAACCATTCCTGGTCTTTCTTAGACTTAGTTTTGTTGGGAGGGGGAGTTCTCCCTTCCCCCCCTAAAGTCCATCCTTCTACTTGGTTTAGGGCTTCTCTCACCGTATGAATCACACCCTTGCATATAGCTTGTGACTCTTTATTTAATTTTTGGCTACTTAAGTATTCATATTCACCCATGAGTTTTGAGAATCAGAGGGAACTTTTTCTGCAGGTTTAAAACTAGATAGGTTTGATTGGTGTTCAGCTAGTAGCATAATTTCAAAGTAATGCAGGGAAGATATCCCTGTATAAAATGCAGAGAAGATTTTGAATTGTCGTAAGGAGTAAAACCTATTTGAGATTCAATAGTTTATTTCAGTTCTCTACAACTTTCAAATAATAGGATGAAATGGCAGTTCTCCTTGAAAGGGATAACTGTTTATACTGTTGGGAAATAGGAAGAATGCACTATGTGAATATACTATACTATACTATGTTTTTCCTAAAACAGAGAAAATGGGGAGAAAGGGTAGCCTTTTTTTGGTCTTGCACATGGGTGAAAAATTTCATTTAGCATTAACTGTTTTTTTCCCCAGTAGGATATCAGTGTATCAGGCCTTCCTTTCTAATTAAGAAAACAACATAGTTTTCAAAAACATCCCTAGCAAACAGAAATTCCACTGGTCTCTTACTCTGTGTTAGTCAATGTTTTATCTACATCTTGTCACAGAGTTTCAAACAAGTAAGCCAGGCATGATGGGGATGATATGTTGAAAGTTAATCAGCCAAGTTATGCCAGATATGTTTTCCAATACTGATTGTATTTCTGGTCAGAATGCATATTACTGCTTTTTATTCTAGGTGAATTTGATTGTGATAAGTAATCCATTTGGCTCGTGTTAAGAACTCGTGCCTTAAGAAGTTTGCCATGCTTGAAGACAGTCTGAGTACTAATAGCATTTATGTTCAACCAAATATCCACTCTTAAACTGTCACTAGGCCTGTAAGAATAATCACATTTCACTGAAATTAATCTCTGAAAGTTGGCATCAGAGTTCATTGAAACAGCTGTTAAAAATGTTGAGTACAATTCATCTCCGTGCCCCCATGTAATCACGTGTAGTGGGGGGTGCTTTTGCTGGCCTCCCACGAGGGAACCACACAATCACTGTGTGACAAGGGTCATGCAATGAGACGGGGAGGGGGCAGAGCCTGCAGCCCCCTTTTAGGGCTGCCCCGCCCCCTCCTCGGCCTCTTTGTTTACCGGCAACCCACCTTTCCACCCTATGGTTTCAGGGAAAAGTTACTGTCGCTTTGAGGCTGGATAGGCATTTCCCCCCGGGGGGGGGGTTCGCCTATCCCATACTGTGCCAAGGGATTGGGCAATTGGCTTCACAGGGTCGCATATTAAATAGATGTTAAATAGGTCTCCATCGCTGGCAGGGTGGGGGTCTGAGGGTTTTGGTGAGTACCTATGGCACCCTTTGGTGTAGAATAAATGCTGTCCTTGGGACAGGCTCACATCTGGCCCTTACTGCAGGGTCATGAAATGAGGGGGTTTGGCTTGGCGGGCTCACCTTCCAGAAAAGGGTTGGCCAGAGTTTTAACCCAGCCTCATGAGTTGGCATCGGGACCAGTGCCTCGCCCAAGGGGGGCTGGGGAAGAGGTCTGGAGGTGACCTTTGCCTTGGCCTACTCAGTGCTGTCAACCCTCCTTCTCAGGTCATAAGTTCTAAATCAAGTTCAAGGTCAAGTTCAGATTCAAGCCTAAGTTTAAGTTCAAGTTCATTGCTGGCTTTATGTTAACTAGGCATATATTAATAAATTGCCCTAGTTCAACCCAAACCCTGTGTGTGGTCTCTTCATTTCGTGGGTTGGGCGGCAAATAATTAGATCTGGTGCTCCTTTCTGCTTTGTTCTATGATGTACTATAATTGTTACACTCTCGTGATGTCATGTATCCCTGGTGACAGGGAAGAGGCAGGATTCCATTTTGGAAGTAAAAATAATTCAGGCTTTAGATATCCTGATTTATTTATATATGTTAGCCACCGCTCTGTAATGTAGATAATGTAGAAACTGTAGAGGAATGAATGGCAAGAACAGGGGAAGGGAATTACAAAACAGATGGAACTGAAACAGTCTTGTAAATAAACTCCCAAGAGTTACCAGGCTGCTAACAAGTTTAGAAGTTTGCTAAGAAGCTGGTAGTCTGCATTTCCTTGCTAAGTGCAGAGGAATGGAAGCCTCTTTCATTTGCTTAAAAGAAAAACAAAACCTTGGCTTCTATCTAGTGGACTAATAGAAGATGAGGAGACCAGTCTTCTGTAATTGTACTTGGTTTCTGTGCTTGTCACAGAGGAAGAAGCTTCTTTTTCCATGCAGCTGAGAAGTAAAATGGTCCAACAGGGACTTCCTTTCACCCACTGGTCCAGTCATTTGCCTTCATGGAATCCCTAGTTGCCTGTATCTGTCTGGATAGAATGTTAAATATAAAGATGATTTAAGAGAGAGAGAGAGAGAGACCAAGGTACATTCACAGTTGAAAAGCTATAGTGTCTTAGCAGATTAAGTAGCCTAAGTAGATTGAGAAGTGAAGCAAGAGGGAAGTCTCTGAGTCTCTAAAGCAGTATATAAAATGTAATAAAAAGTTATGCATAATGAAGACAGAATAAACTTGGATATAGTTTTAAAAAAGATTCTGCCTAGTAAGTTTTAGAAGAGTGAAAAGGATCAAAGGACATTAAAATCAATGGGATCACAGAGGCAGTAGAAATTTGATACACAAGACAATATATGAGTTTATTTTGTTTTGTTTTTAGAATAATGATATTTTTTTAAAAGAATGGGAAGAGAAGCAGTAGATGAGAGTGAGGTAGCTCATCTCCCAGAAATAGCTGATGTGATTTGCTCAGACATACAGGAAAAATTTGTCAAGATCAACAAGTGGAATAACTTAAACTGTAAATCTTAAGGATATTATAGTGGTGTAATGGTTTGAGTGTTGGACTAAGATCCTGAAGACTAGGGTTCAGATCCACACTCAGCCATGGAAACTTAGTGGTTGATCTTAGGCAAATCACATTCTCTCAGCGTCAGAGGAAAGCAAAGGAAAAAAAGCCCTCTGAACAAATTTTGCCAAGAAAACCCAATGATAGGTTCTCTTTAGAGTCACCATAAATCAGAAACAACTTGAAGGCACATAACAACACAGTGGCATGCAATATAATACAGAAGACATGTTAAATGCAGACCTATAAATGTGCTCTAGTTCTTCTAGCTCACCTTTCTGCAAACCAACACTGTCCAAATATGTTTTTGCTACATCTTCCTTACTCACCAATCAGTATGACCATTGGCTCTGAGACCAATAATTTGAGGTTCATTCCAAACAAGACTGAACTGTTGTTGTTAGATGGTTCTTCTGATCATGTGGATGTTCACTCCCTTCTACATGGGCTTGTACTCCTCCTGAATGAGAGAGATCAACAGCGCAGAGATGAGAAGTTCTTTCCGCCAGTTTTGGCTGGTGTCTCAGCTGCCTCCCGAGATAACCTAGCTTTGATGATCTATGTTCTATTAACATACAGGTTGTATGATTGCAATACACGAGACACTTCAGAAAATTCATCTGGCATAGGATGTAGCAGTCAGATTTATCATGAGGACTGTAAAGTCTGATTAACATCTGTTCTGGCTCTGATGAACTGATGGCAGATATGTTTCCAGTACCAATTCAGAATGATGGTTTTAGCCATAAAGTTTTATACTGGAATCATATGGGAATCTCAGTACTTGACAGGAAAAAATTCTGTATTCTGACATAAACCTGTCTATCTCAGTCTCCCTCTGAAAGACTCAGAGAGTAGTAACAAGGAGGAGGGACTTTTCAGTTGTGACCTCAACTTTAGAATGTTCTAACCAAGAAGGAACAGCTGGTCCCTGTATTATGGTCTTTATGGTCAAATGTTAAAATGTTAGAACATTTTCTTTGCTTCTAGGAATTTGATGGAATATGATTGGCCATGTCCTAGATGTCAGCCTTGGGGCAACTGATTATCACTTTAATTTGACAGCAGCAAAAAGTTTTTAATGTTTTTATTTTTAATTTTTACATATTTTGACTGTGAGATACCTAGCTTCTTTTTTAGAAAAATGAAGATGGGGCAAAGTTTAGTATTATAGTAGCTGAATGGATATAACCAGTGAAATTTCTATTGAAAAAGAGATACTAGTAATTTTTACAATGGTGGAATGACTGAAGGATTGAGAAATTCTAGATTGATGGACAGCTATATTTGTAAGTTCTTTTGCCTCTAAAACATTAGCTCT
The DNA here is from genome assembly GCA_948474755.1 of Ctenosaura bakeri. Taxonomy (NCBI): domain Eukaryota; kingdom Metazoa; phylum Chordata; class Lepidosauria; order Squamata; family Iguanidae; genus Ctenosaura; species Ctenosaura bakeri. The sequence goes on from CAOLHI010000275.1 coordinate 50,340, forward strand.
TAATATGTTTGGTCTTCAGTTGGCAAGTGTAGTAGTTTAAAACTGAACACAGAATTCAGGGTTGACTGTGTCACCCATTAAATGTACTTTGTTTTTAAATACAAAGCTCTCTTCCCACTACCCGCCCCAGTTCCTTCTAGCAGAAACTAGCCACTGCTGATTATGAATCACTTCATTGTTCTTGGTATATTGACATAATGTTAGGAGAAAGTAGTTTGTGTATGTGTGTGTGGGAGGGAGGGCAGGAAAGAGATTTAGAGATCATTAACTCCACCTTGATGATAAGTTGGACTACCTTCAAGTTCTTTGCTGTTTTAATATCATTTTTCTAATCATAATAGGTAGGCTACTTTGAATTGTTCTTTATTGATTAGAAACAGAAGCCATCCTCTAGGGATAAAGATATAATACAAGAGATTTGTGCATTTTATTCAGAGATATGGAACAATTTTACAATTGGTCCTCTGAAGTGAGCCACCAGATGGTGACAGGTTAGTGTATATGCATAAGCTGGTGAAAATATGGCAACACAGATTTGATTTCAATGCAAACATCTCTTCTAAAGAACATACTTACTTTTTTCCTTCTTGTATTTGAACTGACTTGCTGTGTGGCAGAAATTGTTTGTGTGTGATCGTAGTTGCTCTTCTAGTTTATTAATCAAATTAGGCAAAACTACATCTTATCCATTATTTAATACACTTTATTCATACCTCTTTGACTTCAGCTTATTGAAATATTTTGCTTAAGAGTATTCATTCCCACTTTAATGTATGATTTGAAACTTACTGGATTGGATCCAGATTTAGTCATAGTTAAACTCCACCCTGCTGAAATCAATAAGATTATGATAAATTTGGATCCAGCCCCCTGATTAGAGTTTTGGGTCTAAATACTGATTAAAACTCTCAGTGATACTACAAATATCTGTGAATAACATGAATTATATTTTAATAAACTATTGGAATGTATAAGGTGTACATGCCTAGAAAACCAGAAGGTAAATTACCATGTTTTGATTGTTGAGCAGCATCGCTCTTGCATATTTTTCCAGCAAATACTTGTATGAATATGTTTTATGTACAGTAAATGCAATGTTAACATCTTCAGGTTTTGCTCTTTCTTGTATGTTTTTGACCTGGTGATACTTAAGTGGTTATGAGAACTAAATCCACTGTCTGCTGTAGTTTTGTTTTAACTTGTAAGGACTTACTTTATTTTTATTTATTTGCCTTTTTGGCCCACATTTAATCCTGTTGAATTCACAAAGCAGGGTACTTCAAAATGCTTTCATTTGAAATAAGTATACTGCTTGTGTGCACATGACTCAAATAAATGTATGACACCTAAATCCACTTAAGCAAATATTTATACAAAAACGAATTAGCTTTATAACATGTAATATTTAGACTTTGAGGGTGCTTGAGACCCAATGGTAATTTAGGTTCATATTGGCCATACATTCCACACGTGAGCCAACAGTGAAAGAATTAAAGTGGAGTTAGCCTTTGGCCCTAGGCCATGTGTACTTGTTTAAGAATGTGTTTCATTTTAATAAGCTTTAGTTGCTTCTAGTTCTAATTTTAAGGGACTTTTAACTTTCCACTCCATCAATTTGGGGTCTGTTAATGTTGATCGAAAATGTGAAAAAGCAGTTTAGGAGGAATAGCAGTTTTACAACCACATAAAAATGCTAGAAAAATGAGTGACTGAATCTTAGAGTTTGCAAAAGTATTGAATTCTGCTCTGTCCTTCACCTTGAAGCCTTCTGGGCTTTTGAACTGTCAGCTTTCTTTCTCCTACAAGTAGCAGCCCAAATCCCAAGTTGAAAGTGAATCTATGCCTTTGGCCTCTCTCCAGCATTCCTCACTGAGCAAGTAAGGATTTGGAATGTCAGAAAATAGCAAAAGGGGAGGGAAGATAGAAGTGTATGAAGGCGTTCCTAACTTGGAGGATGGAACAAAACATAGCTTCATCTGGACTGCCCGTTTCTGAAGCAGCATTTGTTCCTTATTTGTACTTTCTCACCAGTGATGCAGTTCTGCTCCAGCAATGAAGATCTGTCTTAGCAAGGCTGTGGATTAAAAATGCATTTTGTTAGAACCTTTCTTGCTTGGACAAACAAGTAAACTTTAGGCTTTGCCATTTTTGTCAGTGGATCTTTGCATTCTTCATTTTTCTGGAAATACTGTGTTGGCTTTATGAATACACTGAATAACAGGAAATCTTTTGGAAGATTTTGAGAATAGTTTCAACTCTGAAGGTGATACACTCTGGCATTCTGCCTCAGCAACAAAAGCTCCTTGATCTCTGTTTTGTCCTGGTTAAAACATTGTGGAATACAGCCCACTGTGACTTTTATTTCTGCAGTCATCATCCACGTGCCTAGAGTCGTATAACTTTGAACAGCAGTGAAAAGACTGTAATTGTCAAACTAGTTTCTTCTTACTTTAGAAGGCACCACCCAGCTGCACATAGTGAGACAGAAGTGAAGAACTGGATCTGTTCTTACCAAGAGGTGACCTATTGCCTTGCACTACTCTGAATGGACCATGTCGTCCTTGTATACCAGGAGTAAGGAGTTTACTCGAAACAGAAAGTCTCAGTCTGATTCTCCCCCATCGTCTCCTTCCCCGATTGCAAAGACACTCAGAGTAAGCAGCCTTTTAATTTCTGTTATATTGCAACTTCGCGAGGGCTGATTATTGTCACAGATTACATGTGCCTTTTCCCACTTTAGTCTTAGTTTCTCTTCTGAAAACGTCAGCATAAAATAAAGTCCCCTTTTGTAGAAGGAAATTAGAATCGTATGGAAATGCAAACTCTTCTAATCTTGGCTGTAGTTACTGTTTGATGGCTTATAGGCAAATCATTTGAATATGCTTTCTTATTCTTTCTCAATGATCAGGAACTGCATTTACAGGATACTTTTACTACAGCATAGGCTTTGAAATGGAAATGAAGCAAAACCTGAACAGCTTGTTAAACTGCTCTGTGCTTCTCATATGTTGTGTACTTAAATATTGCTGGTGTTTTGAAGTCTGACATCTTTCTTGGCTGTGAAGCACCTGTGGAATGTTATGACCTATTGTGCTTTAATGGTCTAGGAAATAGTTTTTTTGATTTTGATTTTTTATTTTTTTGTAAGAGATATTGATAATGTTGATTTGTCCATTGTTTTGTCTCATATTATTTCTGCAACTGTCAAGAGTTCCAGTTTGTAAGCATATGTTACAAAGCACCTTAGAAAGCAGAGTCTTCAGGCATTTTCCTGAATCATTCCAATTTATATCCAAAGTAGCACAAAAGAAGCTATTAGCTGATCTAAACATTGCTATGTCAGTTGTCGATCACTCAAGGCAATGATATTCAGACTGTCTAATGTCAGAGAGCAGCAGGGTTTCTTTTTTTCATTGTGACAGGGATTGGCACTAAATTTGTGTCCATTGGGTGCAATAGCTTCTTTCTTGGAAACCTGTCTAGTACCAGCAGCCAATAGCTCAGCGACCAGTACTGGTCCAGAGACCACCACTTTGAGTAGCACTAACTTAAGGTAATAGGCGAGAAGCTGTAGAAAACATTAATAGTAGGCTGAAGCAGCCATGATTAATGCATTCTGATCACTTTGTCAAAAGTTTAGCCCATTTTTGATAGATAAGTACTCAGGAAAGGACAGAACTAATTTAAGTTGCCACCTTTCAACAATTAATGATGAACCAGAAACACTAATGAATTTCCCCAGTATGATGTTTCTTCCTTAAATTCATTTGGAGCTGATGAGTTCAGGTTCAGCTGCAGTACTGTCTTCTGGAAATTAATTTTGATCTGGTGTCCAGAAAATCAGACTAAGGCTACAGTCCTTCAGTCCCTGAGAGACTCTCTCAGGTGCCTTAGAATACTGTGAACTTTCCTCTTCGTCAAGAAAGAGAGAGATCTGCTCCTGGAGGTCTCATTGTTGCGACAATGGAATTCTTTTTTTGGCAGTACTGCATGATAGTGAGAGGTCACATATTGGGAGTAGATCAAGCCCCTTTAGTTCTACCAGCACACGCCCGTGAAAGGAAAAAACCCACTCTGATCTTGGAGTTGATGTTCTCTTTATTGAAGCTAGTTGGAGGGGAATTTATACACACACACACACATGGCTTAAAGAAAAAGGTGGAGAGAGGAAGAAACTGCTTCTTCTTCCTTCATTTTATAATGCAACAACATGTAGGATATAGTAACTTTCTCTACTATGGAATCTACCTCCCATCACCTCAGGATTGGCCTACATATGTAAGATTATATAACTATATAAAAACCTGTTAGCATTTAGCTTAGTGATTGTAACTTACTAAATAACTGTGCTACTTTCAGATCAAGAAAACCAATGTAGCCATGTAAGGAAATTCAGTAACAACTCTGCAGTGCAACACAGTAACTGAAGTTCATGCTCAATATTTATTTTACTATGTTAATAGCACACATATTTTTGTGACTTAATCTTTGATGTATAGCTGAATCATTTTTAGGAAAAGTACAATTTATTACAGCATTTTCTTTCATCTTGAGCTACGAATTAGGTTTTATACAAATCGTGGTTAAGAATTTACGTCTTGAAAAAATGTTGGATTCAGTGGCAGATAACTAAAAGAGAATTTGCTTCTCACATTCAGCAATCTCAGAGTTATTGCAAAAGTTCTTACATTGTGAAACACTTAATTACACCTATTAGGAATCCTATATAGAGACTGCTTTCTGTGCAGTTGATTGCTTAATGAAGCAATTATCTTCATCTACCAATTAGGATCTATTGTCAAGCAATTAAATCAGTCCCTCACACTCCAGAAGGCTCTTGTTATATTGAAATGGTAAACAAGTTAATCAGGCTCCCTTTAATTTTACACACTTCAGTCTACTTAGTTCTGTAACCTTCTATTTTCTGTCCTGTGGAAACACACATATAAATATAAGACAGTTTGAATTTTCATGTGTATTCCTTTCACATATGTATACAGGGTGAGAAGTATGCTTGGTCAAATAAGTAATTCAATTCACAATAATATTTATTTTCATAACCACAAAATAAACTTGTGATAAAATCAGTTACATTTATTTTAAAGTTGGTTTAGCTTATATATGTTTTCCAGTGTGCAGTAGGGCTTTCCAGCATTGGTACGACTTGTGCCTCAGGGCTGAAAGAATCCTGGCAATCTGGGCATCCAGAAAGGAAAGAATGGGTTTTGTTCAGGCTGTGACTACCATATTTGGAGTTGAGTAGGAGATTTTTTCCATATCAGATTGACTGGTCACTTTAATTTGGAGGTTTTTCCTCCATGGTCTGTGGTATTTGTCTGAGTTGTCTTGAACTATTTGTTCTGCTAGCATTTCTTTGCTCTGCACCTGCTCTCTGTGATTTTATGGAGCTGGTGGTTGGATGATTTTTTTCCCTCTTTGTAGCAGCCTGCTAGACAAGTTGGTTTCTCATTCTTCTGACTCCATGAGTAGAAAAATAAGATTGATATTAAAAGATGGTTCTTGAAGTTCTGAGGTGGAAATAGGCAAGGGTTAGAAAATAGTAGCCAAGGAATCAATGTGAACACCCATGAGCAAGTATACTAGTTTGTGGATGGGGTTGGAGGGGAAAAAAAACAGATTACCGGTATGTAATTCCAAGACATACGGTTTTCTGAACCCTTATTCCTTCTGACTACATCACAAGACTAGGATGAACAGTGTTGTCAGGTCTTGAAGCTTTCTATTAGAAAGCGAGATATGTTAACATAATGCCTCCAGAACATTAAAGGCAAATTGTGGCAATATTTAGTATCATATGATGTCTTGATTTTGTCTTTTCATCAGAAGTTTTTTCTTTGTTGAGAGCAAGTACTTGCCAGTAATATGTGCACTTCTGGTAATTGACTTTTGTGTATTTCTTTTGTGTATTTATGTTGATTTCAAGACAAGATTAAAATTTCCACAAGAGCATAGTGCTTCACTGTAGTTCCATGTGTGCCCTGTATAAGGGATGTTCTCTTGCCCTGGGGATAATTTTAAAGTAACAGTCCTTAAAAATCACTTCTCTGCTCCAAAATATGGCCTATGCAGTAAGGATGATAGAGGAGTAGAGCTTCATAAATGGGGCAGAAACTAGAAAAGGAGCAATTTCATGAAAGCTTAAGAAAAATAAACAGACTCAATTTGCAATAGTTAGTGCACGCTAATATTTTCTAGTAATATTTTCTTGTAGTCAAAGAAGGAAGGAAGAAGTGACACTTAAAACACAATTTAAACTTTTCTCTACTACTAGCTTTAAGCCCAGAATTTATAGTGGTAGCTTTACCATAGTTTCATTACTAGCTGTAGTCCATATTGATATTTGTTTAATAACTAACATTAAAACATTGACTGTTGGCTCCTTCCTTGAACATTTCATTTTTATACAATCTTTATTTTGTAGGAGTGTATTCTCCTATCATTAAAACTTTGTTCAAGGGTTGTCACTGTTTTCTCTGTCACTCTATGATGGTTGCGATACCAGTAGGGAAGAGGATTTTGATGTCTGAAACAGTAGCTGCACTATGATAAAGACCAAGTTTCACAAAAATTGCCCCATCCCTGCTCTTTCAGGCTTTTGTGCGCTCTAAGCAGTGGTCATCAATTCTTGCTTCAGAACATTACCATAAATAATGAAGCTGTCTGTCCAGGACTATCAGAGTTGAGATCAGGTTTCAAAGACAATTACTCAATTTTCAAATTACTCTATCTTTCTTCCTTGCTACCTGTAAACTTGGAATTATCGCCCAGAATACTCTGTGTGATGCTGCTTCTCTTAAATCCTTCAAATCCTGCCAAACACACACTTTGTCCATGGAGCCTTTAACTTAGGCCCCTAGTTTTCATGGCATATTGAAAGACTGTGCAAAATGTTAATGCGAATATATTGGTAGAAGTCTGAGCAGTTTGCAGTAGCTTGACAAGAATGTCTGACTCCACTTCTTCCAAAATAGCAGCAAAAAAATCCCCTCCCTGCAAAAGTACAATGACAGCATGAGTTAAAATTCAGGTTTCCCTCTGTCTTCCTGTTGTTCGTAACATCTTCCCTGATGGAGAGATATGAAGATCTCAAAAGCTTGTACACAACTTTGTGTCCTTCTAGTTGGCCTAACAAGGGTATTACCACAACATGGATTTTTGAAGTTGCAATGAGGAGATCTTGACATAACCAAGACTGGATTTTTTTGTGGATGAGCTGTGATTTCCATTTGTTTCTAGTACTCAGAACAAATTCCAGGGCTCAGAATTCTAAATGTGTCACTTCTGTATCAAGCTCTGCATGGTAAATTTCAGGATTGAGAAATGCTGTTGTGTATAGAAGTGTGTTTGGATATTAGTTGGCAAGAAGAAACATTGTCTTACATTTCTCTATTCTTTTTTTAAAAATCTTTTGTCTAGTCTTCCTACTATTAACTCCCAAAGCAATTCTCAGTCAAATCCATAATTTTATATAAAAATACAAGAAAATAGTAGCATCATTAAGCTTACTGCTTAAAAAATAGCCGCAGTGGAGAGAAACAATATGAAAAATTATAATTGAAATACTTGGTAGGATAAGAATCTTGCAGCCTGACTCCAAAAGGTAACAATGGTAGTAGTGCTTGCCTAGGTAAAGAATTTCAGTGGAAGTGCTTTTACTCTGAAGAGCCCAATTCTAGTTGTCAACTGCCTGAAAAGTTGATCACAAAACATAGGCAGTTTTTTAATGGAAAATTTTTAGGGGTCAGTTTGTGTCACTTACAAAATGACAGAATTAAGAGTGCAAGCAGCTATATAAAAAGGAGGAAGGGAGGGGAAGGGAGAAAAAAATAGGAATGTGGTAGCACCTTTAAGCCTAACTGGCTTTTATTTTAGCATGAGCTTTCATGGATATAAACCCACTTCTTCAGATGCGGTACAGTAGATTAAAGCCTCAGGTTATAAAGCATATTTATACAATTGTGAGAGTGGGATAGGATGTAATAAGACCCAGAAAGATGCAAATCATATCCTTTGCCCTGAATTTTCATAGGGCTGGGTGAGGTGTTACATGCATCTGATTAAATTATAGTCATAAAAAAATCCTCTTAAGGAGTCAAACAGGTCTAGCAGTCCCAATTCACTTTGTGCAATGACTGTATTCCTGTTTAATTCTCATTTAGCAGGAAAGTAAAATTCTTTCAGAGTTAACTATGAATAGGATTTAAGCTATTTGTTTATTGCCAGTTAATAATGAAATCAGTGGCAAGCTATCCTGGATCATACAGAATGTTAATTTCAGTGACTTCTCTGTTAGTCAACACCGAGATGCCATACTGGCTGGTTGTTGCCTCCCCACAAAGGTACTATTTTAGTGTACTTTTAAACACATATGCACATGATGTACATATTTGTTCTCTAGTTTCTTTTCAGAAGACACCATCCCCAATGAGAAAATGGTTCTTTGAATATCCCTTATGAAAAATATTTGAAGGGACAGACAAGTAAATTCCTATCCATTCTGAACAGCAGCTGCATTATGTGATTCAATATGACCACAGCTTTCTTCTACTACAATAGCTTTCTCAGGAATTTGGTCTGTTGACACAATTTTTATCACCTGTCACACTTAAGGACATTTTTTTTTGGTAGGTTTATTCCTTAAATCAGTTTAAGGGAATACTTCTAGCCACCTAAAACTCTTAACGGAACTTGACATAAGCCAGGTAGGGAATTTCAGGGACATCAAAGGATAAATGTTATATACTGAGCTAAAGAATAAATTTAATATTCAAGTTGACAACTAAAGAACTTTGACATACATTTTCAGGATGCCACACAAATGTTTTCTAGAGGGCAGAGGCACAATGAGCAGTGTTCATGAAAAGCAAAAATTTTAAGGCTGCCAACTATAAAACCAACTGCAGTTTTTAAATTATTTATCAGTTACCTTCTTTTTCCTTGATAAAGGGAGTATAGATGCTAGGCAAGCAGGCACTGAGTGCTTAAGAAGACTTGATGCCATGAATTGAGACCCCTCCCGCATGCATCTTGTTTCACACTGAATACCACTTGAAAAATGCCTCCCAAGTATCAACTTGATCTGGGTGTAGTTTGTGCAGGAGTCTCCAGCTGCCAAGATTGCATGGCAGAGAGCCTAGTTGTCATGGTGTACATGGCTTTATGAGCTAAGAGCATTTTCTTGTAATGTTGTTTTTTAAAAAAAGAAAGAAAGAAAGAAAGAAAAGAAAGACCAGAATTCTTTTGGTGCACCATACCTGTGTAGTTATGCTAGCATAGCCAATAGTGGCTGGGGGAAAGTGGCTGTGGGCACAGCGGCCATGAGCAGAGTAAGACATTAGAAAAATGGGCTGCTTGGAGCTGGCAATTTAATATGCTTTGTGTTGCCATAACTAAATAATTGGCTGTTTTTTGTCCTGAAACATTGCAGAGGAAGGAACGTAAGAGAAATTGTGTTTTCAAGTTGCCTGTTGACTTATAGTGATCCTATGAGTTTCATAGGATTTTCTTAGGCAAGGAGTACTCAGTGATGGTTTTGCCAGTTCTTTCCTCTGAAATATGTCCTACAGCACCTGGTATTCATTGGAAGCCTCCCATCCAAGAACTAAGCAGGGTTAACTCTGATTGGCCTTTAGGGTATTTAGGCCCCTATGAGAGAAATTACCCAAATAAAATGCTGCCTTACTGCAATAAGGTAACCATGCTCATCTAATCTGAATCATTTCCCAAGTACTGTAAGTGCATTTCATCCCCATATAATAAGACTGCACTTGACCAGTGTAGGGGAAAAGAAGGTGAAGTCCCCAAACCTACCATAGACTTCTGAAAAGGTCTTCGGTTTTGTCAGCTAAAGAGTGCTTGCTTTGCATTTCATCTTAAAGTTGCATTTTTGGAGCATTTTCACATTTATTGCTAGATCTAATGTTTGACTGACAACATTTTTATTTTGACATTAAAGTAGTCAAGAACACTACATTTTGGAGGTCTGACCTGTATGGAATCAAATGTGATAGATCTTGATGTTATATGCAGAATTTCTTATCTTTATATTTTTGTGGTAATAAAGTGCAGCTGCACAGGAGGAAGCTGGGGAAACTGAGGCAAAGGCCGGAAGTAATAAAGTCTAACAGTACTACAGACCTTAAGATTTAGTTAGGGATTGGAAACATCTGTTAATCAGATGTAGGCAGTGGTTGAGATAACTTTTTTCTGATTAAAAATGTTTGGTTTTTTGTGTGAATTATTTTTCCCTTTTTTATTGTGCAAGCTATAAAGCTTCATTCATGACAAGTGATCCTTTAATATTATGTTCCAACAAAACCCAGGGATTTTTCTTTAAGCCCATTGATTCATAGTTTATGAAAATCACGCTTTGTGTTGGACTTACTGGAGTTATTCAGAGCTGGCTGTTATCTTGGTTTTTAATCACATGAATAGGATTGGAGATCCACATACTAACACAAATAATTTTTTAAAAAATATATATAATTGATTCCACTGAGCTTCTCAACATTTGAGTTTCTTAGTATTCTGTCAGGTTACCAACACTTAGCAATAGGCTTAATCTAAAATCTCTGGTATGGCTCCCAGTAGTCATTGTCAGAATGTCCATAAACTAGCATTTACTAGTTTTTCACATTGCATTTAAAAGAGAAAAGAATAGGTAGTACAGTTAACAGCATATGAGCTATACAAGTATTCTGTTATTGTCTGTAATTACAGAGGAGGAACATTCTATATTTTACCAGTTACATCTCAGCATCAGCTGCAGCCTGCAATCCCTTCTACAGCAGGGACAGTGAGCTTTCACAAAGATTTAATGATAAGTTGTGCCATCTGCTTCTTAACATGGAAATCTCATAAAAATAACTTCTTGTCCATTCATGCATATTTAAACTATGTCTTTTGCCCTGGAGTGACTAAAATATGTCACCTGTAAATCAGTCTCAAGTAAAATAGCATTCATCCTGCCTCAGACAAGACAATGAATGGTCTGAAGGCCATTCATAATTGCACAGGTTGAGGTATATAACCCTGCCTTCCCTGTCATTTTCTACCTCATCTTTACCGTTCCTATTTCACCTTTTCCCCACTACAACAGCCTATTGTAGAAAACCCATCCTTTTCAGTCAGGTTTAACGTGGCATGATACAAAAAGTGTCAAATCAATGGTTCATACAGCCAGTCAGGAGTAAGCTTGTTAGGTTAAATGCATTTCTTGTGTTGGCAAATTATATTCTGACATCAGTCGGCGTTACATATAAGCATGTGGGGGAGGGAATTGGCCCTACAAATAGCTTTGTGTTTGTTTTAAGGCTTCAGAAGCACTAGAAGTTCAACTTCTACATAGTTGCCTGCAGTGAAGTTAGTCTTCCCAATATTAAACTTCAGATAACTCATTTAACACATCAGCTGTAGTTATGAATTCTCAGTCCTGTAAGTTGTTACTCTTATCTAGAGTTTAGCTGAATCTACAGGCCAAGTTTGGCAAACATTTTTGCATACAGACTCTCTGGGATGATTTCTCAGGATAGCAGCAGTGTTCAAATGAGTTCAAAATGGGGAGGAGAAGCATAACAGCCTATTGCAACACATGAACCACTGTTTCCTTTGTTGCCATGCCTTATGAGCAGGCAATGAAATCTCAGTGTGCCAGGATAGGTACCTTGAGCCATGTAAATATAGAAATGCAGTTTTAGGCCACCAGTCACTTTTTAGATGAGGAACAGCAACTTAAATTGACTACTCATCCTTGTCTAGCCTTCTGCATAGTTTATTTTAAAATAAAATGGTGGTAGTCGTAGGCTACCAATCACTTTTTAGATGAGGAATAACGAATTATATATGCATGCGTCTGAAACAGTAAGAATTATTTCAACAGTCTAAAAGCATATTAAACAATTTAGCAAGTTAAAACAAGACAATTTAAAACTAGTTAAAACAAGCCAATCTAAAATCAGTATATGATCAGATTTGGATGAAGTCAATTTGGACCCAAAGGCTTTAGTGAAAAGCCATTTTTTAAAACTTGATGCCAGCACATCTGTGCCACTTGGGCCTCTTTAAGTGGAGGGGTGCCACAGAAAGTGAGGCACCTCAGTGGAGAAAGATATGGATATCCATCCATGTTTGTAGCTGTTCACTGTTCTGTAAATGGTAGATACACTGAAACCTCATTCTATGTAGCAATCACCTTAGGAGATGGAGGATAAATCTGTCTTGCTGTACCCTGCTAACACTTTTCTTTGCCACCTTGTACAGTGGGAAGAACCAGTGAAACATTGATAACTCATTTAACTGAGATAACTCATTTCTACTTTTTGAGAACTAGGAAAGAACACATCAGCTGTAGCTATGAATTCCGAGTCTTGTAAATTGTTGCTGTTATCTAGAGCAGCAGACCTGTGTGTTCCTCCATCTGTTCTGCAGTCTGGCTGAAGCCAGTGCAAGGACTCTATTTACCTGCACAGCATTAGGTGGTTGTGTGTCACTATGGTGGCATCAGGCTGGCTGCTTAATACACAGTTGGCTGGAATTAGGTAATCATTGGGGAAGGGCTTTTTTTTTAAATGGATTATGGCCTGTGAACATTCTGACCACTCCCCAAGCTGCTTTTGTTCCAGAAATATCCATCTCTGAAAATGTAGTTAACAACCACCAATTTTGGGGACAATAATTGGGGCATAGCAGTGCAAAACAAATTCTACTCTTCTCAGTCTAAATTAGCTCTTTATTTTTTTAATCACAGCTCATTGGAAGGGGCTATATATGCTTGAGTAGGTTGTTTGTTTGTTTGTTTGTTTGTTTGCAAAAACATAAGTATTAGAGTTCTTTCAACCCCCATCCCTAGCCTTCCCTTCCTTTTTGGGGTCAAGCATTGGCCACAGAAGAAAGCAATTGGAGCCAATTAAGCCCGGTTCTCTTTGGCTGTTTCGTGCTGTGACTCCACATTTAAGAACTGCATTGTTGTAAAAGTTTTTTTTTTAAAGGAACATGTTTTTAATTACGTTTATGCCATCTGCAGAAGCTTTTGATTTTTAAAAGTAGGACTTTTAATGTTCCCTAATCCTACACACATCTTCAATCAAAACTGTATGTTTTTCCTGTTCTGTTGTCCAAGTTCTTCCAATACCTAACTCTATTCCTCTTTATTAAAAACAGAAAGTGGAGCTCAGTTATATATATATAGCAACTTGATTTCCTTTGCTCCATTCTTTTATTTTCATTACCTGCTGCCATGGGCTCACAGTTGGGTAAGCCAAGCACAGTTTAGTGAAATTCTCTCTGCACCTCTTTTTGATAACACTTCTGTGTGCTGAAAGTGCTGCTCCTATTCAAACTGTTGTTTCCTCTCTTTTTTTCTTGCTTTCTGCAAGGAAACTAAATATGAACATGTAGTCATCATTCTCCAGGGTTCAGTGGAAGATTGGTCAGTGTTCCCCTGTAGAGGGATGTGAAGGGCTGCTAATATTTAATTAAGTATATGTTTCCAATTCACTAAGTTCAAATTTAGCATCCTTTAAAAGTAGTGAGAAAATCTCAGAATGCATTATCCAGGGCCTAAAAGGTGGCATGGGAAGGGGATCAACAATCCATTTTTTAGCTGCAGAAGGGGTTGTTGATCCTCTCTCATGCCAACATGTAGGCCCTAGATCATAAACAGTTATATCCAAAAATAAAACAAACCCAACAATACCAGGCATTGTACTAAGCCAGATTTGTACAACATCCTTCTGTATCTCTGGCAATAGAAGACATGGGGACATTACTCTTGAACTCATGGCAAAGATAGGGATGGAGAAGCTGAGCATAGGTTAGTTCAGAATGAGGTACCATTCAGTTTTTCATATTGTTTCAGAAACTGTTGAGTCAGCAAGAGTAGATTGTCTTCAAAATTATACTGGGAGTTGGAAGAATGGGAATTGGGCTTAGCCAAGGCACCCTGCTGATATATTTTGTCAGATCCTATTTGCCTCCCCTTCACCCTCATAATGGAGATGAAGGGGAACAATCAGCTCTCCCTACTTATGTCAGGTCTGACCTAGCCCTAGGAAACTGGGTTTTGAGGGGACATCTTTCTGAGTCTAGCTCCCCGCTCCTCCACAGTTATGGGCTAATGGGTCTGTTTCTCTTTTGAACCCATCCCCTCCTCCAATAATGATTATATTGGAGGAGAAAGTAAAGATGGCAAAGATTTGTAAGAAATTCTCTTCTCCTTTTTTTTGCTTTGCCAATTCCTTGTAGGGGCCCTCTTTTCTCTTAAAAAAATTGTTTTGAAAGATTTTTCTCAGGAAAGATAAAGAATTTTGCGTTGTTGGGTGTCTACTTATTATTTTAAAATCCCTTCCACATATTTTGTTCGTCGAGAGCAAGCAGTGTACTTTTGCAGTCTTCACTACAAAATTGTTTTATATGAATCTCTAATTCATCTTTCAAAGGAGGGCTGCCACTCTTGTGTATGACAAAAAATGTTCTAAAGAAAAAAGCAGAATTGCTTTGCTTTGTACCTGTTGTATGTACATATTTCAGGAGCCATCATCTTTGACAAGATGTTGCCTCTTCTCATGTACATACAAACATAGACATCTTGGATCTTGTACAAGAAGAAAGACAGGAAATAAATTAAATGCAATAAATAGGAAGGAAAATCTCTTCTAAACATGCCTTTGATACTGGAAGTTTTAAGAACTACATCTTACATTGATTTCTTAGTTTCATTCTGTTTCAGTGCTTGAGACAGTATGGCTTAAGGAATGTCATTTGCAACATTTAAAGCACTGGACTTCAGAACACCCAATGGCAGCAGAATGAACAATGCAAATCTCTGGCAATGGAATTTCAATGTTCTAATGATAATTTTGAATAATAGGCACTAGTTTTTAAATATGTCCCTGGGCCTTCTAGAAGAAATGTGATCTGATTTTTTTTTAAAGTTAAGTATGCTTTACACATTTGAATATTTGTGCTCTAGCATTTTTGCTGTCAATGAGCTGAGAAGGAAATTTTCATACAAGTTTCTGTACAGTGACAATCGCATTAGTTGTTGGGAATTGTTAATTATGACTGTCTTTAAGGAGTAGAAATAGAGTTCCTTTGCCACCTTTCATTAGAAGGAGAAAATATGAACCAATCATTTTTCTTTTTCTCCTAAAAATCCTTGTAACCAGTTGCTCTGGATTTATGGCAGGAACTGCTTTGGAACTTAATTAAAATGTGGTCATTACCAACAGCTGCAATAATGTCAATGGCTGGCTTTTCTTTCTAAATCAGTTCATAACACAGCTGCTCACAGAAAGTTCACTTTTGTCCCATCCTCAGTTTTTAATAAACGTAATAATACGATCTTGGTTTATGTAGGATGCAAATAAGCCAACTGTATACAAAGATTCCAAATTAGGAAGTAGCTGAAACTTTCCAAGAGGAAACATCTGTAATGTTAAATTACTTCCTGTAACTTGTTAAGTTTTTTATCACTTCTGTGACTTGATAATGCATCAGTTAAAAATCATGCAGCTTTGATGGAACTTATTTCTAAGAGCAGATGACTAGAATTGCACTGTTTGGTTTAAGAGTTATTTGCTAGGGCTGTATTCTTTCCTGGTAATGCATTTTCTTGCCTCCGGCATGTCTAAACTAGTAGGATGTTTGGCCATCTAATGCCCACAGTGTTCTCTGAATATTATAAATTCAGACATAAGTTTTCATTAAGGCTTTGCTTATAAGGCTTTCTGTCTTGTCTTACACAGACTCCAGGAAATTGTAGGTTGCACTTTTATTTTGCAAGAAGTGATTCATTCTTTATGGATTTATATTTAAATAGATGGTGTTCTTGACTGAAACTTTTCTGGAATTTACATGTAGTTTTCTCTTAAAATTTGGCAATTTCTTTTGAGTTTACGTTTATATATTCCAAGGATGCATATCACTTTTTCATTTCTGTACCTCTTAAGACCTCCTTGAGGGTACTTTCTGTTTGAATTGTTTCTTAGTGTTGTAGAACATAAATATTACATAACTTGATAATTTTTAAATTAAGCTGATTATCTCTATAACTTTGGTGTAGTATGAAAAGCTATCATGGAAGGAATTAGTTCAGGAGTATGTAAAGGGCTGGAATGAATTTTAATACCAGCTTGTATGAATATTCTTAATGGTAGTTATCAAGGGAGATGGAGAAAATGATTCTTTGGGACACATGAAATACAGTGAGACTGCAGTGATGAATTGTAGGGTGCCAAATTTGTTAGAACAAGTCATATGCGATAATCAGAGCTTAGAAGTTTTGGGAAGCAATTTGTTGATCAAAACATAATCTTTACAAGTGTTAATAAAACTATGTTTTACTTCTAAACTATGAATAATTTATGATGAGTCTAAAAAGCTAGTGTGGTCTTGATGATAAAATGTTTATCCTAAATCTAGATATATGCAGGAGTTCCGCTGACAAATACATACACAGATCACATCCATTGACTAATGGGACACAATGCTTTGCGCAACCTCACTTCATGCATGTGGATGTCACATGGGAGAAGGGCCCACTGTACTAAGGACTAGCAGCAATTTCACACCCAAAATGTGGTAGATGTAGTTTAGGGTTAATATTAAAATTAATGCTGTATACAAAAAGAGTGTTGTTATTGTTGCGGTTTTCAGTGGCATGTTAAGGACTATCATGTCTAAAGGTTTACAATGGACCATATCAATTAATGTTCCTATATTATTACAGGTCACAGTATTTTGGCTATGGCTGTAAACAAAGTAGGCAAAACTATGATTTACTTTCTTAGAAAACCTTTCTCTTCCTGTATTCTAATGAAATTCTTCTGTTGACTGATGACAAGGTTTTACATGGGACTTAATCCTTCATAGATATCAGTGAATAATAAACTGATAAATGTGTAGAACAATCAGCATTAAACAGGAAGGGAAGGGGGTTAGTTCCTTAATTAATTCTCCCATTATTATTTAAAGCATCCTATCAGAAAGGCCAGAGCATAATAATTGTGACAGCAATTAGTTTTTCTGTTCTAATTTTTGGATTTGATAAAGGATTAATAGTCTTACATCCATGCTAATTTATAAGCTATATTCCTATAAATCTATTGCAATCAGAACACTGAAATCCTGCAGGTCATGGGTAGAAATCACAGTTTCTATGACATTCTGCTTCTGTATCATTTGATAGGTTTCTGAAAACAAGCTTCTTTGGCAAGACTTAGCATTAATATATTACATCTTTGAAAAGAATAGTTCCTGCGCTTAGATAGAGATGTCCTGTTTTTTCTGTCTGTTGAAGGACAATTGCTTGAATCAGTATGAATCCATTTACATCATTTATCCACAATCTACAATTGCGTATTCAAGTACAATAATTAAGTCTTTCAGATTTTTCCTTCTCTTAGATATTTACAATCTTGAAGCTCCTACTGGCAGTGCTATGAAGGTTTTGTGTTGTAAACATTAATTTTGACTCTCAAAAAATAGACAGCAACAATAATGGTTCTGAATTGTGAATAACTTGATTTGTTATTTGACCTGCAAAATTTAATTCCAAAATTCTGCCTCCTTTGGGCAGTTGAGCCACATATGCAGTATTGTACCCTTATTCTCACATATTTATGTTAATAAGTTTATATTCTCACATATTTATATTGTACTTTTACCTCACATATTTTAAGGTATTGAGTGGGCTTACAGGCAAGGTCCAGTCATTTGGTCCTGCTGGATTCAGGGTTCAATAACTTGCTATAAGCTTTCATAATGGTCAGACTTCAATGATGATAGATTTACAATTGGAATGTGAACACTGTTCATTTTAATTTCTAATTCTTTCTTGTTTTTTTTCTCTTTTACAGCATGAAACACTTCCCAGGTAAGATTTGTCGAGTGCATGTGATTTCTTCTTAAAACATAACTTTTCAGTTTTTTTGTTAGTATTTTGAACAAGTAGAATCTTTCTCTTAACTGTATACAGAATTGGATTGAAGATTTCTGATTACCTCTTTCAAGACTGGTAGTGATTTAATAGATTGCATCTTTAATCTGAACTACTTACCTGTTCCTGGAATTATATTTGTATTGACAGTGAGCATGAAAGGAAGCAATTTTATTATTTTATTTTATTTTATTTGTACTTGAATGAATAAACAATTTACTCATACTCTCTTGTCTACCCATATATAGGGCATCTCTTCCATAGGTTTTTTTTGCTTCTGTTTTTCTCTGAGTTAAAGATTACCCAAATGCCATACCTGAAATTTATTACTGACCTGTAAGTCAATGGCTGTTTTACACTCCATTTGACTCCAGGGTGGATGCAACAAGTTCAAGCACTGGCACCAGTGGCACCTACAGTCGCAGAAGAGAGAATCGTTTGACTGCCCTCAGTAGCAAAGCAGAAGAGGATACTAGCAAGGATTATAAAAAAGTGGGTCACTGAAACTGAATGCTTCCTTCCCACCCACTATTTTTCTTTCAGTAATTTAATAAACAGCTGTTTCAGGAGTAGTTGGTGACTATTAGAGAAGAAGCAAATTATCAGAATTTAAATATATGCAGGAAAACCAAGATAATATTGTCCCAAGAGGGGGAGAAAAGACTTTAAAGACAAACATCCACAGAGAAAGTAGTTGCTACAGTCCAAATGAGAATTAATGTATAAATTGACACAGGAGGATTGAAGTCATTCAACATAAACTGAATCTGATATATTTGTGTCCCATTGTTTTATATCGTCCATGGGTTTCTAGAGTAATCTTGGGCAGGGCAGTCTCTTTAATTCAATCCCTATCTGTAGAATGGGAAAATGTGTGCTATACAGTCTGAAAGTTAAGAAATAAAAAAGAAACCACACTGTTGTCTTTTGCTACATTTGCATGAGATCTAAGCATCTATCGCACTTGTGTGGATTTTTGCCTTCAAGTTGCCTGTCAGCTTACAACAATCTGTGAATTTCATAGGTTTTTCTTAGACAAGGAATGTCAGAGGTGGTTTTCCAGTTTCTTCTTCTACTATGCCATACGGCACTTGGTATTCATTGGTGGTCTCCCATCCAAGTACTAGCCAGGGCTCATCCTACTTAGCTACCAAGATCAGATGGTTCCTTTGGAACATTTAAGCCTCTTCTGCCACATTTAAGTATGCATAATATACTGAAATGTTGGAACAAAAGACCTTAAGAATTGCTGAGAGTTCTGTTTCTCACTCCAGGTTAGGATTCAACACATAATAGGCAAGCAGTTTTCATAGTTTCTCAGAACTCTTTCTACATGTACATGTCTGTCTGGAAACTTGCTCTGTGGGCCAGAGATCTGGAGTGAGTTGTAGGTCAGGGTAAACAAAATATAGATCCTGGTATCTCTCTGGATAATTTTCAGTAGGTCAGCAAGGATTTCTAACTTCAAATTGTGTAACAATAGCAATAATAAAAATACTGCCTTCTGCCCTAAATTATCATGCTTAAATAATGATAGTTTAGGATGAGCAGAAGCAGATTTTTCTCTGAAACAGCTGTGAGATTTAGACCAGTATGCAGAACATATTTTTGGGTTTAAAATTTGTCAGGTCTAAGTGTATTAGAATCTTCTAGTTCTAGTAAAAAATAGTAAAGCCTGTAAGCCTGAAGTTTGCTTGCCTTATTTCAGGGAGGTTTTGCTTTCATCCCACATGAATGAAGGACTATGCCCAGGTTATATAGTATTCTTATTAGACTGCGCAAATGTAGAGGAAGATCCATAGCTGTTACAGATGGGTCAGGGCAGAATGCAACTGGAAGGGGCTTTTTCTAGCCCCTCCCTCCCCCCAAAAAAGACAGGAGGAACAATTTACTTTCTAAATAGATTGCAGGGGGACCCGTACTGTTTAACATTATAGAAACCTGTTTTTCAGAACCAGAGGCTTTGTCTTTTTCCATCCCTACCCCCTATTATCATGGCAATCCACACAGCTTCCAGAAGATCTCATGACATAAAATTGGCCCCTCAAAGGAGCCACTCATAGTTCCCTAAAATAGAATTTTGGAAGTGGAAACATAAGTATGGATTTTGTGCCCTCTTTTTTAACCTCTTCTAAAATAAGAAGTTAAGGTTACCCAGCAATATTGATCACTACTTAGTACAGCTACAGTAAATCTGGTAGTTTGAGGGGCTGACACTAATGGATTGGGTACCTATTATCTTCTGTTATATAGGCGTTAATAGATGAAATAGATGAAGTTTTATTTGATACTGACAGCATTTTTTCCCCACTCAGCTCTATGAGAGTGCGCTGTTTGAAAATCAAAAATTGAAATCAAAACTGCAAGATGCCCAGGTGGAACTTGCTGATGTCAAAGCAAAGGTGGAGAAGCTAGCCCAGGTAAAGAAACCCCAGAAATAAGACTTGGACTGAGAATGTAACTAGGAGTGATAAAATGTCGATGCTTCTACTGCAGGAAGTTAGTGGTATCTGCGAAGAACTACCATTGCTTCCAGAAAAAAATAAAAGACAAAAATGAAAGCATTTCGGGAAGTGCTATGATTTCTTAAAACATTTAATATTGTTTGCAAAGAAAAAAAAGCTTTGCAATATTCCCTATGTTCTGTAACTATTTTTGATGTTTTTCTTTCAATAGCAGAGGCAAGAAAAGACCTCTGACCGTTCAAGTATGCTTGAAATGGAAAAGAAGGTATGTATTTCTGCTTTTCATTGTCTGCTTCCTTATAATCTTGCATGGCTTTTAAAAGGAACAGAAATTTTGAAAGAGAAGAATGACCGTAAAATAGTGACTCTTTTCCTAAAAGCTTGGGTATACGAATGCTTGTATAATACCTGATTTCTGATCAGGTTGGCTTCTCAGACTTGTTCATCAGTGTTTTTTGCTCACTTGTCAAACAGTACCTTTTGGCTTTCTAGCATGTTACAAAACTTCTTCATTTCAATAAATGATCACCACTGTGTCCTAGAAAGCACTGTAGTAGTATGGTGGTTGATGCTGTACAGCATATAGAAGAGCTTTATTAACTGGATTTTTTGTTTGAAAACATGTGAGGTAAAATATATTTCATATTTCATAAATCATGCAGAATGCACTGTGGCACAACACTGGCTCATTGTATTCCAATTACTTATTTGAAAGAATTGTTCTGAAAATGACTGGCAAAAAAATATTCTAGCTTAGTTTAAATGTAAAAAATGAAATGCGTAATAAGCTTAACATGTAAGCATACTATACTTGTTGTATGGCTTCTCTTTGCCAAGTATCAAAACTCTGCCTCTTCAAGGGCTTGGATATGTGAAAGCGTGGCCCGCTGTTGTTTTTGAGGACTCCTAAAAATTCCCTTCTCCCCAAAATTGTCAGATTCTTTTTTTTTTTTTAATTGCCGAAAACGTCCAAGGTCATACCATCTAGTCAATTTACAATTTACTTCCTGGTTGAAAAAAGGCCTCTCCTGAGCCTAAAATAAGCCGGGGAGGCAAAAACAACAACTACTAACTACTGCTGCTACTAGTGCCACTGCCACTACCATATTATTCTATTTCCAGAATATGTCCATTTTTCTCTTTTTCACCCCCCCCCCCGTGGTGGTGGTGGTGCTGCTTATTCTTATTCAAGTACCCTTCCAACCCTAAAGAACCCAAACCCTGAAAACAAACACATAAATGTAGGTGTCTGACCAATTCTATTTTTCATGGCTGACGACTACTGCAGCGTGAAAGATAATGGAATCCAAAAATTGGGCCTCAGGCCTTCCAGAGTTTTCCAGTCCTGTGGTTAATATTGGTGATCTAAGAACCAAGGAAAGAAACTGAGCAGTGGGAAGTGACATGTACTTGTATGCATATGAAAATGCTCTATGTTTGCACTTAAAAAAAAAGTTGCAATTCTTTTTTCCAAGTATACTGCTGTGGTGGGTTTTTTTTGTTTTGTTTTTTTGTTTTTGTTTTTTGGAAGCTGTTGATCTCTTAATGATGATGCATTTTGTCTCATTTAACTGTGATTAGTGTTGCATCCCATTATCACACAAAAGATGATCACTGTAAAATTGTTGTTATCTGAACAGGAGAAACGAGCCCTTGAGCGGAAGCTCTCTGAAATGGAGGAAGAGATGAAGGTATGAAAACATCCTTTCTTTTTTCACCACTGTATAGTAGAGTTTTTTAGAATGGCATGTTGGGAACAGAGTCACAAAACCATGTTCTTGAATGAGTATTTTAACATAACATAGAGACACACAACACAATTGGTACTGAGTATCCTTATGTTTTCCATGCAGGAAGTGTTTTCTGGAACTTCCCTGAGGACCTCCATTTTGCAACATTTATTATGAAACCATTTTTACTTTTGTCATTCTTAAGCTTGTTTTGTACAAGCCCCAGGGAAGCTTGCTGCTACCCAGTATGACACTGATGAACTGGTGTGCAAAAAAGCTTATCTGATATTTCACCTCATCCAGTTTCCCTATGAAACGTATTTCAATTCCACACTGCTTTTTTTTAAATTCTGTATGCCATGTGTGAATAGCTTCCAGAGGTTTTGGGCCACCCCTAGTACCTCAGAGGGCTATACCTCTTACCTCTCCATTGTGTGTATGTGTGTAATATAATGTAACACCCCCCAAATTTGGGGCTGTGGGGCTATAGTGTAGTCCTCTGGGGTCATATTTATCCATCCCTGCTGTACACAGTGCTTTGGGTAGGCTCAGTTGAGTATACTCCATTGGTGGGAAGCCCTTATTCCTAGCTGGAGATGTCTTCTGTTATGAAATTTGGGGTGTAATCGAATAGGATTAATTCAAGAGGAAGTATACCATCTTCATGGGGTAGACATTTTTGCTGCTCCAAAAAGGGTTGTATGCTTTCACATTTCAGAAGTTTCTGTTCTAACATTTATATTACATGTGTAAGTCTGTACTGATAGACTGTATGAAGTGAGTAGAGAAGACGTTCAGTGTTTAGGAAAAGGAGTCCAAGTGACCCATGTGCCTTGAATTCAAGGCAATGTGTAATGGTAACCCAAACCACAAGCCAAGACAGTGCGTTATCCAAGCCTTTAGGATAGCTTCTGAAGTGAATATGTTTTTTTGTGCTTAGCCCTCATTTAGAGCTTTGGCATTTAATGAGAGCTTTGGGGAAAACATTATAGAACTGCATTTCTTCCCATTCATTTATACTTCCTCCCTCAAAGATATACTTGAAGACAGTGGGACAAGTGACAGAACTGTATAAATGCAAGCAAATTCAAGCTTCTAGTTTTCTCATTTTGAAAGAGAGCTCCTGGTTAGAAGAAATTTGTTTTTGTTTTTGCTTACCATGGTTCCCTGTTAATGCAGGAACAACATGTTGTGCTGCCCTAGTGACCTGAAATGTTACACTTACTTTGCTGTCTCTTATGTTGGCTTATGCAATATACAAATACTTCTGTTCCCAGGATGAGCCTTTATTTTTCTTTTATTTACCCACCAGTGCTTATTTCCTTTTAGTTTAAGAACTGGCTATAACTTAGGTACATTACTGTTAAAAACAAGAAATGTTTCTGCTTTAAGAACAGGAGCTGCTGAAACCCCGAAACCATGGTGGTGACAAAAGCCATTTTCTCCCTCACTGGAGATGGTTCCAATAATATTTTCATAGTGCCCTTTAAAGAATTTTCTCTTTGTTTTTCTTTTTTTCTTTTCTTTTTGAACTTCCATTTGGATTTCATTTTTTTCTTTTCAAAAGAAATTTTCGGTAGCTGAAATTACAGTCCAGTACCACTGGAGGGCTGTGTCTTCTGAACTTGTGAGGCATCTTGTGTAAATGTAATTACTCATATGAAAGTCACTAAAGAATTTGAATATGGAAGTGCGGAGGACCAAAACCAACCTCATCTTGTTGTAAGAGGCCATATTAAAATAGGGAAAATGCAGAATACAGCTACAGAAAAGAGCTATAGTGCTGCCTCATTGTGAAGAATGTTGTGACAAACACTTTAGAAAATTACTCATGTTAGAGTATAAAAAGAAAAATGTAGCTCTAATATTTTTTTTAAATGCAGTAATTATAAACATTATAAAAATTATAAACTCCTCAGTAGCAGTTGGTGAAAGTTAAAATCCTGTGCTCTTATTAACGTTTTGGTGGTTAAAGTAATGTTTTTAAATAAATGCAATATCCTTTATAATTCTGTTAATGGTGCATGTGCACATGTGTGACAGAGGGAAAGAGAATTCAGGCCATCTTTGGCATGTCTGCCTCTCTTGAATGACAGCAATTTTCATGCATTATATGCCTTTACCTGTGCACAGCTTCTTAATATGGCCGAAATCACATTGATCTAACCATGCATGAACCCACTTCATTCTCTTCTGTACTGTTGTTACACTTTGGCTCTTTACTTTTCCAGAAACATCCTTTTAAATGTATGTTCTTGTGGGGTTCCACAGCACTTTTATTTATTTTGCTGACAGCAGCAAACTTGTAAGAAGATATAAAAAGCTGAGATAGCACACGTGGTACTGCTAGGCTCTCAGGCTGCTCAGTCATGGTGCTTCTGGCTTAACAGATGCAAACATCTCAGCTGTGTAAAAGTAGTCAGATTCAGTGCTTAAGCCTTTTAAATTATAGACAGGTGGACTGTTCGTTATCTGTTACTTCAGTAGTAAAACCAGTGATGCAGCATTCAGTTTGCTCTCTGGATCTGCTGACCCTTTTGATCCTCATTTTTATGGAATATAATTACTGTGAGCCTCTGAACAACAGAATTAATGCAGATGGGCCAGGCTCATCATAAAGTTACAATGATCTCTTTACAATGAAGCATATATGGGGAGGGATAAGGAGAAGGACTGAAGTCATCAGGGCTACATGTGTTCACGAATATAGACTAAATGTTAGAAGTTAAGACTAAATGTTGCTATCCTATCTTAGATACACCATTTCCTTTTACTAGTTTTGCTTTAGTATCACTTTTTTTTAAAAAAAGTCACAACTCAGTAAGCTGTGCCCATATGTGAATTAAGTCAGTAGGTTTCACCCAAAATAAGCAATAAAAAAGAGAAGGTCTCCAGTCTAATGGTTATTTTCTATTACAGAAATAACTTACTTTACATGAAGTTATA
This sequence comes from Ctenosaura bakeri, assembly GCA_948474755.1. Taxonomy (NCBI): domain Eukaryota; kingdom Metazoa; phylum Chordata; class Lepidosauria; order Squamata; family Iguanidae; genus Ctenosaura; species Ctenosaura bakeri. The sequence continues at coordinate 75,437 of CAOLHI010000275.1, forward strand.
GGTTGTTCTGTCCACATTCAGGCCCAGAGGCAAAAAAAAAAAACCCCAACAAGGTTCTGTTGGATTCATGTTGTCTTTCATACAAATTGTTATCACAGTGATGTTTTATCTTGTATTTTGGGCTTGAATGTTCAGTTGCTCAGTGGTAGAATTTCTGATTCTGTGACTACATAGCAAGAAAGCGAGACAGGGAAAGAGTGCCAAATAGGATGCTGTAACTATAATAGATGTTTCCATATTATTCTCCTGTCCCTTTTCATCTCCCCTAGCTAAATTTTGTCTTGAATACATGGGTGGGAAAACTTTCTCTTGAAAATTTAACCACAGTTATATATTATGTTTTCTTGTTCTGTTAAATGCCTTAAAAATTGCAGAGGATACCTCTTCAGGAGGCAAATTCAGTGGCTCAGATATATAATGCTCAGATGAATTGGTTAAAATCTGCCTGTTCCAGTTTTTATTTTATCTGTATTGAAAATTAAATATATAAAATGTTTCTTGGTTTCGCAAATACTGCGGTTTGTAAAATATCTTCCAGCAGAAAGTGGTTATAAATATTGGACAAGGTAAACTCTCAATCTTTTTTTGAGTTAATGGGCAATTTGGGGCTGGTAGATGCTTAGAGATTTAAATATGGAGATGCTAAAGATTATACAATATGTCCTGCATTACTACAGGGAATACAGTCCAGGACTTCCCATGGATAGCAAAAAATATGGATAATATGAACACTGTTGTTTCCAATGAGATGAACGAAGTAGGTATTGTGGCAAGTGTGCAACTTGGAGAAGAGACTCTGAAATTTGATAGAACTTGACAAAACTTTAGCAACTGAGAGAAAGAAGGCTTTGTGGACATTATTTGCAGTCCAAAGTCAATGCATATCTTTGAAAAACATAGAAATTAACAACATGTAATCCCACAACAGTTGTTTTTATGCAAGGTCAGTAGTGGCCTAAGACTACTGACCCTGCCATAGTGTCAGGCTAGTATTGACATTCTGACAATATGTCAACACACTACTATGATCAGATCATGAACAGTACCCAAGAGCCCTGCTAAGAGACTGGGTAGCATTGGAGCACATGTAGTACTGTATACAGCAAGGAAATGCAAGACAGCACGGACAACATGGGACAGTATGTGAACAGGGTGCTTGAATTTTACCTTTCCTGCCATTTTCCATGTGATACTGTGTGTGCTATACTGTATTTTGCTTTATCGTGTTTTATTAGTTGAATTTATGTGTTCTTTACATTAAATTCAAAATAAGTATTTTTGGACAGCACCTCATCGCAAGTAACTGAAGTCATGCCTACCGGTCACATGGTTATGGGGGACCTACTGTACCATCTTTTGTGAGAGACATAGATCATTTTCAAGAATTGCTACATTTTTAATTTCAGAGACATTAGTTAATGGAATTATAAAAATGGATAATTTACCTAAGATGTTTTCTGATCATAGCTGTGTGACTTTAATTTTCAATTAATAAAACCTCTTTCCCCCTCAAAATTAAAGTCACAGGGCTATGATCAGAAAAAATCTTAGGTAAATTATCCATTTTTATAATTCCATTAACTAATGTCTCTGAAATTAAAAATGTAGCAATTCTTATTCAAGAAGAAAAAGGTATGTGGGGAAGGGTATGTAGAAAAAACCTGGCAGAATACTTTGAAGATAACATGGACAAAGACTCTGACATCAGAATGTTATGGGATGTGGCTAAAATCTTTATGAAGGGATATCTCATACAACAGAATATGAAATTTAAAAAGAAGAGACAAGAAAAACATAGCTATTTTTGGAAGAGATAAACAGTATAGGACAGGTAAAGAAGTTCCCCATGAATAAGGAGGTGATTAACCAGATTAAGATTTTGCAGAGACAGCTATCAATGATGACTATAAGCAAGACTGAGAAAAAGCTACATTATGATACGCAAAATAACTTGGAGTTTGCTAATAAGCCTGGGAGGTGGCTGGCATACAAATTGAGAAAAGAAAGAGAGAGAAAAAGATCTTAAAGATACAAAAAGGGAAGAAGATAGTAAATGATAGTGTAAACATCTGGAAGGCATTTCACCAGTGTTATATATAACTGTATTTTAAAAAGAACAAATTTCATTGTCAAAGATAGCTATGTATTTAGACAAACAAAATTTACCAATGATTTCAGACTTGCAGAAACATATGTTAAATGCAGCTATAACAGTGACTGAGATTTTTGAGGCAATTAAGAAACTCAAGACTGGCAAAGTACTGGAACCAGATGAATTAACGGCTGGTTACTGCAAATGTTTTGAAGAACAGCTTTTTTTAGCTGTACAATTCTTGAACTCAGTTCTTTGAACTGTGGAGATACCTGAGACATGGAAACAGGCAATGATTGTTCTAATTCCAAAGCAAGGTCAGGATTTGACAAAGAATTTTAGACCTATTTCTTTACTAAATAATAACTATAATTTTTACAATCATTTTGGAAGAAAGACTAAATAAATTTTAACAAGAGTTAGAGATTAATCTGGATTTTTGCCAAAAAGATGGTTACCTGATCATACGAGATGTATGTCAGATATCTTTAGAATATTTAGAAAATCACAATGAGAAGAAGGCAGCACTTACATTTCTAGATGCTGAAAAAGCCTTTGACAATCTGAATTGGAACTTTTTGTTTGGAGTTTTTGATAAGATGAGTTTTGGTGATAATGTCATTACATGGATTAAGGCAGTTTATGACAAAGAAAGCACAGGTGATGAATTGAGCAAATCATGTGATAAAAAGGAACAAAACCAAGGTGTCCACTCTCCCCTTTATTGTTCATCCTAGACTCTGAAGTTCTAAATAGGATAATAAGGCATGATGAAAGAAGTAAAAGCATAAGAATCAAAAAGGAAATGTATAAGTTAAGAGCGTTTGGAGATGACTTGATGATTGTTAGAGATCCCACACACACATACGCACACAAATGGAAAAGTGGCTGGATTTAAGCTAAATAAGTAAAAGATTATGTTAACTAAAAACATGAGAAAATAGGATCAAATACAATTGATGGATAAGTTGGGTTTTAAAGTTGAGAAAAAGATGAAATATTTAGGTGTTTCTGTGATAAATATGAATTACATGGATGTATGTATATTATTAAAGAATAATTCAAAGTGGATTCACTAGGAAGGGCAAAAATTAAATTAACTCTGTTGGAGAGAATCTCAGTGATAAAAACTGAATGTCTTGCTGAGGATTGTGTTGTGTTCCAGAAAATACCAATTTGTTGGTATTGTCTAATGATGTGCTATTTAAACAATGACAGAGTGATTTGTTAAGAGTGAAATAGAAAATTTTACAAAATGCAAAACAAAGAAGGAGATTGAGATTACTGGGTTTGTATTTTTCTGTGTCCTGTTTGGTTTGATTGAAAGATTTGATTGTCTTCTCTAGTAAGAAACTGTTAGAAGGGCATCCTTCTAAAATTGAGGTTTGTTGGCATGGCTATATATGGTATGATAACACTAAAGTTAATGCAGATTTTAATAATCACTTTGTGAGATGTGCCTTGTTAAGAATATGAAAAAGATAAGAAGCATTCTATAGGAAAGAGACTGCAGAAAAGGAAAAGTTGGTAACCTACCAAGATATTTTGGAGTTTCATCAAGAACAATACAGAATTAAGTGAAATGAAGAATGACTGATAGAGAGTTATAGTTTTCAGTTATATTCTTATAGAAAGATATTTGAAAGATTTAAAGTGGATTTAAAAAGATATGCGACTTTAGTCAATCAGAATTTGAGAAGCAGTTGCGTTCAGATGATGAACATTTGGTTGGCAAGATGTATAAACTTTTATTAAAAATAGAGAGGAAAAGGAACAGGTTAAAGTGTATGATAAAGTGGGCAAAAATTGTTGGACATTAGTTACAGTTGGAACAATGGGAGAGAATGTAGTTACGTTCTGATCTTAAGGAGAACTTTTACAAGATGATGCATTGTTGGTATTTGACACCAGAAAAATTAGAGAAAATGCATACAAATGTTTCTAACATGTATTGGAAATGTGAACAACAGGTTGGAACTTTCTGTCATATGAGATGGACTTGGAGTAGTCAACAAAGTTCTGGAATCAAATGCATAATATGGTGCAAAAATTTTTGAAAGTTAATGTTCAATTGCAACCTGAATTATATTTGCTGCGACTGGTAGAAGACCAATTGGAGAAGAAGTATGGATAATTACTGCAATATATGATGCTACGACAAGCTTATTGTATGCACAGAAGTACTGAAATTATCAGATGTAACTGAAAAGCATGAATTAACAACATTGATCAGAGAAAACTCACTGGTGACATTTTTGAAAGACTAGGAACTTTTTATTGGCTTTTTTGCAAGAAAAAGAGAATTAACATGTTAGCTGTAGGTTTTTATAATTAGTGTATTTGGGGGGGAAAGGATATATGAATGTTATTTACAATCAGAAGTTATTTTATATGTATGTTATGTATAATTATTATCCTAATTATTATTAGGAAAGTTGAAAGTCAAATGTAATTTTTTTAAAAAAAATCTTTACTATTCTTGTTTTTTATTTACTGCTTTTCTTTTTTCTTCTTTTCTTGATTCTTCTTTTTTTCTTATTTGTATATCTTTTGATTTTTTTATTGTATTGGAAATTTTTTAAAAAAAAATCTCAAGCAAGAAAATAAAATTCCCATATTACTGTGCAAACAATTTTAAAACACAAATTATCGCTATGCTTTGTTTTTGCAATTGATTACAAGATTTTATTCCTACTTCCTTCATTTCCTAAGTTATTTTAATTTGTAAGCTGCCTTGAATAATCAGTTTGAGGAAAAGATGGTATAAATAAAGATGGTTCTTGTGATGGTAATGATAGGTTTACATCACTTGATTATCAGTTTCCAAACCTACTACCATATACAACATATATGTTATATAGAGCAAAGTTGTGTATTTTAAAGATTTAACATAGATAGTGCTTAGGCTTTGAACTAAACAGAGAAGCATAAAGTACAGTGTAGTACTTTTATAGGTTGCATGGACTATAATCTTCCTCTGTTCTGCAAGAATTCAGAGCATCTCTAATGTGGGCAGGCTTGTTTCTCTTTCTACTCCAAATACTTCTACATGTCAGGCACAGAATAAGTGGGTTAATGGCAAGCTCTTTTTCAAAAATAAATTCCTTTTACTTTACAAAGCCATCGCGACCATGATGTGGGTCACATGAAGAGATCCATAAAGACACTTAACTGCTCTATCAGCACTCTTTGGACTAGCATTACTCATCTGTTACTGTTTGCAATGGAACTGCATACCGGATTGCCCTGATGTGGTTCACCAAAGCTTAACTCATCTCATTACAGAACAATAATTTCTTATCTTACAGTGATAGTTTAATCATTAAAGTTGAAGTCTGGGCAGGTTCAAGCCTTGAGAGAACAAATGCGTCATGTGGTTTCTTTTTAGTCTTTCCAGTACTTCAGTGTGCTGTCTGGCTTCTTTTGTGCTTTCACAGCCTCCCACCTTTCATTGTTGCTCTCTTTTTTTTTCATGCTTGTTGACTGAATTCACGTTTCTGTGCTGTTTTATATTCTCTGTTTTGTCTTTGTCTGTCTCCTCCATGTCTCACTTTGCAGAACCTTCACCAACTCAAACAGATTCACACTTTGAGGCAGATGAATGAGCAGCTGCTGGCCGAAAACAGGGCTTTGACCCGGGTTGTAGCCAGGCTGTCGCAGTCCGCTGAGCCCCCAGAGTCAGAAGAGCTATAGCATCTCCCCCTTCAGTTGATCTCACCTCTCCTTCTACTCTTCCAGGCAGGTCTTTGCTCTTATTGTCTGTCCACACCTATCCACAACCCTTTCCACATGCTTTCTAACTCTGTCAGATAAGAAGCGTGACACTCATAGCAGTATGCAAGTGGCTTCCTACTTGAGCAGGACTGGTTATAAACTTTACGTTTCTAATCCCTATAAGGTACAGTCTTCATCTTGGAGGTACAGTTCTTGATTTACACAGTCACTTCTCTTCAGGTATGCATTTTGCCTATTTAGGTTCTGCATCAGATTGATTTCTGGCGTAATGATGATTTTATTCAAACTTTGCCTTTTTAAAGGCATTGTTGGATAAGGGGCAAATGAAAGAGTTAGAACAAGGTTGCAAGAATCCATCTGTCTGTTTGACATAAGGTATGTTAGAACAATGCCATTCTAAAATTGATTGTTATAGGATTTTTTTTAATACTACCCAATATATACATATACATACATACATATACATACACATACACACACACACACACACACACACACACAATATATATATATATATGAGATACCAGAATTAGAACACATGCTATCATTGTTAAGAATGGATACCTATTATTTTAAGGCATGGTAATAGTGTCTGGAATGAGACACAAAAAGCAAAAAGTACACTCCAACTACAATGTCATCAGTGAATGTAGGGTTGGACATAGCTTGTATTCTAGTTGTGTGAACTTCTAGGTCTTTTCTTACTTGTGTGGATAAGATGGGAGACAATAAGTACAAAGAACTAAATTATCTTTTATAAGGTGCTATAGCTTAAATGTTTTCATAGATAAATAGGCATGTATGCATACATGCATACATACACATGTATGATTGATATATAATTTTTATGTAAAGTAGGTTAACAAAAAGGTTTCTGTTATTCAAGTATTGCAAATGCTTAAAATGTTACATTGTTGTACTGCTGTAATACAGTATCATCTCTTTAGCATCAGTATCTGTGTCAGAGAAAGTACAATGTGACCTTGCACAATTGCAATGTCACGTGAAGAATCACATCCCGTTATAATCAATGGATATGGCAGGCATGTACCCATGCTACTGTGGGCAAGCTCATGTTGTGTCCACTGATTATAGTGGGACACAACACTTCACTTTTGTTTTATGCGGGGGTACCATTCACCACTGCATATGTGTGCATCTTAGCTGATAGTGTCAGTCAAGCTCTATATGAGTTTCCATTCCTCAAGTCTAACTGCGTTGCCTAGCAAATTTTTAGAAACATTAAGAAAGTATCTGTTTTCATAAATGAAAATACAGCTTGGGAAAGTCTCAACTAAGAAAAAGTATTGTAAAATCTATAAAATATGTGAAATGGGAAAAAGAAATATGTAAAAAAACTATTTTGCCCAAATACTAAGGATACATTGTAACAGATTAAAAGAACAGGTTACTGTTTAACATTTTTAAAAAGCTATCTTTTTCTTCATAGTTAACTTGTAATATATCATCACTAATGTTTGGTATTACTTCATGGAGGACATGAACATTAAGCCCTGAACGATCCTGTAATAATGCTTTGAGTTCTTCTGATATATGAACTCTGTAGAAGTTAGTTAGAGGTATACATGTTTAATTAGCATCCTAAGCTGTTGGTTTTTCTAAAGTATCTAAACTGGAGTGGGAGTCATGTGGGCTTAATGCATCCCTTTGTGAGCTTAGTACAGGCCCTCAGACCTTCCCCTCAAAAAAAAAAAAGGTTCTAGAAAAAAGGTTTTTCAGCTAAAAAGGGGGAGAGATAAAATAGTTGAAAAAGGCCTGTAAATTGATTTGCTTCCTATTTGGGACCTGCACTCCGAAACAGCAGAAACCCAAAACAGCCCCAAAGATGACCTGTAGTAACAAAAATATTGTTCAACAGAATCCCATAGGGCACCAAATATGATGGTGAGCTGTTTTAGGCTCCAGAGTCTACTCACCCTGATCTGTGATCTTGCCACTGTTGAAGGTGGGGACTAAGCATTCCACCCTTCATACTTCTGCACATTGTTGCAAATGGCTCTAGTTAATATTTTTTATATTAGCACTCCCTTTCTTCATACTAAAATTAGATAAAGGCAAAAGCAAGATCTTCCTAAGGATCGCATGAATAAATATTGTAAAGTATACGTCTTTAGTGCTTAAGGTCCTGTTAGATATTTTCATTCTTTCTACTGCACAGCAGAACTACTTTCTGCTGTGGTATAATGGTTGCAGATGCGTGTACAATCATAATCACATAATAGCTTATTTGGTGATGCTTTGTGCTTTCCTAAAGCTTAAGTTATAAAAGCCCTTTGATTTGTGTGTTTAACATGAGTTTAGTTAAAATAAAATTGTATTGTGAATCCTGCAGCAAACACTTGGAGAAGCAAGTTGCAGATATATTATTCACCATTAAGTAATTTTGTCCTTTCCTGTTCACTGCTCAAAATTTAGGGGTATAACTTGTTTTTTCCCCAGTGCATGGAGAAATAAATTCAGCAGTTTTCTTCCCCTCCCTAAGAATACAAGGAGAGTAGTGCAGTTTTTGAGCACTAATCGTACTTTTGGATTTATGTTAGGAAAAATTCATGATGGATTTGTTGTACAAAATGCACTTTCCTGGGTGCAGAAAAATCATGTATATTTTTGTGCAAACAGACTCTCCCAAATGCAATCTTAAAGTACAAATATTTCACAGCTTTTCTCCAGTGAGCCGGCATGTTGTAATGGTTTGAGTGTTGGACTACGACTCTGGAGTCCAAGGTTTGATTCCTGCTCGGCCATGGAAACCCACTGGGTGGCCTTGAGTGCATCATAGACTCTCATCCCAGAAAAACCTGTCATAGGTTCACCTTTGGGTCACCATATGTCAAAAACGATTCTGACTTAATTTGCCACAGTAACAATAGCATTCTTTTGATCCTTGAGTGCTGGGCAGGTAAATCGTTTTTAGTTGTTGCATCCCTATTAACATTGTAGAGACTTTCTTGAGTTGACTAGTCAGTGCTAACCATTTGAACCTGTTGGTTCCAAGGGACAGTGCCATTGTCCTGGTGTGATGAAGCTTGATCTCACATATCCTATATTCTCAGATAGGCTGAAGCAGTAATTTACAGACTGCTGGGTTATCCCTACGTGCCAGTCAGGCAGGCAGGAGACTGAATTCCAAATCCAGTAAGGCCGTTGATCTCCTCCTCCTCTTCAGTTTTATTTTTTCCTGCCTTGCCAATCAGTCAAGGTTTCATTTTGACTGTTGTTGCAGGACTCATCCTGTGCTGCTCATAACATCATTTCTTTTCACATATGGATAAGCAGATCATAGGGAAACTAGAAATCTCTGTCAGAGAATCAGCATTTACAGAACGCTGTCTTCTTTATGTGCAGATTTGAATGCTGATGTAATCCACTGCCCTTGCAATTTCTGCTTGAGGCTTTCGGCTATGTATGAACAAATATTAAAAGACACTTTGACAGCCCAGGATGGAATTTCTAATTAGCATATCGTGTTCTTTTCCGCCACTTAGCAGTCATATGTGATTACCACTGTTGCAGAGTGGTTTTGACTTTGCACCATCTCAGTCTAGCAAATAATAAAATTCATCCTGTTTTGTTGACAATGAAACTCTTAATTGTTGCTTTCCAGTGTATTGGAAATGATTTGAGAGGGAGAAGGACACATGGCACTGGTCACTTTTACATGACCCTCCTTCTTATTACTAGACTATTTCTAAAAACTGCTTTCAAAGAGATAGCCCTCTTAGTCTATTTGGCATAAAAAGAAAAGCAAATTTCTAAAAATTGCTTCTTAGATATTGATATTTCACCTAGATGGGGAAGGAAGTATATGTTTTTGCATACCATCCATTGTGAACATCATACAATTTCTTTAGTAAACTTGCTTCTGCTTACCCCTAGGGATATAATTTTCTTTCTCTTCATTCTTGCATGCAAGAAAAAATAATTTCTCCCTGCTGGGTGAGATTGCAGTCGTTTTTGCACTTTTAAAATTATTTTTCATATTTGAGGATTTAAAAAATATATTTGCTAAAAATTCAATTGTGCAACCCCCTGAACATTTGTCTACATGGAAAAAATGGGGGATTGTATTTTTTTTTATTTTGTATGTATGTATGTATGTATTTGCAAAAAAAAAAAAAATGCAACATATCTCACCATAGTTGACCCATTTTCTCAAGGGGACCTTGATTTGTAAAGAATCCTTTTGTGTCAAGGACAAAGAAATGTTTGCATATTTTTTACATCTCACTGACAACAGGTTCTATGTATTTATGCGTGGTTTTTGGTACATCGGAGATGTGCAAGATTTTTTCCCACAAACATGTAGATAAATTTGTATTATTTGAAATGCCTTTTGTAGCTTCATTTCAGTTACGGTATGTCCATTCTTGTCTCTTTCTACTATGTTCAGTATCCTTCATCACACCAAGCACCTGATAATTTCTCTCAGCAAAGGGCAGCCTCTAAGGAATTCTTGGGAGATCAAAAGCAGGCTGTCATTAACTATGATCTGCATACTGCCCATGTTAGTAAAGTCGTATGAATTCTAAGCATAACGCTAATCAGAACAGATGCTTCTGGGGTGTTTCTGCACACAATCAGATGGCATTTCTAGGTATTCAGTAACAACATTTCACACTTTGCAGTTTGTATGGCTATAAGAAGAAACTAGTTTCTTTTGTGAATGAGTTTTTTAGTAAGTAAAGAGAGTTGTCATTCAAATATAAATAGACATTGCTGAACACACAGTGATTTGGAATCCTGAGTTTAACATGAAGAATGATTGACAGGAGCTTACCAAATACCACTGCCACCCCCAAAAAGTCTATTTTATGAACTCCCACTTGCTGAATCACTCTTTTTATAGGATGGAGCTACAAGGGGGCATGCATACATAATTCCTTGGTGCATTTTAAAGGTAGATTTGAATATTTTGCATAAATGTCATGTTCTTTAGTGAAACGTCTCCTCATTGCTGTTTCTTGCATATGTTAGAAAGGACAGAAAAGGATGTGTGTAATAGATAGCAAAAATCCTACTTGACCAGGGTCATAATTTTATTTGTTTTTAATTTGTAATTTTGATTTTACGCATTAAAAAAATAGGACATGTGAAGTTACACAAAATTTTCTGGGACTATGCAACTTGTCTTGAAGGTTAAATGTGAGAGATCTGTCTTGCATGAGCATTATTTGTGTATTTGAAAGCACGATATAAGAAGGTAAGGACATTTCCTAAACTGAATGAAAATAAGACAATAGGAGTAGCATCATCAAGAACATAGACCTTTCTAGTTGTGCTAGATTACAACTCATCTCTGTTTCCTTGATCTATGCATGTTGACAAGTGTGAAGTGTAACCTAACATAATAGCTGAAGTACTAGCTACTCTGTATACTTGAGGACTGAAGGTTCGAATCTTTCTTATTGTAAATATATAATACAGTTGAGCATATATGGTTTTGTTGATCTAAGTTGCCTGCTTCTCAGAGAAAATCATTTTGCATAACTAAGTGCCATCTTGCAGCTGTTTGGATGGCTGTGTGTTTTCCCCTGAGGAATTCATGAGTAATCAGTATTGAAATGTTTTGACACTTTATCTTGTCTTTGAACAGATTTTGACAGAGCTGAAGTCAGACAATCAACGGCTTAAAGATGAAAATGGAGCACTCATTCGGGTCATCAGTAAACTCTCCAAGTAGTATATTGACCTTAGGACGGGCATAAAGATGGCATTTCTGTGCACAAGCTGCCACCTGCTTCTGATCTTCCAGTTGAAAGAACTGCTGGCATTTCAGATATGGATCAGCTGGCCACACATACTTCCTTGCACTTGACTGAGCATTCCCATATTGCACAGTGCTTATCCTCTCCTTACCCCCAAGACATGACATATCCTGCACACAGACACACACAATTATTTTTAGAATGTTGACTTTATTCATTCAGTGGGACAAACACTGGGTCGGCACTGTCTGAGCTGCCCAAACAATGTGCTCTCTGCCCTACATCCGTCCACAATAATCTGATGTAAAGAAGCAATTACTACTGTATTAAGTAATAAAGAAGTGACTTGTGATGACCCAGCATGTCTTAAGATTCTGCCTCGGAATAGGAATAGAGAGTGGAACTGAGAATTGTCACTGAGGATTTGTCAAGAGTCTCTTCTGCAGTTTGTGTATCTGGAATCTGAAAGCCACAAGAGCTTATTTCTCTGGGAGTCTGACAACGGTTCTTCAGCTTTGGAGATCCATGTTTTTCACATGTCTCAATAGCTGACAAGTTTATTTAATATAACATTTTAAGCCTAATTGAATAGGGAGGGCCTATAAATGGTTCTTCCTTTGATTTTGCTTCACCTTTTGTGGCCATCTTCAACTTGCTTCTGGCTGTTGCCTTCCATGGTTGCCTTCTCTGGTACTATTTAATAATAATGTGGTCTTGCAACCTCTGCATTCTGTGGCTAACACTGTGTCTCCTTCATTCTTCAAGACTTTTATTGGGAAAACAGTGAAGCAGAAAACATTGCTTACTCAGTTTCCAGTGGTATGAAGTACCCTCACACAAGATGCCAATGCACATTTTTAAATATCAAAATGCTCATTTTTTATGTGAAGTAATCAAGTTGCATGAAAAGCTCTGCAAAATACCTAGGTAAATGAAATGATGATTATGATAATTTTCAATGGGTGAAAAGCAGCTGAAGATATAAATGTTCTCCATTTTTAAAGAAGAAGAAGGTTGATAGATAGAAATGCTCCTCCCATGTGGAAAATGATTTTCAATTTGTGTGGAAGGCCTTGACAAAAATACTGCATAATCTTTGAGAATTTTAATACAGTGATCGTTTTTTTCACAGTTGTCAAACATCAGTGAGACTGTTTCTAATGAGGACATTAACAGCAACATATCTACATTGTTTAAAAACTGTTTTGTGTGTACTGGAAATAAATTAATTCACCATTACAGATTCTCTGGATATAACTGCTTCAGACACTGTTCTTATGACTACTATGAAGAACTAGATTTCACTTGCAGAACCTATTAAAAAGTTTTCCTGTAAATTATGTGACCCCTTGCCAGCAGACTTGTTCTCTTTTTTTACTTGTGTCTTTTTTTGTTTTTAAAGCATGATACAATTTTATGAAGCTATAGTTCTGGTCTACATTTACGCAGTTCTCACCACTAGTTAGAAAGGAACCTTTGAGAACTGAGCATGGTCACTCATTAATAGGTAATTAGTGGCAATACAGGCTTTTCTGTCAGTGTTTCTCAACACTTGGTGTTCATCTTCTTTTAGATTTTCCCTGTTTGTGTCTGTGTTCCTCTCGCTCCCTCTGGCTGAGAAGAACTGGATGGAATACTGTTAAGACTTGAGAGATCAGCACCACTGAACTGGCCAATTAAGCTGCTTCTCTGCAAAGATCTCAAATACTAGTATTATGAACAGGTTTGAGCTTGCTATCTTTGAATAGAAAGAAGGTATATCTTGAGTTTTAAGCAAGCACTTGATTTTTGTTTATTTGGTCTGGCTTTCTGTCATCATCTTTAGAACAATTTCAGGATGGATCAAATAATGATCTGTTACAAATTCATATACTTTACTGTTATGATGTTTGGCATTCTGTTATTGCTTAGTTTGTGTCAGATTTTTATATAGCTGGGATTGCTGGTGATTTGGTTTTCCTGCTCTGTGTACATAAACAGCCTTCAATCCCTGCTGACCAGAGAGGACGTTGGTGCATGTGCTGATCTTTCTGCAAGTGATACCTTCCAGTTTTAGAGAATGATAGCTTGCCAGTGTGACTGCTTTTGCATGAGCGAGGAATTCTCAGTGGATCCTGTTCAAACCCTACCATGAAAGGTCACTTAACAGCATTGAAGAAAAAGATATCTGATGCTTATAATCCATTCTATAGTGATTCCTGCATTCCATTATTGCCACCACTTACCAAGATGTAGTAGATTAAATGACTCTCACATTTCTAATGTACCCAACTTTAAAATCAAAGATTGTGATAATTGATAGAGCAGAAGGGTGATGTCATATGAAGTCAATATTTAAAGTAGGAATGTTATGTGTAAACATGAATTTTGCCTAGGTTGAAAACTCTGTGAATAAATTAATCCCATTGAGAAGCCAAAACATTGCTTATGACAGTGCTACCAAAAATGATGAATCAGATTATTCTATGGGAGTTACTGTGACAAATGCCAGTAGTCTTGTGTCACGCAACTTGATGTTTTAGGCCTCATTTTGATACAATTTATATTATTTTTACACTTATCTTTGGCTTCTTCAATAGAATGTCAAAGCTTCTCCAGATCAATCTTTAGAGGATCCATTTGGATTTTGACACTAAAATTAATAAAGGTTTCAGATAATGCCTTTTGCATGATCCCTCCCCCCTCCCCCGCTTTTGTGCAAGGCATGGTCAAACCAGGAAATATCTAAATCATCGTTTTCACCTTCATCTGACTGGAAAACTGTGGTTACCCAGTTTTAGAACAAGAGAAGATCTTAAATCACATTATAGAATCTGTTGTAGATTCTGGGTTGTTCTGAAGCTGGTTTGAACAAAAGAGGCAGCTATGGCTTCCTGGTTTAATCATGGTTCAAGCAAAGGGGTTTTGAAAGTGAGCAAAGGCCCGTTCACATCTTAGTCAATGGCTTTAATACAGTGGTATAAACTTTGCTGAAGAATTCAGGACAGAGTACTCATTTGCTGATTTCATGTTTGTTTTTAATAAAATCCAGAGAAAATATTACAACTACTGAATTATGTTTCCTTCTTGATGTATTATATTGCTATATTTTAATGTTCATATGGATTTTATATAATGTTATAAATGTGCAGTCTGCTGGAACATTCTCTGCATAAATTGAATATTGTGTGAGGAAGACATTGAAAGTTTGCATTATGAGAGCTTTCAACCTTGTGGATACTGGAGGTTTTTCTTTAAAATAGGGAGTGGACCCTTCACCTTACTACTATCTTACTTTTGCAGGTAATGTACATTGTAAGATGTATCTGCATGTGGAAGGTCTTAAAGACCTCTTCTTGCACATCTATATAGATGTTTCCTTGCAATGGCTTTGATTTAAAAGGCATAGTTTCTAGTAAGGTAGAAACAGGACTTGGGTTTTATTGCTTACAAATTGTAAAGCTAAGTTTTAATGGGGTCATTGTTGGTCAAAGAAAAGTTTTCAGATGAAACTAGAGACATGCGAAAAGGACTGAGCTGAGGGAAGTAAATGAAAATAGCAAGTTTTGAGAGCTGACATTTTATTTGATGGGCTTACATTACTATATTTTAGTAATATAGATGAGCCTATGTCATGTGAAAGAATCCCTGAGAATGATTAGAAAATCATTTCAAATGGGGGAAACAGAGAGAGAATATAGTTTTCTTCATTTGTATTTAGTGACAGTTGAAGTTGGACAATATGATAGCATCTGCTGTCTGTATTCACGTTAATTTACAGTTAACAGAGAAAGTCTGTGGGTGGATCAGAAAGTTATTGAGATGTGTTTCAGCAAGACAGGGAGCCACTTATCTCCAGCAAAATGGGATTTATTTCAACATTTCAATCTGTCAAATAAGCTAATTTTAGAGTGGTTAATTGTTTCCAGCCCATAAGACTGAATTTTGATTATTGGAAACCAGCCTATAGAAATTGAAAACTTAGATATGGAGCTACTCTACAGCCTTCTTTTTTAAAAAGACTGTGGCTACAATCCAGTTTTACGTACGTATTTGTGGTAAAACCTCTCTTATTCTCACAATGTAACATATAAGACTAGCCCTGATACTGTTTGTCAACAAAGCGTATCATATATGCAAAGAGATATTGTAGCACCTTTGAGACTGAGTAACTGAGTAAAAAAAAACTTCAAGGGGAGAGTGGAGAGAGAAAACAACGGAATTGGAGTATATTCATATACTCCAGTCTATCGACCATGGTTTTAACAGGAACAATGGTTTCCTGACAAACTAACACGTATTAGTACACTTGTTAGTACCCCACCCTCATGAGAGCTGTTCATGCCCATTTTGTCTCCCTGATCTCCAACCATCCACATGCAATAGTCCAAGAACTCTCTCCACCATTCATATGAGTATCTACTCATCCTGCCCTTAGAGATTATCTTTCCTTCCACCCCTGTCTCCCAGAACTACGGTTAAAACTGAATTTCTTACCCCATTGCCATACCCTCAGGCTTTGCATTTCTATTACGATTCACACATACAACTTGCTTATTCATGGCTATGTCTGTCTGTCCATGGGCACTTCATGCATCTGATGAAGTAGACTCAGTCTACAAAAGCTTATACTACAAACTTCTTTCAGTTAGTCTCAAAAGTCCTAGAATATACTTCTGCATACCAATTCAGACCAACATGGCTATATCTTTGAATCATAGCATATGTGTAACCTGTCATCTAGTTTGAAAAGACAGAAGATTAACATTTGTTTTTCATTAGGGAAGGGCAAATTTGTTCTTAACTGAACTAAAGGGATGACAAAGGTCAAGGTAAAATAAATTGTCTAATATTCCTTAATATGTGGGTGTATATAGT
Organism: Ctenosaura bakeri; assembly: GCA_948474755.1. Classification (NCBI taxonomy): domain Eukaryota; kingdom Metazoa; phylum Chordata; class Lepidosauria; order Squamata; family Iguanidae; genus Ctenosaura; species Ctenosaura bakeri. The sequence continues at coordinate 91,847 of CAOLHI010000275.1, forward strand.
AGATGAGCCAACATGGTGTAGTGACTGAGGGTTGGACTATGACTCTGGAGACCAGGGTTTGGACCCTCACTCAGCCATGGAAACCCGCTGGGTAATCTTAGGCAAGCCACAGTCTTTCAGCCTCAGGGGCAGGTAAAGGCAAACCACTCTCTGACCAAATCTTGCCAAGAAGACACCATGATAGGTCTGCCTTGGAGTCTCCATAAGTTGGAAATGACTTGGAGGTGCACAACAAAAACAATGTATGATAGATAGATCATATGATAGAGACAAATATATTCCTTTGCTCATATACCTGATGTATTAGTCAGGGTCTGGAATTTTCTGAAAATGTATTTGATTCAAAATTATTCAGGGATCTCCATAACGACTAGCATTAATCTCCCCCCTCCTGAATTGAAGGACGTCTGCATATTTTAAGAGAACTTTCACAGATTCCGTACAGATTCATAAGCAGGTTCCCTTGAGCACTTTTGTCACTACTTGTTTTGGTGTTTTATCAGTATCTGAAAGAGATCTTGTTTTGGCAGAATAAATCAGATAATAAGAGCCTCCCTTCCTCACTGACATTGCTTTACTTCACTCACATTGCTTTAGCTTTTTACACTCTTTATAGTTTTAGTATTTCATCATGCTTTCTTCTTGGCTTTCCACACTCCCATCTGATGCACTGCCATATTAGCCCACCTAAGGCTCTGAGCAACATCTGAAGTCCAGCATTCTAGATGTGTGTTCCCCTCAAGAGGCATTTTTAGTTTAGTTTCAAGCTTCCAAAATCCCCAGAGTGTTTTTCTTGAATGGTTTGTATTTGAATTCACATTCACCTTCATGTTTGAAACCTTGTGTGTGGTTCTGCTAGAGGCAGCATGTTCCAAGGAGAATTTTTACCAAGATAACTCCTTAGAAACTCACAGGTGAAATTAACCCATCTCCTAGGAGATTCCTTTCTCCTTCTGTGATGTTCTCCCTTTTCTAGGGCAAGTTGGACCCTTGGTGAATGCAATTTCCAGTGTGTTGGCACTAAAACCACTGAAGTAACAGCAAGGCCCAAGTCATTGCCATAAGATCTGTTGTGCTTCTCCCTACCCCATTTTAGTTTATGCTGTTGTGGAATCTGGTTACAAACCCTCTCTGCAAATGTTAACTCCTGAAAAAGAAAGACGTGTTCTGCTGTTGGCTTGCTAACTTCCATTTGCAAGTGTTCTGTACTTACCTGTTTTAAGGAGAGTTTTACAGATCTTTGTAAATACACTACTTGGAGAAAAGACTAGCCTGTGAGTGATGGAAAAGAATGTATTTTTATGCAACTTTTTGAGTGGCCTTTCAAACTCTGAGATGAATGATTTTTGTTTTCCTGATTGTTATATAGTATTCTAAGTATTGTATGTTTGAAAGTTTGAGAATAATATTCACATCTATGATGCTTGTGAACACAAACAGTATTTATAAATGAATAAAGTAAGTGCTTTAACACTGTCTGAATCTGTCTTAAATAATGAATATGTTTCCTCTTGAGTCCATAATTACAAATAATTTTTCCTGCCAATCAATTATTTGGGGAAAGTATAAGTTCCCCCACTATTTTACCTGATCTAATTGCAGGTTACATTGACCTAGTCAGATAGGGAACATTAAAGCCAGAGTTGAAAATGCTAGCAATGGGGAAATCTGCCAAGTCATGTAATACCTATGATCCCTCTTAATTTAGGGTTTATATGCCTGTCATTGGAAAGGTGCTCTAGTACAAGATTTCTTAAATTGTTAAAAGTAAATGTGAATGGCTCTGTAAAAGAGGTATGAAACATAATAATTGTCTTGCTTATGAAGTAACACATACATTTGTCTAAATGGAAGGTGTTAGCAAAATGGATATTGGTGTTTCTGCCTCTGTTTCTCAGATTTCTACACAATACAGTCTAGGCTGCAGTCCACCAATTTCTTGTGAACATGGAATCTCAGCTGTCTTACTTTCTGGGTTTCCCTCTTGACTTTACTAGAATGATACTTGTTTGCATAAAAGATCTGCAGTAAAAAGATTGCCCATTCACACGAGGGGTTCAAGATTATTACACACACTGTGGAACAGTTGTTCCTTCAAAGAATGCTGACAGCATACTGGACTGAAAGCTATTATGAACTTCCCTGGAGAGTGGATTGTTAGTACAGGAGCTGGTTTCAGTACAAGGTGGCTAGGAAATACAAAGTTGCAAGGAATGCCCTTCCTGGTTTTGTTGGACTGCAGTGTATATCAAAACTTAGACAATGCTTCAGTAACATTCAATTGAATGCTTCCTTGCTGTTACCCTGGCACAGATGCACAAAAAAACCAAAACCTGTACTTGCCATTAAATGCACTAAAATTCCAAGGGCAGCCCAACTCTGAGTTTGGATGCTTGATAAAGAGCATCTCTAAGATTAATATAATGGACAATCATTCCTTCATTTTCTTTATGGTTGCTTTCCCCCTTTGCCTAGTTAGTAATTCCTTCAAGGCAGACAAGCAAGCATATCATGTAGTGGAAAGAAACTAAGCTTCATGAAAAAACACAGGGGTTAGTCTTCTAATGAGACAAATGGAAGGAAAGCTGCCACCAACAGTGTGTGTTACATGTAGTGGAGGAAATAATTCACTGGAAAAGCTCCCAAAGAAGCACAATCAGGAATGCACACATTCCCATTCAAGAGAAACATGTTATCTGTTACAAAGGTCAGTTTTCTTATGAGCCCATGTCTCAAATAGTTTGGGGAATCTGGGGGGCACATTGCTAGATTAGATTTTGTTGTGTTGTCACACTGTTTCATTTGCAGATAAGGGTGGTCAAGCATATATTGTCCCAAAAGGAAATTTTATCACTGAAAAAAAGGGCATCAACTTGCACAACATTTATGTATTGTATCATAATTTATAAGTACAGTATAGAGGCAAATCTAGAAAGACTTGAAACAAAAACATTTAAATAATGCATAGCCTAGGATGACTGAGCCTCTTGGCAACGCTGCAGCACAGAGCTATAAGAGACTCAGCACATTTGCCTTAAAGGAGCAGACTTCCTTAGTAATAGTTTTTTTGTGTTTTTTTAAATCTAAAACTGGACTTGGGTTTTTGAGCCTTTAAATAGGATGCCTTTAAATAATGAGTGGATGTCTGTTGACAGAACAGAGGCCATTCTGCTGACAGAAAAAAAATGTCCCAAGTAATTTTTGTTTTGAAAACCCTCCATTTTTGCCCACTACTTCAAGAGTGGAGAACTGGGGCTGAATCCAACCCTTCAGGTTTCCAAGTTTGACTCTGCGTGTTTCCAGATGGCCAGGCTGTTACCCCAAAACATGGGAGACTCAAGGGTCCACCCACCATTCCAGTGCCTACATGAAACATTGGGGAATATAAGGAGGCCTGCAACAGCGGGGTAACCTTATGGAATCTTTTATGGTACCTGTTTATACCGGTATTAACGCAGGGAAGAACCAGCCAGAGATCCCAAAGTAAGGTTGTCTGTTTTATTGGGGAATTAACAATTACACACACAAGATCCAAGCAGTTTCACAATCACAAAAGGCTAACTAAAGGAAAAGGGAGGAAAGGTTTGGATAGAGTTTAGGATGAAGTGGGTAATATTTAGCAATCTGGCAGAGAAGAGACAAGATGATGTGGCTTAGACTAGGAGTCCAAGAGCAGTACAAATCAGAAATTGGAACATCAGAGTAATGGTCAGTATACCAAAAGTACTATGAGTTATCTAGTGAAAAGCCAGGGTTTAAATACTCTTTTTCTGCCCTGAAGGGGAAGGTGTAAATGGCTCTCTGGCATAGTAGACAATGGGGTCTGGAGAGTGGACAACAGGGTTTGGAATGAGCTAATGAGCTTAGCATTAGGTGATAAAGGGACTGAAGGGAATCTTGATATCTCCTTAATTGCTGGACAGGTGAGGGGACAAAGGAGAGTTTTGCTGGATAAAAGGAGAAGATCGAAGACAATCAACCTTTAGAAACAATGGCACTGAAACTGCTTTCACTGGATGCAGTTTCAGTGCCATTGTTTCTAAAGGTTGAGTTGTTGAGGGACATCTGCAAGTCTGTTCTCTGGGAGTTTCCTTGACTATGACCTATCCACACCCTGACGTCTCCTCCTGACTTACAACATGCATGTGAAGCTAGTTTCCTCTTTTCCAGAAAGCTCCCAATCACAGCAGGCTATAGTCTATATTTCACACCAATTAAATATATGTTTTGCCAATTAAACCATATCATGGAAGAGTGGTGTATGGCCTGATAACAATTCCCCCCTTCCACATGGCATCATCACTGGATTGTTTTCTCACCTTTTGCACAGCCTTTTCTCCTTCTGAAAGATTAATGCCTCCCTTAAGGCTTAGTAACTGGCAGCAAAAGCTTTAACCTAAAATTTATTGGTATTTTTGATCCCGCCCTCTACTGAAATATGTTTCCACCACAATATCTTTGAAATTTAATTCAGCTCCCAGGCTGAAAGAGGTTCCCCATTATTTTGTTCATGTCTTTGGTAACAGAAAAGAAAATGGCTGATGAATAGATGGAATACTTTGTGTAAAGCATTTTGATAATAATGGTAGTATCCTTGCCCCAGGGAGTACCAGCTACTGAGAAAGGCCATGTGGAATATGCTTCATTGTGGTATTTTTAGAAATATGTGTTGGACAATTCTCTAAGTGGTCTATATATAGGAAAGTCAGGATACTCATTTGCAGCTGCATGGCAAGTTGCATTCTACCTCTTTCCAATCTGGCAGCATGGAACTGTTTTCTTAGACAAGCAAGCCATTCCCAAATACCGGTAAAGATGTAACACAGCTCCAAGACTTTGGTTGGTTCCTAATTTTCTACTGGGATCAAGGAGTGAGATGCTCAAAGAGCAGGAATAAACCATTTGGCTACCTTCTCACAAGTGGGAAAATGTGACAGTAATGATAGCTTTAGTCCTTCCTTAAGAAAATATTACATCTTGTAGCACAGCAGCATGGCAGACCCAGTCCAGTAATAGGCATCCAAAACGTACTTTTCTCTCCAGCAGAGTTAGGAAACATAGCTCTCTAGATATTGCTGGACTCCATTTCTCATCAGTCTCAGGCAGCTTGGCCAGTACTAAAGACACTGTAGACACTGAAGTTAAGCAATCTCTGGAAACCTACTGTTTTCTTATCCTTGTTTTAGAAAATGGGATTTCTAATATATACCTAATCTGTAGAACATTCTATTCCTGATCCTTAAGAAAGCTTTAAGGTACAGCCTATATTGGTTGCAGGTCAGTTCAGCACTTTCTGCTAGATTTTTATACTGACTTTAAAGAAGCTGTTTCTGGGTATTGGAGGTGTCACCATCATGTGCTACAGTTCTAACAAGCATGATAAGAGGACATTCCATACTAAATAGTCATTTCTTGCATGGCCTGAAATCAGTTGGGAATATTGAGCAGAACTGTTGGAATGAAACCAACTTCTCTTTACATAGTTGTCCTTATGGCTATAGAAACCAGAAGCAACCAAAGAAAGTAGTATCCCTTGCTGGGTTGTAAGGCATAAAACTACTTTCACCATGAGCCTTTCCACACGACACTGTTGTAGTGCTGTTATTCCACTTTCAACATCCTATGGAATCCTAAGGTTTGCAGTTTAGGGAGGGGCATTTAGAATTCTTAGCCAGAGAGCTCTTTGGCCTCAGTAAACTACAAACCCCAGAATTCCACAGGATGTTGAAAATGGAATACTAGCAGTGTAGTACAGAAAGGCCCTATATCTTTTTATTGTTTTGGTTGTTAGTTTCACTATTTCTAATTATGGCCAAGACATCAAAGAACCTAAACCCTCCACTTCTGGGCTTCTGTATGTGACCACTATCCCCAGTTGAGCATTTTCGCCCTAACGTGTGTGCTCAAGTGCACAGGTAGGCAATGGTTTGTCCATTTTCAACAACAAAAGAGGTAGCTTTAATGTGCTTGAGAGGATTGAAGCTACTAAGGGAGCCAGCCAAGTTTATCTCAGATTGCACACTTATGATCTAGCATAAAAGGAATCAGATGCTGATGGATACAACCTGCATCAACTTTAGCCAACATAAATGGTGAGGAATGATGGGAGTTGCAGTTCAAAAATAGCTGGGGGAGTGCATTATTCTTATCTCTGATTGAGGGTGAAGTCCTGTAATGGCATTAGCATTATAAGGCAGTTCAGTAGTGAAAACCTGCATAGGACAAGTATATGGATTGTAACCTAGCAAAAGTACTTTTTTAAAAAGTCAAGGAATGGTATGTACTCTTTGAAGAAAAGAAGGTAGTCTTTGAACATGAGAGAAAACACCCTGTTTAAATGATTTTAGTCATGTATTATTTGTATGTAATTTAAAAACAAAGGTTTTTGGAACGTTGTAGATAGAAGCCTAATTAGTTTGCAGCTAAGGTCAACTGAGGACTTTCTACACACAACTCTCAGCCCTCAGCCTAGAGTGCACTAGCTCCCATAGGCCAGAGCAAGAATGATTGCTCACATGACCTTTATCCACAACAGAGCCAGTCTAAATCAGTCTTCATTAAATCAAGCCAGTTAAAAAGGAGATGGGACAGCTGTGTATGGAGAGGCATGTCAGTCCTCCTTTCTGAGTGTTTGCAGGAATAGAGTTGGGCAGGGAGCTGTCTGTGGCCTTCAAAATAAGATCCCTGACTATGGTGCAGATTAGACTAGGCAATCCCTTAGAAAAGTTCTGGAGTGCTTAGGAACAAAAAGATGCTGAGCCATCCAAAATTCCTTTTTCTGCCTAACTGTTAAAAGGGCCTTGCCCTCTTCTGCATCTCTGTTTCCCCACCCAACCTCTTGCAAATGCCAAGAAGATATGTGAAGCAAGGAGACCTCACTTTGGTATGTAACAGGAGTACAAATAATGATTGGGTCTTTAATAAGTCGATGCATATAACTACAAAGCAGCAATTAAAAAATAAAAATAGTAATAGAGTTTACATAAGAATAAAGAAAGAGGTATTAAAAGCAGCTTCCTGCAGAGTGAGTTGTGGTAGGGCCCATGATGCAGAGTTCAGGCTATGGCATCAGAAGTAAGGAAGATGAAATGGATTCAACATGTGAATCAACTCAAATGGTTAAGTAGGCTTGTGAGTAACAGAGAACAAATGTGGAGGCATGGCTGAAACTGGAGTTCAGGGGAGCAGGGGTCCCTCCCTTGATGATGGTGTCTCTGGTGTTAGTTGGAGAATGATGGCTTCAAGAGAGAACCTCCTTTACACACAGAGATACTCTAGATGAATGAGGTCTTGTTTTTGCAGAGAAAATGAAGCTTCTCCATTTTCTATTTCCAGTTACAGTAGAGTCCTGGTTATCCGACCTAAACCGGCGGGCGCAGGGTCGGATAACTGAAATGTCGGATGACACGGAGCCCCGTGGCGGCCGCCATTTTGGGGGTGTGTCGGGGTGGGCCTGGGGACATGTCGGGGCGTGTCTGGGGGCGCGGAAATGCCTGCAGCCACACCCCCAGGCAGCCACGACGTCGGTTAATCCGGAGCGTCGGAGAAGCGCAGGTCGTATAACTGGGACTCTACTGTGTGTAGTCTATTTTATTTACTTTCTTTCACCTTTACTACTGTTCACAAGATTGAATTGTGTATATTTTCTAATATAAATATTGATAATGTAGTAGATTTATTATTCTTCTTCGTGGTCTCTGTGCCTTCATACACTAGGAGCTTTAGCGCCTGCGCGGTAGCGTTCGGAAACTTCTAGAGCTTGTTCGCTTGGCGGGAACCCCTCCCCCACGCCGGTACTGCGCATGCTCCTCCCGCCGAGCAACGGTCTCTCCTCAGTTCTTTCTCGTCCGCCGCCGCGTACGGAAGGTTCTTTAGTTTGTTCCTCTCACGTCGTGCTTGGCTTGCTGTTTTTTCACGGTTTTACGGACTTTCGGACTGTCTTTGACCTCTCTTTCGGACTCCCCCTTCGGTTTTCGTCTTTTTGGATTTCGGAGTTTGGCGTTTCTTCGTCTTATGTCCGCGCTCTTTAAGAAGTGCGTGTCCTGCGGCCGCAAGGTTGCCCTCAACGACGGCCATAAGGAGTGTCTCTTCTGTTTGGGCGAGTCCCACAACATCCGGACTTGCCCAATTTGCAGGGATTTTACTCCCCAAACTCTTCGCAACCGCTCCGCGAGACTCAAATCTTATTGTTGGGAACAGTCTCTGCGGGCGATAGACGAGACCTCCACTTCCAAGATGGCCGACAAGAAGACGACCACGCCATCGACGGTATCGGCGGCTGCCGTTCCGTCCACCTCGTCGGTATCGGGCTCGGTACCGGCGAAAACGCCGATCTCGGCGTTACCGAGGATCCCGAAGCTGTCGGCGGCTGCCAAGTCAGCTAAAGGATCCTCGACGGCGAGGAAGGCTGAGGCTCCCCTTACGGAGACGCCTGCAAAAAAGCGCCCTGCTCCGGACGGAGGCAAGGGCAAGGAGAAGGAGAAGAAGAAGAAGAAGAAGGAAAAGAAGCGCTCCCCGGCTGGGGACGCTCAACCTCCTACTCCTCCTCCTACTCAGCAGCCTTCCAAAGGGCGAGGCGAGTCCGTCGACCTCTCGGAGGATGAGATCGAGGACGTTCCCCAACAGCGCCCGGACTCGCCTGTGGCAGACCCTCCAACCCTGGTGGAGGAGCGCCACCGCCCTCTTAGCCGTCACAGGTCGGCCGACCTGCAGCAGAGAGAGCCCTCTGCTTCTCCGGAGCGGCGTTCGACCTCCTTCAGGTCCCGGTCCCGCTCTTCCGAGCGTCCGGTGGCCTCGCCGCCTCCGAGGGAGACAAGAGAGGAACAACCTCGCTCGTCTGCCTCCAGATACACCTCGGCGTCCTACGTGGCCAGGTACGCGAGGGAATCTGAATGGAGAGAGCGCCCGGCCTCCTATCGGTCGCATTCGCCATCGTACCGGGATCGGTACCATCGTGGCCCGAGTCGCTGGGAGACCTTCCGGAGGTCCCGGTCACCTCGTCGACAGCGCGAATCGCGCTCGCCTAGAGGGGACGAGGCTCGGTACCGTCGACGCCGAAGCCGATCTCCGTCGGACCGCCGCTCCTTCAGCCGCTCTCCCTCCCCTCGATATCATAGGGCGAGGGAGCCTTCACCACGGTATCGGGCGATATCGCCACCTCCTAGGGTCACGGCAACGGCGACGCGCCCTACGGAGTCGGTGGTGACTGAGCGGGCTACGACGACGTCAGCCTGCCAGACTACCCCGGTCACCACCAAGAGGGTGAAGTCAGTGGTCAGCCATCCCAAGCGGGACGCTGCTGCTACCACCGCCCCGGCTGCGGAGAAGCCTAGGAACGCAACACCTGCGGCGACTGCGAAGGAGCCGGAGAGCGAGCGGCGAGAGGACTCACCGAGCTCGGAGTCGTACGACTCGAGTGCGGAGTCGGAGGTGTCTGAGGCGGCCTCCCAGGAGTCTCCTCCGTTGGGATTCGGGGACCCGATCCCAGATTCTGCTCCAGAGGACGTCCACCAGTTCTCTGCGATGCTGCTCCGCATGGCCACTACCCTCGGCCTTAAGATCGCCGATGCGGAGCCGGAGGATGACGATCCAGCCTTCTCCGTTTTCGAGGAGAAGCGACCTTCCACGGCCCCGCTGCCCCTCCTGCCCCGGGTATCCAGACTGGTGAAGGCCGCCTGGGATAGACCGGCCTCGGCTCAGCCGATACCGCAGCGGTTAGAACACCTCTACAGGGTGCAGAAGGATAACGCCGGTTATCTATTTAATCACCCTGCACCGAACTCTGTGGTCGTCGAGTCCGCGCAGACGAAGGGCTCCGGCAGGCAACACACCACCCCGCCGGACAAAGAGGCAGGAAGTTGGACGCCTACGCAAGGAGGTTCTATTCAGCTGCCTCCTTGCAGATCAGGCTGTCCAACACTCAGGCTTGCCTCGCGGCATACCTGAAGAAAGTGCTCGATCGCCTACAACCGGCGATGGAAGCGGTACCGGAGGACATCCGCCAAGCCTCCTCCGTGATCTTCAATGAGGCTATCTCCATCGCTCGGCACCAAATGGCCTCCTCCCGGCACGCAGTGGAGATCGCCTCCCGGGTCATGGCGGGATCCGTCGGCCTCCGCCGCCATGCTTGGCTGCGACCGGCCGACATCCAGGAGGACACCAGAAGGAGGATTGAAGATCTCCCCTTCGACGGTGAAGGCCTATTCAATTCGTCCACAGACGAAGCTTTGGACAATCTCGTCAAGGCGAGACTGACCGCAAAAAAGATCGGGCTGCAGCCGGCCACGCAGGCCCGCAGGGCCTCCACCTTCCGCCCATCCTGGCGACGATCTTCCACCTCGTCGTTCCAGCGTTCGGCACAGTCTGGACAGTCGAGACCATCCTCCGGCTCATCGGCCAGACGCACGATTAGGCGGCGCCCGGCTTCGTCAAAGAAGTCCACCTCCGAGACAAAGTCTCGGTTTTGACGTGCCTGGCAGGACCCACCAATACCCACTCTTCAGCCTACCATCAGCGCTCGGAGACCGACCGACTCTCGCTCGACACCTAGCGGAGTGGCAGTATGTCACTACGGACTCTTGGGTGCTTTCCATCGTCCGTCTTGGCTACGCCATCGAGTTTCTCGATATTCCTCCTCGCGGCGTTTACTACTCCACGCCGTCGAGTCCGGCCCTCCTGGAAGAGATCCAATCCCTCCTCCAGAAAGGGGCGATCGAGCGGCTCCCGCAAGAGGCCAAGACCACCGGCTTCTTCTCCAGGTACTTCACGGTACCGAAAGCCGACGGTACCCTCCGGCCGATCCTAGACCTCAGAGGGGTGAACTACTACATCCGCCCCAAAAGGTTCAAGATGGTCACGATACCGTCGATCCTGCCCTTCCTACATCGAGGGGACTGGTTCGCCTCCATCGATCTCCGAGACGCATACTTCCATATCGCCATTCGCCCGCAGCACAGACGGTACCTCCGCTTCGCAGTCGACGACACCTGTTACCAGTACAAGGTGCTGCCGTTCGGACTCTCGACTGCCCCAAGGGTCTTCACCAAGTGCATGGCCCCGGTGGTATCCTACCTGCGGACGAAGGGCGCTTCCGTCTTCCCCTACCTCGACGATTGGCTGTTGGTGGCGTCCTGCAAACAGAGACTTTACCACGACGTCCACATGACGTTGTCACTCCTGACCCGCCTTGGTCTATGAGTGAATCCGAAGAAGTCCCACCTCGAGCCGGCGAGGATCTTGGACTTCATCGGGGCGACGCTCGACTCGACCTCCGCCAGGGCGTACCTACCAGAGTCTCAAGCACGAACCTTGATCCGGGCCGCCGCTCACGCTCGTACGGCCCCGACGTTATCTGCGAGAAGCGTCCAGCAGCTCTTGGGCTACATGGCTGCGACGACCGCTGTGACATATCTCGCCAGGCTGAGAGCAAGACCTCTTCAACACTGGTTCGTCCGCATATTCGACCCCCTGCGAGACGAACAGACACTCCGACTGCAGCTGCCGGGAGACGTCCGCTCATCCCTCCGATGGTGGCAGTCGCGACGCAATCTCATGTCAGGGATGCCTTTCCAACAGCCGACACCGAAGGTGACGGTAACGACCGACGCCTCCCTGTATGGATGGGGTGCCCACTGCGGCGATCTCAGAGTCCGCGACAGATGGACCGACGACGAGACCGCTCTCCATATCAACGCGCTGGAGCTGCTCGCCGTCTGGAAAGCCCTACGGGCGTTCCGCCATGCCGTGGCGGGGCGCACGGTCCTGATTCTGACGGACAACACCACCGCCGTCTGCTACATCAACAGACAAGGTGGGACTCATTCCACGACCCTGCTCCACATCGCGCTCGATCTGTGGGAATGGTGCATTCGCCTGCACACGCATCCCGTGGCGGTTCACCTGGCCGGGCAGGAGAACACCACGGCAGACGCCCTCAGCAGGGACACCTCATCCCATCACGAATGGTCTCTCTCCGGAGAGGCGTTCAGACTGATTCGGGACCGCTGGGGCGAACCATCGATCGACCTCTTCGCGACCAGGGAAAACGCGAAGTGTCGCCGATTCTGTTCCAGAGCGGGCCACGATCGTGCCTCCATCGGGGACGCTTTCCAGTTTCCGTGGACCGGGGAACTCCTCTATGCGTTCCCGCCGTTCCCGCTGCTCGGCCGGCCGATATCGAAGATCCTCGCCGACCGAGCCGACGCGATCCTGGTAGCCCCGTACTGGCCGAGGCAACATTGGTTCACACCCCTGCTACAAGCCGCGCGAGACGACCTGCTCCGGTTGCCACCGACACCGGACCTGCTCTCCCACTCCGGCGGCCGAGTCCTCCATCCGGACCTGTCACGCCTGGCCCTCCATGCCTGGAGGATATCGCACTGACGATCCCGTGCTCGGTACCGTCCTCGTCGCGGCCAGGAAGGAATCCACCCGTCGCAACTATCAATACAAGTGGCGACGCTTCCTGACCTTCGCTAACGAGAGGAGTGAGCCGGTATCGCCCGCGGGGCTCTCGACCGTCCTGCACTTCCTCCTGCACCTCCGGCAACAGGGCCTGGCGTTTCCATCCCTGAAGGTGTATCTTTCCGCGATCGTGGCATACCAACCGCCACGATCTGCTGCCTCGGCCTTCTTCAGGAACGATACCGTTAAGCGGTTCCTGAAAGGACTTCATCATCTCTACCCGCCGGTATCGCCGCCGCTACCGCCGTGGTCCCTCTCGCTGGTGCTCTCGCAGCTGACGAAGCCGCCCTTCGAGCCAATGGCGACCTCGGATGACAGGCTCCTGACAATGAAAACTGCCTTCCTGGTAGCGGTGACCTCAGCGAGGCGAGCGGGTGAGATCACAGCTCTTCGTTCCGATGAGCCCTTCACGGTCTTCCACAGGGACAAGGTGGTCCTGAGACCTGACATCTCGTTCCTGCCAAAGGTGGTGTCCAGTTTCCATCTCAACCAGGACATCATCCTGCCTGCCTTCTTCCCGAACCCGACGACACCGTTGGAGCGGTCCCTCCACTCCCTGGACGTGCGTCGGGCATTGGCTTTCTACAAGGACAGGACTGCTTCCTTCCGACAGACGCCGCATCTCTTTGTTTGCTTTGGGCGACGTCGGAAGGGCCTAAAAGTGTCCACCCAGCGCTTCTCCAAGTGGGTGGTGAGAACTATTGAACTGGCGTATGAGCTCGCGAGGAAGCCTCCGCCAGTCCTGCTTCGAGCCCACTCCACCAGAGCGGTGGCTACTTCTGCGGCCCTCCTGCGAGGAGTTGACCTGCATGAACTCTGCCGTGTGGCGACCTGGTCCCAACCATCGACCTTCGTGCGCCACTACAGGCTCGACTGCCGGTCGCGCAGAGATGCCCGGTTTGGACGTGAGGTGTTGGCTTCCGTGCTGTAGGACCTGACCCGCCGTCCGACCGGTAAGCTACACAGTCTCCTAGTGTATGAAGGCACAGAGACCACGAAGAAGAAGAACAGGTTGCTTACCTGTAACTGTGGTTCTTCGAGTGGTCATCTGTGCCATCATACACACCCGCCCTTCCTCCCCTCTTCTCAGGTCCCTGTAGGTTCTACGGCGGACGACAGAACTGAGGAGAGACCGTTGCTCGGCGGGAGGAGCATGCGCAGTACCGGCGTGGGGGAGGGGTTCCCGCCAAGCGAACAAGCTCTAGAAGTTTCCGAACGCTACCGCGCAGGCGCTAAAGCTCCTAGTGTATGATGGCACAGATGACCACTCGAAGAACCACAGTTACAGGTAAGCAACCTGTTCTTATTTTAGACATCTGTTTAACACACACAAACACATGTTCTGGGCTGTGTTTGGTTTATATATACATTTTTTAAAGTTAGATACCACATCCCTGTCTTTCATTGATGATGATAATGTTTTCCTCAGTGCATCACTGACAGGAACCTTGGAAGGGTTTATTGCAGGGGTGGACAAAGTGCAGCCCAAGGACCTTGTGGCCCCCATACCCTAAAATGTAACCCTGAGCCTCCCCTTCAACATGGAGATACTCCCAATGCTTTAAACAAAGGCTTGTTGTACCTTGGCACAGAAAAGCCCTGGCTTGCTGCAGCAAACAAATGTTTTGTAAATGCTCCCACCCATTTCCTTCATCCATCTGCCTTCAGTCCAAGCTGAAAAATCCCCCACCTGCTTCTCTCCCACTTCTCCTTCCACCCTTCTTCACTCACTGTAGGCTTGCCTTAAAATCTTCCTCCTTGTCTGCAGATGCTCCTGTCTCCTCCTTCCAACCCCATTGTTTCAGTCTCAGTTTTAAATTAGGATCATAGAATAACAGAGTTGGAAGAGATCACAGGGGACATCTAGTCCAACCCCCTGCTATGCAGGATTAATTATTCTATAAACAGTCAGAATTAATCTTATTTTAAGAAAATTTAAAAAAAAATTAAAAAGTGCAGACCAAGTAGGTCCAGATGCTTGAATGAGGCCCCACTCTGCCACAGTTGCCCACCCTTGGTTTATTGTTAATAGAAGTTGTGCACTTGAAGCGGGGATGGGCAAAGTGCAAATGTATGAAGCCCTCTGACTTTTCTCAGAGCCACCCAAACTCAAGGAAGGGAATAAAAATGCCCAACGCTGATTTTGGTGAAACAGTCTACTTCTGGAGATCAGTAGTAGAGTTTGCTGCTAAAAATCAGTGGCAAAACAACAACATCAGTGAAATGGGGAGCAGATTGAGAAAGGAGCCAGTGGAAGCAGTCGGCTGCCACTACCCTGAGCAAAATGGTCAATAGTTATGATAGCAGCAAAAGAGAAAGCAAACAGAGAGGAGAAGCTTTTCCTAACACAGCAAGCAGATAAACAAAAAAACAGGAAAAAGTTGCCCAGTCTCCTTCAAGCACCGCATTGCCTCCTGCCTGGCCATTTCCATCTCTATGACTCATGGGACTGCTAGTAAGCCAACAGTTCAGTGGCCATTTCAACTGCTTCTTGTGCTGTTGCTGGTGAGTGTGCTGTCCTAAATAATCTAGTCAGTACAATCAACTTTAAAATCCAATTCAAGAGAATTAACGTTGATGTACTTGATTAATTGATTTTTAATTAATGCCTTTAATCCTCCATATTAATAGAGAGCTAGTATGGTGTGGTGGTTTGAGCATTGGAGACCAGGATTCAGTTTCCTGCTTGGCCACGGAAACCCACTGGGTGACCTTGGGCACATCTCAGCCCCCCTCCCAAAAAACTTGTGATAGATTCACCTTAGGGTTGCCACAAGTCAAAAACAACTTGAAGGCACACAACAACAACAATACACTACCTTTGTGAGTGTTGTGTAGTGGTTTGTGCATTGGGCTATGACCCTGGAGACCAGGGTTTGATTTTGTTTGGTCATGGAAACCCACTGGGCATGTCATACATTCTCAACCCCAGAAAATCCCTTGATAGGTTTACTTTAGGGTTGCCATATGTCAGAAGCCACTTGAAGGCATGCAACAACAACAATCAAGTGATAGTTAACAAACTAAAAATAAATTTAGTGAAAGATATATATCTTTTAAATATATATATAGCTAACTAACCTGTATTTTAACTAAGAAGAAAAAGATAATGGCTAGAATTCTGTTGGACAGTGACTGTTTCATTTCATGATCTGTACATAGCTAAACTAGGGTTTAGGGGCTATGTAGGAACTGTGAAAGTCCCCCGATGTGCACTTAGCAGGGAGCTGCAACTGATGGGGGTTCTGTCTCCTGTCAGTCAGGAAGCAGTTGACTTATGGTCCCATTACCCTTACACAAGCAATCTCCAGTGTGAGAGGGAATTTCAACGGGGGTCCTGCTTCTGCTTGTCACACCTGAGATCACTCATAGCCTTGGAAACTCACTGTGTGACCTTGGACAAGTCACACTTTTTCAGCCTCAATAGAAGGCAAAGGCAACCCCCCCAACAAATCTTGCCAAGAAAACCCCATGATAGGCTTGGCTATATATTGGGACTTAAATTGTGATTTTGTTTGCAATATTCAATTATAGTTAGCCCCATAAAACTCAAAAAGAAATACACTGTTAAATCACAAGGAGGGGAGTTTGTCTTAGTCTCATGGTGCTGCCAGTGCTACTCTCAAGCCCTTGCCAGAGAAGTGCTTGCTTTGTAAGGAAGGGCACCTTTTCTGGGGGACCTCTTCATTTTGGTGTATTTGAAATGAATGCATTTATAGTGAATTGTACCAGATGTTGTGTATGGAGTCCCTTCTGGGAAGACAACACTCCGAGTTGTGATGGCTGTATACTACCCATGGACAAAAAAAAATGAGGGAATGGCTGTTAAATAGAGACAAACCACTGAAAATAGGTTCAGCACCTAGGATAGCTTATTTAAAATTTAGATTAAAAACAAGTAGATTCACTGTCCTACCCTCCCCCTCCACACACACAGAAGATATCAATTGTCTTTGTACACAATTTATATAATTGAATCAGTGAGCTCTCTTGTTATGTACAAAAATAATTCATACATTTTGTTACTCTGCCATGAAATATACAGAAGTTATCCACAGCAACTCACTGCCATTCCTTTAATTTGTTTGTTGTGTGCCTTCAGGTTGTTTCCACTACATCCTTCTAGTTCTATAGCCAGGAAAAAGCATACAGACCTTACCTTGCTGTCCAGCAATACTGTGCTTGAGTAAGGACAATAATAATGTTGTTAAACTCCTGCCTCTGCAGCTTTAGTGAACTGGGTCTCTGCTACCAAGCAGATATTTTGGCGGGTTCCCTGTTAGCATCATGGTTCAGTGCTAAGAGTTTTCCAGTGGTATGAAACAGTTATTTTGTCTTAGTGATCTTGTAAGGTACTTTTTGCATTAGCTTGGCAGTTTGAGGCTGGGAAAAAAAATGGCATCTGGGAACGGACTGCAGAGAGTGGCTTTTGCACTCTTGCTAACCTGCTTCCACAGTTCTTATAGCTATTGAGGGTATGAAGATAGGTCACAATTTCCTTTGTTTGCTTTTCCATTATATAATCATTGAGGCTCCATCTCCCAAGGGCCTTGTCTGGAAGCAGAGATGTCCCATATGGCTAGTGGTGGGAGATTTCATTGTTGGTCAGAGATAGTCTGGGTAGAGTTACTTTGGAGGCCCAGTTTTACCATAGGCTGTGAGGGAATGCTGGATCCCATCAGCAGTAAGACTGGAATGCTTCTCTGTGTACCATCTGCTGTGTCATTTATCACCAATAAAGCTTATGCTAAAGCAGTAATGTGTGTCAGGGTTCAGCATCAAAAAGACTCTTGGGGAGTCCCAGAACTATACCTAGTTCTGGCACAAAAGAGCAGTAAAGTATCAGAAAGCATTACAGATGGAGATTTGAAAGGGAAGAAGAGCTGATGTCCCTACTGGCCTGCCTGGGCTTTTATTTTTATCCAGGCTATTCAAAATCAGTTGCAGAGTTCCTGTTCACCTAAGTCTTGGTTTCTGTATTTGGAGAGGGAAGGATAAAGAAAAAAGATCTAGCCTGCAAGCTGTGGCTTATCTATTGCCATCATATGACACCTAGTGTTCACCTGGAAGTAGTACTACATAATTGTGAAGAGCTATGAGCATTTCATAGGGCTGCCATAAGCTGGAGTTGACTTGAAGGCATATAACAACAACAAAGCTGATACCAAAACTGCGGGATTTGAAAACTCTCAGGTGAGAAACTACAACACAATTGATTAGAAAAATACATGGTCCATCTTAAATAGGCCAAACTCTACAGCACCACATTATTGTGCCCAACATGAAAGAGTACTTATTTCTCAAGTTTAGAACTAGATAAGCAACCTATTCGGAACTGATTTCACTTTCCCTGGATTTCACTTTTCCTGAAAGGGGTAGGAAGAAGAGAATGTTAAAGAGGCGATGCGATAGTCATGTTTAAATGTTTGAAGGGATGTCACATGGAGCAAGCCTGCTTTCCGCTGCTCCAGAGCTTGTGTTGGAAAAGATCACTTGGGTTCCTGAGCAATGTACCAAATTAGCAAGAATTTAATGTACAATCTGTTTTGTGTTGCTGACTGTCAATTGTTCAGTTAAGTATAGTGGAGAGAACTTACGGGTCTGTCCTTCACCTGAATTATCAGATATGATGGGACCGGGGAGGGCTGTATGTTGTTCTGGTTTCAATGTCAACATGTTTCTTTTACATGTTTTGTAGGTTTTATTACATAGTTTGGCCTGTTTCTATAGTGTTTCTTTGTTCCAACCTTAATGTTCCAAGTTTCTCATCGTGAAACTGGCATTCAGGCAGTGTAACCTTTGCTTTGAAATATGTGGCATGTAGTCCAACTGGTGATGCATATTCCAAATTGGCCCTATGGGCCTCAAGCCCATTTCGGTTCCCATATTGAGGGAAAGGTGGGATATAATTCAAATACTGTAGGTACATAGGTAAGTTGGTAGGTAGGTCGATAGATAAATAGATAGACAGACAGACAGCTAGGCAGACAGGCAGGTAGACAGTCATCCTCCTAGTTTTATTTAAATGAAGTTTTACTTGATGAAGTATTTTTTGCCTTTGGTTGGCCTGATGAAGCTACCACTTTAATGTGTACTATCTGCATTAACTTTCCTTCAAGAAAATCTTTAAGAAAATGTAAGGAAAAATCTCAAGCTAGATGCAGATCTATGACACTGACACTGTCACTTTTTTCTCCTGAATTATTTTTTTTAATAATCTGTGGCTGCTGAAGATGCCAGTGTGCTTTTATAGGTTCCATGATGTCATTTGCAATCTTTTGCACAGTATAATGGCATAATAAAGGTTTCACTAAAATGTGTATTTTGTATTTTTTTTTTTGTTCTGTGGCCAATATGTCTACCTCTACTCTTTTTTTTCTTTTATTAGTTTGACTTGGTTCAGCTAAAGATTTCTTGGAATAATGAAGGGTTCATTCAAGCCCTGCAAAAACATAAGCAGATTTGTAGCTTATCTAAAAAAGAAAATAACTACTCTGCCTTTTTATAGGAGATGTATTTTACTAAGACTGAGGTGGCTGCCTAGAAAAAGATTGCAGTGGTGAAATCTACTAAATGTATGAGACAGGTAGCGACGTCTCCCTGCCACAGTAAAGATGACCTCTCCAGGATGAGCGGCTACAAAACTACAACACCATTATGGAAGCTGTGGGCATAGGCAGCTATCTTTTGAGATTAATTTAGGTCAAATTATTCATTTGGCTATGGAGCAGCTCTCATTTTGATCAAGTTATATGAAGTGGTAGAAATACATGTATTGTCCCAGACCATGGGAGTGGCTCAGTCTCTGTACAAAGTGGTATTGTGTACACAAATGTCTGGTGGCCCAATAACTTCCAGGGAGAGAAGAAGACACAGTGAGTTTGTTTGTTTGTTTGTTTTAAAAAAGAAAGGTTGGGGATAAAGTGTCTGCTAAGCCAAATGTAGTCATGCTTGCCATGTGAAGCCCAGAGTAACACACTGTAGAAAATGAAAACAGTAGTGGGC
Organism: Ctenosaura bakeri; assembly: GCA_948474755.1. NCBI lineage: Eukaryota > Metazoa > Chordata > Lepidosauria > Squamata > Iguanidae > Ctenosaura > Ctenosaura bakeri. The sequence goes on from CAOLHI010000275.1 coordinate 111,314, forward strand.
ATACATGGCTCCACAGGAACTTTGCTGACCAATGTGCTGCCACCACAGAACAGCCTTAGAAGCAAATGAACATGGAATCCCTTGTCTTACTGCTGCAGTCTGGTTTACAGAGGCAGGAGGAGTAGGTTACTCAAAAGAACAGGGAAGCCACAGTTCCCCCACAATTTCCCCTTCCAATTTATCTCCCCTCCCCACTACAACTGTTAAGGCTTTAGTTGGGATTCTCCAGAACAGACTATAAAGCTCTGACTTTTTGTTGCTCCAGGCCCATACTGAGACAGGATTTTCTTCAATATTGCTGCTTTTCGTCCTGGACTCTGATCTCTAGACAAGTTCTGTCCGGGTCTCTGACCTGGCCACCACTACCAAGGGAGCCTCTGAAAGCCACTCGTGTCTTTGTCTGCCTGTGTTAGACCACCACATCCACTTAGTGGCAGAAATTCTTGTGGTCCAGTGTGTTATAGAAACATTTAGGCCATTTCCACACTAGACTGTTACAGTGCTATTATTCCACTTTCAACATCCTTAAGGCCCCTCCCTAACTGCAAATCACTGGATTTCATAGGATGTTGAAAGTGGAATAATAGCACTGTAACAGTCTAGTGTGGAAATGGCCCTAGCATTTAAGTATTTCAGCACTGTTAGCCCTAAAAATATATGATGGTAACACTGGGATGAAATGGTTTGTTCATGGCTACTTTGTCCTTACTTACCCACACAACTACCAGCCTTCTTTTAACACTACAGAGTTGCTTGTGAGTAGGGTCTGAATACATTGTAAGTTTCCAAAATTTCTAGTGGTTTTTCTTTAATAATGTGTGTTTGGATCAGCTTCAGCTTCATGTTCTGTTGACCTTATCCCAGCAGGGAGAAATTCTATACACTGAGCAGCTGTTAGGTGTATTAAACCTTCAGCCTGGATTGAATTTTGAATGCCTGACAAATAGCTCCTCTAAGAATTAAAGTACCCTATGTCAATCACTTTTAAAGTGTTTTAAAAACATTAAAATACAATAAATCAAAAATACACATTGTGGTGTTGTGGTTGTGCCCTTATTAAAGTAAGCAGGCCAGCCCCAATCCAAACAGCATGGTGGATAGAGAGATGTAAAGTATCCCTACATGTATTTTTTATCTAATAGTCTTCCACATTCATGCAAAGATGATAGGAAGAAAAAGGTAAAAAGATATACGTAAACCATCAATGTGCTTTCCATAGCTAGTGTATGCTAGTGTATTTGTACTCTCAAGAAGCCCTGCTTGGATACTAAATTTTTCAAAAGTGACATAGCCTTGTGATTCTTAAGTGGTGTATTTGCAGACATACTAAATCATGGCATTTAAAGTCTAGTCCTAAAGCCAGCATTTTATAATCAGGTAGGTCTTTAGACTATTCAAAGTCAAAGTTCTTTAGCTCAATGATACATACAATATCTGTGTTAGGAAAGCCTACACTTATCAAAGCACCACAGAGGGACACCTAATGGGACATCCTCTGCATGTGGTAGTGTGCTACACGGAAGCATTTACTATCCCCTAGACTATCTCAAATACTGGTGAAGCCCCTTCCCCATGGCCATTTGTATTTAGAGAGGGGAGGAATTCACAGAAGTATGTGTCTATGTTCCCATAACCAGATGCAAAATAATTACATCATCTACTAAGGTCCACCAGGACCCTCCACAGGTCTCAACAGCTGATGTAATCGCTACTTGTCTAGCTGCAGAGGGCACAATCAGGTGGTTCTGCAGTTCCTCCTGCTCTTCTCCAGGCACAAATGGTGGGGAGGTGTTCAGTGGTTCTCTGGTAAGTCCAGGAGAAGGCTTTAGTCACTGTGGAGGTAGGAAGAGAATGCCAACCTCCGTAGGCACCAAAATCAGACATGCACAGGCATAGGGTTAACTTACATCTCTGTATGCCACTATGAGGATGCCAGCTAATAAGTATATGGCTGAGGGTACAGTTGTACCCAGGCCTTCAGGTCACTCCTTAACATTATAGTGCACAAGCTCCCAACTGCAAAAGTGCTTGTCATCACCAACTTTAGCCACAGTAGAGTTGCTGGATCAGTTTTAATGTAAATCAAAGAAACAATTTAGAAATACATCTGTGGGAATAATCACTATACTCTTGAGCAAAACATACTGAGATCTCCTTTCTGGAAGAAAGTCTGCAAGAAGAATGTTAGGAGCTGTCTGTGGCCTTAGAAACAAGATTCTTATCTTATAGTATGCTTAAGATTTGTTCTTGTCATTTGTTGTCACTTTAGCTAGCTCCTGTTAATAGTACTCAAAGATATAGTTGTGTTAGTCTTTTGCAGCATAAAAAGATATAAAGGAATCGATCTTTGGGATCAAGAAAAATAAATTTCTAGCATGGACTTCAGTCCACTTCATCAAATGCAATTGTTGAAGTGGACCAGAATCTATTAAAGCCTATGCTAGAAATGTCTTTTTTTCAGTCTCAAAAGTGCTAGACAATTCCTTTGCATCTTTTCTTATACATACTGTGCCGAAGGTGGCAATGATGAACTATTCCTAAATGCCTTTTACCTCAAAAATTCTACAATGAGATATGAAAAAAAGATGCAGGGAATTAAACCTCTTTAAGGGTGTTCTCTTCTAGTTATCTTTCTTGGGTGATTAGCAGCAAAGAGGAGCTAGAAACAAAAAGGAACCAAACTTCTTTAGCTTTAGCAGATTTGAAAATATCCAAGACAGGCCTTTCTTTTTTATTTCAATGTATTAAGCTGTACCATCCAAAACTCCTTCTTTTGGTTGGACTAGTCAATCCATAAGAGCAATTTTTAGGATGCCTAGGGGGAAAAAAAGCAAGTTATGCTCTGTGTCTTCAAGAGATGTATAGGAAAGGCAGTTGTAGTAAGTGTCCTTGTGTAAGGTGCCACACCATCCCAAATTCCTTTGTCTATGTAAATAGTAAGAGGGCCTGTCCTCCTTTGCATCTAGATTTCTCCATCTAGTTTTTCTAAATTCCAAAACCCACAAATTGTGTGTAGCAAGGGAGCCACTCTGTCATGAAAGAGAGGAACACAAAGAACAACTAGATCTTTCTGCTAGTTTCTTTAATAAGGAAACACATATCATTACAAAATAACAATTTAACAATAAAGACAGAAACAGAGTCCACATGAGGGCAGAGAAGGGGGCATTAAAAGCAGCTTCCTGCAGGGTGAGATGGGGTGGAGGTGGAAGTCTGTGTTGCAGAGCTTGGGCTGCATCAGAAGTGAGGGAAATGAAGTAGATCTAAGAAGTCCATCAACTCAGATTGTTTGGGAAGTTTGTGGGTGACAGAGAGAAAACATGGCTGGAATGGGAGGTCATGGGAACAGAGGCCTCTCCCCGCTATGAGTATCAAACATGTGAAGCCTTTGGGTCTTTCCCCTAGCTCAAGATGGCAGTCATGTGGCTCTCTAGATGTTATTGGACCACTATAGCTCTAGTTAGTGTTACTGTTGGAAAGGGATTCTACATATGGGAAATGCAGTTCAACAAAAATTGGGCTGAAACTAATAGAATGAAAATCAACAGAGACAAATGCAAAATTCTACATTTAGGCAATACAAACCAAATGCGCAGGTATAAGATTGGACCATGGGGTTATTGTTGATCATAAATTGAACATGACCCACCAGTATGAGGCTGCAACAAAGAAGGCGAATAATATTTTAGCCTGCATCAATAAAACCATAGCTTCCAAGACAAGGGAAGTACTAGTCCAACTATGTTCTGCACTAGTCAGGCCTCATCTGGAGTACTGCATTCAGTTCTGGGCATTTCATTTTAAGAAGGATAGGACATGTTGGAGCAAGATCAGAGAAGGGCAACAAGGACCATAAGAGGTATGGAGAACAAAATACATGAGGAAAAGTAAGGGAGTTGGACATGTTCAGCCTGGTGAAGAGAAGACTAGGGTTGGCATGATTATACTCTTTAAAATATCTAAAAGGCTGACACAGAGAGGGGGAGTGCAGGTTTGTTCTCTGGTGCCCCAGCGGGTAGGACCAGGTCTAATGTTTTTAAGTTACAGGAGAGTAGATTTCAATTAACCATTAGAAGGAACTTATTGATGGTAAGAAAGGCTCAGCAACAGAATCAATTACCCAAAGAGGTAGTAAAGTCTCTTTCTCTGGACTTCAAAGGCCATTTCCACATGAGACTGTTATAGCATTATGATTCCACTTTCAACATCCTATGGAATCTAGGGTTTGCAGTTTAGGGAGGGGCCGGCCAGCCCCTCCCTAAACTGCAAACCCCAGGATTGCATAGGAAGTTGAAAGTGGAATCATACCATTACATCAGTCTCGTGCAGAAATGGTCAAAAAGAGGCTGGATAGCTATTGGCTGGGGATGCTCTAACTGGAGTTCCTGCATTGGGCAGGAGATTGGACTTGATGGCCAATGAAATTCCTTCCAACTCTATGATTCTATGAACATCAGGAAGGTTACATGATTCCCACTCCTGAACTAGCTAGCATGTTTCACACTAGTTGGGTATGCCTTTCATTTAATTTCTCACAATGCCATGTTACGTACTCCAGGATGGTGTGAGAAATATCAAATGGTAGTCAGCTTCTCAGAGTGAAGTGCTGCCACCATATAAGCCCAGGGCTGGCGTAGGAGAATGAGCTAAAACAGACATCAACACTACTGAGCCCTTTGGTCCTGGCCACTGCCTGAGCGTGCTGGTTGCTGATGCTGGCCCTGAGTGCAGGCTATTCAAAGGCTTCAGAAGAATGTATTCATAGCTAAATATGACGGGGAACTCCCTGAAGGCTCTTCCTTCAGAGGTCAAATCAAAGTAAGGCCCCAGATTTAAGCCAACTCTCAGTTATCCACAAAATGTCTTCAGGAATAACATAAGACAAGGATGGGAAGACAGGTAAAGACAACAGAGGTGGGAAGACATTAGCAAGGGGGAGCAAAGAGACTGAGGATCACCTGTCAGCCAATCCCCATTTCAGGATCCTGGCAGCCTGTGATCTAATATGGCTTCTAAATTTACGTCAACAGTGAAATGCTTCAACACGACACAGAACATAGAAGCCGCAATGTTGCTGCTACCTGGACGTGGTTAAAAAGTCAACAAGTTACAGTTCTGTAAATATATGTTACAAGACACTGATGAAATTCATTGCCACATTGTTGGTGTTATGATCCCCCACCCCACCCCTGTTTTCAATGATTTTATTTAATGAATCAGGCATGCTTTGTTGCTTTTTTATTTAAAAAATTATTACTTTTTTATTGAAAATAAGCTTACATTGTTACGACCCTTCTTTCTTTCAGAGTTTTTTTTCCACCCCCTCCCACCCACCCACCCACCCACCCAATTTCACTAGGTAAAATAAATTCATCCACACCACATTTAAAAAATAAGTCTGTAGCCTGACTGTACTCTAGAAAATGGGCAATGGTGACACGCATGGTGAACGGATTCTGCTTTTTGCATGCTGCTACTTACATACTGGTTAGTCATCATGCATTGTTTACAAGAGGATTTTATTTATGTTAATAGATCTCTATATCATTTTACATATAAGTACACACAAATGATGGGATTTGGATGAGGCTCAGATGGCTTGAGTCAGTTCACCTTTTCCTCCCCTTTATGAATAAAAGAAATTAAACCAAAGGAGATCATATTGTGTATTAAAGTAAACAGCTTCTCTATTTTAAATAGTAGAAGTTGGAGACACCATTAATTAAATGACTTTATGTTCTAACTTGGTTCTTCACAACAAAACCTCCACTTCATTGGTTTCAAAGAGGACACCCTGGATTGTTAGCAGCTGGAGCAGAAACAGAATCAGGTTTGTGTGCTGATGCCACTGTTTTGCAAGTGATCTATTAAATGTTCAAGATCTTCAAATATTTTCTGATCCAGTAAGCATATAAGCAGACTTCCATCAATTGCTGATATGGATAAAGATCTCCACCTGCACTGCACTGCACTACACTGTTCACCTCAGCCCTATTGAACTAGATGGATTAATCTTTTTTTCAGGGGTGGGGGGATGCTAATTACGATGTGCATCCTCATCCAGAATTACCAGTTGATACACATGACTACCGCTGGTGGATCAGAGTCATTGCTTTCAGAATTTCCTTCTCTCTTACTCCTCCTTGTTTCTGTAGATCTCACCTTGCAACTAGATGTAAATTAGTAATATGAGCAGAAACACTAACTCAAGGTAAATGCCATTACAGGTGATTGCAGATTATGAATTTTGGAGCCATTGCACATTTGTCAATACAGCAGGCTGGCTGTTTCCTGGCTTCTGTTCTTGCTTTTTAGGCTTAATCCATACATTTTCCAGGGGGAAAGTCCTATTCAGTGGTGTATTCCTTTTGAGTAGGCATGTATAGAAGTGCAGTATTACAATGGATTAAGGAAAGATTAACCTACTTTGATGACATATCAATATGAACTACTAATTCAAAGTAGAAAGTAAAATTTGTGAACTCCTGAAAGGTGTGATTTCCGATCTCATCACACAGTTAACTTATGAACAAACTTATTCCAGAACACACATGATTATGCCAGAATAAATTTGTTAGTCATTAAAATGTACAGTCTTGAAAAGTAGCAGCATCTGTGGCATAACCTGTAAATTAATATCAGCACTTCAATGTATCATAGCAAAAAAATAAATAAAAAATAGTTATCTGTTTGTCAGCCTGTAGCCAAATTATAGCCCAGAAGTCACCTGGGCAGTTACAAATGTGCAGCCTAGAGTTACGCATTTGTGACTGTTTCATATTCAGGATCCCTATGTATTCCCTAGTTTAAGGGTTACATATGTGTGTGTGCCTTTAAGCTGTCTGTGAACGTACAGTGACCTCATGAATTTCATAGTGTTTCCTTAGGCAAGTAATGCTTAGAAGTGGTTTTGCCAGTTCCTTCTCTGAAATATAGCCTACAGCACCTGGTGTTCATTGGCAGTTTCCTATCCAAGTACTAAATAGGCCTACCCTTCTTAACTTTCAAGATCTGACAGGATCTGTCTCTTTAAGGGTATTTAGGTCCTAACAAGACATACATAGGGACCACAGAAGTCCCCCAGTTCCTTCACAAAGCAGAAGATTAATGTTTCCATGACCACCCATTATGCACATGATCTGCAGCATGAGGGGGACTTGCATCAGGAACCTTGCTTTTGCCTCTCACAATGGAGATTGTTCACAGGAAAGGGTGCGACCATCAGCCACCTGCTTCCCAAATAAAAGAGGAACAGTGGCCACTACCCAGTAAATGGGGTTTGGGGTTCAGGCTAGGAGTCACTGTATAGCTAGGTAACTATGGTGGTTATACATTTGTAACTGCCCAAGTGAATTCCAGCTATAGATAGCCTCAAAGATCATGAAGCATATATACACACCCACACCCACACAGATATAAATGAACACATACCCATGCATTCCATAATTTAGGCAAATGAGACACTTCAGGTTTACTTTAGAACCATGCCAGAATCTCTGAACATTGAAGAGCTTGTGACCCCACCAGAAATATATGGCTAGGGCTGCCAGCTGGTATAAAGGATAGAGTTCCTATCCTTTTAGTAGCTGTATAGAAGAGGAAATTAAAAGGAAAACAGCCCTGTTCCTTATTTCACATGGCAACCCTAGAATGCCAGCAGAGCTTTGTTTGCTCTGCACAAAACGAAAGTCCTGTGATTTTCCCCTCTGCCACTTCCTGACATTGTAGCTGTACTATTGTGATGGCATATGGTTGTTGATGGGGCCAAGTTTAACTTTAAAAACCATAATTTACAGATTCAGAACTCCATAAGGACACCTTTCTACTATTATTTCTTAATGCCTTATATCCTTGCCAGTGGCAAGGATAAGAGAGGCACAATAAAGCTAAGAGAGGCACAATAAAGGAGTTTGGGGGGATTAAGGTACCCTTAAGGTTTTTTAAAAAAAATTAAAAACAAAAGAAAATAAACCATGCACCAAACCTTTCTTTACAGAAATGTTGGTGATATATTTCATTTTTTTAAAGCATAGCCACTCCACTGAAGGGCTGACACAATAAAACCCAGGTCTCTGGATTTGCAATAATTCTTAATGAATCCTGCACACCACAAATGGTGATATCACACCACTTATAGGCAGGACTGCAATTCTGACTGCTTAAATGAAAGTAACCAGAAGATTTTGGGGAAAAAATTACTTTCTTGTACTACAGTTCCCCACATCTTCCAGCTGTAGTTTCATAAAGGAAGCTACAGTTCAAAAAATGTTCTAAGTTCTATTAGTAATGTTGAAGGCCTTCAAGATCTCTCCCCTTCTTTTCAAAACATGTGAAGATATTTTAGAACTTGGGAGGAAAACATTTAAACAGCTGGCAATGACTCTCCCTTTGTAGCTGTACAATTATTTAGATTGGGAAAAGAACTGAACTGACCTGAGGCCTGAAAATTATTAGCAGAAAGCACAAAATTTCACAACTAGGACCAACCGGCCTAATTCTCTGTGAACCATATTCAGATTAATTCTACTTCCAACAGATCATTTTGTGACTGAAACAGCTTGTTTCTGAAGCCTGGATTCTCGGCTGTAGCATCACAGTCTGCAGGTGGACATTCACAGGATGAAATGCCAATCCATATCAAAAATAATCAAATGACAGTGTAGGAAAAAGAGAAGGGTTCTAGTCAGCTGATATACAAATATTCTATTGAACAGGAGTTTTAGTTTTTTGTTGTGTGAAGAGGCATTCAAACATGTGATCCTTCATCTGCAGTCAGAATGGTACAGCCCTGACATTGGGTTATTGACACAGTGAGAACTTCTCCTGAGTCTCTCATTAGTTACTCTAGTTATCAAAGAAAAGCACAGCTCTTTGAACACATAATTATATTCCACAGGATGGCAACATGCAAAGCCTAAACATTTTACCTTGTGCATTAATCCAGCTATTCCTTCTAGGCCAGTATCCTTATGGAAGCAAAGGACCAGCACAAAGTCCATGCACCTGATATCCTTGAAGGCACAAAAAAACCATCTCTTTGGGACCAAAAATGAAAGGGCAGTATAGTTCTAAAGTCCAGCCTTCTTATGTCTTTCCCCCTGCTCCCTCCATACTTGTGTTCTTTCACTCATTCTCTGTTTATATGTTTGCCTCCTTTAATTCTGCTCCTATAAATATAAAACCGAAGGTTACAGTTTCAATGTGTAGCCATAGTATAAATATTGTGAAAGTAAACAGGACCTGACCTGATTCAGACAAAGCTAAGTCAAAGAAGAAGGTTCTTTATGAGATCCTCCTTAGTCAAAGAAGCATCTTCTTCATACAGCACCATTACTATGGAATCTTGTGTTCTCAAATCTGTATCTTGAGTAAGGTCTGAACTCCAGTCACCCATCCTCATAGATAGAATGCCTGCCTTGCGCTTTCTTTTCCTTGCCTCCCCCTTTTTATATTCAGTTCCAGTCCTGCCAGATACAATGACTGCAAAACTTTGCTGACATTCCATAACATTGCTTCATCTCCATCTGACTCCACTGTCAGTCTTCTGTGAGAAAGTCCTTCACACAGGCTGCCAGCCATAATTCCAAAATAAATCAGCACTAATTGTAGCAGCAGAAATGAATCTTGGATATGGTCCTAATCTACCATATTGACTAAGCAGAACAAAATAACACGTGATATAAAAACATCACCTGGAGTCACCTTTACTTTAGACAATGAATTTGAACTGATGAGGAACAGAAGATCTACCAGGAACACAAAGGTTAAAGGGAGATGCTTGTTATCTGTATCTTTCGCCCACCTGCCTTACTTGCCTCCTTCCATCAAAACCTGAACAGGGAGCCAAGGTGTTCAAGTCACTGATATCTGGGGCTGCATATGAAATGGAGAGGCCTATCAGCAATCAGTGCAAACACTAGGTAGCAAAGATAATATGGCTTATCCCTCCAGGATCAGCAATGAAAGCATGAACATTTTGGCAGCCAGACAATGCTATACAGTGCAGGAAACACTGATGCCTTTGATACGTCTTTGGTCCTTTGGTTGGAATGGATTCACTCTCCCTCTAACCTCCTCCACTATGTTCTTCCTCAATGCAGTGTGACAGTGGGGGGAAGGAGAAAGCCCCCAGCTGAAAGCATTAGTTCTTGGAGTACATCAGCTGCCTTTGCTAAGAATTAGATACATAATGTCAGATCAACAGAGCATTCTGTGGGCCACTGGGGAAGCACGCCTGTCCTTTCTTTTCATTCTTCCTATCCAACAGATCTTGATTTTCAGAATATTAGAAGAACACATGGACCACCACATACACCTTTGCTTCCAAATTTGATAATACTAAAAAAAAAAGTCTCCATACCAAACATCTCTAGGCCTCAGGTTGTTGTGTCCTTAAAAACAAAGATGGCAGTGCAAAGCATGATGGGAGGAATATGCATACCATCCCAGGATTGGCTGATTTATATTTATTTATTACGGTTGGCAAGCACAATTGCCACAGTTTTTTAAAATTATCCATCCACCTTGGCACTGCTAATCTGACTAATTTGAAAGGATGACTCTTCCAGTTTTCACATGAATAGTCAGCTTGCCAGACCTGGCTGTTCACATAAATATCCCATGATGCTATTATTAAAAAAAAAAGGGGGGGGCAGTCTGCCCTACATTTGGGCAGGAGAGTTGATGCTTACAGGTATAGTTACCATATTTTGTTAATCTTCTGTTACCCCTCTGTTCTGTTTCAAGAACAGAAAACTACAAGGGCACAGGATACCTACTGTGTCAACTAGGTGTTACAGGGTAAATAGCATTAGACAACAGGCATGCCTTAAATCACACTCCTCTCATAATAGAGAATTAATTCACCTGCTATCCCCAGAACCAAAGATGTCCCAGTGCCCAAGCTGCTGCTTGTCCTTTCTGCTGAAACTCTGAAACTCTAATGGCCAAAGCCAAAAAACTTGAAGGGTGATGATTCCCTTCATATGTTCCAAGTGTACCACTTCATGCACCTTGCTATTTTCCAAAGCGAACACAGTGTATCTGGTCAACTCACATTGTCAGGCTCTGGTATCATCCTAGCACAATATTCAAAGGTCCAAGTTAAGGAAGAAAATCCCAAAGTGAATAAAAGCAAAGCTATGTTGTGCTGCTATTCATGGCGATCTCAGGAAAACCCAAGAAAAAAGGCTTGATTTATACTTGAAGAGAACAAGACAGAGAGATGATGAACATGCAGCAGACAAACTACTCTGAAGAATGCCAAAGGAGCAACTGTGTCTTTAAACCTTTTCAACCTGGATGCTCTTGAATTCATCCGGAATCTCTCTACAGCCACCAATGAAAGGGTATTGCAGCTCAGAGAACAGAACAGAACGGAAACCAAACATTGCCTAACTGAGGTATTGATAGCTCTGGATCACTTTGAATGTTCAGTAGCTGATGCTGGGGTGTGGAGTTGCCTATTTATTTTTCCCAAGAGCTGCGTCCACCTCTTCTTCAGGCTTCAGGGAATGCCACTGGGCAATGGGGCGGCGTGGGTTGGCCAACATGTCAGACCAATGCCTTAGCTCTGTGCCAGTGGCGTTGTTTCCGACAAATATTTTTCCAATGGCTTCATTCTTTCCCAGCTTGTCATAATCCAGCACAGTAATCACAACTTGAACTTTCTGGAGGAGAAGCAAGAAGAGAGAAATTATTACTAAGGATTATACGGCAGTGCTATTTTAATTAATACAATTAATACGATGCTATTACATTAATTGGGAAAAGGAAGGGTATAAATAAAGGTGATTATTGCTATTATTATTCAGTAAATCTTAACTGGTAAATATTAATATGCTTAGAGCTGCTGATTCTTCACTATTTCCTCACTAAGCAGATGCACATTGTAAAAGGAAGATAATGCTGTCTCTTTGCATGCACCCACAACTCAGGTTTTAAGGACAATGGCTTTACGGTTTAATGGTTTTAAGGACAATGACAAGTTTTTTAGAACAATCCTATGTTAGGCTGATGTATCACAGCTTATCTCTGAATGTTCTCTAAAAGGGAAGGAATCCTTCAACACACTGGTATATACAAAATATATTTTTTTATTTTCTGGTTATTATCTAACCATAAAACCTCAGATCTGTGGCCTTGTGTAACCAAAGAGTCCAGAAAAAGCTTTACCAGTGGATTCTGGTGGCCCGCAGTGTCTTTTGATGCTTCAGCATGTTTACTAGTTGCTTATACTTTATCTACCTGGTGATTGTAAGGGCCTTTCCACACTACAATGTTATAGTGCTATTATTCCACTTTCAACATCCTACGGTATCCTGGAGTTTGCACTTTAGGGAGCAGCATTTAGAATTCTCAGCCAGAGAGCTCTTTGGATTCAGTAAGCTACTAACCTTGGAATGCCACAGGATGTTGAAAGTGGAATAACAGTAGTATAACAGTGTAGAGTGGAAAGGCCCTTAATGAGATTGCATGTCATTCTATGGATGAACACACAGAAACAATGGGATTTGGATGAGGTTCAAATAACAGGAGCTGGATGCAGGTTCTTTCCCTTACGAAATCCTAAGAGTTTTAAACCTGGGTTGACCTATGAGCTTCATCCAATCTGCCGCCTCCCAATCTCAGACCAGCCCACCAATTGGGGAAATAAAAGCATCCCCCTGACACAAATGGAAACTTTTTAATTCTTGTGCAGGGAGCAGGGCAGCATGAGGGTTAACCCTAAGTTGTGGCCTCCACAAAAATTACCCCCTCACCAAACAGACTTCCAAAGAAAGCCTGCACAGAAATATGAAGAGATGGAGTGAGAAGAGGGCAGTGTGGATGGAGCAGGGAGTTAAAATGAGAAAGAAAGAGAAAAAAATCTTTTGATCATGGAAGGTCCCAGGCTACAGTCAAAATGGCAGAGAACCTTATCACCTCACAGATGAGCAATGTGACCTGAGTCAGCTTTGCATCCCCCTCCTCAAGTTCCCCAAGCGAGAAGCATGTGAACCTGTATCTGCTCAAAAGGAATCTCAAAACTGAAGGATTCATTGAAGTAGGGATTCAGAGTCTTCTTCTTGACAGTGGTCTTCTTCTTCTTGAGCCTCTTCCCATTCTGCAGCAGATGAATCTTCACATAGGGATCTGAGTAAGAAGTCCAAACAGGTCAGACTTTGTGGGTAAACATACAGAAATAAAAGCTCAAAGACAGGAGTATGGAGAATTAAAACATCAAGGAAGAAGAGTCATTTAGCTACAAAGTGACATGTACCATACTGATGGTGCCCCTCTAATGAGGAAAACATTGTCTTCCTTCCTTCTGGTATGCCTTTAACTGGGCCACAATAAGCAGAAGTAAATGGCACACTTTGAGCCAGACTGGTGGCACAGGGGGAAGAAATACTCAATGCATTAATTAATGTTTTGCTGCACAAACAGTAGGAGGTTCAGAGCAGCCTTTGTCTTTGCTAAATAAGTAAGCAAATAAATATAAATATAAATAAACAGGAGCAGTAACAAGCAATAAGCACTAGAAAGTACAACTCGGACTTTTCCAATGAAGAGGTGGGAATCATGTGGCCTTCTAGGTGCTATGTGATTGCAACTCCCAGCATAATTTACTATTGGCTAGGTTTGGCTAAAGTTTATGGGAACTGCAGTCAAACAACATCAGAGGGCCACACAATTCCCACCCTCATTCCCACATACACTGCTGCCACCTAAGATAGAAACTATTGCCACTCTATCCTCCTTTCACTTACCGGTAGCTCCACAATCCCTACTAGAGTGTCCTTGAATTCTCATTGCCCATGAAGATTATAAAACAAAGATATCATATGGATGACTGATTACTTTTTCATACTCATCGGGGCAGTGTGTGGTTCCCATGTTCAGTGGGGGGATTTATCCATTCTGGATTAATCCATTCTTGTTTCAGTCTGAACTTTAAAGGAGTTATGCAAGCTATGAGCTTATTTGTGGGATGGGATTCAGCACCTGGATAGCTCATTTGAAGCTCAGTAGATTTACCATGTAAGCTTTGTGAGGGTAGTTCAGCACCCTGGTTAGGTCTTATAAAGTTCACCCTAAAATCCAAAGGGATTCAGCACATGAGAGTTATTACCAGCACAGACTAATTATAAAGCAAGAGAAGCAAAAACTCTTCTGTCCCCTGGTGTGTGAAAGGATGCCTTGATAAACCTCAGAGGCTCAGAGGTGACATCTGGTGGGTATAAAGTTGTTCTGCACCCACCTGAAAGTCCTCCAACATCCATCTTTTTCAAGTTCTTGGCCTCCAGAATACAGACAGTAAGCTTCCCAGCAGTAGGTACATATCGTAATGAGATACAGATGTCTCCCAATTTCTCTGGCTGTGGAGACAAATAGGGACCAGCAGTGGACTCAGGCATTTATCAGCAACATTCCAAATCTAACTCTGAAAACATGCTTGATACAGTGGTGCTGATCATACTGAGCTGCATAGGATATAAATGGCTAACACTGCCTCCTTCAACCTGATATCTTCCATATGTACTAGACTGCAATATCCATGGTCTCCATGCAGGTTGCCAACTGGTCATTTGCTATGCTGGCTGTGGATCTTAGGAGCTACAGTCTGGAAGGTACTGGATTGAAGAAAGCATTCCAGTGAACTGAATGCTGCTACTGCTGCTCCCATCGTCACCTCTAATTACTCCTTTGCTGGGATAGTAAAGTGCTCTGTGCCAGGTCTTCTTCCCAAATACAGTCATCTGGCTGCAGGATGTCCCAGCTGGACAATGAGGAGGCAACAGGTGTAGCAAGCAAATGGGCAAGAAGGTGAAAAGGGTGCAAAAAGCATGGCCACTTCCCAATTGACAATATGATAGTAGGAGACATGGATATAAAACAAAGACTGTTGATAGTGAGTTCACCATACAAGGAACTCTCCTTATATGTACATTCAACTTAGGGCAAGAGAGAGAGAAAAGAAATAGGTAAAGAAATGTTTAATATGGTAAGCAGGTATTTTCTGAAAAGTTTACAATGTAGAATCAGCCACTGTTTATATGAAATTAGGATCCAAGGATTTGTTCTCTCTTATCCCAGTTTGCCTAAATACCCAAAAGGCATCAGATCCCATCTGATCTTGAGAGCTAAGCTGGATCAGCTATGGTTAGTATTTGGATGGGAGCGTGCCAATGAAGATCAAGTGCTGTAGGCTGTATTTCAGAGGAAGGAACTGGATAAACCACCTCTGAGTATTCCTTGGCTAAGAACACCCCATGAAATTCATGGGGTTGCCCTAAGTTGACAAGTAACGAAGCCACACAGAGAGAGAGATTTATCAGTGCTGAGTTTTAAATCCTCCTAATAAGACACACAGGGAAAAAGGCTTTTTAGATAGAAGGGGCATAAGCAACTGCAATGACTTCTGGAGGCATATAGTGGCATCCTGTTAGAGTTATATATGCATGTAAGTATGGCTTACTCATGTATATGTCTCTTTTTTGGATGGGGCACAGGAACCTATTTGCTAACCCTTGATGCTCTGTTGAAAACATCCCCCAGCAGCTTCTCTAACGCTCTGCAATCAGTCCAAAATGCTCCCTGGCAGCTGTTAAGCCCTGGGGGGAGACTGCTGCTTACTGGTGTGGAGAAGAGGTCGGGGGGGGGGAATTGGATATGAGTTTGATCTAATTTCTTTTCTCCTCAGATCCAAGATCAGCTGCTTCTTCATCATCTGAACTGCTTTTCCCTTCCCTTTCGTCCCCACTGATAAAAAGTGACAGCCCCCTCACGGGCTTGGCAGCTGCCAGGGTGCAATGAGGAGGACATGGAATGGACAGTTATACTTCACCTGCTCAATACAGCATTTCTGCAATAATTCCCCATTTGGATTATTTTTCACTGATGAGAGGACTCATGGGGAGGTTCTAGGGGTTCTCCAAAAGGCCTTGGTGGTCTGTATGCAGTCCCTGGGGCACACAAGTCCCACCTGTGGACTAGACTAATCAACTTTCAGCCATTTAGTACTGGCAAAGCCAAATGGTTCTTCTGAAGGAAGGTTGATAGAAGAAGGTGAAAAAGCAGATTAGTTAGATACTGAAGATTTCTATAGTGTTTGCAGAATGAAGTTCAGAAGGGACAGTTGCCTTCTGAATTCACATGCTGGGGATTTCTGATTTCCTCCCTATCAAAGGCTTCCAGACACTTCGCAAAATTCACCTTTTGTAGCTCTGTATACTGCATATTATTACCTACATTTTATAGTGCAAGCACAAAATAACAACAACAAATTAAAAAAGCAAAACAAAACAAAAGGCAGGACCAAAGTGTAGAAGAAGACAAGAGCTCCATTTCCTCATTTACATCTCCTTCATTTAGTCTTCTTACCTCTTCTTTTTCTGCACTCTCTAGGTCCCTCCATTCTTCAATAGGCTGCCCCAAGTCCACTGTGTTCATGGGCACCTTGACTTCCCCTATGATGTCATGCTTGGAGAAGCGGTCAAAGTCATAAATGGCCATCACCAAAGTCTTCCCACCCAGCTCCTGATATGGAATCTGTAACAGAGTAAGATGATAGATCAACTGTCACTCAAACACACTGGAAAGGCTGTACCAAGAAAGCCTGTTGGAATGGTCTTGTGAAAGTTTACTAAAATTATCTAGGAGATTTTTTTAAAAAACACATTTTTTGAAAAAAATGAGCAGTTAATAAAACATTCACTTTAATAAAAGCTGTCACTTCTCTTTTGTTAATATGATATTTAATTATGTTGCTCAAGCTGTCTTGGCCATTTCTGTAAAGGAAAGATGGAATAAAATGGTCAGAAAGAAAGAAGCAAAAGTTTTTTAAAAAGCAAAAGCCCATTCAGATCCAACTACTATTGCAATAGGAGAAATGAAAGCCTTGAAAACAAATTTAATAAAATGATGTCAAGGTCCAAGATCCTGTTTGGTAGCTGGTGGGATATATATGCCAATATTCTTCTTCTGAGCTTCTGGTTTCATAATGCAGCTTGAAGATACCACCAACCAATCACTGGCCAGGGCTGGGAGGAACACCTGAGCACCATGCAGCTGCAGTTGTGAGTACAGTGGAGGTCTAGGAAGGCAATGGTAATAAGGCTTCCTGATAATAGAGGTACGCTGTGATGCTAACGTGCTGGGATGTGCCTGAAGAGGGTCATTCTGCAATGATACCTCCTTTTGCAATGACTTGAAAATTACAGAGAATGATGTAACATACACAAATAATAAAACTAATTGGGTTTGTCCCATCACATCAGTTTTGTAGTTGGTCATGATGTAGTGTGCATTACTGATACTGGGAGTATAAAATATGGTTGCTACTACATTAAAATTTGGCAACCCAGCACAGCGGGATGGGTCTAGAATTAGTCACGTGGTTCTGGACTAACTAGCAGAAGCAGACTTCCATGCCCATATTCTCCTAAAGAGGGTATCCCTCAAAACCAGTGAAAGCCCCTTCTATGGGGGGCTGCCATGGTGACAATTCCTTCCAGCAGCCCACTTGCAGATGCCTAAATCTGGAACCACTCCAAAGAACTGATGTTTTTAGGAAACGTACCAGTGTACTTGTGATCTAATTACTAACGTAAAATCCAAAAGTTGGTTGACTGATTGACTAAAACTCACAATCCAACAGGCAAAAAAAAAAAAAAAAATTCAAACCATGATCTCACTACACATGAGTTCCAATTAAGCATAGCTTTTCTACCATACATCTTGTTAGTGAACATAGTCAGCCATTTTAGTACTTGATCTTTAAATGTCTTGAGCATTTCTATGAGTTACTCTTATTACATCTGTATGTGATGGTACTCCTGCTCATTCACTGGTAGGTTTCTACATCAACAGTAATTCTGAATGTTTAATACAGATTTGGGTACTTGGTTTGAAAGCCATTCCTCATCTGCTTTGTTGTTCCTATCTTTCATTTGTACCACAAGTCATGAAATCTCCAGGTTTCCTTTTTTGGACAACAGTTCCTTTTCTATTGGGTACTGGACAGAGGTTGCTGAGCATCCATACTTTTGAAGGGAAACACAACTGTGCCAATGTTTAGCTAAGAGTCTGTGTGTAACCCATCTGCTGTAGAGAAATGGTCAGAGACATACCTTGAAGACAAATGTCTCATTGTAGGTTGGATTGAGGGTCTTCTTTTGCACTTTGGTTTCAAACTTCTTTTTCTTGTCTGGTAGCAGGAAAACTTTGACATAAGGGTCTGAAGTGCCACCCATATCCAGCGCTGGGAGCTCAGCTGCTTGGAGGATCCCTACAGTAAGCTGTCAGGGGAAGACAGGCATCAGGAATCAAAAAAGCTCTGCAATGTCCCATGCTGATGAATGGTGGGTGAGGAGATCTTGTCCTGTGCTGCTTGTTTTCTGCTAGGTACTCTAGAGAGCCACTATGATGTAGTGGTTTGAGTGTTGGACTAGGACTCTGGCAAACAATGGTTCAAATCCCTGCTCAGTCATGGAAACCCACTGGGTGACCTTGAGCAAGTCACACTCTCTCAGCCTCAGAGGAAGGCAATGAGAAACTGCCTCTGAACAAATCTTGCCAAAAAATACTGTAAATTGGAGTTGCCATAAGCTTGAGTTGACTTGAGGGCAAATAAAAACAAAGCATCCTATTCTTTCTCTGTATCTGCTAAAGTCTACTGTGTTCTTCCACACTTGTCTCTCAGTGTGTCATTAACTCTGTGGTTTAGTACTGAGGATGATAAACAGACAGTGATGAGGCCAGGTTCAAACCTCCACTAAGCCACAGACTACATTAGCTTTGGAGGTCATTTACTATCTCTTGGCCTAATTTACCTTACAAGGCTACTGTGAGTATAAAAGGTACGAAGAGGAGAGAGAATTATATATACTATCTTTAAAAAGGGAGGGAGAATCAGTCTAGCAGTACTTTGGAGACCGATTTATTTTAATGTCAAGTGCAGCTGAGCAAGTGGACTGAAATGCACAGAATTCATGCTAAAAATATCAGTCTCAAAGGTGCTGCTATGTTCCTCTGTTCTGTTATGCTGACACAGACTGACACAGCTATTTCTTTGAAAGCTACATATTACCTTGAGCTTCTAGGGGAAAGGCTGGATATAAAATGTGATAACAATTTGGTATAGTGGTTTAATTCAGACAACATGCCAGGCTATGGCTTATGTTAATCACAGTTTAAAAAAATACAGGCAAACCTGTTATAATTGGAGGGTTCCTTAAAGGTCTGAGGCTATTTTTCCATCTAGCCCAGGAGTGGGCAACTGTGGGAGGCTAGGCTGGACTTCATCTCATCATGCACCCCACAAAAATCTGAAACCTCTTTTTTTTCCCCAAACACACTCTAGGGAGCATGGGGGCATTTTTGGCAGAAGCCACTTCCTGTTCAGTTCTTGTTTTTTTTAACAAGGCTTCTCTTGGTCCAAGATTCCATCCTCATATGAGCTGTCTATTCTGATGGGAAGTTGCTTTTCATTGCCAAGAAAGATCTCTGACTTACTCCTTCTAAATCACATGTTACTTGATCTAAGTGTAGGTGCCAGGGACGGATCACTGGACCATACAATTTTCAAGCATGTACCTTGTCACTGAATCATGACAAAGTCCTAGCAAGTACTTTTTGTACCCTTCATACCCAACTGTGGGAGACTGAGATGGAACACTGACATGGATGAACATGAAGAGGAGGGCCTTGAACATAACTATTGAAGGTTTTAAGCTTGTCATGGAATTATTGTCATTGTTAATAATATTCACCTAGATGTTCCTTTAACCAGAGTACACACCCAGTTTTTCTCTGATCTTTCATTGGGGGGGGGAAACTAGAAATGACAGTGAAACACCACGCAGAACTAGGGAGAATTAAGCTGTTGGGCTCATTGCTCAAAGGACACTGCTATCAGAGAACACTCATCAAGATGTATGATTCTGTATTCCTGGTGCTCAACATTCCTGTCTCTATAGCATAACAACTTTCAAGGCAGAGCAATGGTCAAAACCATGGTTTCTCTGTTTGGACTTAATGACAAACTGCAATCTACATAGAATGAGATTTATCAGGACAGCTTCAAACCAAGATTTTCATATCCGGCTTGCCAACTGATCAGGAAGCAGTCAAAGGAAATGTCAGACCCCCCCCCCAACTACTGCCACCACACTCATGAGATTGTCCATGCTCCAGAGACTGGAAAATTATATTTTAGACTACAATTCTGAGAATCATATGAGCAATCTGATCATGCTAGCTAGATGGCTCTGGCATTTATAGCCTCAAAGTAACTTTTCCAAGCACCACCTCTTTCCTTAAAGCAGAGCTTTCCAAACTTTTCATGTTGGTGACACACTTTTTTAGACATGCATCATTTCATGACACAGCAATTCAGTTTTACTAGCAAACCAGAGGTTAAACTAACCTCTTGTAAGAGATACGGACACATACATAAATTCTAATAACAAAATGTATGAGGACACAACATATCTCATGAAAATCCTTCAAAATTATATGATTTATAAATAATAACATACATTTCCAAGATTGTAGGTGACACACCTACACACTTCAGGTGACACACTAACATCTCATGGCACACCATTTGGAAAGCCCTGCCTTAGAGCATCCACCATCAACAGCTCAGTTGAAAGGATTCCAAGAGAGAGACGGAAGCAAGTGGGGATAATACTAGGCAATTCCACAACAGACAACTGTGTGGCTTTTTAATATATAAGTCGAATTGCTTTGATTTCCTGGATTTCATGCCTTGATTTCCTGGGTTTCTTCCACTGATTTTTTGGGAGTGGTTGTCTGTTTTTGTGGACTGGAGCCAGTTTTGGTGTGGACTGGAAACAAGACAGAATTCCATAGACCGTACTATTGTGGATTAGAGCCAACCACTGGTTTCTTCAGACTATGAGTGCCTTTGTGGATGATTAATAATCAATTAAGCCTTGCAAATTGCAGCAAGCTGCTGCTCTACTAGCTGAGCTGAAGATCTGCACCTTTCCCCTTGCCTGGAGCTGAGCACATCAAATCCGGAGAATATGCACCTTTACCTCCCTCTTAAACTTAAGACCCCAGTCAGGTCCTGAAATTTGCCTACTCTAATTGGTGTACTTTTTACACATTTCTGCTATTGCTCATTGATACGTTTTTAAAAACAATTTTATTTGGATATTGTAATGATATTTCTGAGTATACCTATATCTGCTTCCTGAATTTATGACTCATTTTCCTGATTCATATTTGTTTTATGCCTTTTCTGTAAATGACCATTCAGACATAGATTCTAAGCCTGAACAACTGGTCCAACAAAGTAATCATTTTCTTTCTTTGATCTAGAACCAGACCATCAATCCAATTTGTCTCTGACCCTGTTTTTTGCCCTTGAACTGTTTGAATCTTGGTCTGCCTGTGGCTCAAACTGCATTGGAACTCTGCCAAGGCCTGAAAGCAACTCCAGATTTCCTTTTTTGATAACTTAAGAGTTGCTGCTTTTTTAGAAGAAAGTCAGGATATTGGGGGTGGAGGCATTTTTTTAAGCTTATGTAGCTTTCCAAACCTAGCAGAAATTAGCTTCTGTCATCATTTTTCTCCCACCGTAGTAACATTTAGGGCAGGGGTGCACATAGTGCAACCAGAAGGACATATGCAGCCCCTGGGTCCCACTATTGTGGCCCTTGAGGCCCTCCACCAGTCTTTTTAATCCCTCCAAGTTTCTCCTATTTTTTAAAAAACAATAATTTATGGCACAATTTCCAGGTTCCTTTTATTCCCAAACTGTATGAAAGCCCCCAAACTGCATGAAACATGTGAAAACACCTCCATCCCACACCCAAGTACCCCAGAACCTTGTATTAATCCCAGATACCACAGTTTTTCCTCTGCATTTCCTTTCAACATGTTCCTAGGAGCATGTAACATCACTTCCTGTCAACATTTTGAAAGAAACTGCAAAAGAAAATAGAGCTATTTTGGCTTGCAGTCTTGGGGTACCTGTAGGGGGAGGAATCGGCCCTGGCCCAATTGCAGTTGCCCACACTTGGTTTGGGATAACATTTGTCCAGAATCTCTTGTGGGCATTACCTGGTTGGCTTGGAAATCATAGTCTAGTGAAAACTGCAGCTTCCCCAGGTTCTCTGGTTCCTTCTCTTCTTCTTCTCCTCCTTCTTCATCACCATCTCCATCATCATCGTCATCATCCTGTTTGTTCTGAAAGACAAGGAAGACCACAACATTGTACAAAGTGATATCTGAGGCCTAGGTTGTCTTGATACATATTATCTTTCTTCCATATCCTTACCTTAGTGCAGGGGTGGAAAACATGTGGCCTTACAAATGCTGTTGACACACAGCTCCCAGCAGCCCTAGCAAGCAGAGCCAATAATGAAGAATGCTAGAAGATGCAGTTAACAACATCTGAAGACCACACTTTAGAACAGACTTCATATGCTTTACTTTACTTCAGGAGGGGCCAGATGTGAACTGGAGGGGTAGCTGGAGTTCTGCCCTGGTATTTACCTGTAAAAGTGCTCTCCCAAAGAAAAAGCATGCTTCCCAGCCACCTTTTCTCCCACATATATGCTAATATAGAATTATCTTCTATCAGTTGGGTGGCAGACTTAGTGAAAGGTATAGGTAGGACACACTACTACAGTTAATGAAAGAAAAAAAATCTTCAGCACTGTTAATGCTTAAGCTATGGGAATAAAAAGATGGGAGTTGTAATGCAACTGACAACTGTGATCTCTGCTAACCCACAGAGAGACCAGGAGTGTAGCCACACAACTATGGATATTCAGAAACTGCAGGGTGGCAGCCACTGGTATTCACTGATGGAAAGAGTGGGGAGTAAAAGAAACGGAGCCTTTGCTCTATATCTTCTTCCTTGTAAAGCAAATGAGAACATTTCAACATTTATACATGCACACACCCTCCCCACAAGGTGCATAATTGTGGCTTTCCCTCAAGCTTTTAAGATTAAATGTTATCAAACTCGGCTGAAGAACCATCAGTTTATATTCTCTAAATGGTTTCTTTAGGGTTATCTGACAAATGCGTGCAAGGAGTTGTTCAGAGGGAGGGTTCATTGATCATACTTAGGCCTTGTCAACATGACAAATAAAGTCATCCACCAATAAACTCATTTAATGTTTACTATTAGACGTGGCAAGGATTTGATCCACTTAGGTTGGAACAAAACCAGATTTGAACTCAGCCACTTTTCCAGCTAGATAGCTTTGCAGGAACAGATGTGAAATTTAATCTCCCTTAAACCAGAATTCAAAGAAAAAATTGTTTACCTTTCCCCAAATCAAGTTCAGTATCAAGGTCAGATGCTGCCATTTAAACAAAGTCTAAGTATGAAAATATTGTATTAGATAAACCCTCTTCCCATCTCCCTTTTATGTCTAAAAGGGAAATGAGGTTTGCATTGGGACCTACCGTGAGTTGACATCCAGGTTAGTCAGAAAAGATGGAGACAGAACAACACAGAAGGAGGACGAGGAGAGCACAGAAAAGGAAGAGAAGGGCATTATAGAGGCAAAACTGCACAAATTGTCAACAACACCGAGTGATCCCGAGAAACTACAGATTCCACACCTTCAAAGATATGCTATGAATGGGATGGGCTGGTCTGGAAAGATGGCAAGGCATCCACTTTAGGGGTGAAATAACATGTAAGAGTAGGCATGTTTTTAAAAGAAGTTATGGAAGCTAGCCATTTCTGTTTTGAAGAAAAAGTAGCTATATGGGGCCCGGGCATAAATTATGCTGCCAAAATACACTGAGGCCCATAAAAAACCAACAGTACTGTTCCTCTGACTTTTATTTGAGCCTGCAGGTGTTATTTGTGGGAAATTTGCACAGGACATCCCAATGGACTGGGAGTGCGATATGGATTGAAGCCTCCTACAGTGCTTTCCCTTCAAACTAGAAGAGGCCAGTCAAAGAAAGCTTTTTAAAGAGGACATTTAATATAACATGGACTTTAGCCCTGAGAAGCCACTGTGTTTTGCATTGCTTTTAATTTTGTTTAGAGAAAGGTTCAACCTGCCCTGCCCCAAAGTTTAGTTGGCCAGATTCTCTAAGTATTTTAAACCTTCCAATGTCATCTCCTTGTTTAATCGTAAAACATCTTCCCAAAATGACAGAAGGTAACAACTAGACCTGTGTTTCTCTGGAAACAAATAGCACAGAAATACATAGAGGAAAAGAGAGACTAAGAGGGAAAAGAGAGAGAGAGTAAACATGACTTTTAATAAAAGTAACTTAAGGACAGGACATTCATGCTTGCTATTAGAAAGGATCTTTTAAGAAGAACAACAAAAAACAAATAAAGAAGAGCAACAAAAGGACACATAGCTGTTTTAATGATCCAGCTGAGTGGATGTAATCTTCTACTCCCACAGGTTCACAGTCAGGGCAAAAAAGCTGCAATGCTGCCTCTCGCTTTTGGCACTCTTCCTTTAGCTGAACTGGCAGATCGACACAGCCAGGGAGATCAGTACAGACTGGGATCTATTTCTCCTGCATAAGGTTGTTCTTGTTCTTGTCTTCCTTCAAGTTGTTTCCAATTTATGGAGGGCCTAAGGTGAACCTATAATGAGGCTTTCTTGGCAAGATTTGTTCAAAGGGGATTTGCCTTTGTCTTCCTAAGTCTGAGAGAATGCAATTTGCCCAAAGTCACCCAGTGGGTTTCCATGCCTGAGTGGGGATTTGAACCCTGGTCTCTAAACCACTACATCATGCTGGGTCACCTCTGTTTATTTTGCTCATGGTCTAGTCCAGCCATGGGCTATCCCAACAGAAAACATGTAGTGAAATCATATGCTGCACCCATTTCTCACTTCAGCTATTTCTGCACTAGACCCTTATAGCACTATTATTCCATTTTCAATATCCTACGGAATCTTGGAGTTTGCAGGTTCTGCAAACCACAGGATTCCATAGGATGTTAAAAGTGGAATAATAGTGCTATAACAATCTAGTGCGGAAATCGTCATAGTTGATATTGTGGCTGGAGACTCAGTGTAGATTTTGCTATCAAATTCATTCCATGTCATAGTGCTTTTTTGGTGTTATCCTTATAACAATTTTTCCGTTTGCTGGGAAAACATGTCTCAGCATGTTTGTATGTCTCAGTCAACTAATTTATGAGGCATCTAGACATCCCACACCAACATTTAAGTTTCTTGTCTGAAAATCCTTGATATTACAGTTAATATTTATCTAAGCATTTGTTTGAGTTAATCATATGAATGGGGAAGTGATGGTAAGGCTGATTTAATAAAATCTAAGGGCTCTTTCTTGCCATACAGTCTACACGTCCATGCTGAAACATACATGTTATTTTTTTAAAAAAGGAACTATGCAAATGTCAGCCCACAACATAAGCATTTGGTCAGATGGCTCCAGATTAACCCGTGGAAAGTCAGCTTTCTCTGACCTGTGGTCCTTCCTTTATTCCAGGTGAGTTAATAAGATGTCATACTGACTCATGAGTGGAAATAAGGAAATAAGGGGAAGACAGCCAGCACATCATAGTGGTTTAAGTGCTATGCCAGAACACTGGAAGACCAGGGTTCTAATTCCTCCTCAGTCATGGAAACTCACTGGGTGACCTTGAGCAAGTTATGCTATCTCAGTCTCAGAGAAAGTCAAAGGCAACCTCCCCCCACCAAATCTTGCCAAGTAAACTCTGTAATAGGTTCACCTTAGGGTTTCTGTTGGAAATGACTTGAAGGCATACAGTGACAACAAAAACTGTAGCTAAACATCAGAGTAAAAAAAAGAAAACTAATGCTCTGAGCTATTTGACAGTAGAATATGGGTTCACGGGTTCTCTTTCACTGGAGAGTATTTAAACACAGGATGGACTGGAATGATTTCAGTAATACTACAGCTGTACTCCACATTCAAGAACCTGCCCTGAGTA
The DNA here is from genome assembly GCA_948474755.1 of Ctenosaura bakeri. Taxonomy (NCBI): domain Eukaryota; kingdom Metazoa; phylum Chordata; class Lepidosauria; order Squamata; family Iguanidae; genus Ctenosaura; species Ctenosaura bakeri. The sequence goes on from CAOLHI010000275.1 coordinate 137,244, forward strand.
GGAGGCTGGACTCAGCTTGGAAAAGTTAACTTTTTTAAAGTACAACTCCAAGGCCTCATTCACATTACACAATTATGCTGCTGTTATCCCCCAACCCCTTCTTAATGAACTCATTAGCAGTTTAGGGAGGGATATTTAAAATTCTGTGCTCTAGTGCGTCACCAAAGTATAAGCCCTAAGATTCCACGGGATGGAACTACAGCAGTTAAACTGGCATCAAAGTGCCGGAATTTTGCCCCTGCCCCCGGAATTCCCTATGACTCATTCTTGGTAGGCCATTCTTGGAGCTGTATTCCAAAAAGTATCAAACCACTGGAGGACAACTTCCAAGATTTTTTCTAACTATGACTCTAAATGATGACACCCACCATCTCCTGGAGCTTTTGGCAAGGGAATGGACACAAGTGTGAGCAGAATGGAGAAGGTTTAGTAAATGGGGAAAGAGGCATCATTCTGCCTGAGTTTTCTGTGGGGTCCAGATGATTTGACAGTTCTTAATTAGGCTGCACTAAAGCACCTCATGCAAATAGATTCATTTACACACACAAATACACTTCTAGCAACATAGCTATAAAAGTCCCATTTCCCAACCTCCTGTCCAAGTTACCAAATCGAAAGCCTCCAATATGAGAGAAGATTTTAGAGCCCATGAAATCATCCAGGGTTTCACATGTTTGTCTGGCTTAAATGCAAATGGGATTTACTGCTGAATTAGTTTGCTGCCAGCAAAGCAAACAATACAAACCATATAAACCTGAGCAGCAAAAAGGTGGAATTGCTGACATAGGTAGTAGCAGTTGAGATGCTGTGCAGATATTTTTACAATTTGGGATTTCCAAGCTGTCTTCTACACACTGCTTCTAGGAACCATCCCCATGCTAATGCTTCTCTCTAATGCAGGGATCATATGGTCCTGCAAATCCCACCATCCCTAGCCAGTACAGATATTGATCAGGAATGCTGGGAGTTGCAATCAATAAAATCCGGCTGTCTATGTGATTCCTACCCCTGCTCTTATGCTTTTCATGGCCTTTAACATGCCATCTCCTTGGATTAGACAAGTTAAGAGCTCTCACCATTGTTGTTAGGAGAAAACAAGTATGGGAAATCAAACTTCTTATGATTCCTGGTACAATGTACATGTGAATTAGGTTCTAAATCTAAAAAAATCTTTAAAAAATACTACAATGCTGGTATAACCATTAACACATTAGCCTTCTCCTCTTAAAGTACAATATTATACACTATCCTAAGCCTGTGTCAGTTCCATTAATTTTAAGAGGCATCTAAAAGAATTTCCTGATAGATTTGGCCAAAGATTGAAATAAAGTAATGCCTAGATTCTATGTGATCTTGGAAGCTAAGCAGAATCTGCTCTGGCTTAGTATTTGGATAGGAGACTGTCAATGAATACTAGGTGCTGTAGGCTCTATTTCAAAAGAAAGGACTGGTTAAAACACCTCTGAGTACTCCTCTGAGTATTTCATGGGGTTGCTATTAGTCAACAGGCAACCTGAAAGCATAATCACACAGACAACTTCCTGAAGGAGAGACAATACCTGCAATTTGTATTTTCCTGTACATGCTGTGATGTGAATTTGTCCTTTTTAAAAAAACTGTTAGATATAATGATAAATCTGCTCATCGAATATATACCTATCCACATGATAATATTCCTTAGAACTGAACGTGTGTGTGTGTGTGTGTGTGAGAGAGAGAGAGAGAGAGACAGAGAAAGAGAGAGAGAAAGAGAAGCAAACTGGGAAGCTTATCTGGTGTGTTTTCTGACAGTTCTGAATGTCTTAGATGTGGATATGTATAAACACAATATTATAGAGAACAACATGGTATATACTCAATTATATTGGTATAACCCCATTGGCTTCAGTGGAATTACAATTGCAGATTTTTTTTAGAGTTTAAAGGTGGCACGGTAGAGGAATTATTGTCTGTGAAGTACACATTTATTTTACTTTTGTCTCTCTTCACAGGCTTTGGTGGTGAAGAAAATATATGCTTGCCCAGAGCAGCAGTATGCTGCTTGTGGTTGTCCAAGTGTCGCTGGCTAGTAACTCCCATCAGCCCTACCCAACATAATGAAGGACAAAGAATGACTGCAGGGGCTTTCAGACAGTATCTGAAAGGCCACAAAATGTACAGCCTGCTTAGAGACTACAGTGACCCAAAAACTTTCATTTGGAGCCACAGGAAATTCACTCTGTCTTACTCAAGTGTCTAAAAGGTGACTCTCTGTCTTGAACCTAAATCTGCAATAGGAAGCATGCTTACAAAGGAGAAACTCTACAAGTTTCTTCTAAATAAACAAGTTTAGAATGAGCAAAAATGCCTTCACTAGTATCAGTGTTGACCTGTTCTATGGCTGTGCTGGCTAAGAAATAAATTGTCCTGGCTAGTATCTGTTGGAGTTAGCAACCTTTTCTGCCTATACTCATGTTAGGTTGCATGTTACTGTACAGTAGTTTAGGGAGAGCATACATTTACAGTGGCTTATTGTTTGTTTTATCCATATGCTCTCCTTCCTGCATCACTCTAACCTGCATCCATTTAGTCTTCTTTCCTCTCTCTCCTCCCTTAGACCATGTATTTGATTTTGCACAAATGTTTGTAAGCCAAGCTATTTTTATGTTTTACAAAGAAGGCTAAGCTTATTTCTTTTCTCTCTGACTCTGTGTGTAGGTGTAGGAATGGCACTGGTTGTTTTCAGTTGCTGCCTTGCCAATATGAATATTCTTCTAGAGAGATCCCCCATTATCTTCACATTTTCCAACAATATTAAGGTCCCACTTCTACACTTCCAATAAAGTGGTCGCTGGAAGCACTGAAGGACCAAGTGTGACAGATACTGCCCAACTGCAGCTTCCTCAGCCAGAAAGGCAGGTGGAAGCCCTAATTGCTCACCATACCCAAGGAAATGCTGATGTCGAAATCATACCAAGGTTGAATATAATATAACAAAGTTTGTTTTCTACAGAATAAGTCAGACAATTCTCCTTGTTAAGAGGTAAGCAGAGCAAGAAAAACCCAGGAAAAGTTCTAACACAGTACAGTGGCTTCTTTGTCAGCAAATTCACCACCAGGCCATCAAGGAGACACCAGCTGCCTAGCAGTGTCAACTAGTGTTTGGAGAGATATCATGCCTGCACATGTTTACGATCTGTTTATAATGAACAGGAGCACATTAACCATATGATTAGTTATTACTTCTTGGCAGTAACTTTAAGGACAATGAAGAATGAGCAGTTTGAAGCTCTTCAAGGCATGCTTTTTATTAATGGCAAAATCTTACATGATGGCCCAGCTAGAAGGGACAGACACAATCTTCCTTGATGGAAAATGTGTGCCTCAGCCTAAGAAATATATCTTTGTCTGTACTCATACTATGGGCCTAAATATCCTAAAGGCACCAGATCCCATCTGATCTTGGAAGTGAAGCAGGGGTAGCTCTGGTTAATTACCTGGGTGGAAGACAGTCAACAAAGACCAGGTGGTATAGGCTATATTTCAGAGGAAGGAACTGGCAAAACTGCCTCTGAATATTCCTTCTCTAAGAAAACTTTATTAAATTCATGGGGCTGTCATTAAGTCAACAGGTGACTTGAAGATACATACACAAATGGATTTATACCTGCCTAAGAAATATATCCATATTATACGTATATACTTTTTATACTTGCATGAGAAATATACTTGCATATTCTTGATGTGCTTGTGTTGGTGCTCATAATTATGTATTTCTATCTTTTCCCATTTGTTTTATATTATAAAGGAACTATATAACTCTGGTTGAGAAGTTGTGCCTGATATTAATAAACAGTCTATACTCTGGCAGATTGCTAGCATCTGTCCACAAGTGACACCTGGTAGATGTGCCGAGACCACCATGGTCAGTTAACTCTTAACTTTGTAACAAAGTGCAGATAGCATGCTAAGGCATAATTTGTCACACTTCATTCAGATCTTACTGCTGGGCACATCCTGAGTGGGGCTCTCATATCTTTCCTGCATGTAAAGAACTGAATGCTTTGCTCATGCATTCCAGTAGATCTGATCTTCAGAACTTAAGCTATTTAGAAAAACAAGCAAGTGCTCCTTGGACTGTGCTAAGTACAACCTCTCAACTGATCATTTCAAAAAGGTATGCTTTCATCACCTGGCCTTTCATGTCTTTCATGTTCATAGCATTTTTCATCCCTTTTTTGTCCTTCTTGTTCTTCTTTTTCTTGCAGCAGCATTTCTTGCAAATGCAAAAACAGCAGGTGATGAGCAGCAGGCCAGCTACAACAGCAATGGCAATCAGGGCCCAGGATGGCACTGAAAAAAGAAGAAGAAGAAGAAGAAGAAGAAGAAGAAGAAGAAGAAGAAGAAGAAGAAGAAGAAGAAGAGAGAGAGGAGGAGGAGGAGGAGGAGGAGGAGGAGGAGGAGGAAGAGGGAACACAAAGCATGTCCTTGGCATGGCATCAGTACAGTCTCAACATAAGAAGGAATTCACTGCAGTTCTGGTTTATGTGGAGGGAAACGTAGTTGTAGGTCACATTGCAGATAGTACTGTTTGTTTGTTTAAAGATTATTGTTACCCTGCCTTTTTTGTCCAGTCCCTTCAATCCCTGCAGTGGCTTATTTGGGGGGGGGGAGAACAATTTTAAAAATAACCATTTAAAATGAACAATTTAAAACATCAACACAGAGAGACTAAAGCTGGTCACAGTTTCATACAGGGTCCAATGTCAACTGAACCTACTGAGAGTTTATCATACGCTGAAAGCAAGAAGCAAGGCAGAGAGGAGAATTTTCAATAATTTTGGTGCTATGATCTCAACCCCTCTCCCCATTGCCAGAACCCACAAACTGTACTTCTGGCGACAAGCCACACATGCTGACCTGAGCATGCGGTAGGTCCTTATGTGTAGTGTCATTCATATACATATTATTTTTTCCAGTATAGGACCTACTGCCTACTTTGTTAGATTTTAATCATTCTCATTGTTCTAGCTAGCTTCTTAAACCCGAAAGTCAATATGCTTGCAACAGATCTGAGAGAGTGGGTTTTCTCATTACCCTCCCAACCTTTCATTTCTTATTTGTCGTTGCTTCAGCTTGAAAACCTAACAGATTAAAAAATATTTTCCCAATGAAACTCCCTCTCCCTTTTAAGCAGAGAATCACTAAGCTAAAAATTTCACTGACAACCTGCACCTGCTACTTAGGCCATTTCCTCACTAGCCTGTTATAGGCCCTTTTCGCATTGAGGCTTCTCGCGTGAGCGGGGGAGGGTGGCTCGTGTGAGAAGGCTCCTCCGGGAGGCTGCCGTTTCCCCACTCCTTCCTTCCGCAGGCGAAGGAACTAGGGGGAAGCGGCAGCCTCGCGTGAGCCGCCCTCCCCCCCGGGCGAAGCAGGAGGCTGTCGCGTCCGTCCCCCCCGCCCGTGCGAAGCAGGAGGCTGTGCGTCCGTCCCCCCCGCGCACGCAAAGCAGGAGGCTGTTGCGTCCATCGCACTAGCGCCCCGCCCCGCCCCTTCCTTCTGCAGGGGCGGAGGGAAGGAAGCGTGACCCGGCCGCCTCCCCAACGCTCCACACAGGAAGTAAGTGCGCGTGGGCGCTGGGAGCATTGCGCGAGCGCGGGTGATTTTCGCTTTGAGGCGAAAATAAAAAAACCCGCGATCACGCCGCTGCAGCCCCGTGAGCGTGGCGGAAGTGGGAGTGCGTCGTGCAGAGTGACACTCCCACTCCCACGAGGCTCACGGGGCTGTCGCGCGACAGAAAGCCCATGCGAAAAGGCCCATAGTGCTATTATTCCACATTCAACATCCTATGGAACACTGGAGTTTGCAGTTTAGGGACAGGCCTCAAAGGCTACTGCAGAAATGGCCTAGTTATGAATGCATAAGGTTTCCTGGCCCAATCTCCCAAGCCCATCTTAAAATCCAGCAGCCACATCGAATGAAGGAGGTCTGTACAGCTGCTGACTGGACCACAAGGAGGATGACATGTCCATCCCTTCCTACCAGAGAGTGATACTGGGATAAGGAATGTTGACAGGATCCTGCTTCCAATCGTTGCAGCCTCACAAGCTGTTAAGGATGGTTGGAGGGGCATTTATGACAGTTACAGTAGCACCAAGACTGTGACTACATAGTGTTACTGAATACAGAGCAGTTATGAATAGGTAACTCTCTGTAACTGCAATACAGAACATCAGCCAGTATTTCAGGCCACTCCACTAATTTTTTTTCCTGAATAATATGTCTAAACAGTTTGGGCTTCACCATAGTGTCTTACAAATACATACCTTTTGTCCACAAGAAATTACTAACTCTCCCACCAAAAAGTGTAAGACCACTGTGAATTCAAAGCAGCAGATGTTGGTTTGGTGCCAGATTATCATTTGCATGCCACAGATATGAACAAAGTGATAGGATGAGCAAACCAAGCAATGTATCTTTTTCAGATATTCCCAAGGCAGAATAGTAAATGCAAGCTACTTACAGGGAATTTTGTTTATTTCATTCATGAACTTTTCCTTCCAAAAGGTGGCCATATCCCCCTGGCTCTCCACAGGGCCCGGGATCTGTGTTGAGTTCTCCATTGAGACTGCTGGTGGTGCCATTGTTGTAGTTAGAGACACTGGACTACCTGTAGTAGCTGCTATGATGGGCTCGGGGTTGGCCGGTTTTTTGAAGAGATTCCACTTCATCTTGACTGTTCTTCAGGTTCTCTGAAAAACAAAGGAAGCTTGATAATAACAGCCCAGACCCTCCAAACCAGAGCTGCAACTGAACTCCCAAAGCCTGGGCTTTTCCAACCTTGCTTCACCATCATCCCAATGACAGTGCTGCTGAAAAACTTCTAGCTAGACAGAGGACAAGGAGGAAAAGAGGAGCTGGATGAATGTAAAAAGACTGTAAAAAGCAGCTTCTTTGTCAGAGGCTTGGTTAACTTGCCTGTATATAAGGAAAACATGATGTCAGGAAGAAAAGAATGAAAAAAGGAGTCAAAGCCTTAAAGTGATCTTCAGAACTGGCAGACCTTTATTACAACTTATAGACCACCCAACATATTTCAACATGTACTTTCTTTGGTTTAGGGTGATTCATGGAAAACATGTTTTCTTTGAGATGAGCCATTCCAGAACACCCTCTCCCCTCCCCCCAAAAAACCCTATCCTGAAATAAGAATATGCCTAACAAGACCCACCAGCTGCATTGTGTTAGAAGTACAGGTATACTTTCCACTTTCAAGTTGTCATCAAGAGAAGGGTGGTGATGGTATTGGGGCAGCACTCCACATGACAAGACATTATGTTGTCAGAACAAAGACTTGAGAGCCTAATGCTAAGTAGCTTGCAGTGATTTTGGCAGGAAAGGAGAGATGTAAGGAGACCCACTGAAGTATACAAGCCATCTGCTCTAATCTCTCTTCTATCTGTTGGCTGCCTTATCAGAAATTCATTGGACAATATTTGAGTTTTAAACATGTGAGATGCATGGTCAAATTCTCCACCCCATGAATCTCTGAGGGCAGCATTATGGAAAAGCGATATGTCTAATGATCATCCTGTGAGGATATAATGAAATGTAAATACTGTACCCACTTCCTTTCAGATTAAGGATTACAGAGCTACTGGCAAAAAGGTGGAATATATCAATAATAAAAACCAAAAAGGCCTGCCAAAATAGCCTTCCTTTGTCCCAAGAGATTCCACAGCCACTTTTACTCTTCCCTCATGCGGTATAAACAGCCATCTATCATCATATTTCAATCAGTGTCCTCTTCCATCAAAGGGGAAGCAAAACAATTCAAGAATCTCAGTGGGGGTGGAAGAGAAAGTCAAGTGGGAATTGTATGCACCTGCATTTATGAAAACTGGCCATATGGATATCTTAACTATAAAATTAAGAGTTCTTCCATATGCTTTGAGCAAAAAACCTAGCAACTGAATCCAAAATTTAAAGTGACACACACACAAGAAAATCTAAATAAAGAATATAAGCTTATTCTTTTTTCCCCCAGAGGCACAAGTGCCAAAGCTGAGTGATAAAATATGAGAACTAAGACAAATCAGACCATACACTCATAATGGGAATTTTTGGTCTGGATGCTGAAGAAAAGGAAGGGGATTATGAAAATTTGTTGTAGTCATGTTCTAAGAAGGCTGTTTCATTGCTCTTTCCTTGCTGCCCTTTCATTCTTATTGAACATGGAGAAGACAGCAGAATGTGAGGAAAACATGATACCTGACATTGGGGACATGGGAACAGAACAGTAAGGATGCACTGATCAAATTGAAAACCAGAGTATAATTAGGCATCTATGTGTAAATTTCTGGAGGTTTTTTTCTTTCAAGTTCTGCCAAGCTGTTTTTGAAATGGAGGGAAAAGGTGTAGCAAAGTTTTGCACAATGTTATGATATTTCTAATTTTATTTTCAGTCCATTTCCTAACACTCCCCAACACATAATATGCCTTTTCTCACATGCTGAACACAGGAGGTTTTCATTGAGCTATCTGCAACAACTCCAAAATCTCTTTGTTGGTTTTCTGAACCACTAGTTCAGACCATTGCGTGTACAACTGCCACTTGGATTTCTTTTTTTAAAAAAATAACTCAGTCTGTAGTATTTAACACCTTAACTATGGCTGGGGCACATGGCAGCTGGCGCCCAACATCTGACTGGTCTACAGCAGGGTGGGTGTACTTTTGACCCCAGAAGGCTGCAGCACAAAGTTGCACCTGGCATTTTGGGCAACCAGAATCAATATCATATTACTTCTAGTTGCCTTTTGGGCCTTTTTTGTTTTTTGAGGGGTGTGTGCTGTTTTATGGCTTTTTAAATTAGCATTGAAACAATCTGAACTGTTTTCCAGCCATTTTGTAAGTCAGGTTTTGGGGGTAATGGGGCTTGGAAGGGTCAGTCAGGGTCTTAGGGATGCACTGGACCTCCAAGAGGCCCCAGACATCCTTTGAGTGACACAATTGCCACTCCTGGTCAAACAGATCTTGCTGCCGCCGCCGCCGCCGCCGCCTCCTCCTCCTCCTCCTCCTCCTCCTCCTCCTCTACCTTCTTCTCAAGGGGCATTTAGAATTTTCAGCCAGAGAGCTCTTTGGCTTCAGTAAACTACAAACCTCAGAATTCCATAAGATGTCAAAAGTGGAATAATAGTGCTATAATGGTGTAGGGCGGAAAGGCCTCAGTGGCAGAGCTTGGAGTGTGTGTGGGGGGACGGGAGGGGATGGAGCTACGGCTCAAAGGGCATGGCCACTGTGCATGGGGGCATGGCCAGGGCATGTGGGGGCGTGGCTATGGGCTGGGACACCCAAAAAACATTGCTGCTCGGGGTGAACCACCCCCGCCCCCATCCCTACACGCCTGAAGGCCCTAAATCCTCATTCTTTGTAAAACAGATGAACAGTCAGTGTGGGAACACAATATACTATATTCCCAACAAGTAAAGAGTTTATCTGAGTTTCTTCTCCAGGTCATCCACCGGAACTGTCTTCAACACACCTTGAGCTTCCTGTTTACCTGTGTCACCACTTGAGCCCTTCTCCCTCTAAAACCATCTACCGAGCTTTAATGCTTTCAAATTTAATTCTAAATTGAATACGAACTAAATATTGACTTCAGTTACTATATACCCTTAAGTACACTGATTTCTTTTGGCAGTCTGAACATGATGGAGACGAAATTCTGATTTTTAGCACTTTAACTACAATACAAAACTGAATGAATAACATTTCTGCATGTAACCACAAGGTTGTCAAAGTAGCATTTACAGTTTTCAGGTTGAGCTGTCAAATTCTACAAGGATTTCTGAAGCGATACAATTTGTATCATAGCACCTCATGGACATGGACACATATCTGAGATGAGGATGGGTTTGCCAACTTTGAACAAAGAGCCTCTGAACATGTCTGGCATGCTTTTTCTCTTAGAAGGTAATAGCTAGCATATGAGTAGAGAGAATGCTGGGATGCAAAGAGACACTGGGCAATACAACTTATCTGAAGTGCTTTAGTGCTGCTAAATTACTGTGTTCACCTAAAATCCCAACCATGAAGGGAAATATGATGCCAATGAACACTGAGGGGGGCACTGATGTGAGTGAGGTGTTGAATCCACTCAGGTTTTTGGTCTGAAGTTTGAGGGAGATATCCAAGGTGCTAAACCTGAAGTCAGCCCTGCCCCAGGCACCCCCCCCCAGCACTGCTAAGAGAAAGGAATCTCTTTTCCCCACTTGCTGAACTCTTCCCTGCCTATGCATTCCAGCAAGACTCTATATCTATTTCTTGTTCAGTTGCAAAGGTGAAAGAAACATCACAGGCTCTGTTACAGCCACTCAAGGGCCATTTCCACATGGGGTGAGGGAATCGCCCCGTGATGCTCCTTACCAAATTTCTTGGCTCACCAGTCTGGTCCACACCGCTCCGAAGCAGTGCATGCTCGTCAATATACACTGCTCCGGCATCCCAAATGGCGGCTTCCGGTTGGTCGAGGGTGTCGACCAACCGCTGAAGCTCGCCAGCCTAAAGCCCGCCCCTGGCAGATCGCAGGCTCGCATTGGGGCGAGCCTGCGAATCTGCATAAGGGAGCAGGCTTGCACTGGCATGCTCTGTGCTTTTGAAAGACCTGTTTTTAGCAGTCTTTCAAAAGCATGCTGGACGACCACTTGGGTCATTCCAGAGCGGGCTCAGGTGTGGATCTACATTAAGTAGGTCCAACCCAGTCCGCTCCCAGGTGCAGATATTCTCCCTGGAGGACGCTCTGCTCCGTTTTAAAAACCCCATGTGAAAATGGCCAAGGACTGAATAGAAGACATCCTACCTCTAATGCCTGTCTATTACAACTCAGGTAACACAAAATCCTAGTGATTCAGTTCTGGAAATATTCTGGCCTTTATGTCCAGAACTGCCAAACAGATCTTTTCTTCTGGATTGCATTGCTTGGATAATTTATTATCTTTTTTTTAAATGCATCTTTTCTTTTACTGGCAATGTTGGAGTCGCAACTCTTAAATCTATTTCTTATAGCTGTTCCACATAGATAATGGAAGTTATCAGAATTGTTCCAATGATCTGGATAAAGGGCTTTAAAGTATCTGGTCAAGAAGGACTAGGCAGAATGAGGCAACTGTTTTGAGCAGTAGATGCTGGAAGGTAATGGTGGCATCCCCTGGGCTGTGATTTCTGGGCTGTCCAGGTGGTCCTTTCTGTTTGAGTTCCAAGCATCTTATGCCACATGACCTATCCTGAACCAACTAAACTAGTCTACTGTCTCAAGTCTGGTAGAACCAACTTCAAGTCCAGTCAATGTCAGTAGATGGAATGGAATAGCATGTTGCCCAGAATGTCTTGGTGAGTCCTGTTTGGGCAAGGCAAAGACTTCATTTTGCAATGACTGTTGATGCTCCCAGCCAAAAGACCACCTCAAGTACCTCTTTGGGCTTATTTGACCAGATAGTTTTTCAGGGAAGCAAAAGATACACCCATGTTGTCCCCTTTTGCCATACAGTCAACCCTTCACATTTGCAGGTTTCACTTTTGCATATTTGATTATTCACGGATTATTTGCTGTCAGCTTTGCTGCCTCCCTATGCCATTTTTAATAGAGACTGTGAGCCTGGTGAGACTGAGAAACTCCAAATAAAGCTTGTAAGTCCTTATTAAAAATGGTGTGAGGCAGCAGTGGAGGTGGCAGCATACCTCACCGGCCACCCATTTCTGCCTTGTGAAGGAACCCTGATGCCTCATAGGAATCCATGGTGGGTTGAATATGGTGATCATACTTTTTGTGTGTGTTAAATATGGTTTGGAAGGGCCAGTTTTTCCACTATAACGGATAGTGCCCCTAACGCTAGCAAATGTGGAGGGATGACTGTATTTTGTTTGTTCTCAGCAGAGTGAAGAGGTATGCGGGGGGGGGCAAAATAAGGGTACTGTCTCCACCCCAAATAGGAATTCAGCCACCCCAATGAATTTTTAATTTACTCTCAAATCTGTAGCATTGCAGTAACTTAAAACCTCGGTTGAGCATTTGGAAATACAGTTTAGGCATCCAAAGAAAAAGAGCAGGCAAGGTGATCAAGAGACAAGTTGCCAACACAGAAATATGAGAGTTCTAAGTAAGAACAATGTTCAGTGCCTCACTAAAATTTGGATAGTGAAGGAAAAGTTTATTGGGGGAGCAGAATCCTGATTCAGGGGGGCAATGCGCTCACCTCTCCAGAGCTACACCCCTGGCCCTACTCCTGTAGTTAATCAGCAGAAGCTTGTACATGTCTACTCAGAAGCTAAGTCCTATTGAGTGCAATAAAACTAATTCCCAGGTAAGTGTGTAAAGGTCTGCAGCAACTGGGTTTAGCACCACAGCAGGAGTGAACAATTGCACTGAGTCATGGGGCCACATTTCTGCTCCTGGGAACCTTCCAGAGGCTACACAAAATTGTCAAAATATTTTTTTTAAAAAAGGAAAATGGCTGAAAGCAAACCTCCATGTTTTTATTGTTTAAACAGTACAAGGGGCACCCAGCAACCTATTTAAAAGGTGAGAAGTTGCTCCTGGAGACTTGTAGGAGAGAGGTTTTTTTTTAATTGGTCAGAAAAAGGGATGTTCAGAAGGGTCAAGACAAGAGCCACAAATACACCTTTTTCTCGTCCCTGCACTACAGCCTAAAAATGAGACAATTTTTCAATTTCACATTAATTCCTTCAATTTGTATCTTACCTTTCTTCTTATGCAAGACCTTCATTCTTTGAAGGGGCATACATTTTACATTATTATTTACTGACTTTATATATTTATATATCTGCTTTCTGAGCCAGTGTGGCATAGTGATATTGGAGTGGGCCACTGGGAAACCAGGGTTTGAATCCTTCTTCAGCCATGGAAATCAACTGGGTGACCTTGGACAAGTCATATTCTCTCAGCCTTAGAGGAAGGCAAAGGAAAACCCTTTTTCAACAAATCTTGCCAAAAAAACTGCACGACAGGGTAGCCTTAGGGTCACCATGGGTCAGAAATGACTTGAAGGCACACAACAACAGCAACAAGAAAACTCCTTTCTATAAAGCCACTAAAGGCAATATAGAACAGGACAAAAACGTAAAAGATTTGAACCAATACAAATCATTAAAACGGTATAACAATAAAACTACTATTTTTTTGTTAAAGGCCAAAGTCAAGTTCAAATGCCATGTCTAAAAACAACACAAGTGAGGCTGGCCTGTAATTCCACCCAATGCAGTTCTTTCAGTACAGCTGTATATGACCCACGAATGCATCAATTAAAAGTAACAGCAGGCCAGATTAAAACTGGCAATGTGGCAACTCTAGTCACCTCATGGGATCCAGGATTTTCAACACTATGCAAACAGCTTGCCAGTTTCCCAAAGAGTCTAATTAGTCTTTAAAACAAAGTGGATAAATTTCAAAGGTTATTTCATGGTGACTGCTAATGGGATGCTCATTAGAGGTCAAGGCAGACTTTAAGATTGTGGGACTTCTTTTTCCTTTGTTTTCTCTCAGGCATCAGAGGGAGCCTCAGTTAGATAAGACACTGGACTGTGGGTGTGAGTTACTGCTGATGAATTCAGAATAAATTCACCAAATAAGGCAGGTTTTTGAAAGGTTTTATACAATTTTTTCCAATTATATGATTGGGGCATAATCATCCAAACATAGATTTAGCACTTAAATTAGAATTTAACACGCAGGAGGGATGCCAGGAATGAAGAGACTATGCCTTTCCATCATCCAGTTTTTGCCAACCCCTGCCCCCCCACTCAAACTGTTTTCCATTTCTTTCAATATACCTCTTCAAACTGAATCTCACCCTCCACCCACCCGATTTTAGAAAAATCGGACCCTGACACTGTCATATCTAGTTGCTCCCTTCTTGGCTTTATTTTCCTGACTCTGCCCCATTTGCAAACACCCTTGTCTCCTGAACTTGTCATCTCACTCCTTCACATGAGAGGAGGCCCTACATATTTATGAGCCAATATTTATGGCTGACTGGTAAACAATGAAAGTGCCCGTGGGCAGCATCTCATTTTTGCTCTTTGGAGTCTCTCACTGATTAATGCCAGTACTAGCCAGCCTGCAACTGGTATGCAAGTGCCTCTATAGACCAAGGGTAATAGATTCTTTTTCCTTGTGAAATAATTTAACATGGAGGGGGAAGAGGTTAGAGAGAGAAGGGGTCCTGGGAGCAGAAAAGTGGAAGGAGAAAAAGAGCCAATGTGCCAGTTGCATGGCTAATGAATCTGTCCGTCTCTCCCTTTGTGCCTCTTCCCCAACGTAACATAGTAAATTTCCATCAATCAGGAGGGGAGGGGGCTATTTAAAAACCATGTTTCAACTTAAATGACAGCTTCTTGAGGCTATAAAAGAAATAAAGGAGGAAGAGGGAGGAGGTCTATCAGGCTAACTATCTATCAGGCCAAATCTGTTGATGGGGGGAAAACACATGCTAAGAGATTCATTCCAGCAACAATTGGACTCAAGTTGGAGGTGGCAATGCCAAGATGCAAACAACTATTTTGAGTGCCTAAAGTGTACAACTATTATAATTGTAAACAACTAAGTAGAGAATGTGTGGGTGGTTAAGGGGTTGAGTAGAGTCAAACAGGATGTTGCAAGACAAAGCCCTCTGGTTAGAATCCTATTTGTGACTTATACTGGTATAAAGTCCAGATATGTCAGTGTATGTACTTTGCAATGTTGTGTAAGAAGGTATCCAGTATCCCTTTCCTCACTCCAGGTGCATGATAGCATCTGGGCAGTCCTGAGATGGGCTTCACTCCCTTCCTCCACTGATCAGCTGAGGGATGTGCGCCCAGGCATGTTCTGACTGCTCTTGAGAACTCATGGAAAAAGGAGCAGCGTTACAGTGAGCATGGAGGTTATTCTTTCTTCCCTTCACTTGAGTGTGCAAGGGCAGTTGGGACAGGCCCAGGGATATCCTTAGTGGTCAGGATGACAGGGTTGCACCAGGGAATACCTTCCCCAGCTGCTGTTGTAACTGGAAGATGAAACAGAGAACCAGCTTCTGCCCCTTAGACATCCAGGATAAGTACACTCACAAAGACTTATACTCCACCAGCCTGCTTATTAAATTTTGGCCCACATGTTGATCCATCTACTACTGATTTAAAGCATACAAATTGCATGTTTAGATCTAAATATTGATATAATATTTTGGTGCCCAACCCATGAAATGAAGAGACCACACACAGGGCTTAGGTTGAACTAGGGCAATTTATTAATGCCTAATTAACATAAAGCTAGATGTGAACTTGACCTTCAACTTGAATTTGAACTTATGACCTGAGAAGGCGGGGGTCAACAGTATGAGTAGACTAAGGCAAGGGTCACCTCCAGACCTCTTCCCCAGCCCTCCTTGGGTGAGGTCCCGGGCCCCAAAGCCAACCCATGAGGCTGGGTTAAAACTTCGGCCGGCCCTTTTCTGGAAGGCGAGCCCCCAAATCGCAACCCCCCCACCTTGTGACGTTGTGGTAGGGGCAAGTCCCAGGCCCACCCCAAGGACAGCATTTATTCTACACCAAAGGGTGCCATAGGTATTCACCAAAACCCTCAGACCCCCCACCACCAGCCATAGATAAGGGCAAGTGTAGCTGTGGAGACCTATTTAATACCTATTTGAGACATCACCCTGTAAAGCCAATTGCCCAATCCCCTGGCACAGTGTAGGGTAGGTGAAACCTCCCCCAAGGGGGGGGGATTCCTACCCGGCCCTGAAGCTACCAGCAATCTTACACTGAAACCATAGAGTGGGAGGGTGGGTTGCTAGCAAACGAAGAGGCTGAGGAAGGGGTGGCGCTGCCCTAAAAGGAGTCTGCAGACCCCTCGCCATCCCCATCCCACCGTGTGACCCTTATCGCACGGTGATTGCATAGTCTCTTCTCATGGGAAGCCAGCAAAGGTGCCCCCCCTGCACCATGCGTGATCACGCGGGCGGGGGGAGATGAATTCTCTTCTGTTAGATGAAAGCAACACATAATCTCATGTGTGCTTCTTTCTACTCTCATGTACTCTACTACTCTGCCACTGCTACCCAAACAAAACCTCACAAGCTCAAGCTCAATCATGCTTTATAAGTGATTTCTTTCATCTTTGATTATTAGAAGTGCAGACTCTGTGGCTTTTGACATCATGCCAACTTTCTTTCCATCTCCTTTCTCCTATTCTATCTATTGCTTTGCTAGATTTTGACTTTCTTATAAACATATGACTTTACTTTCAGTTTTTGACCTCCACCTCTCTCACCATCCCAATGAACCAAGTATTACTTTTTCTTTCTTAGTCAATGAAGAAATAGAAATCGCACCAGTAGTTGTAGATGGCTTTCTAAATATCTTTGCATCAGGATGTATTTCTTTGTATATTTCATTCTTACATAAGAGAATAAAAAATTTCAAGTTTTTACTCCACTCAGAGTTATTAAGAATTTACCCATAATATGAGAACTTGGGGATGACTTTTGGCAAATTCAATTTTCTTTAACATTTTGAGACTTCTTTGCGAACATTTCATTTATGCAAAACTGACTGTATGAAATTAAAAAAGAAAAATATGGGGAGAAAGCTCTCCATTTCACTTTCTCTCAGAAGTGAAAAATCTCACAACAATTGACCATTTCACTGATGGGGCTGAGGATGAGAATATTTACAACTATTTTTCATATGCCTACTCAGCAGCCACTTATTCTGACTAGGAACAACAGCAGTTCCCAATTCCAGCACATACTGGTCTCCAAATATATGAGCTCAAAATGCCAAAAATGTAGGGCACTCAAGAGGAAAGCACAGAGTCAGTTGGAAGAATTATAAGAAAAGGATAAGGACAGTGAGCATAATAAATGAAATAATAGTGCTTCCCACCAGGGTTACAGAAAATTGAAAAGAGCTTTTAGATATTCACAGCAGAAAAGGGAGAGAAGAGCCATTAACAACTGGAAGAGGATGAAATGGGTCATTTAAAAATTGCTGAGTTATTGAATTTGGCTCCCCCATCCCACCCCAATCTGCCTCAGAGAAAAAAAAAAGAATGAAATCCAAGCAAGTGGGGGAGTGATCAGAACCAGTCCTCATAATGAGCCGTCGACAACTGGAGTGCTTCTTAACACTGGCTTTTTTGGAGGCAAGCTGCTGTAGACATGCTAAACATGAGTAGTCTCTTGGACTGGAAAACAATCAAAATGTGTCATAATAGTATATATCTATAAACTTTGTATATGTCCTATAGTTGTTCGTAGTGATATATGAATAACAATTGAATGTTCATGAAACAGAGTTATCAGTTGATATATGTTTTACACCAAATAAATGACATATTCTTGTTTGCAAATGCAAAGGATGTAATATTCTCATTTTTTTTGCAATGTAACTGACAAAAGTATCTGAATTACAAAAAGTATCTAAATTACAGAATACATAAACATTGATAACATAGATCAATTGATAACTTTCATTAACATTTGATTGTTATGCACATGTAGCTACAAACAACTATAGGACATGTACAAAGTTTATAGATATATATCATTATGACTCACTTTTGGTTGTCTTCCGGTACAAGTGACTACTCATAGCACCAATTTTGAGATGGGTGACAATGCTTTTTTCTTTTTGGACATGGCATGCATTCTTTAAAATTTAAAAATTTAAAGATTTATAAATTAAAAGCATACTTTTAATTCTCAAACAGGAGAATTAAGTACAGTAAATATAAAGAATCTGCAATGGGGGGGAAGTAAAAATGACTGAACAAATAAAACAAAAATCGTTGGAAGCAAACAATAATTATATACAGGCATTCCTGGACTGTCTCAGAAACAGTGTTACATATGTCCCGGTTCTCTGGCCAGTGACCACTTTCACTGGCAGCAGTTATTCAGGGCTGACTTCCTTGAGGAGGAGAGAATACTGGTGTTTCTGTGATATTTGAATTGTTTGCAGACATATAAGTAGCATGTAGGTAAAGGCAAACAGCACAAATACTTGTAGCAGCCAACAGTTTCACTAACCTACCTTTAAGAGACAGGCACCATCAAGCCTCCAGCTCAGTTTATTGTATTATGATATATATTGTATTTGCTGTTTACTCTTGTCGTTTTCCCTGTTTTTGTTGTGTTTGTTTAGAAGTTTATTCTAGGAATAAACAAGTTTTATTCTTGTTTACAAGATTATTCATTCTTTTCCTTTTCTTTCCTTTTTTATCTATTGCATGTTTCTATATTGTTAATAATAAAAAGAATTTTTTAAAAAAGATTTCTGTCTCAAAACTGTACTCCCCTCTCTGCATCCACTCTTCTCAGGGACCTTCCATACTACACTATAGAGCAATGATTCCATTTTAACTACCATGGCGATGTACTACGGAATCCTCAAATTTGCAGTTTAGGGAAGAGCATACAGAATTCTCAGCCAGGGAACATCTACTAAACTACAAATCCCAGGATTCCACAGGATGCAATTATGGTAGTTAAAATGCCACAATTGTGTAGTGTTAAAGGGCTGTCAGCGTGGCAGCAAGGAAATAGTTACTGTAGTTTCTAGTCTGGACTTGTGGCATATTAGATGTCATTTGATATCAAGAACTTGGCCTTCTTTACCCGTTCCTTTCCACGTGCTTGTGAGGCCCCCGGACAAGCAAGCAAACACAGGCACGGCTGAAAATAGCTGAACCATTCAAAACAGATCCAGGTAGGCCAGTAATAGCCAGACTGCCGCTTTAGGAGACATCCAGGCAAGTACCCTTTTAAGATCACATTATGTATGCACGCTGTTTATAAAGGACTCCCTGCCCCGAGCAGGCAGCCTGACGAGCCGAATACTCTACTGTCAAGCACTCTGTATTTGCATACTGTCTACTCTATTGATAATGCTGGCATAACTCAATCATGTAAAATACTGACCTTTCGGAGGTTTTGTCTCCAGCCCGAAGCCCACTGTTATCCGCAGGAACAGACTAGCCTATGGGCACATTTTCCCCTATAAGACCCCCTGATTTTGAGCGCTTCTTCGGATTGCTCCTGGCTTCCATCCCACCTTGCTGTCGCTTCATTCGATGAGCCTTCCCCTCAGCTCTACATGCTGAGAATCTCCACTTCTATGGACTTTTCTTCAGACTACATGGGCTTCAGGACAAGTGTAGTATTTCCCATGCTGAAATCCCTCTCAAAAACCCTCTATCCAACTGCTACCTTTCTTTCAATAGGTCTGTGTGAGTGTGTTTGCATACATATGTTTTGACTGTGTTTATCAAAAATAAAGAAACAATTATTATTTACTTCTGTTTGCTCATTGACTTGGCCTGACCCCCTAGACATTGGGTTCAAGATCTCGCTAGGTTGCCCTGCCTCTTGTATTGCTTTGCGGTGCTCTTGCTAATTCCCATTCCCCATTGTGAGCACATTGAGGTGTCCCTCCTGGGACCCCAGAAATCAGGGTAACAAAATCAATTTCCCACAGAGATAATTGTACCTCTCCTAACCACTAAGTGGCATGGAGAATACACCAACATTCCATTCTGAGCCAATAAGTAGCAATCTGCTTAACAAGAGAGGTGGTCAACAAACCTCAACACTGTTGCTGTACTGCATTTTTATAAGGAAATCTGCATGTGGGGATATAGATTGTCCCCAACAAAAGATCATGCTAAAATAAATCTGATACTCTTAAGGATGTCACAAGAATTCTTCCCTCCTTTTCTTTTATGCTTCTTTTCTAATGCACTGCCAAACTGATTCAATTTTGTTTGTAGTACGTGGATTGGCTCAAGCAAATCCATGTATTCCTTGTATGCCTGTGATGCAGAACAAGCAACACTGCATGCACACTATTAGGTATACACAAGAACAAGTCATAGATGTACAGTCGTTGCCACAGAAATGGACAAATGCATCCAACTTGCAATTTTAAGAGAATTAGCAATTGATTTTGAGCCACAACAAGTTTCTGGGTGTTATGTGCTAAACTAAAAACATGAAAAGCTGACAAAGTGGGCTACAATCCACAAAAGCTCGTGCTATCATAGATTTGTTAAAATGCTATATTTTCAAAACCAAAATTTATCTTCACTGTATCATCAAAAGCTGTCTGTCCTGATCATACACTTGCTGGTAGAAGTGTTGACACTCAATGAGAAGTGCTGTGTGCTTGTACAAGTGTTGACACTCAGTGAGTACTGGGAGCCAGCACAAAATTGAGGTGTTGGCATGTGTGGATGAATATGAACTGCACAATATCTAATTCAACTTCTCTTCATAAAAGTCTTCTATGTCACAGAGAGCCAAATAATAAGGAAAATATAAGTAATGAAGCTGCAAAAAATTTTGAAAAAAGCAAGCAGACCAATTAACTCTGATAACAAGTTCTATGAGTAGGATTAGTGACAGAATCGATATTACTGAGTGAGAAGACATGAATCACTAGGTGAAAATCAAAGGAGTACAACAATTCCACAGCTCTAGGCAAACAAACCAGCAAATTATGGCTGGAATTCTGTTGGTGTCTTCCGCTACACAGAACAGATGGACATTTTTGTCCAACATACAAGTTCTACATTCAGTTCAAGGACACAGATATGAGCTTCTTCATATGGTGCCATGATGCGTATGGATGTGCTCTGTCTGCCAAAACATATTCATCTACTGTTATTGAAATCTGGGGAACTATTCGTTCATTTCTGCATTTAACTGCACAACATTGCCATTCAACACAGCACAATCAATGGCCATAATTCTGTTTGGGGCATATGCGCATGTACGTCACCCTTAAGCATGCAGATATTGTTTTTCAGGTGCTATAGAGATTGGTATTCCCTTCCTCTCTCTGCAGTACCCGAAGCCCAATTTCAACTTACTGTAAAAACCCTGAAGCTGCTCTGCAAGACCATTCCATGGTTCATGGTAAGCAGGGAGGACTGGAAAAGTATCTGCCTACCTCCCTATAGCCAAATGTACAGTGATGACATCAGTGCTGAGATCCATTGGGATCCTCTGGAGGTCTCAGTTTTGCTATGGAGACACAGGCCCTTTTCGCACGGCAGTTTGCAAGTGAAAGGGCCCCCTGAGAGTTGCGTAAATGTGAGGAGCAGTCTGCATGACGCACTCCCATTTATGCAACGCTCAAGGCCCTCACATGCAGCGAACACGCATTTTTTTATTTTTGGCTTTTAGCCAAAACTGACCCATGCTTGCACAAAGCTCACAGGCCTGGGCCACACTCGCCTGCCGTGGGAGCCTCTGGAGCCGGGCCAGTCGCACGTCCTCTCCTCGGTGCAGCCTCCAACTCCCAGGCTGCACTGCGGAAGGAAGGGAATGGGCACGGGCGGGGCACTCGCGTGAGCAGGAAGGAGCTGCGGAGCTGAAGCAGGAGGCTTGTGAGAGCCTTCCTGCCCAGGCTTCTCGCGTGAAGACGCCAACCCAGCAGCGTTAAAAGGTAAGGTGCGAAAAGGGCCACAGACAATCCTTCTCCAGTACCACTTATTTAGGACAGTTTCAGAGACTTTTCAGCAAGTTAGAAGAGGACAGTATATGGTTCAGTGTAGCATAAGCCCACAAACAGATACTTATGCTGCATTGTTGGACTGAGGCCAACATGTAACTTTGCATGCGGTGCAATCCCAATGTAGAATCCCAGCCTTGCTTTGACATGCTCATTGTCCTGCCAGGTAACCTAGCAGCATTTTCTTGTTGACTTCCTATAAAGAGTATCTCATGTGGTAAATTACAAGGTCACATAGGAAGATCTAATTCATGTTGGCACAGAAATATCTAGACAAAGTTAGAAACCTCATAGGCAGTCACACTAGAAACAATGCTGTCAATTAGACACAGAGCTACTTCAGTTTCAGTACAAGAAATAAAATTTTCTGTGATGAAAATTTGACTTTGTTCTCAAACACAAACTCCTTCACAGTCTTATTTACTGAGCACAAGCCTCTTTTCTTCTGAACTGTGTTATCCATATACTTAATAAGGAGTGGTCATTCTATACAGAACAACGAGTGCCATTCACTGTTAATGGATTCTGAGTGCTGGCTTTTGAAATGAAAAGAATCTTTGAAAAAAGTGCAAAAGTATCCATGCAGTCATTGCATAGGAGACTTTCACAGTACAAAAGGGAGCAAATAAGATGAAAGCGAGAAGCAATAGATGAATGCAAACCATTTACTAAAAAGTTCCATAACAACTTAGACTAACAGATTTATTGTGGCATAAGCTTTTGTGAACTATGGCCCATTTTGTCAGATGCATGAAATGGTGTGTATATGCATTCATTAACACATGTGTGCACGCACACTCACACAGAGGAAGATAATATTTCATCCATCTGCTATGTAGGCTCTTCTCCAACAAAGTGCCATGGCATTCTTTGACTCATTCAGAAGTAATGTCCCTGCTCTAACAGAGTACACTTCCTGGGAGCAGGAGTAAGCAACACATTGAAGCAGCCTGCTTTGGACTGAGATTTGTAAAGCACATTTATAAAACACGGTTTCCTGATCTGCATGTTGTGGAGGAAGAATTGTGATTTAACAAATCAGGAAGCTTTTTCTGGCTGCAGGTCTTCATGACCACTGCAGGAAATGGGGGGCAACAGACAGTGCGCAGAACGGGTTGCAATGTCCTATGAGAGCAAGTCAGAATCTGTACAATTAGGAATGAGAAGTATGAATCGGGCCAAAGAATTCTACATGCAGGGTGATAAGAAAGACAATCTGCCAAACTAGACACAATGCTGAAAATCTGTGATCAGGATTAACTGTTGTTGTAGGCTGCTTTGGGTCCCATACAGAGTGAAAGGTGGGATATAAGGCAGATACATAAATAACTAAATAAAATGGATGAAATGCTACGTCGCATGCATAACTCGGTCGTGCCTCCTGGCCTGATGCTCTTCAAATCTGCTTTACCAGGTAGCTGCCAGAATGGGTAGTCCATTCAGCTAGCAATCAGAGAGGAAAGAGGATGACATTTTTGTCCCATTCCCATCAGCCAGGGAGGCTGCTACAATTTGTACAGTCTGGCGGCTGGCTGGTAAAGTAAGCTTGGGAAGGCATTCATCACTGTGGTAATAGTGCCATATGCGTGATTACACAGTGTCTGTAAATATGGATATGTATTGCTATTGCTGTTGTTGTGTGCCTTAAAGTAATTTCCAATTTATGAAGACCCTATAGTAAACTTTTCATGGGGTTTTCTGGAGATTGAGAGTGTGTGACATATCCAGTCGGTTTCCGTGGCCAAGCAGGGCATTGAACCTGGTCTCCAGGTTGTAGCTGTAGTCCAGTGTTCAAGCCACTACACTAAACTGGCTCTCATAAATACATTATACATGTATACATTATACAGATACATGGATCCGTAGCCTGACATACACATTTCCAATTGCACTATTAAATTCCAGGCACAAGTTAAGTTAGTAACATTTGAGAGTGGGATGGAACATGGGGAGTTATTCCATTCTGGGCAACATCAACATTTTCTTGATTCAGATTGCCCCATGGAGGAAAACCATTAAGATATCTAATGTATACCTGCATGGCTTTCTACCTTGGACAAAGAGCAGCTCTGGAAAAGGGTGGTTTAAATCTGCAGGATGATATGAGGGTAAACATTTATATCCTCCACTGTATTATATCTTTACCACCTCCACAAAACACCATGATGATGATGATGATGATGATGATGATGATGATGATGATGATGATAGCGACTACTATACTCTCTCTGCATATGTGCATGTGTGTGTGTGTGTGTGTGTACACACACACACATGCATACACACACACACACACATATACACTGCCAAACCTAGTTACAGGTCTTCTATCTTCCATATAACTGTATATTATCAAAGCTAACCCTTTCAAATATGTCATTTTATTAATTTGTTCCCTCAGTGCATAAGAGAAGAAGGGTGGGAACAGCACTGTAAGGCAAGGAAACTAACAATACTCTGTTTAAAAACAGATTTATTTCCCTTTTCAGGTAAGCCTCCTCATAGGCCTACAAATTTTGCTGGAGGACATTCTGTGCTGAGTTGCCAATCAATATACATCAGCATGTAAGGGAAATAAAATAAATCATGGGAAGAAAAGCAGAAAAAGAGAAGACTAATCATTCTTAGGTTTGAACTGGATTTCTATTCCATCCTCAACTTCACCATCAGAGCATTAGTTTTGCCTTCATTCTTAACGCATGGTGTGGGGATGGTTCACATAATTTGGCAGGCAATATACAAGTAATAGAAGCTTTATGATTAGCCTTTGGCTGTAGTATGGTAAGGACAAAGGAATAGCCATACCAATTTATACCACTGGCTCACCCATCTCCTACTATAAATGCAAACTGAACCTCACTCCTCCCTCTTCACCATGAATGAATCTTTCCTTCATGTCTTATCTGTTTGATGGAGTATCTTAAAGGGTCTTCTCAGTGGCTGCTCCCAGACTGTGCACCTCTCTTTGATGTTGTCCTATACTGGCAGGCAGCCAAGGCTTCCAGCTGTCTAATCAGGCTGTTATCAGGAACTAGCAGGCAAGGTTTATCTCAGTCATTTTGCAGTCAGAGTTCTCAGTAGGTTTAGAGAGACAAGAGTCCAAGTTTACTGTAACTCCAGAGAGAAAGCATACAATGGCATAATCTGCAGTCCAGGTGAAGGTCACGAGTTCTAAGAGTGTGAGCAAGGAATTCAGGAGCACAAACAAGGAACAAGCAAGAAAGGAATTCAGGAGTAAGTTGGGCTGCAACCACCACCAGTAGAATAGGTTGGCTACAATAGCTTCCTCTCATGCTGCCCCCTTGTTATATAGGCTCAGAGTCTTCCCCAACTGTGGGCCTAATTAATGGATCCTTAAACCACTGGGAGAGGTCATCTGGAGTTTTGGGGTTCAGTGTGAGCAATATGCAGCTGACATCCAACTGTACTTTTTCTTCCCATCTGATTCCAAGGAAGCTGCCTTGGTGCTCACCCAATGTCTATTATCAATAATGGACTGGATTGAAACAATTGAAACTTAATCCAGACAAGAGGGGGAAGGCAGATCAGGGAATAGGGACTTTGCCTGTGCTGGATGGGGTTACACTCCCCATGAAATCTCAGGCTCACAACCTTGGTGTTCTCCTGGATTCAATTCTGAGCCTGGATCCCCAGGTCTCAGCAGTGGCAGGAGTATATTTGCATAGTTAAAACTTATGCGTCAGCTGCACCTGATCCTTGAGATGTTAGATATGGCTTCAGTGACACAAGCCTTGATTACATCTCAGTTGGACTACTGTAATGCACTCTACGTGGGTCTGCCTTTGGAAACTGTTTGGAAACTTCAGTAGGTTCAAAACATAGCAGCTAGAATGCTACTGGGGTCAGTTACAGAGAGCACATAACTCTTGTTAAAACAGCTCCACTGGCTACCTATTTGTTTCCAGGCACAATTCAAAGTGCTGGTTATGACCTATAAAGCCCTATACGGCTTAGGTCCAGCCTACTTGAAAGACTGTATCTCCCTGCGCAGACCTGCTAGAGCCCTAAGAGCTGCTGGGGAAGGCTTTCTCTCAGTCCCAACAATATCCCAGGCTCACCTGATGAGGACATGGGAGAGAGTCTTCTCAGTGACTACTCCCACCCTGTGGAATGCTCTTCCATGGGAGGCTAGGCTGGGCCCCTCCCTGCTCTCCTTCTGTCGGCAGACGAAAACATTTTTTTTAAGCAGGTGTTTATATGAACAGGGGAACGTTATTTATTAACTTGTTTTAAAACTGAATATTGTTTCATGTGTTTTAATATTTTTAACTGTTTTAAATGTTTTTATATTTTTAATTTATTGTTGGAAGTCACCCTGGGTCCCATTTAGGGGGAAAAGCAGCATACAAATATAATCAATCAATTAATTAATAATTATATAAATGCTGCCAGAATCTTGGGCACTCCCTTTTCTACCTATACTGGCTACCATAAGCATTATTCCTCTCATGTCTCCAGGATACGGCTGTTGGGAAGAGCCCTGTCTGGGTCCCGGGGCAGGACATGACAGATGTCAGACTAGATTGCTTCCTCTCTGCTTCCCTTCTGGCAGCAGGCAAAGACCAAACGGTCCTTGGGCCACTGACCGGCTGTCACAGAAAGGATTTTTCAGGTGAAGTGCTGCATTTTTCTCTTTCTCACTATGTTTTTAAAATTTAAACTCAGTGCTTGGTTTTAATGCAATGGCTATTTAATTTCTTCTTTAAATTATCTTTGATGTTAGCTATGCCTTCTTTAAATTCATGTTGAAAACTACTTCAGGTTCTGCATTGAGAGAAAGGCAAGGTATTAATTAAAGTGAAAGAAACAATTAAGAGGAAGCACATTTAGAATAAATGCCCAAGAAAGCTAGCTGGAGCATGACTTTGCAGCAGGCTCAGGCAATATTCTTGTCTTATAAATATGTGCATGTCAGTGTCTGGCAATGGTGCAGTGTGATACTTTGTGACAGGTCTTCAAGACACCGTGAGGGC
Organism: Ctenosaura bakeri; assembly: GCA_948474755.1. Classification (NCBI taxonomy): domain Eukaryota; kingdom Metazoa; phylum Chordata; class Lepidosauria; order Squamata; family Iguanidae; genus Ctenosaura; species Ctenosaura bakeri. Next base: position 163,782 of record CAOLHI010000275.1, read on the forward strand.
AAAATAGCTTATAAACGTGTCATGACTCGTACACAGGACTAGTAAAAACCAATCCATGGAAATGTCCAAATCAGTATCTGACCACACACTGTAGAATGGGTTTCAGGCTGTGGATTAGTTCTATACAACCCAACCACTCAGAATCAAGATCCCAAAAGCTTGGACAAAGAGCCATGTTTTAACTGAAATAAAGCTAGCACCAACATAAATAAAGCCTCCACGTTATTTCAAAAGTTCCAAATCAAAGGAGGAATTGGGGTACATATAAAATGAGCTATAACTGGGAAGATGTCGTGGTACAAGTTCATTACAGAAGATTTTCAGCCAGTTCCTAGAAAGTATTTCATTGGACAGTAGAGAGCATCTTGCTGGTAGCATCATTTGTCAGGCTGCCTTCCTCATCTTGACACTGAAAAATTCCTGCATTGAGCGAACTTTCCAAAACAGAGAACTGGGGTATGAGGGTGAAGAAGAGAATCTGGAGTAAACTTTCTGAGTTCAGCATTATTTGCTTTCAAATCAAAAGTACTGTACAAGAATAGAAGTAGCAGCTTGCTTTTACCAGGACACAAACCCTGAATTTCACCAAGAGAGAACTCCAGTGAAGCGTGACACATTTCTCCTTGTTTAATTTCTGACCTGCTATGACTTCTACAATGGAATAAGCTCATAGCAATAAGCTAGTTGACCATTTGTTTCCTACCCGCACATTTCCCTAAATCACTTCTGTAATTAAAATGGTGCCAGATAGTTATTCAGAGAAAGTCATTTCACAAAACTATTCTAATACTCCTTTGCTGAGAGTAAAGATACCTATAGCCCACATTCCAATTCTAGTCATGGGAAAGATGTCAGAGCTGGTATTCCCAAACTGGAACCTGATTTGCCAGAATATACAAAAAGTCATACTACAGAACCAACAAGACTCTCCCTGCTTTCTGCCCACTCTGACAGACATGTGTGGCCAGGCAACATAGGAGTGTAGTCAAGATGGCAAAAGTTATTAATGAGGAACACACACAAGCTAGGATAATCTGCAGCAATTTGGGAAGGGCAAGTTCTGCCACCTCCTCTCCTCTTTCTCCTCCTAAATTAAATGGGTGCAAACTACTTATGCACTTTGAACTCAATTTGTAGCAACTGAAGTAAGCTGGAGATAAAGGGGGAAAATAGGATGAGGAGAGAGAAACTGGGCATTTTAAAAATAGCTGAAAACTTGGGGTGACAGAGGTCATTTCTGCACCTTATCCATCTCTGTCATCACTCCATCACGATCCCTGCAATGCCACTGCCAGGATGGGAGGGTAACGCAAACACTCCTCTCTGCACCTGGATGCCTGCCTGTGGAAGGGTGGCACAAGCCACATGCACCTTCCTTCTGCAGTGGAGACAGCCACTTTCTATGCTGTACCGGGGAAGGAAGCCCCTAAATTGCACTTCTTCCCTTTTCACATGGCCACTGGCAACGGGAGCGTTGCATGAGTGGGGCCAGTACAGGATTTTTTCCAGTAATGGAATATCCCGTGACTGCAACAGGTGGGGACACATTGGCAGCGTGACTGTGACAACTTCATGCAAAAGCACGACCAGCAGACTGCCAGCAATGTGTCGCTATCACATGACAGTGGCATTGTGTGGAAATGGGCACAGTATTAATCGGGACTGTCTTTGCCAAATTGAAACAGTTGAGGGTACAGAAAAGTTGTGCGACTTCCTGGTGGACTCTTTCATGCTTTTTCAGTATATGTGTTTCATCAGACTTGGGAGGAGGAATCCTTTTTTTTTTTTGAACACCAATTCAGTAGTTCAAAAAATTAACATTTCCAAATTTGGATGTTCCTTATGTGTATACTCCCACTGGATCTATATCTGTTGCTTCTATCTGTATATCTACATAAAACTAAGAGAACTTATAAACTGGCCTTATATGGAGTACCAGCACTAAATCATCAGTCCTACAAAGCTTAAGGCAGTCTTCCCTAGCCCTGCTATATCAATTTTTTTTAAAATACACATGTGCAAGCGCGCGCACACATACACACACACAGAGCAGGAGATGCCAGCAACTGATCCTGGGGCCTATGTTTTACTGCACTGATCTATGGTCCCTTCATTTCTGAGTCAGGGCTTATTCAGGACGGAAAAAAGACCTTGGAAATATTGAGACCTCTCAATTTGTTTTGATTTTGCCTCTATATTCATGGTTTTGCTCTCATTTCTTGAAATATCCCAGGTTTTTCCTCATTCCCCCACCTTGTGTCCTTCTTCCCCACCCCATACTGATCACGTGTCACATCTAGACTGAGGCAATGTTTCCAGGACTAACTTTTTCCCAATTTCCACTGAGTCATTTTTAATTATTATTCAGGAGTTATTGTCAGTGCTAAAGTGCTTTAGCAATGTAACGCTAGATAGCACTAGGATCCTTTTCTTCAATTGCTAACATTCCTCTTTCCCTCACTTGATCTCTACTGAATCTGTGTCCCGAAAAAACATTGCTATGTTTCTTGGTGGCAATCATCTTAACTAGTTCTTGTATAACACAAATAGACAGCCACAGAGAAGTATATTTCATTTCAGGACACAGTGAGTTAATCTAAACAGACCTGGAGAGTGGGAATGAAAAGGCCTCCCAAGGAAGACTTCAGGATGGGGAAAATATCATGTAAATCTCCAGAATAAAATTGGTTCGTTACAGCAGCAAAACCTGTGACTTTCAAAGACTTTTAACTTGTCTGGATGGGCACTCAGGAAACAAATTCTTTGAAAAACAAAAACTGAAACTAAAAATTACTTCATAGCCAAAGCCCAGAGCTAGGCCAAAAGTCAGATCTGGATATTTTAGAGAAATTGGTACTAAATATCTAAAAATTCTGAAGATGAGTAAATCTTAAGGACAACTAAAAGCTTTTGACAAATGACACATTTTAATCTAACTTTCACATTTTTCAGTAAGAAGAAATGGCAATTGTGGCAGGTTGTTAGATGCTTTTAAAAAAAGTCTCATGATACAAACATCTCTGCCTCCTCCCCGACCCAAGACGAAGCAAATTTAATTACAATTCCAAATGTTGTCACTACAGTGCTGGGCAAATACATTTTTCCCACCCAGACTATTCCAAGTTTCCATATCTGGAGGAAAGATTGTTTGGACATCCTGTAGGAGAGGTCAAAGTCACGCCTGTGCATTCTTTGTGCATAATCCTGTGAAAGACAAAGGAGAAGAGATTTATGAACGCAAAGTAACCATCTGTAAGGCTTTTCTGACTCACTGGAGTTCAACCTGGGCTTTGAACGCTCCTCTGCTCTGCCCTCTGCTGGTCCATGTCAGTCTCTCACCAGCTGTCATCTGAGAAGAGAGCAAGCAGGTATCCTGCACACCATGCAAAGAGAGAGTTAATACTGCAGCAGAACAGAAGCAGGGAGAGAAAAGTGCTGAGTCACTAAACCAGCCTTCCTCACTGCAGCACTTTCATCCCGCCTGATGCCTTCGGCAAAAGCAGCTGAGCCAATCCTCTTTGACTTAGGTCATAGGAGCTGTTGCGAACCTCCCAGGACAACATTGCTATACAGTTCAGCGTGGGGAAGAAAAGGGAGTCGTACATTGAGCTCCCAGTCCTGCAGTTATTGCAGCTGCCTGACTGCAGAGGCTGTGATGCAGCAATTCACACTTCATGCTTTTCCACGCTTACAGTATGGCTGCAACTTGGGCCACACAGGCTTGCTTCAGAGCACTCATTTTCTCAATTTGTGGAGAATTCTACAATGGCTCTTGGAGCTCCTTTCCCACTCTGCTCAAACTCTTTTAACACATGCACACACACACGCACACTTCTAAGATAATGTTACTGTTTCCAATTTGTTTGGGAGCAACTTATCGGAAACAACTCCCTGTGGAAAGACAGGAGGAAACTTTCTGTGCAGTTTGACAGACAAGCAAACTGATTTGAGGGTGTTTTGACAAATTAAATTTTGTGCATCAGGTAGATGAGCTTGCAGGGCAAATATAAAATCAGCATTGTTCACCCTACGTATCTGACTTCTCTTCAACATTTTATGTTATTAGTAATAACATAATTATTATTTATCACAAGGGAGGTCTGAGGAAGAAAAAGAAAAGTCTAGACAGAGGGTTGAGAACAGTAAAAACAGGTCTGGGGGTGTATGTGACCCCAGGGCTGCACTGATCGATATAATACTTTAGAATGCTCGAAGCACTGCACTTGCCTTATTTTGTTCTAATCCTTAAAACAACCCTGAGAGGTAGGTTGGTATCATCACCATATTGTCTAACATACCAGCTTTTCCCAGCTGTCCAAATTTGAATATACACATCATATATTCTAAACTACCGTATTTTCTCTTAGGTGTTGTAAATATGCTGCATTTGGGTGTGTTTCTTGGAGACGTAGCCAGGAGTTAAATATCTGCCAGAGTTCTTACATGCTTGCCCATCTTGTAGACAATTGAATCAGTAGCAAATATCTAAATCAGCCAAACTGTACATAGTGGAGTGAACTTTTCATAAAGGGAAATTTTCCCTTTCCTAATATGTACCTACCCACATACAGCTACAGCTACAAAGGAGAGCAGTGCTATTTTTATCCTCACTTGACAGTCAGGGAATTGTTCCCCTGAACAAATGGGGGGGGACGAAAAGAATTTAGGCAAGCTGGGTGTTTTATTGGATTAACCCTGGGATCCAAGACCCATCTAGTCCCACCATGGGCTTGTGGTGCTTTTTACTGTCCAAAATATAAAAGCAATAAACAGTGCAATGGAGTTGAGCACCTTCAAGAGGAAAAAAAAAGGAAGAAGGGCAAGGAAAGAACCAGTCTTCTCAGTTTCTGTTCTCTTTACTGCAAGTAGATAGTAGTTGAAAGAGGACTTAGATCTAGCTTTTCTTTTGCCCCCTCCCCTGCTCCCTTGTTTGACTGGCAAACACTGGAGACAAAAGGCAGAACCTTGTACTGCAGAAAATTTCCTTGAGGTACAACACAGAAGGAAGGAGACAGCACACCTTAAGACAAACCACTATACATTCTAAGGAAAGAACTGACTGTGCGAAAACAAGGAAGAGGTTAACTGGGAATCAGCATTTCAGGTACATGAGGAAGGGAGCCACCACAGCTTGGGCAGGTGAATTTTTTTGCACTACTCCTTCCACCAGTTTGCTGGCAAGGGATTCTTGGAGATGTGGTTAAAAAAAGAAAAATAAAGAAAAACCTATAAAGCTGTAGGAACCACACCACAATTTCAGTCCAAGAACCTTTTATTACTTGAATTTTGGAAGAAGATGATATCTTGATCTGGGCAAGGATGTAGCTGACATGTGTGGGTTTGTGTTTGTGCAAAATTAGGGCATTGTCTTTCCAAGTGAGACTTTTATCCCCTGTCAATGAAATGTTACTTCAGTCCTCAAATATGTAGTACTTCAACAAGTGAGACAGTGAAAATACTCCATATATAGAACACTTACATTTGTTGTTTGTATTTCTTTTTTCTTTTGATACATAAACTGTATTTCTAAATGCTCAACTAAAGTTTTAAGTTATTTCAGTGGTAGAAATTTGGGAAATGAAGGAAAATTCATTGGGGAGGACTCAGAATTCTGATTAGGGACATTGCTCTCACCCCACCCATAAATACACCCCTGTCTGACCACCAGAATATTTAGCCCTTATGGTCCAGAATGGCACCCCAAAATTTCAGAAGTCACCTAAAGCATAGTACAAATGCAGAACACTCCAAAGTCATCTAGAAAACAGTGTCAATTACATAAAAGGAAAAAAAACCCTCTGCATACAGTTAGATCTTCAATCATGTGCTGATTAAGTCTATGGAACCTGAATGTTCTAGATCAGTTTGTGAAGGTTTTGACTCTGAAAGGGATAGGTGCAAACTCAGAGAAATGCCTGCTTGGCTCCATGAACTGAGAATGGTTGGATGGGAGGTCAGAGCAGAGAATGCTTCTGGACATTCAGAGGAGTTCTGTGACATGCCCAGCTTTGAAAACCAGTTCCTTATAAATTCTAAGATTATGATTGACCAGACTTTAGAAACATTTCTTTTTCTTTTCTTTTTCTTTGGACTACACCTCCCAGAATCCCTCAAGCAATATGGCCAGAGACCAGCATCACTTACTGGTTTTCCACCATGACTAAATGACATCTATCTAATCACTTACTGAAACTTGATAATCAGAGGTGTCAGTTGGTACGCCTGTGGGAGAAATGGGGAAGACTGCTGACCTATATGCACTGTGTTTCTTGAATTCCATCCAAAGACAACCCCAATCCACTTCAAAGCAAGGATACCTACTAGAGCCCTTTTCACATGGCATTTTCCATGCAAAAGGACGCCTGGAGCGTCGCGCAATTGTGAGGAGCGATCCGCACGACGCACTCACAATCGCCCAACGCTCCAGGGTAGGACAAGCGCCAATCACGTACCTTTTCATTTTCAGCTAGAAGCTGAAAATGGTGCATGATCACGCATTGCTCCCAGGACCCACACACACTTACCTGGTGTGCAGAGCCTCCAGAGCCATGCTGGTCACATTTCCTGCCCCAGCGCAGCCTGGGAAACTCCCAGGCTGTGCTGCAGAAGGAAGGAAGAGGCGGAGGTCTTGCACAAGCAGGCAGCTCATGCAGAGCCGAAGGAACCTGGATGCGAGAGCCTCTCGCCAGAGGCTGCTTGCACGATCCCCACACCTCAATGCCGGAAGAAGGTAAGCTGCGGAAAGGGTCTAAGTTATGTAAGCTGAAATGCTCTATAGACTGAAAAAAATGGCAATAAGATAGTGACTGGAGCATCATCCCTTCCTTTCCTTTCCACCCCTGACTGACAGGTGGTGAGTTGAATTAGGATGGATGGTGAACCTGAAAGCCTTGATCAATGTCAAAGTGGGAAGCAAGCAGCTCAAGCTGCCTCCTGAAGGTTTACACTATGCTATAGATACAGATTTATACCTCCCCACTTTCAAGATTCACAAACTCTTATTCCCGAGGATGCAGAGTAATTATATCCCTCCTTTATAATTGCCCTGGCAGAATCCAAGTGTGATATATCAGTGCCAAGGAGGTTAGCCACCAAAAGATGTCTCCTGAGCTTTCTCCTTCACTTTTTGTTTTTGCTGTGACAAATGGGCTGATACTTGCTTGTTGGGAAGTTTTAATAACACCAAAAGGGACCCTCACTCCCTTGTCATCTATGAAGGGGATGATTCATTGTAGGCCCACTGGATTTAGCAGCAATGGGAGGAACTGCAAAGGCAGCAATAGACATCCATAATTCCTTTCATCCTACAGCAATCATGCTATTGGGGTGGAAAGCTTAGAGGTGACACCAATAACACAACAGCTGTAGGGCTACAGGAAGATAACTGAGAATATTTTTATGGTACTCTCATTGCAGCAGGATATGGTATGCAGGAAGGGGAATGTAGTGGCCAAACAGGCTGACACATGAGCAAGTAAATTATCACTGCAGCAACTAGGGGTAACTGGGTTTTTGTTGCCTACTTGGCTAGGAAGACTAGAGTGAATAACTCCCTCAGAGGGAATTCTGAGTCCTCTTAATAAGGGCATATCAAGAGACAGGATAAAATGATCAAGGCCTGAACATTCAATACTGATGTGTTACTGAAGCTAAGGAGGTGTGGGCCTGCTGAGGCCTGGATCAGTGACCATTGGTAACCCTGGGCCAGTTGCCTTGGGCTGTAAAGCTTAAAGATATGCAGCCACCACCGTCCAAATGTGGTTTACTCTCCGAAGTAAAGTTTGCTTTAACAAGTGACATACCTTACAGCAGTTCATAGATTAAAACTGGGATATATGTGGCCAAGCAACATCAGAGTATGGTCAAAATGACAAAAGTTATTAATGAGGCAGAATACGTAAACTAGGAGAGGCTGCAGCAGTTTGCTTTTGTCTAAACCCACTGGGAAGAGCAAGGTCCTCTCCTGCTGAGTTAATTGAATGCAAACTGCTTTTGCAGTTTGATGTCAATTTGCACCAAAGGATCAGGATCACTTACAAGATCATTTAGCAAACTAGCTTTCCATCTTACATAGCCACAAATAAAGCCATCTATCCCTCCTTAGGCTCAAAGTATCTATCTAGATTTTTTGTGCCTTCAATATTGCAAGCTTTCATTATTAAATCTAACTTTGTAATCTTGGTAATCTCTGTAACTCAATGCATACCACATGGCAAACAGCTAAAGCAAAACAAAAACCAAGAAACGTCTAATCGCACACTGCAGATCTAGAAAAGATGTCCCTCCTTTCAAGATGCTCTATGTAGCTGTAAATAACCAATTTTGCTGTATATTTTTTCCTATCTGGTTCTCATTATATTCTGGGAGATTGCCCAGACTACCCAAAAACATATTAAGAAGAGGAAGCAGTAGAATTAGATTATTTGATGTGTGAGGAGGATCCCAGACTATAAAGTGTACAGACAACAAAGGTTGAAAAAAATGTACTCATTTTGAAGCAGCAAAGCTGCTCACAAGTTGAAGCTGCTTAAATTCTGGACTTAAAGATGACAACTATCATCAATGATGCAAACCTGTCAGTGTTAACTACATATGAAAAATCCCTCAAATAAAGGAGCATAGGAGAAATTTGGGGACTGGTGCACTGATTATAGATCCAGTTTATAACTCTTCCTCATTCCTTGCTGTGTGGGCAGCTAACAGATTCCTCTTCACTCTTTGTGCTGCTAATCTTATACGTACAGGTGCTTATGGTGTGAGGATGCACTTTTCTTGCATTGCTGGTACTAAGAGTACACCCTTGTATGCTGCCTGGGGATGATGAAAGTTATAATCCAAAACATTTGGAGAGCATAAGTGCAAGTGATACTGGCGAATACAGACATCTTGGCTCTTTGGCCATTTCCCCTCCTCTCCCCCCGGCTTTGCTGTACTTTGTAGTTTGGAGCTTACTCTGCATTTTCCTCATGTCTCCCAAAGTATTACCCTATCTCTCTGGGGTAGTGGCTGTAGGGCAGCTTCTTTTAACTTGTTTTTTAAAAAAACAAAAACACAGGATATCTGATCATGGATCTCCAGATATCTCATCTAGTTCAGGATCCAGAGAGCTTTCTTCAGTGGTCAAGTGTTGTTAGGCCAAAAATCCATATGGTTAAAAAAACCCAAAAACTAAAACACTGAAACTAAACAGTGGTGGACAAAATGGTGAAATTTCAAGTGGGAGAAATTAGGTGGGGAAAATGCAACCAAAGAGTTTGATGATCAACCATGAAATAATGAGACCAGACATAGGCCCTTTCCGCACATTACCTGCTCATGGAGGTGGGGTGTGCCGTTCGCGCAAGCAGCCTCTTGCGCGAGGCATTCGCATCGCTCCTCTGTTCTCCTGCAGCTGGGTTGCCGGTCGCGTGGCCATCGCGCGAACGCCCCGCCCCTTCCTTCCGCAGTGCAGCCTGGGAGCTGTGGGCTGCACTAGGGGAGGAAGTGCAACCAGCCCGGCTCGCCTGACACACCGCAGGGCAGGTAAGTGAGCGAGGGCCCAGGGAGCATTGCGCGACTGCGCAGTATTTTCGGCTCAGAGCCCAAAATAAAAATCTGTGCGCGGCCCGCTTTAGGCTTGTGAACGTTGTGTAAATGGGAGTGCGTCATACAGACCGCCGCTCCCATTTACACGACGCTCAAGCGGACCTCTCACAAAAGAAACTGCGTGCGAAAAGGGCCATAGAAAGTTAGGTTAAATAACAGGCGTATTATTTGACCTAACCTATTTAAGTTTTATTGGCCTGGAAATGAACCAAGAGGGGTCCAGCTGCGGTCTAGGTATCAACCCCATGACAACCATCTCAACCTTCCCTTGGTCAAAACACCTCATCCCTGAAGACAATCCAAATCTTATGGGTTGTTCCTCAGTCTGGCATTATTGGAAGGTAACCCAGCGACTCCCACCCTGATAGCAGAACCCTGATTCCCACATTAGCCTCAAAGGTAGTCCTCATTCCCTAGCCTCTGGGATGCAGGACCCTAAACAGGGACTCCGGAGCCCAAGAAGACATGTGAAGGGGCAGTCAGGCTTAAAGAGCCCCCATCCCACCCTGCCATGTGATATGATCAGGCACCAGTGACCAATCACACTGGTCTGTACCATGGAGACCATCTTATAGTTTTCTCCATCTAATAGTTACCCCATAACATTCACCGTACAGATCCAGGGAAGCATTCTGTGAACAAGAAATGTGGTTATGTTCACCAGTTTAACCTTTCCACTATGGAAATTACTGCTTCTAGATGTAGGCTTCTCAGGCCTTTTCTCCCCTTGTAGTGACAAGCTCAAATACATTGTGTGCTTTTTTAAAAGCTAAAAGCTTACTTGGTTAGGTACAGATTAAGCCATGCTGTCACTTCACCCATAGAGGTAGGTGTGTGTGTATGCCCACACAGGCTGAAACTGTTGTGTTTTATCTACGTGAGGCCATAATAATTTGGCCTACTGCTGGGCTTGAGCTGTGACTTAGCTAACAAATTTCAGGGTGATAACCCAGGTTACTTTATTTTGGCCAAAATGCACAGGTTTCTTTGCAGAGATTTCAAATGTTGCTTTATCATCAGTTTCACACGGAGACACTAGAAGCCTCTTTCTGTATTAAGCCTTCAAATAGGTATATAATGGCTGATGCCCATGAAGAGTGGTGAAGATAACCTGGTGAAGATTTCAAGCCTTTTAACTCTTTAGCTCAAGAGCAGGATCTGAGCCTTAATTCTGTAATGTTAGTCAGAGATCTCAATGGAGTTATGGAGGGGGGAAAATAATTTGAATTATAAAAGAACAGAATAAAGTGCAGAGGATTTACCCAAAGGCCTTTGTATTATCTGCAGGGAACTGTGGGGGGAAACCTCGTGATTGTTAATAGAAGAGATGATGTACACGCAACAAAAGCGGACTATCACTTGTAGCCTGTTGGAAAGCCATTTCCAACTGAGCCATTAAACCTGTTTTCCACAGTTCTTGTCACAGAGTAGATTTCTATTTAATGACATTATAAAAGGTAAAATAAAATATTTTAATTACATTAAAAATATTTTTTATTTTGTCAACAACATTCAAGGTGGTATACATTGTATTCTGCCACAAGGCCCTGAAAAGATCCAGACCAACTTAATTTCACCATGTTGTTGCATCAATATAGCCCCGTCCTTGGTCATGGCATTGCTTTGTAGAATGGTGTCTAGATCGAGAGAGGTACTGGTACCACTCTACTCTGCTTTGGTTAGACCCCATCTTGAATACTGCGTCCAGTTCTGGGCACCCCAATTCAAGAGGGATATTGATAAGCTGGAGCAAGTCCAGAGGAGGCCGACCAAAATGTGAGAGACCTGGAAACCATGCCCTATGGGGATAGACTTAGAGAGCTGGGTATGTTTAGTCTGCAGAAGAGAAGGTTAAGAGGGGACATGATAGCCATGTTTAAATACTTGAAGGGATGCCACGTAGAGGAAGGAGAGGGCTTGTTTTCTGCTGCTCCAGAGACCAGGACAAGGAGCAATGGATTCAAGCTGCAGGAAAGAAGATTCCACCTGAACCTCAGGAAGAACTTCCTGACAGTCAGGGCTGTCCGGCAGTGGAATCTGCTGTCTCGGAGTGTAGTGGAGTCTCCTTCCTTGGAGGTTTTTAAGCAGAGGCTTGATGGTCAGCTGTCGGGAGTGCTTTGAGGGTGTTCCTGCATGGCAGGGGGTTGGACTGGATGGCCCCTGTGGTCTCTTCCAACTCTACATTTCTATGATTCTATGATTCTATGATTCTATCATTATTGTAAGTTTATGACCAACATCTCTAAGGCCCTTTTCACACAGCATTTTCCATGCAAAAGAGGGCCTGGAGCATCTTGTAATTGTGAGGAGCGATCCGCATGACACACTCACAATCATGCGATGCTCCAGGGGCCGGCAAGTGCCGATCGCGCACCTTTTCATTTTCGGCTAGAAGCCGAAAATGATGCACAATTGCACATTGCTCCCGGGCCCCGTGCTCACCTACCTGGCGTGCGGAGCCTCCGGAGCCATGCCAGTCGCACTTCCTGCCCCAGCGCAGCCTGGGAAATTCCCAGGCTGTGCTGCGGAAGGAAGAGGCGGGGCTCTCGCACAAACAGGCAGCTCTTGCGGAGCCAAAGGACCCCAGATGCGAGAGCCTTCTCTGGAGGCTGTTTGTGTGATCCTCACACCCCAGCGCCGGAAGACGGTAAGGTGCGTAAAGGGCCTAAAACAGGAATCAATCCTTTGGAAGAAATGTTTTGGAAACCTGAAATATCAGAAGGTAGCCAAATTAACTTCACAACAAGGATATTTACTCCTACCCTTTTAATCCAAATTTGTATTCTTATAGTAGGTACTTCACAGGAACACTTCCTTTTCACTTAAAATTCTTTTCCTATCCCAGGCAGTCTGTAGTCCAAACTTCTGGGGTGGGCAGTTTGTGAGACAAAAAGGACATGAAAAAGCAGAGAGGGGCTGAGACAGTTCTACGTTTGTATTTAGGAATTATGAAGCGTGGTCCCATCTAAGTTTAGCACTGCTGAGTTCAATTAAGCTTTCTTGAAATTAAGTGTTCAAATGATTTCAGCCTTGAAGTAAATCCTACACATATCTGGTTGAAAGTAAATTCTATTATGTTAAATAGAGCTTAGTTCTACAACAGCAAGAATAGGATTGCAGTCTTATGACATTCTGAGACAGGGCTGGGCGTGTGTGTGAGAAGTGGACAATATTGTTGCTGGTTATTGTTGTGTGCCTTCTAGTCATTTATGCTGATGGGTAACACTACGACAAACCTATCACAGAGTTTTCTTGGCATGATTTGTTCAGAAAGGGTTTGCCTTTGTCTTCCTCCCAGTCTGAGAGAGTATGACTTGCCCAAGGTCACCCAATGGGTTTCCATAGCCAATCATGGATTCGAAACCCTGGTATCCAGAGTCATACTCCAACACTCAAATGACTTTACCACTCTGGCTCACAATATTATGGAAATGTAAAGCTGGAACATTTAAAACGTTGAGAACTGAAGCAGAAAGACTTTTTTAAAGTTTAGATTTAACATCAATTATACATCACAAAAAACAAACAAACAAAAGAATGTGTTGCATATTACCATATTTATATGGTTTTGAAAGTCTAAACCTGAATTTGAAGGAAAATTATGTGCCAGTGAGGAACATTTGATTGCTAAAATGCACAAGTTATTGTTAAAAACAGAAACAGAAGATGAGCAAGTAAAAGATTACATGGTTGCTGCCTCTGAGTGTAGTGGAGTCTCCTTCCTTGGAGGTTTTTAAGCAGAGGCTTGATGGCCATCTGTCGGGATTGCTTTCAGGGTGTTCCTGCATGGCAGGGGGTTGGACTGGATGGCCCCGTGGTCTCTTCCAACTCTACATTTCTATGATTCCTATGATTCTATGTTAAATGGGCATAAAATGTGGGTCATCATATTCAAATAGAACAATGGGAAAGAATGTATTCAAGAGATATATACTTTAAAGTATGATCTTAGAAAGAATTTCTGTAAAATGATGTAGAGATGGTCATTAACACTAGAATGATTGTCTAAAATGTGTGAAGATTCTTCAGATTTTGTTGGAAATGTAAGCAAAAAGAAGGGACTTTTTCACATGTGGTAGACCTGTGAGAAGCCAAAGAAATTCTGGGTGATGATACACAGATTAATTGAAGACATCTTGAAGATAAAGATTCAGTTGAAACCTGAACTTCATCTACTGGGATTGATAGATAATCAGATTGACAAGAACTTGGGAAGAATCTTTCAACATGTGATTACAATTGCCAGAATACTTTCTGAACAGAATTGGAAAGACGTGGCTAGTTGGTCTCAAGAAAACTGGCTGATGAAGTTGCTAGACATGGCGGAAATGGATAAATTAACTATTTTAATTAAAAAGGATCTTTGGGTGAATTTAAGAATGATTGGGACAAACTGATTGTCTACTTAATGAATTCTATGGAGGAGAAAGTGAATTTTTGGTTTTGAAGATAAAACTAGTGGTTATTACTATTAGTTATTACTAATCTGCAGTAGCATCTGATAATGATATAAGTAGAAGAAGTATAATTTATATGTTATTATTGGGCCAACAGTTGGTGAGCTGGAAGTCATTTATACATACAGGACTAATAGAAGAATCCATGACAGTAGATATTAAGACAGTGATTTTGCAAAGGATTTAAAATGTGAGTGGAGCTAGAAAGGAGACGGTTGCACTACTGAGGTACATTTGAAAATATGTCAACTGCTGGTGATGGTAGCATTACCTTCTTGCTGCTGCTGCTGCTGCTATTGTTGTGTGCTCCAAGTTGTTTCCATCTTATGGCGATCCTAAGGCAACTCTATCATAGAGTTTCCTCAGCAAGATTTGTTCAGAAGGGATTTGTCATTGTCTTCCTCTGAGGTTGAGAGAGAGTAAGTTGCTCAGGGTCACCCAATGGGTTTCCATGGCAGAGCAGGGATTTGAACCCTACTCTCCCAGAGTCCCAGGTCAACACCCAAATCAGTACACCATGCTGGCCCTTTGCTTCACATTATTACTGCCACCTCAAAAATGGTGATTGAATGTATCATTAGTCATAGCAGAATCAAGAACTAAAATTAAGATGATTTTTTTCCCTAAAATTCTAAAAGGTACTAACAACGTACATTTTTCAAGCTAAAATGTGAAGATAGAGAATTTCAGTTTTTAAATACTTTTGTGTTTAGTCTTTGAAAGTTAAAGGCCCTTCAGACAGACTAGGATCACATAGTTCTACATTATGAGGGACAAACTTTCATTTAAACTTTCAAGCAAACCACAGTTCCTTCTTATCTGAATGTGGGAAACTGCCATTTGCTAAAACCATAGTGAGTCAAGTATAATCAAGTTAAATCATGGGTTAATATTCTGGTTTGAATGAACTGTAGTTTATTGTACTCAGATGTAATGAGAAACTGCAGTTTATTCAGAATTTCAAATGGAAGCACTAGCATGCCTCCCTTTGCAGGCAAGGAAGAAAACATAGTTTGGAACTCACAAGACTGAGATGAAAGCATGCTCATTTCCACAGTAGTAAATCATGGTTTAACATTTCATCTGCAACAAGCCTAAATCCTGTGCCAAGTTCAATTAGCCACTGGCATATAGTGTAGTTCTGCAATGATTTGATCCACATTTAATTAGTAAATGCAACATAGTTCTAATGAATAGTCTTTGCCTGAGATTAAAGGCTAATAGTAGTTTCAGACAGTGTGCAGTGTGCAGATGCATTAATCCTTTATGTATTCAGGGACCCAATTTCACTGCCCTCTGCTAATCAACATTCAGGAGAGACTGTCCAGTTTCTGCTGCCAGCTCAGGCAAGGTAATGAACCCTTTCCCCACCTCAAAACTCTGCACATCAAAAGCCTACTCCAAATGAAAATAAAATCCACAGCATTGTTACTTCCCTTGCTTAGCTTGGTTCAACAGTTTTGGTCTCCTGTTGGCAGTGGAACAATCAGCACTGAAAGGTACACAGAGTTCTTGACCCATAGCAATACATGTCAATATAACCTAATCTAAAGTATCAATAAATTCAATTGTTTCAGAGCCCTAAACAAAACTATTTTGTGGTTTTGAAATGCACAAAAGGAAGGATACCCCAGTTGTTTTTACAAAGAGATGAATGTAATATCTTCCACTTAAATGTTTTGCTTATAAGGCAGTACGTTAAATTTAGTTGCAATAGGATAATTGGCAATTGAGGACACTTCCTCTACATGCAAATTCCTACAGAATATCTGAGAATGGAGATAAGAAAATTGTTTTCAATGTTTTCAATGTCCAGTTCTGGGCACCTCAATTCAGTAAGGATATCGACAAGCCAGAATGTGTCCAGAGGAGGGCGACCAAAATGGTGAGGGGTCTGGAAGCCATGCCCTATCAGGAACAGCTCAAGGAGCTGGGTATGTTTAGTCTGCAGAAGAGAAGGTTAAGAGGAGATATGATAGCCATGTTTAAATATTTGAAGGGATGCCATGTAGAGGAGGGAGTGGGCTTGTTCTCTGCCGCTCCAGAGATTAGGACAAGGAGCAATGGATTCATGCTGCAGGAAAGGAGATTCCACTTGAACCTCAGGAAGAATTTCCTGATAGTCAGAGCTGTCCGGCAGTGGAATGTGCTGCCTCAGAGTGTGGTGGAATCTCCTTCTTCGGAGGTTTTTAAGCAGAGGCTGGATGGCCATCTGTTGGGAATGCTTTGATGGGTGTTCCTGCATAGCAGGGAGTTAGACTCGATGGTCCCTGGGGTCTCTTCCAACTCTATGATTCTATGAGAACTGAAGGTGTGTGGATTCACCATCAGTCAATTAGTTATTTTGTTGTGTTACTATCTCTGGTATAAATGGGATTTGCAAGTTTTGAAGGGACAGCCTTCAGATGTGTTTCAGTTGGTAAAATTATGGGACAAAATGGATTTGGTGATTTCATCTGGGATTTATTTCACTATTTGAAATAATAAATAACAATGGTGGTGTGAAATGTTTATGGAACTCTAAATATGAGACTGCATTCTGCCAGAAAGAGAACCACAAACTAGAAGCAGGTCTTTGGAGCTGGATGTCCTGATGCAGAGCAGCTGATTACAGTTTACACAATTGTGCACAATCGTTGGGGGAACACTAGTAGGACAAGCACAGACTCTTCAATTTGCATAGCTGCACAGGTCCCTTCCACAACTTACCTTTTCTTGGCTCTAGGGCACAGGGATCACGCAAGAAGCCTCTTGTGAGAGGCTCTTGTGTTCCCGCTGCTTCAGCTCTACAGCTGTTGCCAGCTGGCAGGCAACATAAGCGCTCCACCTCTTCCTTCTGTAGTGCAACCGGGCATCTTCCCAGGCTGCACTGGGGGAGGAAGCGTGAGCGCTGCGGCCCTGGACACTCCACATGCACGGTAAGTGCACACGGGGTCCTGGAGCAATGCGTGATCGCGCACCATTTTCGGCTACAAGCCGAAAATGAAATAGTGTGTGATCGGCGCCTGCCAGCCCCAGTAGCATCACACGATTGCGAGGACATAGTCTGAAATGCTCCTCGCAATCACGCGATGCTCCGGAGGCTCTTTCGCATGGCAAATGCCGTGTGAAAAGGGCCACATTGTTTTTGGTGTCAAGGAATGAGGACCTGCCTACTCATTGTTCACGGCTACCAATTATGGGAACCTCTCCTAGAGGTAACAGTCCATATCCAGAAATGATTGAGTGCTGAATTAGACAGAAAAATAATTTCCTACATATCAAGTATAAGAAAACAAAACACAGTATTTCCTCAGTTAAGCCAGATGAACAGAAAAGCACAGGCTAGTTAATAGAAGGAACAGTGTTTGACCTCTTAACTTCACACAAGCTGTCATTTGCCAATTGCGATGGAAATGGATGACAGAGGGTCAGAAAGAGGTCATTAACACACACGTTCTTTTATTCAAAGCTTCCCTGCTTCCCAAACCAATTCCTTTTCAAAGAAATCATTTCCATTGCACTTAATCCTAATATTTGGAGAACACTTTTGTCTGTGACTTGCTACTTCAAGAACAAGGAGACTTGAGTCCAAGGGCCAGGGCTACACTTTCAAAGTCAAATACAGGCCTGAGAACCTCAGATGGCTCTTCTGCACAACAAAAGGTGTGCAGAGGATGAGTGAGCCTTAATCCTTCCATTGGTTGCCTCTAATTGCCTGTACAAACACACACACTATCTACTGCCTGACACAGCAACCATGCCTTTGGGAACCCTAACAGAGGAAGAACATCTGGGTGGGTTCCAGTGGGAAAGTGGAGAGAAGTGAACCCTTCCATAAACATGTATCTTCTTTCTTGCAAGTCATGTCCTCCAGTATCCAAGTCCAGCTTTGAGCAGAAAACAGTGATCAAACTTCCCAGACTTTTGTTGAACACCAAAGGCCAAGGAGGCCTCTGTGATTTTTAGCTGCCCTTTTGACACCTCCAGCATAACAACTGGCTTACGTATTATACACAGTGGTTCTTACTTGCCATCACGTACAGTTCAGGACATAGGTTTCCCATTCCATATAAAAATAGAGGGTGGGGTTATTTGATGTTTGTGCAATGAAAATTAGAACCAAGACCCAAGATTAGGTTGAAATGTCCCTTATCAGAGAACTGATATTAAACAATTGTTAAGAGCTGTTACTGGACCAAATAGTTTTCCATACGGCAGTTATGTTTGACTTCAGGGAGGAAATACATCCTGGAAAAAAAAACAACAACACTTTGTCTTTTGGCATCTGCATCTGCCATCTAAACTCATTAAATTTATTTCACATACTTGTAAATAGCCAGGCAGTTAGCTTGCTAAAGTTTAAGGGTCACTGGTTTCAGGGTCACTGGTTTCCATTAGTTTCTGTGATTCTGTGTGGAAATGTTCTCCTTAGCTACTTTTCATTAAGGAGTTTCTGACAGTCCAGTGGTTGCTCCTGTCTGATCCTTCCAATTCTAAACAGGGGACCAATTCCATGTCTTAAACACATGGTCTTCAACAGTGAAAGAACTGACTTGCTACGCACAAAGACAGTGCTTTACAAGCAAAATGACAGGAGTCTTCACTGGTGGATTATCACAACTGCACCTGTGTGTTCAAAGTGATTCGTTGGGAACACAACCTCACCAGCTCCTTCAGTATAATTTGTGTGTGCTTGTATGTGCCTTCAGGTCATCTGTCAACTTATGGTGACATCATGGAATTCACAGAGTTTTCTTAGGCAAGGAGTATGCAGAGGTGATTTTGCCAGTTCCTTCCTCTAAAATATAGCCCACAGCACCTGGTATGCATTGACAGTCTCCTATCCAACTACTAACCAGGGCTCACCTTGCTTAGCTTCCAAGATCAAACAGGATCTGGTGTCTCTTTAGGGTACTTAGACCCCCCCCCAATTACAATTTAGCTTCTTCCAAAAAAGAACCAGTTCTATAAAGACTAGCGAAAAGGTGGAATTATTTAGATTTTAACACAAAATCTGTAGTCACAAACCTTTTCTAGGAAACAAGATTGAGAGTAAGTCCACCAGTTCTGCATTGCCAGAATGCTATTGCCCAGTTATTTACGCATTTACTCTGTTTGTATTTTCCATAATTAAGAATCCCAATAGTTCAATGAACATTGTTATCTAAGTTTTACAGTTATCTAAGTATTACAGTAAGGGCCCCTTCCCAAACTGCAAACCCCAGGATTCCATAGGATGTTGAAAGTGGAACAATAGCACTATAACAGTCTAGTGTGGAAATGGCCTGAGACCAGACTCTGCATTGTGAAAAGTTTTGTCTACAGCCTACTCCAACCCTTTTCACTCTTCACACTGAAAGCAAGGTTACAATCCAGCCTCAAAAACAGAAGACATACAATAGAGAACACAGTAAAATCTCACCTATAAGCTGAAGCCTGCTGTAGTTGGTATAAGTACAGGCATGAATAACAGTAATTTTTCTTTCTTTATCTTCTTCTTTTATTTGAAACATTTTTTAAAGAAATAATACAGTCTCAAATATATAAAAATAGTTAAGCTTGCAAAGCATACACTTCTTCATTCCTTAATTTAAAAAAAATGTCTAGAGGAACAAAATGTATTTTTTTTCTGAAATAAATTGATAAAGCTGGTGTATATTCACTGAGAAACAAGTCTGTTTTTGTTTTGTTTTTTTCAAGGCAGCAAGACAATGGTCTGTGAATGCCAAAAAGTCGTGTATAAGCTTCTGGGTCATGCACTCCTTTCCTCTTTGTTCCTTTTCTCTTCATGTACTGTAAAATCTTACCTTTCTCCATGGTTTCTGACAAATAATAGTTAGGTGTTACATTTTAATAATCAAGCAAGAGTTTCCATTTGCCCACCAAACCACCATCAACCTGATTTACCCTCTTATTTGCAGGGCAAATGGAAACCATAGCTTTCTTGTTTACTTGTAACAGCAAATAATAAACTTGATGTAAAAGATGAAGGCAGAGAAAGAATAGAGCGGTACACAGGAAGAGAATGAAAAGAGGGCAGAAGGAACACCTGAGCCTGTGGATGTTTCACATAACACCAAACAAGAAGTTGAAAAAGTTAATTTCTTTACTCCAGCTCCAGAATCCCTTAGCCACCCTGTCATGACTTTGCCCATACCACAATCATTTCTCTAGAGGACTCTGAGGCCATTTCCACACGAGTCTGTCATAGCGCGATGATTCCACTTTCAATCTCCTATGGAATCCCGGGGTTTGCAGTTTAGGGAGGGGCCAGGCATCCCCTCCCGAAACTGCAAACCCCAGGATTCCATAGGAGGTTGAAAGTGGAATCATCGCGCTATAACAGACTCGTGCGAAAATGGCCTGAGAGTTGGGAATTTGAAAAAGTAATTTTTCCAAGTTCTGTTCCAAAGTATGTTTGAAGTATTTGTGTGGCTATAGCTTTCATACTTCAATAGTCCATACTCCATCTGCCTCCCCCTGGCATGAATTGATTCCCCAATCAATAAAAATGAAAAAAAGAGGAAGGTTTGCAGTGAACATCCAAAGTATGCTAATCCCAGGTACTTTCTCATGTAGCACAAAGTTAGAGCAATCTGTTTGGAGAGCTCTCCTGCAGTGCAGTCATCTGGACTGGGCTTAGAGATCTAGGCAAGCGTGTGCACCTGTCAAGGTTTTTTCCTCTTCCAAAGTGGTTTCAGTTGCCAAGAAGGCAGCTCTCCAAATTACATCCATGGTTTGTTACAGTGTGAACTTCATTAAAGACAGGAAGAGAAGAACAATCTTGTTCTGTTTACAAGGATAATTACTATGGCAGCCTCTAGGGGGCTCCATTTCATAGAAAAAGGAAACAGAAAAATGCTGCATAAAAGGACTTTTGCGGTCATCCTACATAGAACCAAATCCCATTGGATTTAAACCAGAGTTGGCAAAGAACTTCTTGGGCCTCTTCTTTTACCCTTCATTCCCTAACCCACCCTCTCCATGGCAGCCTTGAAAGAGCAATGGTTATGGTTACTGAGCATTATGAACTTGATGAATTTACACAGCATAACAACCAGGCAAAGCCCATACGTGGAGATGAAAGAAGAGAAAAAGTGTACATTTTCCTGGGATTGGAACATCTAGAAGTCCCAAAATACCAAGAGGCTTGGCCTTGTCCACATCCCTATTACTACGAGAAAGAGAAATTGAAGATAAATCAAAGATCACTACAAAAAATATTTATATGAAGTTTTTATACATTTATTGTCCAGATTCCCTTTCACACTAGAGAATGATAGCACTATAACTCTGCTTTAATTGTAATGGATCCATCCTGTAGACTTCTGAAATTTGCAGTTCAGAATGGGGTCTTTAGAATTCAAACTTCATACCCCAAGATTCCATAGGATGCAGCCATGACTGTTAAAGTGGTATCACAGTATTATAACTGTGTAGTGTGAAAGGGCCCATCATCTTGCGAGATCTCCTGGAGCCAATCAAAGGAAGTATTAGAAGAGTTTCAAGCAATATTCTAAACTGGCCCTCCTAACTCAGCCCTGATATAACTCTCTTTTCTAGAATAGAAAGAATGTGATTATATCAGACTGAGAAACAGAGGGTTTTCGGGGGTTTTTGTTTTGTCTTTAACCAAGACCCTTTCCACCCGTTACCGTTTTCCATTGCCATCCTGTTGCAATCCTGGCAGTGCCATTGCTGGGATGCGACCACAGCCTGAATGCACCCCTCCACATCTGGCTAGCTGCCTGTGGAAGGGTAGCGTGAGGGACATGCTCCTTCCTTCCATGGTGCAGCTGGCCACTTCCTGTTTTGTATTGGGGAAGGAAGTACACAGATCATGCTTCTGCCATTTCTGTACAACCACTGGCAACAGGAGCATCACATCATTGGCGCCCATTACCAGTAATGGAATATCCCATGATTGCTATGGGTGAGGTTGTGTTGGCAGTGGGACCATGACAATGTCATGCGAAAGCATGACTTGTGGACTGGTAGCAACGCATCCCCATCAAGGGACCGCAACATCATGTGGAAATGGCCATAGTCAATCCTATCAATAACTACAAGTCCCAGAATTCTTTGTGCATAGAGAGGAAGGAAAGGTCTATGATAAGAAAGGGTAAGACAATGGGAGCAAGGGTTGTAGCTTCACAAGAGTGGGGAAAGTAGGACCTAGGTCCATATGTGCCCCTCCTCAGCTCTTTCTGTGGTTGTCAACCCTTCTAGACTACCTGGCAACACATCTGGAAGCCTAGAGGAGTGGGAATTTACATAAAAATACATCTGTTTTTCAAACCAGGGCCATTTCCACACCAGACTGTTATAGTGTGATTATTCCACTTTCAACATCCTATGGAATCCTGGGATTTGCAGTTTAGGAAGAAGCCTTTGAAGATTCCCCAGGATTCCATAGCATGTTGAAAGTAGAATAATCACGCTATAACGGTCAAGTGCAGAAATGTCCCAGAAGTAGAATTCCAACCACTTCTTTCCCAGACCCAGAAAAAAGGCCTTCAGACCTGCTGCAGTGGCCCAGTTCACCGCAGGATTAGTGGCCCCTGGATAAATGGTCTAATTCAGTCATAGTTTTGAATCAACTTTGGATAATGTCATCTGTACATCGATGCACAGATCTGAAGTGACCAATAACAATTGCTTTAGTCAGAATAGGGAGATTAGAAGACATCAGAAGATATTGTTGTATTTGATAATGGCAGCGAGATTGACATATGCTCAATATTGGAAAGAAAAGAAAATTAACTTAGAAGAATGGAAATTAAAAGTCCTGGATATGGTAGAGTCTGAAAAATTAGTAAACTCCTTGAAAAATAAACCTATCCAGAACTTTGAAAGGGAATGGAAAGGAGTAATGGATTGGTTAAAAATATAAATGTATGATAGGATGAAAACAGGAATCTTCTTTTCTTTTCTCTTCTGTAAATAGAAAATAAGGTTGATTTCACCTGGGAAATATAAATATGGAAGTGGTGGGGGGAGGTGGATATATCCATCAATAGATGTATATCCATTCTGTTTTTATGTGTGTGAAATATCAATAAAATTTTCTTTAAAAACAACAACAACAATTGTTTTATACTTCATTTGCTCCTAAAATATGATACTACAGCTTTGAAAACTTCAAAAACCTTCTGAAAGTCTAAAGGAGCCCTGGTGGTGCAGTGGTTAAATGCCGGTACTGCAGCCACAAGGTTGTGAGTTCAATCCTGCAGGGCTCCAGGTTGTCTCAGCCTTCCATCCTTCCGCAGGTCAGTAAAATGAGTACCCAGCTTGTTGGGGGCAATTAGCTAACACATTGTAAACGCTTAGAGAGCACTTAGCTGATAAGCAGTATAGAAATACACATGCTATTGCTATTTCACAACTGTCACACATATATCTGGGTTTCCTTTTGCAGTGTTGCACCAGTTTACTTTTGGAAAAGAATATGACCTACTCCACTTACATCATTAAATGAAGTTTCCATGTAACTAAGCTTCTTGCCTCTAACTTTCAGTGTGCAGTGTCCACAGTCTAACCAGCTTTTTGTAAGTGATTGGCAGAAACTAATGATAGTTCCAACAAGCTAGCATTCATCAGCAGTTGCTAGTGTTCTACAATGGGGAAAGCACAGTTGAGCCATCAAAATATATTTGCCTGTGCAGGATGAATTTGCAAGGCAAACTGATTTTGAGTGCCTAATTAATGATCTTGCAATGAAAAAGCCAGCCCTTTCACTCTGCCTATTGGTAGGGCTGGCCCTGTTTGAGGCTACTATATTATACAAGCTTTCTTCTCTTCCCCGTGCCTCCTGTTTTGCTTAAAATCTGTTCTGAAGACTTCCTTAGAACTCCAGTGCTTGCTGTTTTTTAACTTTAAGTATAGGTTTTGCCATTTTTCTTATGGATAAAAATTTACATATTGCAAATTATTACTAGGCTATTAACATTATTATCCTATGAAGGCAGGCTGGGAAAGCTCATCCCTGTGCTAAAAAATACAGTCAGCACTCCACATTTGCGAGTTTGACTTTCACAGATTTGATTGTTTGCAAGTTTCTCTGCCCCCTGCCCACTGCCTCAGCCACTTCTTTTCCAGGGAAACCTCCTTTCTGAATAGCTCAGATGAGGAAGGTCATGCAGCCCTTTAAAAACCCATCTCTGGTCCTTCTCTTCCTCTACTAGCTGCTGCCTCACCAGCTAAGGATGGTTCGCAGCCCAGTTTCTCAGCACCACAAACCTTCTCCCAATGTCCCCACCTACAGTCAAGGAAGAAGATGGGTTGAGAGAGGAAGTATAGGGCCACCGTGCTGACCCATTCCCCTTCCCTCTCCTTTTCCTGACCTGGTTTGGACCCTGGGTGCCAGCTCTCCCCACCATGCCTTGGTCCCCTTCCCACAGACACAAATTTTGATATTTGCATTTTCCCATTTTTTTGCAAGGGTCCTGTACCCCTAACCCTAGCAAATGTGGAAAAGGGCCAGCTGTATTTGAATAAACGCTTTAAATATCAGACAGAAGAACTCGAAGATTGTATGGAGCCTGAATGCAGAAACCTGTCAGTCGACAACAATGCTAATGATACTCTTGGGAATACACAGTATATTGTCGAGAGCATAAATCATATTGAACATCACTTCTGAGTTATTATGTGGCACTAAATTCAAAGGGCTACAAATCTTTTATAGAAAGTCCCATTCTTCCAGGAGTTTGTTTAATATCAAATTTTATGCGTGTGTTTATTTTTGCTTGTTGCTGCTGATAACACCACTTGCTGGTATAGTGAGTGTGATGATCTTTCATCTCTAATCCTTCATAGTAAATTGGACAGAGAAGTCTTGATGCCAAAGGGACATGTGGCTCATTACTAAAACTCTAGGATGGAATGTTCCATTTTTGTGCCAAATGAACTGAATGACAGGTCTGTAACTCCAGATTAAAGCAAACACCCATTTTATTTTCAAAGATGGCAAAAAGACATCCAATGAAATCAATGAACATTCTGCGTAATTAGGCAACCAGCCCTCTGAAGTGTGACTAGCACATGTTCAATTTTTAGTTACAATTATTTCCTGTGCAAACTTGGAATATTCTCAAAATCAGACATGACTCTCCTTCCTCTTTGCATGTGCAGAAGGAACTAGCAGTGCTGGGGGTGGGGTGGGGGCTAATTCATTGTAACTCAGTTCTGCAAGTTGGCTAACACCTGCAAAGCCTGAACAGACCTTCTGACTTTCTTTTTGGCAAATGGGCAGAATTAAGGATTATGCTGTAACCCACACAATGGAAAAAGAGGTATTTGAGTGAGTTCTGCAGTATGTCTTTTTGCTGTAGTTTCATCTTTCTTCACTGTCAATCCAATGGTAATGCACTGAACTGGGAACAAAGAAAACTCTAGGTGTATGTACTTGTCACGTGTCTTTTAATATAGGACTGAGCTCCATCTTCCTCGCCCAGACTGAAGGCCTGGCATTGATTATACAAGAGGAGTAACAAACAAAGCATAAACCCATTTCAACTTCTTTGTCTTTGTCCATGGCAAACCTCAGATTTTATGCAGGAAAAGCAACCTTTCATTTCTTTGAGATTTGGACCTTTGGAAAAGTTCCTGCCCATGATTCTGGGTGTTATAGTCCAAGGTGCCAACATTTCCAACCTCTGTTGAGATCATCAAATCGCTGAGATCACCCTATAACCTTCTGTAATGCTATTTGGCAATGCATGGCCACAGTATGTTATCACTTAAGTATTTTAGAGCTATCCCTGTAAGCTTCTCCAATTCGGACAGAGAGTGGGGATCCTGCTGGTGAAGTGTTATTCCAGGTCCCTTGTCTGCCAGAAGCAATGTCTCTTGGGATTCAGGGCAAAACTTTTTCAGTGCTGGCACCACAGAAGCTCCTGGGATGTCTGCTGGGATACCTCATTGTTAGAATTTATGCAGAGATCATTTCCATTTTCTCAGACATTTTAAGCTGAAGTGTTGAAATTGAGGCTGCAAGATTTATTTATTTTTTACTATTCTGTTATTAGCTGGGGATTTATTTATTTTAGAGATTTGTGCTATGTTTCTTTGTACCTTAATGAAGATTAATAGAAGTATAATAGTATAATAGTATAGTGGTGTCTAGCTCAAGGGAGGTAATGGTACCACTCTATTCTGCATTGGTTAGACCTAATTTGGAATACTGTGTACAGTTCTGGGCATCTCAATTCAAGAAGGATATCAACAAGATGGAACGTGTCCAGAGGAGGGCAACCAAAGGGTGAAAGGTCTGGAAGCCATGCTTTATGAGGAACGGCTTAGGGAGCTGTGTATGTTTAGTCTGCAGAAGAGAAGGTTAAGAGGAGGTATGATAGCCATGCTTAAATATTTGAAGGGGTGTCATGTTGAGAAAGGAAGTGGACTTGTTTTCCACTGCTCCAGAGACTACCTGAACCTCGGGAAGAACTTTGCTGATGGTCAGAGCTGTCCATCAGTAGAATATGCTGCCTCAGAGTGCGGTGGAGTCTCCTTCTTTGGAGATTTTTAAGCAGAGGCTGGATAGCCATCTGTTGGGAGTGCTCTGATATATGTTCCTGCATAGCAGGGGGTTGGACTGGATGGCCCCTGGGGTCTCTTCCAACTCTATGATTCTATGATTCTATAATATTTGCCTTTAAGATTCCAAACCAAACAAAATGTGCAAGATATATCTGGAAATATCTGGTAAAATATTAGAAGTGTTTCAAACAAATTACATCTTTCACCAAACAAATGAACAGAATTCAGCATAAGCGCAAGCAAGCTAATATGACAAAAGTAGATTAAAAACAGTTTCAAAACAGTCATAGAATCTTGTGTAGGGCTGTTATGTAGTGCTCATTGCTTCTTGTGTCATAAAGCAGCCAAATCCAAAAACACAATGCCAGTGCATTCATCAGTGACATTCCAGGCCAGCCACAAAGATAAGTCAAGGGCAAATTTGTTACCAGACAACTCTTATGTGAAAGACAAAAATCTCTCTTTTTTTCCTATGGAAAAAAAGGCAGGTGACATCATTTCTCACCAACCCCAAGGTCTTTGTCTGTGTGCCCCTAGAGAAAATTATGGATTTCTGTTTCAGAGCTGTGAGACAGAAAGCTAATTTTTCACTGAATTCATGCAGTAAGGGAGAAGTAATCCAGGAACAGGCAGAAGAAAAGACACTTCACATCTCTTCCAGCAGGATTTGGGTAATGGTTCCCACATGTCAAAGGCAGACTCTGGGCTTGATGGGTCATTTATTTGGGCAAACAAGCAATCCTATCCAGAAAGAACAATTTCCATTTTACATGCATAAATCAAATCAGGAAAAAAAATCAGGACCAGTCTAAATCCCTGTTGTAACAACATGTTGGGGGGAGGGATAAATTGGGTTGATCAGACCATAACTGTGAGTTAGCACATAGCATGTCTTATGAATCATATTTCTTTCATTTCTATACAGCATGAGTGGCAACTTCAGTGAGCCTAGAAGTCCATGTTCTACTCTGAGAACATGCCCCTTTTTGCAAAGGGATACAGACTGCCAAGAAACAAAGCACAAAATTGGAAATGGTTGGAAGTTTTCTGCTTTTGCAAAATAGGCACTTTTATATCTAAGAATGCAGAATGCCCTGCAATCTATTAAAAAAGTGAATTGTCACTCATAAGGTACTTCCACACAACACAGAGCACTATGATTTCACTTTAGCTGCCAAGGTTACATCCTATGGAATCCTGGGGTTTATAGTACAGTGAGGCACTAAGGTTCTCTGGCAGAGTATTCTAACTATTCCTCCTTAAATTGCAAATACCAGGATACCTTATGACGTTGAGCCTGTACTTGATGTCCTTGGAGGTGAAACAGTTAAATTGGGTTCTACTGCAGCAGTAGCAACCTACCATTTACTCCCATTTCATATCATGAGGTTGTGTTTATTACAACACACCATTTAGCAGTTAAACTGTTTTAAATTTAGCCATTAATGGCCAATTGCAAAAACAGCAATCACAGACAAGGCTTCATCAAATTCACTGCAGTGCAGTATCCCAGGTGGAAAAGTGACCTTTCAGTTTCTCCTGCGAGTCTATTTCTGTGGCTCGCTCACAAAACCAGACACAGTTCCTTTGTATTGGATCAAACTCTCCCATCAATAGGCACTAGAAGGGAGGATGGATACAGCCTGGCTCAGTGTATTTCTTGTGCACCTGTTGTGTTTTTACAAGCTATACAATGTTACACTGTCAGTGCAGCAATCAGTGGACTGCCTTGAATATTACACCTAAAGAAACACAACCAAGCTGGTTTTGGGAAATGCTTTTTCTCAGGTCTTACTGATTTTGTGGTGTACACAAGTAGCAGTGGAAAACTGTTTCTTCTGAGAAAGGTGGACATAGGCCATTTCTGCACTACACTCAAGTATTCCACTTTCAACATCCTATGGAATCCTGGGGTTTACAGTTTAGAGAGGGGCTGGCCGGCCAGCCCCTTCCTAAACTGCAAACCCCAGGATTCCATAGAATGTTGAAAGTGGAATAATCTTGCTACAAGAGTGTAGTACGGAAATGGCTATAAAGGACTGATAGCAATACACCTGGGGGTTACACTGAAATAGTAGCAGAGTTGGACATTCGTCCCACTTCAGCAGCTCTAAATGTTTTTGCAGTTATCTGAATGTTTGTCTTTCCCATCTAAAATGTTCAAGATGGCTCATAAGATTTTGTAAAAAACAAAAAAGAATAAACCAACTCTAAGCAGCAGAACCTGCATAAAAACCTCATTGAATATCTCAAAAGAAGAATATCCTGCCTATGTGACCTTTGCTGACATCAAGCTTTCCACCCAAAATGTCTTTGAAGTGTACTAAGCACCTGATGCTAGAACAAAGTGTTCATATACTGCAAAACTGAGAAAATCTTCAGGGATATTTAGTTCAGGAATGTAATCTATGATTCTGCCAAGTGTATCCTCATGCTACATGGTGTCAAGGGTTTTGCATGATCTTCTATAGCACGTGGAAGAAACTGGTCTATGTCTGGGACTACCCCAAATGCAGTAATAAATTGACCCATGTTAGTTCAGATAATGAGACTAATTAGATCAGAAGTTTCATTCCAACACGAGAATGCAGTGGAAGGTGAAAAGAACATACTGCATTTCTAGGTGGAATGAGGAAACACTTTGCATGCCTTCTTCCTGGTCTGTTGAATTAGTCAGCGACAGCAGCATCCTCCAACACATTTTCTCAGAAACAGAATTTTCTCTTTATTTTAACTGATCGTATTTTGTGTACAATACAGTGAAATCATATGATAACAAAAGAACTCTATATAGGTCTACGCAGGAGCAAGTCTCCCTGACTTCGGTGGGACTTCTTCTCAAGTATGTGAGTGTATAACTGCAACTGAACCCAGCTTAAATCCATCTTGAGTTGTGTATTATGCTGCAAATTTACTTTCTTTGAATGTACAGGACATAAAAAACCCCTAAAACTAGCTTTGATTCTTTGAAAGTTATGATTTGATTTTATAGTCAGATGGCTATAAACAAAACATGTGTTGAGTCAGCTCTGTCATAAAAATAATGGCATTACTGTTCCATGCTAATACAGTTCTCAGTCATATATTAATGGTTAGTCCTTGATGATCTCCAGACAAGGTCTTTTTCTCTCAAGTCAGCAAATCATTTTTCTGAGGGAAAGTCACAGATCTTTCAGTTTATATTACTTCCATCTGTTACAAAGCAATCCAGTCGAGAAGTGAGAGGAAATAAGCCATTTGCACACAAACAGAAGCAAAATATGTTGGCTATCAACTTATTTTTGTGAGCAGGGTAAGAACTGTAAGGCCTGTAAGACCTGTTTGGCATATTCTAAGGAACAAAGCATGAATGCACAGATGAGTCCTGCTCATTGTGTGCGCTACAATTTCTTACTCCAACCCTAAAGATAGGAAGAAGGAGAAGCAACCAATCCATGTGTAACATTTCAGAAAATCCATCCTTTCCATTTATTTATCTTTATGTATGTATTTATTCAGATATTTATATCTGACTCTTTATCCAAAGATCTCA
Source organism: Ctenosaura bakeri (assembly GCA_948474755.1). NCBI lineage: Eukaryota > Metazoa > Chordata > Lepidosauria > Squamata > Iguanidae > Ctenosaura > Ctenosaura bakeri. Next base: position 193,878 of record CAOLHI010000275.1, read on the forward strand.
TGGCAGCTTACAATGAAATAAACTTAAAACCATAAATAAAAACCATAAAAATTGAAATATTAAAAATATGTTAAATAGTTTTTCAATTTAAAAACAGACAGTTTAAAATTGGTTAAAACAATTATGAATAATATATGCAACCTGGATAAGATAAAGTTTGTCCCAAAAGCTTTAATAAAAAGCCAGGTTTTAACTTGGTGCCAGAATGATTCTAACATTGGTGTCAATCAGGCTTCCAGAGGGAGGCAGTTCCACAACCAAGGTGCCACCATGGAAAAAGTCCTCTCCCATGTCCTCCCACAATGTATTTCTCCTACTGATGAGAAACAAAGTAGGAACCCTCCAATAGATCTCAATTCTTGGGTAGGCATACACAGAGAGAGGTGGTCCCTCAAGTATCAGTGTCTCAAGCCATTTGGGGCTTTATTGCCAGCACTTTGAATTCAGAATGGAAATACATTGGTATCCAATGCAATTCCTTCAGAACAGGTGTCATATGATATCTGAATGGAATTCCAGTGAGCAGTCTAGCTGTTGCATTTTGCACTAGCTTCAGTTTCAAACTCGTCTTCAAGGGCAGCCTCATGTAGATTGCAGTACAGTAGCCTAACCGGGAAGTTGCCACTGCATGGACAACTGTTGCTAATTTATCCCTGTCCAGGAAAGGCTGTAGCTAGCAGGCCAGTTGAAACTGATTCCAAGCACTCTGAGCCGCTAAGTGTATCAGGGCCTCCAGTGACAAGCATGGATCTAGGAGTACTCCCATACTCTCAAACTCCTTCAGGGAGAGTTCAATCCCATCCAGGCCAGGTAAGCTACTCAATTTCTGGAGTCAAGAACCACCAACCCACAGAGCCTCTATCTTTATCAGGATTTAGCTTCAATTTATTCACCCTGATTTCAGCCCATTACAGCACCCAGACACTGCTCCAGCATCTCCACAGCCCCAACTAACTTTGATGACAAGAAGAAATAGAGCTGAGTGTTGTCAGCATACTGATAACACCCAACTTCAAAACTCCCAATGACCTCTCCTAGTGGCCTCATAGAGATATTAAACAGCACGGGAGACAGAAGTGAACCCTGTGGCACCCCACAGCACAATGGCCATTGGGCTGAGCAGGAATCTGCCATGCCACTCTCTGGAACTGACTTTGCAGATAAGAGCAGAAGCACTATAAAACAGTGCCTCCTACTCCCATCTGCCAGTAAGAGACCAAGATCAGTGGTATCAAAAGCTGCTGAGAGATCCAGGAGGATCAACTGTCTTTCCCCACTGAGAAGGTCATCAGTCAGAGTAACCAAGACTGTACCCTGGCCTGAAACCAGATAATCTATTTTCTCCAAGAATATCTGAGGCTGCCCAGTCAGCTCCTGTTCAAGCAGCTTGTTCAAATGGAGGATATTAGTGATAGGGCAGTAGGTCTCACATACCTCTGGGTCCAGGAAGGTCCTCTTTAGGAGAGGGTGAACTACAACTGCCTTCAATGCAGTAGGCATTCCCCTCTGATGCACTGAGGCATTTACCATCCATTGGACCCACCCAATCAATCAACATCTGTTAGATTTTAAGAGCCAAGATGGGCAAGGGTCAAGACTACATGTGGCAGGACAGACCAATTCAAGTGTCTTGTCCACTTCATCAGGCTGTTAACACCTGAAACTGATCCCAAGAAATTGACCAGATAGATACCTCCCTAGACTCTGCAATAACTGTGGCATTAGGTCCGAATGAATACAAATAATTTTTCGCTCAAAGTGCCTGCCAAATTTATCACAGCAGGCAACCAAGAGTTTTAATCCTGGGCTCTCAGAGTCCAACCCCAATAGGCTCTTCATCAGTTAAAGAAGCTCTGCTGGACAGTGTGCTGATGACAGAAAGCAAGAATGGTAAGTTCTTTTTGCAACCTTCACTGCCACATAGTAGGCACAACAAAACATCTTTGCTAATTTTGGGTCATATTTGCTCTGTGACCTCTGCCACTTGCACTTTAGCCTTCATCCAGCATCTTTCATTGTCTGTAGATCTTTTTGTAAAGCAAGGCACACTATAGAACTTGATTGGGCACTTGGGGCAATTGCTTCAATGACTCTTTCCATCTCACCATTCCATAATGAGACCAAGGCTTTGACAGAATCACTAGCCCTGTCTAACAGAAAACTCCACAGAGCATCCACATAAGTCTGGGGGTAGACCATCTTAATCAGTTCTCTGCCCCTAAAGGGAACCAAACTTCACAAGTGATCTGACCATGACAACATGGTTGTTATATAACACCCTCCCCACAAAAAACAGACTGTCCTCCATCCACATCCAATAACAGCAATCAAGTCTAAGTTATGCTCTTCCACATGTGTTGGACAAATGATGGACTGAGACAACCCTACGATGAAAAGATGTTGAAGTCCTCCAGAACCACAGTTCTGCAGTTCTCCAACACTACATCTGAACCCACCTCATCCAGTTCAGGCAGGGAGGCCACTGGGCAGTAAGGTCTATCAAAGCAACATACAATTTCCATCCTATTTTCGATAGATAGTGTATACCACACTTCCTCAAATCCAGATGTATTGGATTATAAATCCTATGTCCTCCACCCAGCATGTTTGTGATGAAAGTTCCACACCAATATCTTCGGAAGATGCAAAACTGAGGGGGGGGGGCTAGTCCATACAGGTTCTATTTTAAATATGCCTTCACGGACCAGAAGGTGGAAGAAGAGACAAGGGGATCGGCTATTTTAGATCTGATCCTGACCAACAGGGATGACCTAGTTGATGAGGTGGAGCTAGTGGGATGCTTAGGAGGGAATGACCATGCTCTTTTGAAGTTTATCATTCAGTAGGAAGGAGAAGCCAAGTGTAGCCAGACACACATCCTAAACTTTAAGAAAACTGATTTCTCTAAACTTGGGGAGTTACTTGCTGAAATCCTGTGGTCAAGCATACTAAAAGAGAAAGGAGTTCATGATGGATGGGAGTTTCTTCAAAGTGAGATGCTGAAGGCACAATTGAAAACTGCGCCAATAAGGAGGAAAAATGGCAGGTGTCTAAAGAAACCAGAATGGTTGACTGAAGAACTCTCAGCTGAGCTAAGTGTTAAAAGAAACATGTACAGGAAGTGGAAAAATGGTGAAACCACCAAAGAGGAATTCAATCAAATAGCCAGGAGATGTAGGGAGAAGGTCAGAAAAGCTAAAGCACAGAATGAACTCAGGCTTGCCAGAGATATTAAAAACAATAAAAAGGGCTTTTTTAGATATGTCTGTGGCAAAAGGAAAAACAAGGAAATGATAGGGTCACTGCATAGAGAAGATGACCAATTAATAACGGGGGGAAGTGAGAAGGCAGAACTACTCAATATCTTCTTTGCCTCAGTTTTCTCCCAAAAGAAGTACCCAACCTGGGGCGTGGGGAGCAGGTGAGGAAGTGAGGGAAATGCAGCGCAGAATAAATAGAGAAGTAGTACAGGAATATTTGGCTAAACTAGATGAATTCAAGTCCCCAGGGCCGGATGAATTACATCCAAGGATATTAAAAGAACTGGCAGAAGTCATTTCTGAACCACTTGCAATAATCTTTCAGAACTCTTGGAGAACAGGAAAAGTCCCAGTAGTCTGGAGAAGGGCAAATGTTGACCCAATCTTCAAGAAGGGGAAAAAAGAGGTCCCAAATAATTATCACTCGGTCAGCCTGACATCAATACCAGGAAAGATCCTAGAGTAGATCATTAAACAGTCAGTTTGTAATTACTAAGAAAGCAATGCCATGATCATTAAAAGCCAGCATGGATTTCTCAAAAATAAGTCATGCCAGACTAATCTTATCTCTTTTTATGATAGGGTTACAAGCTTGATAGATGAAGGGAATGCTGTAGACGTGGCATATCTTGACTTCAGTAACGCCTCTGACAGAGTTCCCAAGGACATTCTTGCAAAGAAGCTAGTAAAATGCAGGTTGGACAGAGCTACTGTTAGGTGGATTGGTAATTGGTTGACCGACTGAACCCAAAGGGCGCTCACCAATGGCTGGTTTTCATCCTAGAGAGAAGTGACTAGTGGGGTGCCACAGGGTTCTGTCCTGAGCCCAGTGCTATTCAATATCTTCATCAATGACTTGGATGAAGGAGCAGAGGGCATGGTGATCAAATTTGCAGATGATACCAAATTGGGAGAGGCTGCTAATACACCAGAGGACAGGATCAAAATTCGAAATGACCTTGACAGATTGGAGAGCTGGGCCAAAGCTAAAAAAATGAATTTCAACAGAGAGAAATGTAAGTTTCTGCACTTAGGCAGAAAAAATGGAATGTACAAATATAGGACGGGGGGCGCGTGGCTGGATAGCAGTACGTGTGAAAGCGATCTAGGGGTCTTGGTAGATCACAAGCTGAACATGAGTCACCAGTGTGATGCGGCAGCAAAGAAAGCCAATACAATTCTTGGTTGCATCAATAGGGGTGTGGTGTCAAGATCAAAGCAGTTAATGATACCACTTTATTCTGCATTGGTTAGGCCTCATTTGGAATACTGTGTCCAGTTCTGGGCACCTCAGTTCAAGAAGGATATCGACAAGCTGGAACATGTCCACAGGAGGCGACCAAAATGATGAAGGGTCTGGAAGCCATGCCCTACGAGGAGCAGCTCAGGGAGCTGGGTATGTTTAATGTGCAGAAGAGAAGGTTAAGAGGGGACATGATAGCCATGTTTAAATATCCGAAGGGATGTCATGTTGAGGAGGGAGTAGGCTTGTTCTCTGTTCCTCCAGAGACTAGGACAAGGAGCAATGGATTCAAGCTGCAGGAAAGGAGATTCCACCTGAACCTCAGGAAGAACTTCCTGACAATCAGAGCTGTCTGGCAGTGGAATGTGCTGCCTCAAAGTGTTGTGGAGTCTCCTTCTTTGGAGGTTTTTAAGCAGAGGCTGGATGGCCATCTGTTGGGAATGCTTTGACAGGTGTTCCTGCATAGCAGGGAGTTGGACTCAATGGCTCCTGGGGTCTCTTCCAACTCTATGATTCTATGATTCTAAACTGATGAATTTTAAGACAGGGGTAGCAAAATGCAGCCATGATGTACAGGGAGTATTTATTTGTTTACTGGTTTTTGTCTCATCTCAAGAAGAAATATTGTTTTCCAAAGTCACTCACATGAACAAGAAAGCAACCCTTTTGTTTACCATCAGGTTTCCAAACTAAAAGACAACACCCAAAAAGAAGGGGAACCAAGGGATAAGACAGAGGACCACAATTCAAGGTCAGAGCAAAGTAGTGAGTTGTTAAGGTGACATTTACATTCAGATCAGGACAAGCTGATTTTCCCCTTACTGGTGTTCTTTCACTAAATAGCAATCGATGGTTCTTGTTCCTTTGGCTGATGGATGAAGACAGCATCCTTACCCTTGGCTTCTGCAGTCACAGACTTATAAGGACTTGGAAGTGAGTGGTCTTTTAAGCCCCCTGTAGCTGCCTGTGGGATGCAACCTCTCAATGGCTTCAGGTAAAAATTGCAAAAGGAATTTTCCACATTATTATTTGAATTTTCCTGTTACTTGTTACATTGCACATTGCTTTTCCATTACTTTTTGGTTCTCTCTCTTTCTCTCTTTTTTTCTTTTAAAATTCCATCTTTAGGGGAAGAAAAATAAGAAAATGGCCTAACATTTCAAAAAATTTCCCTAAAAGTAAGAAGGAAAAGTAAGAAGCCAATGTTACACTAGAAAGCAATGCCACCAGTCATCCAATTGTAAAAAGAACACTCTCACACTCTCAGTAACCCAAAGATAACATACAACACTGCTATTTTCAATGCATCATTTCCAAGCCCTTCTCTAGGTGCCATAGTTAACGGCAAAAGCCACAGTGTGTTTTCCATTTACTCTCCAGTCCCAGGGCATGACTTTACATGCTGACTGTTTAGCATTAGTCATTTTAAGACCTGCACTAGACTTCTGATATTCCTAAGCTGAAGTTTGTTCATAGGCAGATGCATATATGCAAGCCACACTAGTGAATGGCTCATGAGGTGCTGTGAATAATTGGCCCTATCCTCCCCTCCAGCCGCCATTTGGAATCTGATTCCAGTTGGTAGAGACTGGTGTTATTGTCACCATGAATAACTGTGATGGGTCTGGGGAACAATGACATGCTTCTGTGGGATGCATGGAGTAACAGAAAACAGATCTAAACTAGGAGAGACCAGAAGACCACTCTTGGTTTGAAAAAGGTGTTTTCAAAACACCTCAGGGGATTCTAAAATAGCCCTGGAGCCCCATGCAACCCCAGGACACACTGAATTCACCACTGGTGAAGTGAAAAGAAAAAGTAGACCCTGCATGCCTGGTGTCTGCTCTCCCCTGCTCAAAGCCACTATCCATCAGGCCCAAGGTCTAAAAATGACCAGGGCTGTAACCTCAACCCAACAACAAATTTAACAGCACTTGAGGAAGCAGCTCTCCAGGAATAACGTAAAGGTCAGTCCTTCAACATAAGAACCTTTAATTAGAGTCAAACATATGTAGTTGCCATATCTACTGGGAGAAGAAAACTTGTTGCCCTCCAGGTGTTGTTGGACTGAATTATTAACATTCCTTGCCAGTACAACCAATGGTGAGGGGTGATGGAAGGATTAGTCCTTCAGCTTTGCCTTACGCCAAGTTGGACTGTTGGTTGGTCTAAGACTTTTTTTGGCTACTCCAATTAGTAGACCATGTCCGGTGACTAAGGATACATAGCCCAGTGCCCTCAAGTTATTTTATGCTACAGGTATCTATTACATGCATCCAGCATAGAAAATAGTTAGAGGTTATGGGATTTGTGTTTTATAAAGGAATGAAGGGGTTTTCATCTAAGGATCAGCCTGCACTGAGTGTTATAAGGCCCATTATTAGACAATAACAAAAAGGAGTCTATCTTGTGCATGAAAGACCATACAAGTTAGGAAAAACTTAGCCAAAATCTAGAATTAAGGGGACGTAAGGAATGATTGTTATAGCTGATCTCTCAAAAAAAGAACCTATAGGTAAGACCATTCAGATTTATAAGGAGTGAAATTCCTGTTCCTAATAATCTGTATGATAATGAACACTAAAATTTAAATTATGATACAAGCTTGAAGATACACATTACAAATATTTCTATATAATTTGGTTCAATAGATTTAGTTCACAAAAAATAAAATGCAGTCTTTGATAATGCTGCATGTAACAATAATGGTCTTCATCATTCAGTTTGACCAATCCTGTAGGCATTGCCATATTACTATTACTATTACTATTAAGTTTACATTTACAAACATTTTAGAGCAAGAGACATGCTGGTTGAGGATGATGGAAGCTGTAATTGAACACATGAAACTTGCCAATTTGGGGAAATTATTTCAGAACAATAAAAATATGGCTTCTAAAACATTATTATTTTATGTGAAACATATGCTTGTGTTATTTTTTGTCCCCAAAGAAGGTGATTCGTCCTAAACTGCTTTCTGTTTGTCTCTTCATTCAGTAGCCTAGCTACTGCCCATTTAAGGAGCTGTCCATTTATCTGGTGCTATTACAGTAAAGATTTTCCATACCTTGGCTCAGTCATTAATCAGAATGGAGACTGCAAATAAGAAATCATAAGAAGAGTATGACTTGGAAAGGTCATAAAGGAAGTACACAACATCCTGAAGTGTCAAGATATACTGCTGAATACTAAAATTAAGATTGTCCATGCCATTTTATTTCCAATTTCTATGTATGGTTGTGAAAGCTTGACAGTGGAAAAGGCTGGCAAGATGAAAATAAATTCATTTGAAACATGGTCCTGGAGAAGAGTTCTACAGATATCATGGACCACTAAAATCACAAATAATTGGGTCCTAGAGCAAATTAAGCCTGAACTCTCCGTAGAGCCAAGATGACGAAACTGAGACTGCTGTACTTTGAATGTATTAAGAGAAGACAGAACTCACTAGAAAAGGCAATAATGCTTAGTAAGGTAGAAGGCAGTATGAAAGGAGGAGAACCTCACTGCAGATAGATAGTCCATTAAGGAAACCACGGTCCTGAATCTGCAAGACCTGAGCAGGGCTGTTGATGATAGGCTGAGTTGGAGGTCTTTGATTCATAGGATCACCATCAATTGAAGTCTACTTGACAGCCCATTAACAACAACAAATTATAGCCCCTAGAAAACCAATGTGATATAGTGATTCAAATGCTGGAAGGACTACTTTTCTGCACTAGGCTGTTACAGCGCTATTATTATCCTATGGAATCCTGCAAACCCCAGGATTCCATAGGATGTTGAAAGTGGAATAATAGCGTTATAACAGTCGTGTGGAAATGGCCTTCAACTCTGAAAGGACATGGAAACCTGCTGGGTGACTTTGGGGAAATCAGCCTAAGAGGAAGGCAATAGCAAACTCTTTCTGAACAAACCTTTTCAATATAGGAGATAGGGTCACCATGAATTAGAAACAACACAAAGGCACACAACAATAACAAATTCCAGCTCCTGATGGCTGAAGTTAGCAAACATATCTTAGTATAGGACATGATCACAACTTTGCCATTTTTAAATGGGCTCACACAAACCCTTGCACACAATGAAAGAACATTTCAGGGACCACAGAGCCATACTGTATGTGCCTGTCTTCCTGTTAGTGGTTTATTCAGAAGAGTACGGAAATGGCCTCCTACATGGACATAAAGCTCTTCAGTCAGGATGCTGCACCTAAAGGTATTCTCATTTGGCCCAGAAGTCCCCTCCCTTTAGTGATGTGGTGAAACTCCACAGGCACCTGTCTATGTGTATGCATGGCTCCGTCATGAATCTACCACACAGGAGTGCAACTAGGACACATGCCATTAACGGCAAGGAGAATGGTTCCTCTGTGCCTCCCACACCACAAACCTAAGTAGGAATGTAAAGAATATTTGCAAAGTTTCTTATCCTCAGTGGGTAAGAGTGTCTTGACTGGGGAGGTCAAATATTGTCTTATGCCATGAGATATTTTCACTCCCATGAAAAAGTAAAAGAACAGCACAATTTTTCCCTCTCAGAACCAGAACAAGTAAAAAAGGTGGAAGGCAGGTTACACAAAATTTTTTGCACTAAAACAGTGATGGATAGTGTGTGTGTTTTGTTTTGTTGTTGTTTGCTTGGTTTTTTTTTTCAGAAAGCACAGATTTTTTGTGTGGAAAATCCTACATGAACTTTCCACAAAAAATCCTGAAACACACACATATACACACAAACTACAAAAATGTGGAACTTCCCCCAATAGGAAGGGGGGGACTTCTGCAGCTTTTATTCAGAAGTATGAGAACAAAATAAGCAAAGGTTTATTTCCCTTTATTTAAACAGACCCTGAGTTGAAAAATAATTTGCCCCAGTCAGCCTTTCTGAAAAGCAGATCTCTCAATAAAGTGATTTTGTTTTAACGTGTTGGCAATTTAACCACTGGTGCTGCAAACATTTTTTTTTAATTGGGCCAATCCTTGTGACTTTAAAAAAACAAACTCCTTTCTTAACTGTCTGTCTAAGGCAACCACCTGACATGCTATTTCAGTGCATGGAGAAAGATCCACTTTAGTTAAACATTAATGACATAAGAAACACTGGTCCTTTTCATTTTACATTTTTGATGGAAGGGTGAGGAGATGAGCTATTGGTCAAAGATAGAACATCTGATTTGCATGCAGAAGGTCTTAGGTCCAATCTTTGGCATCTCCAGGTGGGGCGAGGAAATAATCCTCTGATAAGTTGCTTCCAGTCCTACTGCGTAGATGGATCAATGGACTGACCAGGTATAAGGCAGCTTCATACATTCTCTTTCCTTCTAAAGAAACTAAATGTTTTCCTACTAGCTTCAAAAGAGGGAGAATCATTATTCTTTAAGGTGATTCACCTACCCATCCCCCAGATCTGAACAGAGAAATGGGAGAAAAGTCTAGAAGAATTAAAACAGGTGGCTGCTTTCAGTTTTGAAATCCTTTTTCAGCTAAGGAAGATGACTTCATGAATAAATGCCTTCTTAGTTATCTCACATTCATGAATAAATGCACAGACCACGGACGCTTAACCAGCTGCACAGCTGGCATTAATGAGAGTTCCTGAGACCCTCCATATCATTTACATAAAGAGAGACAATGTCCAGCATTCCTGACCTTCAAAAAAAAAAAAGATTTTAATTACTAGTAGTTCTTACCACAAAAAAACCTGAGCACTTCCTAATGAATCCAGTCCTCAGTCTTCTGGGACAAGAGCATTATCTTGCCCTCCCAAGCCTGCTGCTCTCCAGGCATTTTGGACCACAGCCCCCACCAACTGCAGTCATCATGACCAATGGTGCAGAATGATGGAAAATAAACTCCATTTGGAGGGCCACCCAGTAGGGGAAGGCTGCTGAGATGTCCTCATTTTGCAGGAAGAGGCAGAAGGTACAAACAATTTAACCAAGGCCAGTTAGCACATGAATCACAAAGATAAGGGAATTTTTACTTGCATTCATTCATTCATTCATTTATTTATTTGGCATATTTTTATTATGATTTCAGGTAAAGAAACCTTCTCAAGATGCTACAACTACAACTCACAGTTCCTGAACACTGCATTGTCTATTTTACTAACTACAGATGGGAACAGACAAGTCCCAGGAGAATTAGAGATACGTAAATCAAGAAGAATTCTAGATTTGTCATAAACTAACATGAAACTTTGCAAAAAATCTGAGGAAACCTGTATATCTCCAAGTCCATCTGTCGAAGTATTTAATTTGCAAATAGTTTCCCACTTTCCCTGCTGTTGTTTGTTAGTAACACTTCAGCAAACTAAGTGATGATGAAGCAAGCCATATGGGGTAACAGAAGCACTGAAATATATCAGTTCCTTACAGTCCAGTCCTTGCAAATATGTGTACATGCTAGTACGGTAGGTCCACCTTAACTGCGTGACTGGTAACTGTAATTTCAATTAATCATGATAAGATGCACTCTGAAAATACAAGCATTGAGTGTAATGGTAACAAAATAGAAACTGAAGTAATAAAGCAAAATACAGTCAGTGCATACAGTATTACACAGAAAATGGCAGGAAAATTAAAACTGAAGCAAATGAGAGACGCTGTTTACTTGCAGTATTCAAGTGTCTCACAATGTCCATGCTGTCTCATGTTTCTCCACTGTATATACTACTACATATGCTCTAACGCTACCAAGTCTCTTACTAGGGCTCTCAGTTACTCTTTGTGACCTGACCACGGTATAGTGTCCTTCTGCAAAATTCTTGTGCCTGCACAGTAAAATCCTTGTCCTTATCTAGTACAGTTCCTTTTAAAGTCCTTCTGCTTGGTCCTTGTATTGTTTGTAATGGCCACAATGTGCAAGAGTGGTGATGTTGGTAATCCTGATAAGCCTAAGAGAACCCATCATTCAGCTCATTTTCTTAAAAATACAGTGTTTGGTATTATCTGCATTTTCTGCTATTCACAGTAAGTCCTGGAATGTATCCCTTGTAGTTATGGGGGAACTATTGCAGTTCTCATTGTATGAAGTGAAGCTTACTCCTGCGTTAGTGTGCCCAAAGCTGCAGCTATAACCTCCTTCCTTACATGCCTGCCCAGAGAAGCTCTGCTCTTTGTCCCTGTAGCATGTGGGTTCCATTTGGTTGAGATGCAGGAAAGTAAGGCTGTGGAGCTCCCTGCTACAAAAGTCTCTGTGGCTGGGTTTCCACTGTCTTACAAAGACGACAGGTGGCTCATGGGCTAAGCGTGGGGCACCTTCCCTCTCCATTTTGCAGTTAGATGTCTCTCCTTGTTTGCTCACAAGGCACCATGGGATGGAGGCTCCTCAGATATTCTTGAAATCAGACTTCCATCTATTCCAGGTAGTGTGGTTAATGGATAAGGAGTGTGGAAACTGTAGCCTAACAATACCCAAAGGAACCTTCCAGAAGTTTAGGTGTCTTAGTCTGTTGTAGAAAAAAAAAGGCATGTGGCTGGAATCCTGTTGGGGACTTGCATCTTCATAAGTGGACTTACATCTGCAGGAATTAGAACTGTGCACTTCCATAACATCTATATCCAGTAAGAGGCTGCTGTTATGTTAATATGTGGGAAAGTTGGCAAAGTCACTGATACATGATGGGGTCGATGTGTATTGGCCCTGATGAGCATCAGTCTCGCACATCAGGACATTGGCTAGGCAGTGTTGACGTGCAATGGGTCACTCTAGATGGTGTCCTGTTATCTATCTTCACAATTCACTAACAAGGCTATCTAACTAAGCATATTTAAAGTTACAGAACATAGACTGTGATAGAGGATTCCAGCCTAGTAAATTTACTACTCCATGAGTGTTCATAGACTTCAGCCCACTAGCATCTCCATGCATCTGATGAAGTGAGCTGCAGTCCATAAAAGTTTCTCTGGCATCATATGAACATGGCTAGGTGGATTTTCATCAAATCTGAAGTTTGTGGTGATCTGACTTTAAACTATAGGCTATATGGCATACACGAAGTTCACCTGGGTATCCCAGGAAGCACTGAAATGATTTTTCATTCATACAAGAGTAGCATGAGACATCATTGGAAAGACTTTGATGAGTTCAGTTTTTTAAAACTCTTTTTGGAAGTTTTGTTATTGCTGTTGGGTGCCTTCAAGTCATTTCCCTAAGTCATTTCCCTATGATGACCCGAAGGCAAACATATTATGGGTTGTCAGTGGCCATACCCCCTCATACACACATTTGATATGGCTTAATTGATATAAATCATACACTGCTATGGCTGAAAGCCAGGCTGAATAAGAGGCAAGTTGGTTAGATAAACAGGTCAAGAGACCCCTCAGCTCAGCTAGGCTCAGTTAGGTCATACCAGAAGGCTTTCAAGTGCTAATCAACTTCCAGCTAGCCACTGAGACAATAAGAGTGGAATCTGTTCGCACAGGAATGTTGATCAGTATATATGTTCCTGTTTCTCCTCCCCTTCAACATCTATTCCTTTATACCCCTTTCTGCCCAAATGGTACAGGACTATCAAACCAGCTATTAATTGTAGAGTCGAAGGCTTTCATGGCCAGAATTCATTGGTTCTTGTGGGTTTTTCGGGCTTTGAGACCGTGTTCTGGTTGTATTTTCTCCTAAGGAGAAATATGGTCTCAATGCCCGAAAAATCCACAAGAACCAACAGCTATTAATTCTTAGTCACTTAAGACCATCATGTTAAGACCACCAACCCATTCTGGATCCCTTTGTTCAACCAGAGAACCATTTACACTTATGCCCTCCAGACAGATTTTGGGTAAAAGGCCTTCATTTTGACCAGTTAGTTGCAGTTTCTTCGCTTGCTGGACAACGCTACATCACTTTGAATTACACTGCCCTTAGACACAAATCTAAGCCACTTCACTGTTTTTTCACTTCTCCTGGATTGGAAATTATCTCCCTAAAACCTAAGCTTTGCTGTCCATAACTTTCTTCTCTTTCTTCGGTTAGCTCCTGTGTGAGTGTGACTGTCCAAATCTTGCATGTGTGCATCATTGAATTTCCCTTAATAAATACATTTTTAGTTTATTTTTGAGTCTTTGACTGGTTTTCCTGCAAGGACCCTGTAAACATTGGTGGAAAGATCCTGCTAGTTACCCCACCTCTTGCAGCTTTCTTAATCAGAATGATTAATTCTGCCATTTTTCCACGGAATTACAGATGCTGCTGGAGGACCTCAAGGGGTCCCTCACCCTTTAGGGATAATAGGTTTGCTGGAGAATGTGGGCTCACGCCCTGTTTTCCTGTCCCATGACACACATGGTTCAGGAGAAACAGATGTAGGGAATTTGTAGGAATCCCTGCCAAATTCTGTTAGGAACATGTGTGATTGAGATCTTGTGTGTTTGAGTCAAAGGGCTACTGTTGGGTTGGGAATCTCTCTACCTTTTCCGTCTTTGTCCATGTTTTGACAGCTGCGCCTATCTGGCCACATGAATTCTTGCATGAGTCAAAGTAGAATGCAAGGGCCTTGCACATGACTGCCCCGGAGAATCACGCCCTAATGGGTCTAGTGGTGTGGGATCTGAAGCGTTAGGGCGAGATATAGTTAGGAACATATATACACCAAAATCAGGAAATTCAGGGTTGTAGAGGAAACCAAAGAGTAGGTTCTCTTAACCTCCGTCTCATGTGTATTGTGTGCCACTTCCAGGTCTGTGTACCTTTTCTAGTTTTGTTAGGGCAGGTAGGAAGCCCTGATCTCTCCTGTCTTAATAGTTCTGGAGGGTAGCTCCCTGAGATACTTGTGATCTACATGTCGAGTGTGGCGGTGACCAATAATTTGGGCAGTGTGTGCATCGTGTATGTTGGCTGCTGGCCCCAGGTTTAAGCACTTTACCTGGACTTGGAAGAAGGCACCCCAGTCCTAAAATGCAGCAGTAATGCAAGAATCAGTTAGGACCCTGATCCCTCATCTCCCGTTGCCCGGCCAAACAACAACAACTTTCATTGAGTTCATTTTCCCCCTTAGCAGCCCTGTGTGTAGCAGATTCTGGAAATCCCCCAAAGGACCTCAGGAGGTCTCACTGTCTCTGAGTACTTGGTCCTCTATCCCTGGTTTTGAGGGTGTGTCCTGGATGGTGGAGTTCAAGAAAACATGTGTTAGCATACTCAAGTCAATTAGATAAGCTGAAAAATGTATTTGTGTGCGCGCACAATGCACCCTCGCTTTTTTTTCATTGTTCGGACATGCAAATGGCAAACTGATTGGCAACAATGTTTAAAGAGCAGGACACAGAACTGATAAATTGGAAAGATTAGTTGTCAAAAATGGAAGCAAGCCATGGAAAGAAGGATCTTTCAAAACCTTGGATCCATTTAGCACCCTGTGCAACGCCTATTGTGCGTAGTGAAAGGAGAAATCACTTTTCAGCCCCTCTAAAGAAGTGACGGCTGTTTGTGGATTTTGGATGGCCCTGAGCTATGCTTCTAATCCAGTCAAAGAATTAAGCAAAATGGCTGACAGGCAGGCCTCTGAATTGGACTCACTCTGGGTCCAAAACAGCATGTTGCTTGCAGATAAATTGGCCTTTTTATTCACAGTGCAGAAAGTCCGCACCAACTTGGAAAATGCCTCAGTAGAAATTCAGACACTCCAGGACAGGTTAGCTACCACTGAGGACAAGCATGCTAAGGCACAACATGTTGCCCAGTACTTAGCCAATCAAGTGAAGGTGCAGCACGACAATGTAAGCCATGAGATGTGTAATCATTGGCTTGCTGATCTGATCCAGTGGCTAGAGGCTAAGGAAGCTGTGATCACCACATATGTCTGGAGGCTCTCCCTTCACTCCCCGTGTATACTCTAGAGGGGTCCCTACTGGAGGACGTATTTCCTCATGTGCCTTATAACCCTGATTGAGAGAGCCAGCCCTGCTCAACCCAGTCAAAAGCACATCAGTCACCACCAAAAAGGGAAATGCAAACAGGCCAACAGAAACCCAAGAAGTAGAGGAAAGGCTCCTCTGGACAGCCACAGAGGCAAAAGCCATTTTGGAACAATTAGGCCCCTCAGCAAAGACACAGGCATCATGCAGCTTAATGCCATTGCCCATACCTATCCCATGGCCAACAGACAGAACCTAACACAACTGGCAAGGCTTTGTGTGTCCCCGTTGGATCTACCAGCCCTTCAATTGATGGTCGCTGCTTGAGATCTGAGGCTGAGAGAATGTGACCTGCCCAAGGTCACCCAGTGGGTTTTCATCGCTGAGTGGGGATTTGAACCCCGGTCTCCAGAGTCATACTCCAGTTCTTAAACCAGTACACCACACTGGCCATCCAGGGCATTAGTAGCATGTCTAATGAGTTTTGTCATAACTATATGCAAATTAAGTTTCTGTCTGCCTATTAGCACTTAATGCATAAACAGATAGATGGATTTTCATTCAATTGGGAAGAAATGTTTCTGGACAGAACGAATTAACATATAGGCTATGTGGTGTACAAAAAATTACTTTTGAGGGCCTCAAGGACACCCCAATTACTCATTTGATAGGACCAATCAGGAGAGGCATGCTTTCTCAAGGCCAATAGAGACTGATGCTCAGTACAAGCAGTGCCTGAAGACCTAGAAACAGACACTTTTTCTACAGCTGAAACTGAACAGTTAATCATAGTTAATGATTCCCCCAAGCAATGCTAGGTACTATAGCTAATATCAAATTACGCCTGTTGGTCTTAAAGGTACTGTAAGACTGCTAGAATATCTGGAGGGCCACAGGTTCCCCACTCTTAGCTTATTGGATTGCTGACTGCTTTACTAATCATAGTTCCTCACATCAATCAGTACAATTCCTCACAATCATAGAAAAAAGAGCTTTAAAGTATCTTTCTCAAAACAGGTGGTGTAGACTCAGGCATTACTATACTGAAATCCAGGAGCTTGGACATACTTATCTTTGCACAGAACTCGACTGCGAGCATCCTGGCACTAGATATTACACTCTTTACCATTTTTTCCCAGAGTAAGCCAATAAGTGTTATTTGTGGTTTTTCATTAATTGCTCAGCAAATCTTGCAAAATAAACAGGTGGTGTAAGTGCCATTCCTCAGTGTTAAATATTAACATCAGTAAGGCTTAAATCAGGACTTATTTTTAGATCTAATGTGAAATCAGCAATCATCTATAAAACCCATTGATTCCAAAACACAGCTGAGTTTTGCCATATTGTCTCTTCTCTTGACTGTAAGGAATTAGTTGTCAGCCAGGCTTAACTGTTTAACATTTACACAGCATCTTGAGGCCCTTGGAGTAAAGATGTTATTCGTAGAGCTTTCACTGCTGCACATAGCAAGGAAGGAATATTTCTTCTCTCAGGGAAGCATTAACTAATCCCAACTCAAGGCATGTTCTTCATAACAGTGATACCTCTAGGATACTTTATGCCCTGAAGTTTTGAACTAACAATGAAGATGATACATGTAAGACAGCCACTGTGTAAGATTTTGTGTAAAAGAGCATTTGGGGATGCACGTGCACCATTTGGGTATCCAACGTGCCCAGTATTTTAATGCAGGTACATACTCAGCACTGGCTGCAGTCTACTGTACTGCCCTTCAGTGCCTCCAGATAAGAATCCAGCTTCAGTTTGCAATATGGGATGTGTATACCACTTTGATGACTTTACCTTAAGTCCATCTGTAACACACAGCTTTTTCAATTTTCCTTTGTCTGTTGTCACCCTCACTCCTTCTTTCCCCCAACACCTTTCTCCTTCTTTGCCTCATACGTGTTGATACTTTAATAATGTCACAACCCAGCTGTAGTCTGGGATCCACCAGATGAATGATATAGAACAGGGCTGGGGAAATTTGTAGCTTTGTACTCATACACATTAATGTACTATGTACTACTACTCCCATCACACATCACCACTGGTGAGATTCACAAGGGCTATTGAGAGTAGGACTTCAGCAACATATAGGCGAGATTCTCCAGGCCTAGAGGAAAAATGCCATAATAGATCAGCCAGCAGAGACCCCAATTCACAGTACTCTCCACTCTAACATCTTCCATTCTTGGTCCCAAACACCAAAGCACATTATACTCTTCTCTGCAGAGCCCCCGTTTTCTATGAATTTTCTTCCTGAATCTTTTTTTCAAAAATCTAGCCCACGGATACACATTCCCCAAGGTTGGTATGCATAATTCTTCAGCATGCAGCTTCTGCCCATCCACCTGACAAGTGTGTCTATAAGAATAGTTTCCAGTAGAAAAACAATGGTCATACAAATATGGCATTGAAAAAGTGTTTAACACATACACATTTAAATCACCATAACACCAAAAAAATGCAACTTTTACATTGCTATTATAGTGATCAACACATTTCTCTATCTACTCAACCTATTCTGAGGAAATTAAGAATTCCCAATAAACAGAAATATATCATTATCTTTAAGTTGACCTGCCTTTCCTCCCAAAATTGGATTCAAGGTAGCTTACAATTTAAAATGAATATTATATAGCTAGAACATACAAAAATCAACATTAAAAGACAATTAAACAACAGTCAGCCCTCCACATTTATACATTTCACTTTTACAATTTGATTATTTGTGAGTTTTTCCAACCCCTGCCTCCTCCACCTCAACTGCTTTTTTTTCTCGGGGAACATTCCCACCTGGCAGCTCCGATCAGGCTGCACAGCCCTTTAAAAACCTGCCTATGGTCCTTCTCCTCCTTCTCCTCCAGCTGCTGCTTGGCCAGCTAACAACGGATCACAGTGAAATTTTTCAGCACCACAAACCCTCTCCCAGTGCCCCACATGCACCCAAGGAAGGATTTGGGAGGGAAGGGGGAAATATAGGGCCACCAAGCTGACCCACTCCCTTTCCCTCGACTTTCCCTGATTTGGTTTGGACTCTGGGTGTCTGCTCTCTCCACCATGCCTAAGTCTCAGTCTCTCTCTCTCTCTCTCTCTCTCTCTCTCTCTCACACACACACACACTTTGATATTTGTAGTGTTTCCATTTTTATGGCAGTCTTGTGCCCCTAACCCTAGCGAATGTGGAGGGATGCCTGCATTCAAAAATATTAAAACAATTTAAAACACATACCTCAAAAAGGATTTTTAAAACCTTAAATTTTGTTACTGCGGTAACGCAATCCTATCCATTCACTCCACTTCAGTTTGATGCCCTGGCTGGAATATCATGGACACCTACTGTCAAGCATACGTGGTACCACTGGCAGTGTGTAACTCCTTTCCCAGCACCAAGGACATTTTGTAAACTACTGCAGATCCTCTCACTTATTTTGGCCTTCTCCAGAGATGGTACTGTTGTTATTGTGTGCCTTCAAGTCATTCCTGACTTATGGCAACCCTCAGGCAAAGCTATCATGGGGTTTTCTGGGGCTGAGAATGTTTGACACACCCAAGGTCACCCAGTGGGTTTCCATGGCCAAGCAGGGAATTGAACCTTGGTCTCCAGAGCTGTAGTCCAACATCCAAACTGCCACACCATGCAGGAGAACCCTTTTCCTGACTCTGGCTATTTCTGCACTAGGCTGTAATAGTGCTATGATTCCACTTTCAACATCCTATAACAGCCTAGTACAGAAATGGCTTCCTTTAAAAAAAAAAAGCTCTAGAATATACATTTTCTTTCCCTAGGGTTGATGTGGATAGTTCTCTAACCTATACCTTCTGCATTTAAACATACACAGCCACCTCTGACAGACTGCCTAGGCTTAATTTGATACTACATATTACCCACCCATCCCCGCCAACACTGCAGCAAGGGCACCTGTACCAATCCACTGTCACGGATACATGCCAAAAGGAAAGCGGGGGAAAGTATTTAGCAGCACCTTTGAGATCAGCAAATTTATTTTAGCACGAGATTTTATGGATTTCAAATCCATTTTTTTCAGATGCACTTTTTTGTATGCATCCTTGCTTTAACCAAAGGGCATCAGGGATCTCCTCATTCCTGAACATCAGGTTCTGTTTGGTATGTGACTAGTAAGCTACTTTCGGACTCCTGCCTACCCATCTCCCTCTGGAATTCTCCTTCCTGTCCTGGTGCTTCATCTCCTAGGCCATTTCCGCACTAGCCTGTTATAGCGTGATGATTCCACTTTCAACATCCTCTGGAATCCTGGGGTTTGCAGTTTCGGGAGGGGCCAACCGGCCCTAGAATTAAACAGTGGAATGGATCCGAGCGCGTGCAGAGTGCCAGCTCTCTTTCCTCAAACAACCAGCTGAGCTCCTGCAAAGTTACAAAGCCCAACCTGCTGTAAAACACATCTCCTTTCAGAAAGACTCCGAAGAAGTTGGGAAATACAATCCAAGGCAGAGATGGACTCCGTGGATCTTGTCCCCCACCCAGACCTCGCCTATCAGACCTTCGTGCTGCAGAATTAGGGCTCGTAGGTCCACATAGCTTTTCTTTCTTCTTCTTTTTTTTTTAAGGGACGGGGAGAATGAGGTGCCGGACATAACTTCAGCCGTTGCAAAACCCCTGGTTTCTTAAGCCCAAGGAGACAGTGTTGGAGCCCCCCCACACTTTGAAAGGGAAGGATACTCTGCACATGCTCAGAGGCAAGACTTCTTTCTCATAATATCCCAGGGATGAACCGAAACCCTTTTCCGAATTCAGAGCAATATCTTTCCGAGGATGCCTCGTGGCTGTTACTACGAGGCTTGGTGCGGAGAGGGGCGCGCGCTCTGACCATTTCCGCACTAGACTGTTAAAGCGTTATTATTCCACTTTCAACATCCTATGGAATCCTGAAACCCTTCCCCAAACGGCAAACCCCAGGAATAAGAGCGCTGTAACAGCCTAGTGCGGAGGATTCCGCCTCGCCGGGGAGCTTCTGCAGCGCGGGCCGCCCTCTGCCGGCTCGCACCCAACTTTCGCCGCAGAGCCTGCCGCACATCCAGGGACGCGGAGCCAAAGCCAGTCCCCTTCCCTTCGCCTCTCGGCCCGCCCTCCCTGCCTCCCTCCCCCGGATTTCCCTGGCGAGCCCGGCGCGCGATCCTATTAGCCACGCCGTTTAGTCCGTCGCCTCGCCCCGGGGAGTTTCCCAAGCCAGAGGCGGCGAGGCGCTTGGCTGGCACCCGGTCCAGCAGGGGGATTCCCTCCCGCGCCGGGGTCTCCATCCCACGCCACGAGGAGCGCCGGGACGTCGCGGACTTACCGGTAGGAGGGAAGCCCCGGGCGCTGGCTCTCCCGCCGCCCGCCTGCCTGGACGCTGCAGAACTTCAGCACCGCGGAAAGCTCCCGTTCAGGCAGCGGCAGGCGCCGGGTCCGCTCTCCCTCCCTCGCTCCCTCCCCTCCCTCTCCCTCTGCAGTAGTACAAACACACCGCGCGCCCCGCTCGCGCTCCCCCTTCATTGTCATGCTCCTCACATCCGGCTGCACACAGGCGGATGGGCCCACCCAGCCTCCGCCTCGCCAAGGGGGGCCTGCGTCCCCGAGGCCAACTTCTGGCCCGGGCCTTCACTGCCCCTCCTCGGCGGTCCCTCTCTCGCCTTCCCGCCAAGCTGAGGCCGAGAGGAAGGCAGCGGGGCCGACCCTCGACATTCTGCAGCCTGAGACAACGCACCAAATGCCTTCTCTCTCCGAGTTCATGAGTCGTAGGCCATTGGCGCACTGGACTGTTATAGTGCTATTAGCCCACTTTCAACATCCTGTGGAATCCTGGGGTTTGCAGATTAGGGAGCCAAACTGCAAACCCCAGGATTCCATAGGCGGTTGAAAATGGACACTATAACAGTCTAGTGCACCAATGGCCTACTGAAGGAATACTTGGGTGGGAGGCCACCAAGAATACCAGGCTATATTTCAGAGGAAGGAATGGGCAAAACCACCCATGAGTATTCCTTGCCTACAAAAACCCTATGAAATTCATGGGGTTGCTATAAGGCAACAGGCAACTTGAAGGCACATACACATACTGAAAACTAACCCAAGGCACCTGAATCAAAAAACCCACAGACGCCTCTATTATTGCATTTATTTAATGCAGTGACTCATACATTGTTTGAAACAGATGCTGCCCTTTTTGTGACATCCCACATCAGCTGTCTGGGGTGATGGGGACATTCATCCATAAGTATCCAATGAAGTTTAGGTAGCCAGCTTCCAGGTCAGAAATTGTGACATTTGCGGTGCAACCATAAGCATGTCTACTCAAATATGAGGTGAACTAAGCTCAGCAGGGCTCCATCACAAATATTTAAGCGTACATATTAAGACTGCACTTATTTCATTAAACCATGGTGTGCAGAGCACTGGTTTAATTTAAGGTCATATGACTCCACTTTTAAATATATTAGCGACACGTTACATCATAAGCATTTTAACCCATGAAACATGCTTCATGATAATCTGAACATTGGAAATACTCTTTTTAAAAAATTAACTTTATTTATAGTTTACTTCTCCACACCTAATGCTCAAAAGTGGTAGATTCAGCAGAGTGATAAAGCTGTATGACAGGGTAGAGGTGTGTCACTGAGGATGTTTCAAATCAGTTTCAAGATACACATCCAGCTGGCTATCAGGGACTGGGAAAACACATTTTAAAAGAGAAAACACTTTATATTCCTGGATACTTACAGCCTTCCTCTGGAAGTCAGCTTAGCTGTTAACTATCTACTGCTGCCTTCCATTAATTTCCATGTACAGTACAACTAAAGTGCTGGTGATGACCTTTAAAGCCATTAATGGTTAAAGACTGTATTTCAAAGAATGCTCATGTAATTGAAAATGCTCAGCTCCTGTGTTTATATGTTCCATTTCTCATTTTACAATATCAAGCTTTCTCTGATTCATGCTTCTCACATTCCATTTTGCTATTACATGTGTTGTGCAGCTTCAGGCTTTCCTTTCACCTCTAAGCATGTCAGCAGCTGAACATCCTTTCGCCAGTCGCGTCATTATATGCAGTGCTATTTGCCTCTTGGTCTTCCTCAATAGCTGAGTGCCTTCCAAAGCTGGAGTCTAATCTTCAAGCAGTATTTCTTGATTCATTTTGATCCTCTCATCACAGGGCTTTCATGGTAAAAGACATTCAGAAATGGTTTACTGGTGCCTTCTTCTAATTAAAGTGCCACTGCTGTTACCTCTGAGACATCTCCTGCTAAAATCAAACTCTCCCTTCACCCACCCTGTGCTGCCCAGTAGGTGTTTGGTACATGTAGTCTAGCTCCTCAGCAGTTCTCTCATATAACCTTCCCCATTTGTACATATGTCTGAACAACAACCTCTAAGATATATTCAGTTGGTCCTTTACAAAGGATACCTCATCACTGTCATTTTCTTCTTCCTCTTTCTCTCTTCCTCTTCCTCCTTTCTTTTTCTTTTTCCTCCTCTTCTTCCTCCTTGGCTCAGTGTACAATTTATTTATATAGTACCTTCAGAGGAGCCAATCTCATATCTTCACTGGTGACCTTCTCATAGCTAGTGAAAATATTTTTAGGAAAAGCTTCAACAGGTGATTCTGATTTGTTGTTTTATTATTTTTCCCACCGTCCTCTCTTAAAATGACTGCCATTCTGCTGAGTCTTTGCTTTCTGTCTTTGTGCTCTTATGCCATAGAGGGTTTTTTTTAAAAAAAGTTATTAAATCATTTACTTGTGAGCTGCATAGAACTCTTCAAAGATAAGATGATATCCAACAGAAGTGTGCTGCTGAATACATTCAAGTGTTGATGTTAAATAAAAATCTATCAAATATTTGTATACTAAAGTTTCTAACCCAGTTTTCTTCTCTAAAGCTCTGAAAAAAAATGGTTTTTTTGGCAAGGTCCTCTTGAGAATATCACACCTGACTGAGCAATGATTTTGAACCTAAGCCACCTTTCCTTTATCCACTTCTTAAAACCCCCTTAAGTCATCAGCCAGAGACAGATGGGGCAAGACATACACTGGATTGTGAATGTGAACTATTAGGCCCTTTCCACATGGGGGTTAAAAAACGGTGTAGAGCGCCCTCTGACAGAGGTCGTCTACACTGTAAAGTGGATTGGAGCAGACTACTTTTGCGTAGTTCCACACCCCAATCCGTGCTAGAGTGGTGCCGCCGCATGCTTTTTGAAAACCACTTTTTATGTGGTTTTTAAAAGGCACGGGGCATGCAGCCCCGTGCAGCCGCGTCACAGCGCCTGCTGTGGATTTGCAGGCGCACGCAAGGGTGTGCGTGCAGATCTGCCGGGGGCGGGATTTCCGGTTGGCGAGGTTCTCCGGTTGGTGGAGCGCCTCTGCCAGTCGTAAGCTGCCGTTTTGGGCGCTGCAGGATGCCGCGGGATGCTGACAAGTGTGGAGTAGCGAAAACGCGCTGCTCCACTGGCGACGGACTTACCCGGTTTAAGGTAAGCTCCGTTTCAGTGTGTTTCCGGCCGTTTCTTTGCCCACATGTGGAAAGGGCCTATGTTGTATATTGTGCATAAATGCAGAACAGGGGGTTGGTATTCAGGATCGGTTTCTAACACTGATTTCAGTGGAATAGGTATTATGCACACATGCACACAAACACATGCAAAGGTGTGGAAACATGTTGCTAAGAAACAGGAAAAATATTTTATCATTTTGCCAAGCAGTGGTGCAGTCCAACCCAATTTGTAACTAAACCTTAGTGAACACAGTAATAATGCTTCTGTGATAACACACATAGGACTGGGCTACAAAGCTGTGACCCTATCTACATTTGTTTGGGAATATGCCCTGTCAAACAAAATGGAACCCTTTTGAATAATTATAAATGACTGTTCCTTAAATCCTCTTGCTCACTGCAGTTGCAAAAGAGAAGCATAAAAGGCCAAACTTATTATGCAGTTCAGTGTGATGCTTGCAGTAACGCCAGGCCTTTCTTCCCCTCCTGTTCTGTTCTGGAAGCTCTACTTCTTAACTGGTTTATAGGGACGCCAGAACAGAGAGGAAAATGTGTGCATTCCAGCTTTTGCCAATAGAATGACACTACTGGATACTGTCCAACAATTCTCTTCCAGTTTTGGAACACGAGAGAAGATGCTGGAACCTACAAGCCACTAGGCAAGAATATTCAGGAGGACTATATCTGGGAGACATGTCATGAGTGCCTTCTGAAAATGGGACAGTCTGTTCTGATCCTTGTTTACTTCCAGGAAAAAACCCATTTCAATTGATTTCTGAAAATAATTGATAACGCAATAAGGGGCAGAAATGTACCTAATGCTATAAGGAAGTGGAACACGCTATAAAACAGCCTAGCTCAAGATGTACAGCTGCAGCAGGCGAGGCCATTCTAAATTGCCATTGATTTGATCATAACCAGCTAATTGATTCTAGCAAGGTCTCACTCGCCTCTGAGACACAGATTCCTTTATGGAGTCTGGTGTTAAGTTTTGTCTGAGCCTACACCACAATTGTAACAAGAAGCAAATTACAGAACAACAGTGCTACACTTCACAAGTCTTTGGATGTTAATGTCTCTTAAAGAAATCCAAAGATGGGAATAGTTTTTCAGTTGCCAAGAGGGAGAAATGGAAGATAAGGAAAAGTACAGTTGTGTTTCAGCCTTAATGCCAGTTTGTCTTTATTCACCACATATACTAAAAGAGACATTAAAAATAGCACACATTCTTTCATTACTACATCGAATTATACATGTGTAGGACATATTCTTTAGTAGGTATGTACTAGTTTATTCTCCCTCCTCACCCCCCACACTCAGCATACTGTATCATTTTGTTTGGATTATGTATATGGGCATGGATATTACTGCAAATTCAGACATTGTTATAAAGAAAAAAATATTTCTTAAACCAGATAATGTGTGCAGGACAAATATGCAAATATTAATACTAGGAGAAGGAGTTGATAGAGCTTGTATAGAATAACTACGCAGTCTGGACAAATGAACGCCATGCCTTTTATTATCTCTGTGTTTAAGATCTGATCTACGACACAGGCTGTTCCACAGTTGTCCAAAAGCTATTCACTAGTAAAAACTTGTATTATTAGATGTGCTCTAACAGTTGCCATTGATGACTGTTTGCTAGATATGATCTAAGAGCCACCATTCATGATTGTTTATGAGTTCAAAAATTATTCTTCCCATTTTATAGGTAGACAGTGAAGACTAAGAATGACTTAGTAAAGACCTTTAACAGAAAATCTACTCTTGAGCTAAATTTCCAGCCCAGTCTCAAAATCCATTATGCTTCACTAAGGTTTTGATAGAACTTTCATTATCTTAATAATTTTGTTTCTTTTAATTTTTTGGTAGTATGGAAACCAAAGTTTTACACCAAAAGTTTTCACATTCTGGTGCAGTAGTTAGCAATTCAGCATGGAAGTTGGGAGGTCCATGTTCTAGTTTGTATCAGCCATAAAACTTGCTGGGTCACTCTCATTTCTCTCAGTGTAGACAGCCAATGTGGTGCAGTGGTTTGAATATTGGACTACAACTCTGGATAGCAGAGTTTGAATTTCTGCTTGCTCATTGAAACCCACTGAATAACCTTAGACAAGTTACACTCCCTCAGCCTCAGAGGAAGGTGATGGCAAATACTCCCACCCCCGCAAAAAAACCCAGTTTTTTTCTGAGAAAACCCCATGATCTCCATAAATTGGAAATGATCTGAAGGCACATAACAACAACAATTGGAAGCAGCTAAGGGCTATATCACAAGGAAGGAAATTAGATTGTACATGAACACTGATATACCTCAGCTCTTTGGCTGTTATTTGGATTAGTATTAGAGTTTTCCCTGTCTCCTCAGATTCTGGGCATCACATTTTTTCCTACTCTCTCACATTCTTCAGCTGTTCCTCATTAGTGCAGTTTTCCCATATTTTCAAAAATCAATGGATTAGGCTGAACCTGCCCTTGGAGTGGGCACAGATCGTATTCAAACATGTGCTTGGCATATAAGAGGTCACAGGTACAATTTCAGGCCCCTCTAAGAATCAAAGATATCAAGGAACAGTGCTAAAAAAGATCTTTGCTAAGATCCTGGAAAGCAAGCACATTCTGAGCAAAGAACATTTGATTAAATAGATCAGTGATGTGTGACTCAGTACACTTTAAAACATTTCCCCCAGTTCATTATTCCTCCAGCATAAAACCAAAGGCCTGCACATTGTCTTGGTAAAATTACTGCAATAAGCCCGGTTTCTTGGCAAAATTAATCAGAAAGCTTGGACAATTACATTGTCCTAACATCTTGCTGTATCACCATTTCTCTAGGGCTTCTTTTTATATAGCCAACTCTGAGTTGGTGCTGTTGTTGTTTTAAACAGCCTGCATAATACACTATAATTTATCTTCAGATTCATCAAAGAAAACCAGTATTACAACGCTCATTATGGCTGGCCCCAATTCACAGTTCAACATGAAAGGCATTTTAAACTCTCAGGAAACAGGAATTTTGCTGCCATGGACAGCTCTGTGTTCATCCATGGACAGAACGCTGTTTTGCTTTAACCTAACCAACAAACTACATATCCATCACAGAGAAGTGATAAGCACCCAGGAAAACCTAACTGCATCTCTTTCCTTTATAAGGAAAGAGGCTTTTAGACCTTTCACGCTAAATATAATAGCAGTGGTTCTCAAACCGTGGGGTGACACTCTAAGGTGGAGATGATAGTTGCTCAAGGGGGGCACAAGAAAAGTAAGCCTGCAACTACAGCAAATGTGAAAAAGAAGAGCAAATGTCTGTGCGCATGTCTCTGCAAAAGAGTGACACAAAGCATCTTCCACTATGTCCTCTCCAACTCAGACATAGCAAAAACTGTCTTCTTCTTTCAAATGCTTTTCTCACTCAGCTTCTCTGAGGTGCATGTAACTTACTGACCATGAGGCAGTTTCTTAGGATGGGGGGGAAAGGAAGAGAGGAGGCAGAGAGCACCAGAACTAAGCATTTAAGACAGAAGGTATGTGTGGCACAAGGGGCCTGTGGGAGACAGAGGCATAGCATAGGACATGCGGGGGGGAGGATGACGTGGAGCTGGGGCAGTACAATGTCCTCACGCAGATGTAAAAGTGGTCACGGGGTAAAAAAAACCCACTGCATTATAGCATTATGATTCCACTTTAACTGCCATGGCTGCTTCCTCTGGAATCCTTCGACCTGTAGTTTGGTGAGGCTCTCTGGCAGTGAATTCTCAGTACTTCATGAAATTACAGGTGCCAGGATTCCATAGGACAGAGGCATGGAAGTTAAAGTGGAATCAAAGTGCTATAAGTCAATAGTGAGAATAGGCCATAAGACTGGACATGATACCCTTGTTGTAGGAATGTAACCCTTGTGGGTGGGGAAACCCTAACAGCAGTTCTATTCTTAGTAGGTGAGTTCAGAAAGAGAGGGAGAGATGGAGCTGGAGAGGAGCTGCAGTTGCCAAGGGTAAGGATTAGGCCCTTTTCACCTTGAATAAGGTAGTGTTTTTCTCCATTATATATTTAGGAGGGAATAAAAGGGTAAATTCTTTGTAGTGTAATATCTACATTGTATCTGCTTCTGTTTTGTATTTTTTATTTAGGGCTTTAAGGTTGTACCAAATGTTGAAGAAATACTGAGCAGCACAGGCAGAAGAGTCCTGCAGTCAAGTCCTGCACTGGCATTTCATTGAATTTTTTGGACAATGCATATGTAATAGATTTAATATATAACGTGTTGCATTGCTGCTAAAAAGATATTTGAATTTAAATTGTGAATGCATTTGCAATGGTCAGTTATAGGTGGCCCTATAGAACCCAGAAAGAGATCTATTAACACCAATCTATATAATACTTTGGAAGTTTTAACCTCACATACTTTTTTTAAAAAACATTCCTTACAAGAGCCTTATAGTTATTAGCATTCTTATGTCCATGTTGATGGGGGAAGCGCTTAAGTGATTATCTCGTAGGTTCATGCCTGAGATCTTAACCACGGCAGCACACTCGCTCTCTCACTGATATCTCCCACCTCATCTGAACTGTGCTGTGTGATGCACATCACTGCCTACATTGGAAACCAGCTGCTGCATGGTAATTGATTCCCCCCCCTCCCAAGGAAGGTGAATGATGAATGCCAACCTACTGAGAAGAGGAGGGGAGACAAAATGACAGGGAGAGTGTGTGGCATGCAGTGAGCTGTGCGACAGGACCTTCCAGACTCATCACGCAGCTGATTGCTTGGAAGATGAGGACATGCAGGACACCTCCAGCCTGGAGCCTTTAGGCTGTGGAGGTGGTTAAACTTCCTAATTAGGAGGCACTAGAATTGCCTTCTATTTTCCCCACTGAGCAGATGGATTAAATTGCTTGTGGAAATTCTTCGTTTCTCGCTCTGATTATGGAGAGGCTGCTCTGATGTCCTAACAGCCTCTCAGGGACTATGACAAGAAGCTGCACTCCAGCATGATACATACCTTCCCCCTCTCTCTCTTTGCTAAAACCAAAGCTGTTTCTTCCCTCTCTTGCATTCCCCCTCATCACTGATTGTGAAATGACTGCTGAATTTTCTTTCAAAAGAATATTGTGCCATGTTAACTAGAAGTACAAAGTTACACTGTTTTCATGAAACAAGCATCAGCTTCTCCTCAGGCAGTCTGTAGGACTAGCTTCAAGATTGAGGGGGCGTGGAAACAGCACTCTTGAGTGAGACCCTTCCTCCTTTAGGAAGGGAGTTGAGAGCGTTCATAACATCAGAGGTATTGCAAGAAATGTAAATGTAAAGCCTGGAAGAAAACATAAAAGAAGGCCCAAGGCAGATGACAAAAGGAAATCTTGCTAGGACTCTGGAGCCCTGGTAGCTGTCCAACAATGGAGCTGGATTAAAATATGTCTCTGTGGCAGGCTGGGCAATTGTGGCACACCCAAAGGAGACAATTTTCTGCTCCTGGAATCCTATGGTAGCTATGTTGTTACCATGTGCATTCAAGTCATTTCCAGCTGATGGCAACTCCAAGGTGACCCTATCATGGTGTTTTCTTGCCAGTGTTGGTAAGAGGCTAAGAAGTTTTTCCTTAGGCTTCCTCTGAGGCTGAGAGAGTGTTACTTGCCCAAGGTCACTGGTGGGTTTCCATGGTTAAATGGGAATTCAGACTCTGGTCTCCAGGATCCTAGCCCAAGAACCAAACCACAACTCAACTGATTATCAAAAAAGACATCTTCCAAAGTAGCAGTAAGTTCATTTCTTCTTTTGATTTTTTTTTAAAAGAAAGAACATTAAACAGTGAAGGACATCTTTGCAACTTATTTAAAACATAAATTGCTGTTCCTAAGGCTTCCAGGAGAAGCAATTTACCCCTGCCCCATTTCTTTGGCTAGTTAAAAAAAGAGTTTAGAGGGATCAAGGGCCACAAAAACTAGAGCTGGGGGTCACTTGTAGCTCCAGGAGCATACCTTGGCCTCCCACTGCCCCTATCTAACTCAAGTATATCACAAAATCATGGAATATGAGCTGGAAGGGGTTACAAGGGCCATCTAGTCCAACCCCATGCCATGCAGAAATATTCACCGAAAGCACTCCTGAAAGGTGCTCATCAACCTCTGTTCAACCTCCAAAGATGAAGAGTCTACGTCCCCACTGCCTAAGGAATGTTTCAATGGAATCTGTTTAATTTGAATCCATTGGCTTGTGTTCTAGTATCCAGATCAGCAGAAAACAAGTTTGCTCCATCTTCTACATGACATCCCTTAAGATAGTTAAAGATGGCTATCATGTCACCTCTTGGTCTTCTCTTCTCCAGGCTCAATTTAAACAACTCCCTAATCATTCCTCATAAGGCTTGGCTTGCAGATTTCCTTAGAATCATAGAGCTGGAAGAAATCACAATGTCCATCGAGTCCAATCCCCTGCCATGCAGGAACACACACTCAAAGTGCCCCCAGCAAATGGCCATCCAGCCTCCGTTTAAAAACCTCCAAAGGTGACTCCACCACACTCCAAGGCAGCATATTCCACTATCAAATGATTCTTATCATCAGGAAGGTCTTCTTAATGTTTAAGTGAAATCTCTTTTCCTGTAGTTTGAATCCATTGCTCTGTGTCCTAGCCTCTGGGGCAGAAGACTAGCTTGCTCCATCCTCCATATGACATCCCTTCAAATATTTAAACATGGCTATCATGTTACCTCTTAATCTTCTTTTCATCAGGCTAAACATACCCAGCTCCCTAAGATGCTTGTCATAGGGCATGGTTTCAAGACCCTTCACCATTTTGGTTGCCCTCCTCTGGACACATTCCAGCTTGTCAATATCCTTCTTGAATTGGGGGGCGCAGAACTGGACACAGTATTCCAGGTGAGGTCTAACCAAAGCAGAATAGAGTGGTATTATTACTTCCCTTGACCTTAACACCATACTCCTATTGATGCAGCCCAGAATCACACTGACTTTTTTAGCTGCCACAGTGTGATGTCCACTAAGACTCCTAGATCCCTTTCACACATACTGTTTTCTTTGGGCATGTTCAAGTAATCAATATCCTTCTTGAGTTGTGGTGCCCAGAACAGGACACAGTATTTCAGGTGAGGTATGATCAAAGCAGTATAGAGTGGCAGTACTACTTCCCTTGTTCTGGACACTGTGCCCCTATTAATGAAGTCTAGAATTGTATTGGCCTTATTTGGCTGCTGCATCATACTGTTCACTTATGATCTGTGGTCTACTAACATTTCTAAATTTTTCTTATGTACTGCTTTCAAGTCAGATGTCAATCATTCTATATTTGTGCATTTCCTTTTTCCTATCTAGATGTGATTCTTTACATTTATCCCTACTGAAATTCATTTTCTTAGTTTGGGATGAGCTCCCCAATCTGTCAAGGTAATTATGAAGTATTTGCTACTCTTATCAGTTGTTGTCATCTGCAGATTTGATGTCTTCTATTCCATCATGTATAAATTCCATCAGTTTATAAAGATGGAACCCCACTAGTCTCTCTAGAATGAAGAACCCCACTTCTCTCCAGGATGAAGAGTAACCATTGGTGATTGAGATCCAACACTTTACTGAATATACAAAATAGTTGTAAGAAGCAAGAACTACAGTGGGTACAATTTCAAGGTCAGCTGTTGGGGACACATTTGCAACAAAATGTACAACATAAATACGTGTTTGCCCATTGCTGGCATATTTCATCCTCAAAAATCACATTGCTTTACAGACATTAACATGGGAAAGCCTTGTAGCCCCCTTGCCTTAAGATAGACAAGTATTCACAGCCTTAATGATTGCCATTTATGAATCCTTGGGTTTACTGCCATCTGTCACAGACCCAAAGGTTTTCCAAGACATGCTGCAGTCAGTTCAATTCTCATACAAACCACATTTGGATGAGGAATAAGAAACAACCTTAAAGTGCATTCAAGTGAATTATAAGTTTACCCTGGGATGGTGTACTGCAATCTGTTTTTGTGTGATAAAAGAAGTGCTTATCCCCATCCTGCAGGTTATTCTCCATTTACTGCATGTGCTTTATCTCATAGAAAGAAGGGTACTTCCAGCAGATTGCTTTGCCCATACTCTAAATCCACAAATGTGTACAACTAAGCAACCATCACTCCATTGTTTGTGAATGGTACATGAGGGAAAATATAAGATTAAATACAAGCTCGTCTCTAGCCCTTTCCCCGTGTCTATGATTCTCTAATGCGGATGGTCTCCAGCTGAACCATATAACATGCACATCCACCAATATTTCCCCAGATCAGGAGTCCACAGACTCTTTATTGTAAGTGGTCAATAGAGGAAGGCAAAGGTTTACTTCTTTAAAAGCTCTGCCATCAAACAAATGAATGCAAAGGCTTATACTTTTATGCCCAACCAGAAACCAGCAGAGTTTGGAACATTTTTGTTAAAAAAGCAACTCACTGGGATTACCTTTATTTTTTTTTACTAAAATGCTATTTGTTTTTATCTATCTATCTATCTATCTATCTATCTATCTATCTATCTATATAAAAACAAATAGCATTTTAGTAATACAGTACTCATAAAGTCATGAGTAATGCATAACTTTTAAAAAAACAAAGGTAATGACTAATCCAAGTTACTGGCTTTTTCAACAACATACATATATTGTTAATAATTTTTAATTATCTATCTATCTATCTATCTATCTATCTATCTATCTATCTATCTATCTATGCTTACACAAAATACTTTTAAGAATAGGAGACTGGCCTAAAATGTGGAAAATTTTCCCAAATGATTCCCTCAAAGGTTTTAGAAGTTGCACTGCAACTTCTTTTTCTCAAGAAGAAAAGAAAGAGAAAGTCATAATGCTGCTGGTTACAGGCAGCCTCACCACTTTTTGAAAACATTTCTTCCAGGCTCAGGAATCCAGCCTAGCTAACTACATTCTGCGTAGTTCTTTCTTGCTGCTACTGAAGCCTTCAGGACCGGCTCTGTTCTTCCATTGATTCTCTGCTTCCCCTTTGTTCTCATGCCTGCCGTTTTTGGCTACATCAAAAGCACTGTGTTTGAGAAGTCATGCTTTCAGATATAGTAACTGGTGATCTAGACAGCCAACCAGGGAAGATGACTGAGTCCCCAATGTGCAGCCAAAGCAGCCTTCTGTAACAATAGCATCATGCAAAGCATGAAAATAAAAGGCTGAAATGGAAGCCTCGGTTTTTGTGATGCATGTGACATAACAAATCCTGTTAGTCATTATGTATAATACTGGAGGAATGGATCCATTTAAAATCTGTTTCATACTTTTCTTTATAGGACCAAAAAAGCAAAAGACAGAGCCAAAGGGTAAACTTGATCCTATTTTTCAAGCAGCTTTCCCCCCTACCCACAGGGGTGTCAACATTTTTGCCAAGAAAATTAAAAATATACAGAAGCACCTCTTTTATCCAGTGTTGGAATGGAAGAAGCCTGTTCATGATATGCTTACTTTTGAGGACTGAATCCTAACAGCTCTTGTACTAAGCAGCCAAATTATACACATTTGTCTGCTTACACATGAGCCAGTTCTTGGAATAAAGTTCAGCTATGTACCCCTTGGATAATTTTAAGCTTAATTGTAGATTGCAGACCTCCTTTCTGAAGTGGACATCATTGTGATCTCTGTTAATATCAAAATAATCTTTTAAAAAATGTTTGCATATTAAAACTGGAGACAGATGACTGGACATTTGTTTCTGCTTAAAAATTTTGTGTTCAGCAGATTATGTACTGTACACCAGAGGTTTTTGTCCCCTGTTGGTGGAAAAAGGGGCTTTGGCAGATCCAAGGAACAATATTCTGCTCCAGGATACTCTGGGAGTCACATGGATGCCAAAAATGTCAATCATCCTCCTCCTGTAAGTGGGCTGAATGTTCTGAAAAATGTGTGTGTGTTTGAGTGTGTTTTGATTTTAAACACTACAGCAGGGTCCTACACCCTATTTAAAATGATTTGCTGGTGGAGGCTTCCAGGAAAGTCAGTTTACCTTCTTCTGCAAGAAAATGGGTGGACCTGGAAAAGCCAGTATGTAAGAAGCCTCAACAACAAATATACAGAAGAACCACCTGTAGAAACCAATAGAACTATTCTCCATTTCCAATCTGTTTAGGTATCATAAAAACTTCTTCTGGAATATAATTGTAATATTATCAAAATGAGGGAATAATTGGAACCACAGTGTGTAACAAGCTTGCAAAGAACAACTAAATTTGGAATTTGGTGTACTCAAATATAGGTTTTATCTGTCGTCAGTTCAAATCCCGCACCTTCTATAGTAATAAACGATAAAAGATGATAATAAAAGATAATCAGAGTCTGCAATAGTCACTCTTTGGACTACTGTTTGGGGATTCTGAGAGTTGTAGCTCCATGAAGTAGCCTTTTAAATCTCTGATGAGAAAGTGTGTCAACATCTCTTTACCCATCTTAGCTCCAAGAAAACTGAAGCTTGTCGTGGATACTAAGGGGTCCCCAGAGAAGTGAATCTTGAGGTTATTTTACATTTAAAATGCATTAGTTAATTGTAGCAAATTACAAGTTGTCTGTAGCCTGTAACACCATGTTTGTCTCGGGAGAAAGTCCTGAGATAGTCACTGATTTGTATGTCTTCCTTATACAGCCCCTGTATTCTTCAATCAGTTCAGAAACTGTGGGAGGGGGCAGTGCCACCTGGTATGGGTGGGAGAGAACAGTGAGCAGAGGGACGGAGTAAAAGAAAAACCAACAAGAAAGAGAAAAAAGCAGGAAGAGACCTGGGGGAAACAGAAGGAGCACTGAGATGGCTGGGGACCTAAAGTGTTTCCAATCTTTCAAACCTAGTACTTCTGTTAGCATTTCATAACTTAGAAAAGTGTTACTGCTTTGATATTCCTGGACATTTTGACAAATAGCTATTTGATAGGGCTGCAATATTTAATTAATTAATTGACCAAACTTTTTCATACAACACTATAGGAAAAGATGCTTCCAATTAGTATAAAGGCAGCAAATTTATGAAGACCTAGCAAGAAATTTTAACACACTGCTTATAAAAATTGCAACGATACCTACTACAATTCAGTTGATTTTACTGTATGCCACCCTGAGATCTCCAGACAGAGAGAGCAATATAAACATTTTAAATAATAAATAAATAAATAATTCTAAAAAGGAAGAAAATATGCTTCTTGCAAATTTATGCAAACTGGATCAACAAAATGAACAAACTGATCAATTAAATCATCTTATTGATTAAACTATCTTTAATTGGGTCTTTCGTGTTTAGAGACACATACAGCAGCTTCTCATGAAGCCAACATCCTTAACTATAAGTCCCAGCATGTCCAGATAGTAGACCACTGGCCACAGCATTGATGGTATATGTACTCAAACCTAAACAGGGCATCAGGTTGGCATCTGATTGGGAAAGGCTAATATAAGGCCTTGCTTCAATTTATCTGCTCAGGTGCCTTATTGGTTTAACTCTTCATGCAAGAGAGTATGTGAAATTAATAGTACCTTGCTTTGTGCTTTTCCAAGTGCTGTTATGATGGCATTTACTTAAGAAATTAGAGTGAACTCTCTGCAAATGACTGAGTGCCTTTTCTGAGATAGACTTCAAGCCTCTTTGCTTTTGCTATGTCTTAAATTGATGAGCTAATAAATATATCTAAATGTTCCTGGGGACTAATATTTTTCTGCCGCACTCTCTGGGAATGCATTTCTATTTTGGCATCACCTACAAGTTTGTCTCTCTAGAAAAAGCTCATCTTCCTAACGTTTCCATACTGTATTTTATCAGAGCATTGCCTATCAAAAAGCTGGAGTTTCAGAAAGCCAAATGGTATACCAGACTCTGTGTGGTGGTAAAATGCAAATATGGAGAATGAAAACAAGGGTCCTTTGGGACAGGAGTTTTTGAATACAAAAAAACCTAGTACTAACTAGTGAATTAACTCCACCCACCCCAGAGGCTGTTTAACATGACTTGATGGTTGGAATATTTCTTAGTCTGTCCAAACTTTCAGCTTCCTACTATGGACCCAGTCCAGACTGCGCTCTTCATGCTTACCACATACATTAGAAAAATTAAATTAAACCCTGTAGGCAAAGGCAAAACTACACAGTGAAGTCTAGGCTTAAAAGGCATTGTCCAGCACACTGCACCCTGTGTCCTAAATAGACTCAACTCATTGAATAGCTACCTTAAAACCTGGACTAAAAGCCACAGCAGATTTGCTACCTCACTGACATCATAGCCATCTGGTGAAGAAATTACACATGACTTTAACTATGTAGTTCTGCCTTTGCACACAAGGTTCCATTTAACTTTTCCCCTAATGTAAACAGTAGCCATGCGGGGTGGAAGATTTGACCTAGGCCATAACTGCTGTAGAAGACAGTAGCTTTTGACAAAAGGGAATATTTTTCAGCTGCCCAGACCTTTCTTATTTATTTATATCAAAGGAAAACCAGAAAGCATTACTCCAAGTTCATGCATTTTTCACTTAGAATCTACTGTGCTCTCCTAGTGATGCCATCATCTTGCTATATTTTGAGAGCATGTGATCCTTTAAGTTCTGGCTTTCACTGCCACTTGTGCCACAATAAATGAGTTAATAAATGTCCAAGCGGACACAATCTGAGCCTAATTCTTGTTCTTCCTTATTAAGAAGCTCTAACAAAATGTTAAGCATCAGTATATCAAATCTACATGTCAAGATGGAAAGTGAAATGCTAGATATGGTCTTTGGGTGAAGTGGGGAAAAACAATATGAATCTATCTTGTGATTAGTCAGATGTGACATCTATGAAAATTGTATCAGAGCATAAAACTAGACTAGTTTTACTAGACAGAGTGTTAATTCTGAAAGAAGTAGAGAACTGAGAAGACTTAGGAATTTTAATTTTTTAAAAATTGCTTTTTAATTTAATTCATTCCTATTACTCATTGCAATGTTGACCAAGTAATTTCTTGTCATTACTTACAATGAAGGAACTCATTCTGTTTCTCTTGGCATTTATGATTGATAATGGCACGAAACCTGGAAAATTTCTACCCAAATTCCTCTAAAATGCTTTTTAAAGGTCACTGTAAAATGTTGCTTATGGCAGCACTAATGCAATGTCATCCCATCTTTTACATTGCTTCGTAACTGGCCACATTACAAACAAAAAAGTAACTTGTTACAGGTAATTACATTACTGTAATGTATAAACTTCTAGCTCTGGAACCGGGATTCCAAATATCTTGCTGATTTGTGTCCTGCTGGCATCTCTTCTTCTGGTGTTACAGGTGGACAATAAACCCAATTTTCTGTTTCCATTACTTTGAAATATGCTATTTGTTGCTGAGAATGTCCCCGGACTCTGAAACTGGGCCAATCAAATGACTTGAATTTTTTGTTACTGTACAAGGAAAGGTTTCCTTCCAATCCAGAATGCCTGAAAAGCAAATGAAAGAAGACAGACCAGCAGCCAAGCACTGAAGAAAATGGAAAGGAAAACTCTAGTTTGGACTGTTACCCCAGCCCCCCTGCAGAAGTTCAGCAGCTGGGCCACAGGCAAAAATTAAACACAGCAGTCTCCCCGGTTCCCTTGGCAAACATGTTCTTTCTGTTCAAACCCAACATCAGCTACAAAGTACAGGCTACCCAAATCCAGATCTTATCCCTGTGGCACATGCATTTGCAATAACTAACTTCTTACTCCACAGTCCATTGAGTCCAACCTCCTACACAGTGCAGCATCTCCAGGTAAAGCATCCCCAGCAGGTAGCTGTCCAGCCTCTTTTTGAAAGTCATCCAGAGAAGACCCTACCATCTCTCTACAAAATGGGTCCATTGCCAACCTGCTCTTACTGTCAAGAATTTCCTTCTAATGTTCAATCAAAATCTACTCTCATGTAACTTAAAACATTAGACCTGGTTCTGCCTTCTGTACAGAACAAACCTGTCTCCTCTTCTCTCTGACAGTATCTGAGGTATCTAGAAGAGTGCAATCATGGCCATTTCCACACTAGACTGTTACAGCGCTACGATTCCACTTTTAACACCCTATGGGCCCCTCCCACAACTGCAAACCCCAGGATTCCATAGGATGTTAAAAAGTGGAATAATAGTGCTATAACGGTCTAGTGCGGAAATGGCCCATGTCACCTGCAGTTCTCTCTTCAGCAAAAGCTGAATATGCCCAGCTCTTATGAACTTTCCTCATATGTTTTGTGCTCCATATTTTGTATCATTCTTGTTGCCCTTCTCAGAACCCACTACAACCTGTCAATATTCTTCTTAAATTGAGGTAACCCAAAAATGAACACAGTACTCGAAATGAGGCATGATCAGTACAGAATATAGTGGGACTATTACTATCCTTGACTTTGAAACTACAGTTCTATCAATGCAGGCTAAAATAGTATTTGCCTTTTTTGCTGCAGCATCACATTGCTGTGTCATGTTCTACTTATAATCAACAACAATCCCATGGTACTTTTCATCTGTACTACTGCCAAGCCAAGTGCTCCACATCCTATTCTTGTGCATTTGGTTCTTGCAGCCTAAATGCAGAATTTTGAATTTGTCTTTATTGAATTTCATTTTATTTATTTTCACTGTATTTTCTAGGTTATCAAGGTCCTTTTGAATTCTGCCTTTCAATGTGTTAGCTCTTCCTCCCAGTTTTGTACAATCCACAAACTTGATAAGGTTGTCCTTCACTCTATCATCTAAGCCACTGATAAATTTTTTGAAGAGTAGTGACCCCAGGAAGAACCCTGTGGCACTTCATTTGAGACCTCCTTGAGACCTCTTTCCAGTCTGAAGTGCAGCCATTGATGACCATTTTTTGAACATGGTTTTCCAATCAATTATCCATCTGATAGTGCTTCCTTTTAATCTATATTTAATCAGTTTGCTGATCACAATACCATGGAGTACTTCATCAAATGTTTTGTTGAAATCCAGAGAAATGACATCCACAGCATTCCCACCATCTACTAGAGACCCAATCATTCTCTCATTCATATATGTACATATATGGCTGGATAGCAGTACGTGTGAAAGGGACCTAGGGGTCTTGGTAGATCACAAGCTGAACATGAGTCACCAGTGTGATGCGGCAGTAAAGAAAGCCTACATGATTCTTGGTTGCATCAATAGGAGTATGGTGTCTAGATCAAGGGAGGTAATGGTACCACTCTATTCTGTATTGGTTAGGCCTCATTTGGAATACTGTGTCCAGTTCTGGCCACCCCAATTCAAAAAGGGTATCAACAAGCTGGAACATGTCCACCGGACGGTGACCAAAATGGTGAAGGGTCTGGAAGCCATGCCCTATGAGGAGTGGCTTAGGGAGCTGGGTACGTTTAGTCTGCAGAAAAGAAGGTTAAGAGGGGACATGATAGCCATGTTTAAATATTTGAAAGGATGTCATGTTGAGGAGGGAGCGGGCTTGTTCTCTATCGCTCCAGAGACTAGGACAAGGACCAATGGATTCAAGCTGCAGGAAAGGAGATTCCACCTGAACCACAGGAAGAACTTCCTGATGGTCAGAGCTGTCCAGCAGTGGAATATGCTGCCTCGGGGTGTGGTAGAGTCTCCTTCTTTGGAAGTTTTTAAGCAGAAGCTGGATGGCCATCTGTTGGGAATGCTTTGATGTGTTTTCCTGCATGGCAGGGGGTTAGACTGGACGGCCCCTGGGGTCTTTTCCAGCTCTATGATTCTATGATTCTATATGCATATACATATATGATTAGTTTAGATACCCATTCTGGCTTCTGCAATTACTGTATTGTCATCAGAATAGTTGCAAACAAACACCTATATAATCATTCCAATGTGCTGTGGGTTTTTTGTTGTTGTTTTTTTGATATTGAGGTCAGGCTGGCTGGCCTGTAATTCCCTGAATGTGCCCAAAAGAGTTGTACATCAGATATGTATTAATCTCCTAAATACTTTCATCCCCTGAAAACTGTTAAGTAATAGCTGGTATTGAATCAGTTCATTTGCATCACCAATTAATTTAACAGAACAATTAATTCTGGGTAAGGGATATCACCAGAGATATTGGAGATAATCATTACTATCATCGGCGGCAGCAGCATTATCATTATCATCTTTAGGTATATCCCACCTTTTCCTGAAAACTGGGACTCCAGGCAGCAACAACATGGGCCCTTTCCGCAGCTGATCATGTTCAGAGACATGTTGTGCGGGTCCCAGTGTTGTCTCTGCCGGAAGATGAGTATGACAGGAATCCTCACCTCCACACCGGCCGCCTCTGCAAATGGAGGAAATGCGATGGCACCACCTCTTCCTTCTGCAGCGCAGCCAGGTACTGTCCCAGGCTGTGCTGGAACAGGAAGCTCAGCCGTTGTACTTTCGGGACTTTGGCACACCAGGTAAGTGCAGACGGGCAGCGGGAGGGTTGTGTGATTGATTGTCATTGATGGGGAAAACCTGTCAATGATTTACTGTGTGATCATGCCGCCTGAGGATGGGAGAAGGATGGGGCCCAGACAATGTCATGCAGAACTGTCGGGTCTCCTCCTTCTTCTGTGCCCAGTATGGGACAACAACATCCTGCGAAAAGGGCCTTTGACAGAGAAACATCTGAATTCTAGCTGTGTGGGAAGATTTTTTGTTTATTCTATTATAGATGTAGAATGATGAATACAAAACTTTGGATATTACCTCTCCTAAAACAGTGTCTTTGTAAGTGGGTTGTTTTTTTTTTGTAAGAGCTCACCCACAGCTTTCATAAAGTTTAAGGCCATTATAATGATTAGTTCATTAATGATACTCTGAGGAAGACCATCTCCTCCTTTTTAAAATTAAAAATAACTCTCAAGAAAGTAGGGCATGCATGAGCACATATTGACTCTAGCTTAAATTTAAAATGATGGTGACAGAAGCTCCAGGATTTTATTCCTCCTCTGGGGCCTCAAAAGAGCTCCCTAATTGGTTATAGGATGGTGATACTAAGAAGAAGACAAAATGTCAGAATGCTAGGGTAGGGTTGGGATTGTGAAACCAAAGCACCTGAATGGATTGTTAGATGCAAATATATTTTTCTTGCAATGAACAACATGATTTAGTCCAGTGTTATCAGCTCACTGGGGCAATAATGGAAGTTCAATATTAGATGCCATTGTAGCTTTTAGGGGTCAGGCTAGAAGTTAAGAAGAATGTGCACACTTTGCAATTAACATGTTTTCCCCCTCATAATGGAATTTTCTCAGAGTTATGTGCTTCAGCAATTAGATTCGCAAATTAAGACCAAAGACCAAGTTTGCCTTTTGGGGACTAGTCATAAAACAAAGCACCTTAAATGTAATATGTATAGTTGAGGACAATTAGATCCTATGATGAATGGTGTTTGTCACCATTTGAAGGATGTCACCTCTACTAAATACAGGAATTACTCAGTTAAAGCCTGTGATAAAGAAGCTACTTTATACAAAGTCTTTTTATGGGAGTCCAGCCCCACCCTTTTCAAGTCTATTTAGCTGGAAGTTTTCCCATCCTGCCTGCCTGCCTTCTTTTTTCAAAGCATTGGCTTCTGGATGATGGTGAAAGAGGACAGGAGAAAGACTTTCAGTGTTCTGTTGTGGCAGCATGTCTATGGTAAAAAATGCAATAAAACTTGATCTTGGAAAGAATGGGATCCTACTCTAGACAGGCAAGGTAAACAGCTTCCTCCAGAATCACCTACTGAGCATATGTGAACAGCAAAACAGAAAGACAAAGGGAAAGTAGATTAGCCTACTTCAGAAGCTACCGGTACTCTATCAAGCTGAAAAAGCATAGCTCTAGAAGTTTTGCCAAAATGGAAATCATATGAAAAGTGGAGGCCGTTGGGGAAAAAAAAGTGGAGGCTGTTTGAAGAAATTTTATTTTAGCGTAAGGTTTCAAGTGATCTCTAGAAGATTCAAAATGTTTTTGCTTACTTAAAAACACTTACATGACCTTACTTTTCATTTCACATGGGTGTATTGTTAGTTTTGAATAAAAAAGTTTGCTGGAACATGTTGAATGGCTCTTCTTTTTTGTGGTGTAGGAATC
Source organism: Ctenosaura bakeri (assembly GCA_948474755.1). Lineage (NCBI taxonomy): Eukaryota > Metazoa > Chordata > Lepidosauria > Squamata > Iguanidae > Ctenosaura > Ctenosaura bakeri. The sequence goes on from CAOLHI010000275.1 coordinate 235,829, forward strand.
TATCCCTAACCTTTCCATGTCATTTCTACCTGTGGTACCAAATTTTCTATTGAACAAGTAAAACCCGAGACCACATCTACTTCACTAACTGAGGTATAGCTATATGTACTGAACACAATCTACATTACCCTAGGTCAAAGAAGAAGAAAGCAATTCTTGTTTTCAACCAGTGATTCCCAAATAATGTGTATGTGGCTGTGTTCAGCCATTTTTACTTATGCCAAAAGCTGACATCTTAGATAGGAGATGTGAGCTGATGATCAGAGTGTGGCTTCCATGCTGTGTTTCCCAATCCTCCTATATATGCTTCCTACGTAGCAAGTTCCACTACATTCAGTTGGGCTTACTTCCTAAGTGTACACTGGATTGCAGCCTTCCTCTGCAAATCAGGACATACTGATATGAGCATGTTTCTTTATTTTGCCTGCAATCCCTGGATCAGATGAAAATATAATACAAGGGCAGCTAGGGGACAGCCTGAATTGCAAAAATAAGAGCCCCTGAAGATGTGTTGACTACTCATGGGAATATAGCATCTTTCAGCACACAATGCCTGTTGGGACATGGTGCTATACAATAGGGGATAGGTCTTGAAAATGATATATTGTAGCATTAAAAGATCTACAGACTCTTTTAGGCTATAACCGTAATTTTAAATTAGAAGCTTCCTCTGCACCTAGACTGACACTGAAGAGCATAGTCAGGCTCACATTAAGCAGTTCTGAAAAAGATTTTTTTTTTTCATGTAGAGCATGCCTCCAACTAAGGCCAAATCCATGCTGTATTTAACTTTAGTCCAATGACCTCTTCTTCTTCGTACAGTATCTTCAAAGAGGATGCTTTGCAACAAAGATAAAAGGGATGCTGCTTAACCCTTCTCAGACAGCTAAATTTCTATGAAATTTCCTCTATCAAGTTGACTTGGTCCCTGCCAGACTCATGTTTACCTTGTGAGAAAAAAGAAGAAAAAAACTAGAATAGTGAAAGTCTTTGAGTAACTCCATTATTTTGTATCTCTTCTCAATGTCTGCTACCTTTTGACATCCCTTTCATGTTGTTCTTCCCATCTTCCTTTGTTTTCTACCCATTATCTCTTTAGATTTTTTCCAGTATAATTTATTTTCTGTTCTGAATACAGCTAAGCAGGGATGAGTTCAGAGCAAAGTAATGAAATGAAAGACTGAACTACACATTACACCCAAATGAACATAGTAACAGCCTAGGAGCTCCTTTTCTCTTCAAAAGAAAGGGGCAAATGCAAATATGTAGTTCAAACACCATAGCAGGAGCTATTTAGAGATGACTTGGAGTGAAGCTTCAGGAAGCAAGGAAAAGACTAACATTCTTCCTTGTCACTTCTCTTCTCATAATTTATACCTGAAGCAACTGTTCAATTAAAATTAAGTCTATCTGGCTACTATTACAGAGTTTTCATGCAACATGCTTATAATTTGGCTCTTAATTCTCATAAAACAGCTTTGCTTACCACGGTCCTGTGAGAAATCAACTCAACCAAAGCCCACTCTATTGGCATTTGCACAGGGTCAGGTGTGGTTTTGCCATAAAACTACATCACACCTTCCCAGCTAAAGAGATGTAGCCTTCCACACCAGTGCCTGGAAGTAACAGATTCTAACTATGGTAGTTACATGTAGCTCATTACCATTCTGCAGTAAGAACATATTGATGTCACATTTCAAAATTAACAAAACAAATGGAAAAATAGGGTGCTTTTTATGTGTGACAAATAATGTTTTCTGATTAATTTTTGGTTACATTAATATGGGATTTTCAGCAGCATACTAGGTAGACTTTTCCAGGTGTTGTACTAGTCTCTTTTCAAAACTGAAGTCTTTTTTAATGGAAAAGTAATGAAAGAGTGAAGAGCAGTGCAATGAGTAACGTAAAGAGTAACTTTTTTTAAAGTAACATAACAGCAAGAAAATTATAGGAGCTATAACTAGTTTTGTAACATGCAGCTTTCCAAAAGTAACTTTCCAAATTATTTTCTGCACTACTTTTCAATTTCCTCTGTGATAACTATACAGGAAGCCACGGTGCAAAAACTCACTTTACTATTATTAAATGTGTAAAGGATCAGGGGCCAGTGTAGTGCTGAATGCTGTCCCAGAGCTGGACTTAATATAGATAAGGATGCGACTAGGTATTCATATATGGTTTTATTTTATTGCCATATTCAGTCACAATTCTGTTAGAGTTCAATTTGTTAGTATCTCCCAAAACAATGTCCAAAGCACCTCTATGTTGCTTCCAGAGAGACCCGTTTAATATACATGTCAAACCACAGAAGCCTTGAGGATTTTCCAAAGAGGTTATTTTAGGCCATTTCCGCACTAGCCTGTTATAGTGCTCTTATTCCACTTTCGATATCCTATGGAATCCTGAGGTTTGCAGTTTAGGCTGGCCCCTCCCTAAACTGCAAACCCCAGGATTCCATAGGATGTTGAAAGTGGAATAAGAGCACTATAACAGGCTAGTGTGGAAATGGCCTTAATTTTAAAACTTTAAAGCAAAGCCCCCCCACAGCAAATTCCCACCAGCGTCCCTGACTCCTGAGTGTTAGGCACCCATGATTCCCCTTTCTTTCCTTCTTCTCTGCTATTTCTTGCTGCTGAAAAACTGAGATGCTCTGCTTTTATTGTTATTTACCCACACTTTGTGTGCCTGCTCCCTAGAAGTGTCTGTGCTTCTTGAGAAACCTCCAAGGTCCTGGGAAGAAAAGATACAACACCAGTGGTGTCCACTTGCTTGCTGTTGATCCAACAAACTCTTCTGAAGTTACCTGAAAATCCTGCTTTGAAAAACTATCTCATCATATTCTAGCCTAAATGAGTTTTAAAGGAGTTGGATGTCTTTTTAATTAAATTCAAAAAAGTTTCAGGATTTGGCAAGGGTGTTGCCTGAAGGTTCAGGGAAAATACGTTTTCAATTATGGATGGTATTTTAATGAGTATTCACTTCCATAATGAGATACTTATGCTGCGGGCAGAGGAAAATGCCTCTCTCATATAGTTCTTGCACAAGTTTACTAAGAAAGCTTAGGCATTCAGGCATATCAGTGTACTTTCTCCCCATAGACACCTTCACCCATATCTGTTGTGATGATGCAGCAGTGGAACAGCTAACAATTATATCAAGACACTTGGGCAAGTACAGGTACTCACCAGCAGTTTGAGATCTTGGTGCCTGAAATCACAACTTGAGCTGTAAATAAACAGAAAGGGATTAGAATAACATCTGTTTCAGCTTCAGGATAGTTGGTAAAACAGATACATGCAATTAAGAATTTTCTGCTGAGCACAAAGTTCAACAAACAATCTCCCCCGCCCCAAAAGAAAAATTCTTCTTGTCAGTACATTTCACCACAGCGTGTTTTTCATACATATTACACTGGAAATTGACTTTTTCTCTTATCCAACTAGATCAGACCAATTGGTAACAAACCTTTGAAGCATAGGTACACATAGGACACAGTCTTTCCAAGCATGACAATATTTTCCACAGAGAAATTCTGTGATCTAACCATGCGCGAAAAAAAGAGAAAACCTCTGCATCAGTACCTTAATTTAGACGACAATCTTCCAACACCATCCTTTGAATTCCATACCTAGATTTATAACTGGACTGAATGCTGTTTATCAGTCATATTGCAACTGACATCACCAAGGAAGATAAAAGCCAGAACATTTGATATTTTATTCAGACAAATACCTATTTTCAAAAATGTTATTAAATCTATTTAGATTTTTGAAATGGTTTCCTTATGAGCCTTGATCCCCGTGTGAAAACAGTCCTGTTCAATTGCTTTATTGAGCTGTGACTGACACACACATACACACACAGGCTCAAACTGGTGGTCCATGGTTGCTGCTAATCTGCAAGTCTTCAGCTGTCAGTTTGCAGTAAATTTCTGGGAAAGATACAATTGTAGTCCTTGGGCACAAATATGTTGCCAGTCCCTGGGATATCAAAAAGGGAAATAGCAGGTCACCCACATCAGAGAAGCAGTGGTCTAAGCATTATTGTTATTGAAATGCATGGGTGAATATATAGGCTACATTTCATATTCTCTATCAGCCATGTTATTATTACTATTTTTGTTACTGGTAACAACAAAATACTCTCATTCCCTTCTTTATACATGTGTAAGAATTTGAGGAACTCTGTGTATAAATATGAGGTCATCCTCCATGCAGGTTTCTCTTCTCATGGACAGTACATATAGCAAGAAATGTATGTCTCAGTCCTGTATTATAGGAACAGCAATACTTGTGCTTAGAAGAACAATCCATCTTTTTTAAAAATTAAAAAACCATATGTTAGAGGACAAGGCTATCACCTCGTGGCATGAAATTCTCCTAGTTTTACATTTTCTTTTCCTCACGTCCTGCATGCTTGCATGCTTTCCCCTTCCCTTTCCCTCAGATGCATTAGCGGTTTGGTTTTCTGATGGCTTCCTCATGAGTCCCTCTGAGTTTCCTATTGATTATTTGGCTATGGTCTTGATAAATAATCATATTTTTGCAGCATAATTCTGATTGGTGTAGAATGTCAGAGAAGCGGCATAGCAGTCAAAGCTTTAGGAATGCCTATATTCTCAACGATATGGGTATATCTCCTGCTACAATGCCCTCTCCTGCCACAGAAAATGTCTCCTCCTAATGTAGAAGTTTGCCAGACTTTGGACCAAATGCACCTACATTGTATCCTTAGCTAGAGGGGCAGTATGACTCCGGCAAACAGGGAACATGGAGCAGGGAACCTACACTCAATTTTCATGGCAGTTCTTGGTTTTTATTGCAGTACCTCCACAGTCTGTACAGGAGCTATCCAGATGCTGAAGCTATGTTACAAATAGGGATTAGCCCTTGATTTACTCCCATACGATCAGAGTATAAACTCCTCACCCCACAAAAAACAGAATCACTAGACTCCTCTGCTTTGGAACTAGCACTCCTTTAGTTCCCTCTCCCATGCAAATAAATAAGAGATCATCATGAGTACTTCTCAGGTGCTCTGTGACTTGTTAACACAGTACAAATATTTGTGGAACTTTAAAAACATAGACATTTATTAAGGCTACCAGAAGCTGTTATGTACTGCAGTTTACTTCATCAGATGCATAGATTATTATAGGTAAAATCACATGGTTAAGGTGGGAGACTGCAAGCAGTGAAGTCAGTGGGAAACTAAATGCAGAAAAGAGAACAGTGACATTTACTTTACTGTTGTTAGCCATGGCCATTCACACAAAGAAGTCAAACTATAACAAAGACATAGTGGCAGTGGTACATTCACAAATACAGTGTGATCTTTACTTTGATACAATTTAACCTCTTAATGAATTTCAGCTAAGATCTCACATGTAATCTCCTTTTCATGTTTCTTTGCTCAAGGATAATTGCAAATATCAGGTGTTTTTAGTCCACAAAATGTTGAATGGCAATAAACTTGCTAGACTTCAAAGTTCCACAAAACTTTTTGTTACTGGAGATCAACCAATGAATACTTTAAAACACACACACACACACAGAGAGAGAGAGATCCACATTTTGAATGCACTTTAGGGGACAGGACCTGGATCTGATATCTAGAAAACATTAAAATTCTAAAACACTGGATAATCACGGCAATATAACAATTAACATAGGGGCAGGCTTTTCATGTAACCTCTGCACAGACAACTCAGCCTAGAACACCCTTAACTTGCAAAGAGGCACCTTTCATTTTATTTAATAAATGTGCTTCATCCACTGCACTGGTCTGAAATCTGTAAGAGAACTGGTGCACAGGTACAGTAATTGGACTCCACTGACTTGATATCCCACTGTGTATCTGTAACAAGAATGTAAAGTATTTACACCTGCGGTTCTTTCCCAGTATAAGTCCCAATGGTGGTATCTTTCCTGTGAAAAGAGCAACAGGCCACATTTACAGTATATGCAAACTGGCATACTGAATTTTACAGAACTGTGCAATGCACTTACAATAATAAGTTGGGCACATGCCCCCTCCAACTGGAACACAGGCTGAAAAGATTTGGATGGAAAGGTACAAACTGTACTGTACCAGATTAAGATTCAGACTGTTTTGAATGGCCTGAAGGAAAAAGCAAAGCTGCTGACTCAAGTTTGTTTTCAGGTCAGTCAAAGGCAACCTGATTCCATAACTGCAAGAAGCAATCTGGGTCAGATATAGGGGGAGAAATGAACAAATACAATAAGGCGAAGAAGGTGTATGTGTGCTGTTCAGATGGTTCAGTGTAGCTGAACTCAGGTTAATACAATCCCGCTGGAAGCAGAAAATATGTAACTCCAATGAGCTAATTGACAAGGATGTCCTGAACACTTTTCCACCTGAATAGCAGAAAGTCTTCCAAGTATGTCTCTTCATCTTTGGAACTAATAATAATAATAACACAGCAGCAGCTGCAGCATCAACATTAATTGCTCAAGGCATAATGTGCTTTATTGTCTATTGGTTGTTTTCTTTTCAATGGTCATGCTTTTAACTGGTTTCAGTTTTATTGATATTTTAGTAACATTTTAATTTTTGAATGATTTGAGAATTTTTAACTATGCTCGTTCTAAATTTTTTAAGCCACTATGAGTCCTGAAAAAGGCAGGATATAAATACAAATGAAACAATAATAATGCTCACTGGCATTACCTTTCTGTGGCAGTGAGACTGTGTGCTCCTGTGAAGCAAGAGGCTATGCATTATATATGGTGCAGAAACAAACACCCCCCCACACACCCCATACAGAGTAGTCATTGCCCGAGTCATGACCATGTCAGATGTCAATGTTTTTGGACATTTGATGAAAAACAGGGGGGGCTACAGGATCTTGTATCTTGTGCTTTGGCAACCAGGGCAAGATACTGTGGGGCTACTGGAAGGCCAACCACAATGGAAGAAATGGATAGCAGCAGAAAACCAATTAATAATAAATTGTTGGTATAATGCAAATTCATTGGTTCGAAATCATTAAAAAAGGATATACAGTCAGCCCTCCGCATTTGCTAAGGTTAGGAGTGCAGGAGCCCTGCAAAAGTGGAAAAATCACAAATATCAAATTGTGTGTGGGGGTGTCTCTAGGAAGGGCACCGAGGCATAGTTGGGAGAACAGGTACCAAGAGACCAAACCAAGTCAGGGAAAGGAGACAGAAAGGGGGGGTGGGTTGATATACTGGCCCTATACATCTTCTCTCTCACCCATCTACTGGGTGTAGGGGACATCAGAAGAGGGTTCATGGTGCTGATAAACTAAGCTGTGAGCCAGAGGCATATCTAGGGGAGGCAAGTATGGTATGTGCCCCAGACGCCAATGCCGAGGTGGGGTGGGGGGCGAAAAAGCCATGTATGTAGGGGTGGGGGCAGGGTTAAGAAGGTAGGGGCACAACTTCTATGCTTGCTCTAGACATTGTTTATACTAGATACACCACTGCTGTGAGCTGTCCTTAGCTGGCCACACAGCAGTTGGTGGAGGAGGAGAAGGGCAGGGGGGGTAGGTTTTTAAAGGGCTGCATGACTTGATCAGAGCCTCCAAGAGGGAAGGCTCCCTTGGAAAAGAAGTGCCTGAGGTGTGGCAGCAGGGGCTGGAAAACCTTGCAAATAATCTAAATCTGTGAAAGTTAAACTCATAAATGTGGAGGGCTGACTGTATACCATCTGGAGAAAAGTATTCCAAGAGTCTAATGTAACAGACCAGGACTTGTGCAACCCCAGATGACACATTGTCCAGAATAAACTGTTTTCAGATATGGAACCTAAAGAACTGCAAAGAAAGATCAATATAGTAAAAGAACAAAGGGACAAGAATAAAGCGGAATCAATTTAAACTGCCAACTTAAAGGAAGTATCTGGACCACTAATTGAAAATGAGCTAGTACTGGAAATTTAAAAGAAGCGATATGGAAAGAAAATACTGATTCTTACTGACCAGCTAACAGAATTACACAGAACATTTATTGGGGAAATAAATAACACTGAAAACTGGAAAAGGCTATCAAAGTTAAAGCATGCACCAAAGAAAAATCTAAAACGAGTCAGTGAAGATGCCACCTTGACAATTTTAGTAAATCCAACATTTACCTTTCAGGTTACAAACCAATTACTTTATAGTATAGTAGCAATAGCTACAAGAGAACTAGGATTTGAGATTCATAAACTAAACAACAACGAAAGATGGAAAACCAAAACGGAAAACTCAACTTGAGTTTAAACTTAGTAAAAATAAGTAAAAATAGGAAGTATGCCAGTCCTTTAAAAAACTTTAAGCATGGAAAGTTGAAAAATAAAATGGAAGTAAAAGAAAAATATCAGTTGGAAACAAAAAGAAATTCAGAAGCATTGGGGATGCTAAAACAAAACATAACCACAACAACAACAACAACAAGCCTATGTAACTCAGTGTAAGCAGAATACCCCATTGTAACCAACAACAGTTTTATAAACTCTTCCAGGAAACAGTAAAAAGAGCACTGCCATCTCCAATAAAGATGATATGGCTATATTTTTAAGCTTCCTGACAGTAAGTGCTGCAGCCAGGTTATCTGGAGCTGAGCTGGGCTGGCTTTTGACATCAGACTTATGCTGGCCTCTGCTCCCATGGAGCTGTGGTTTTGCTCAAGGGACTGGGGTTGTACTGCCTGCTGAGGAAGACTTAAGCAGCTGATTCCAAACATCTCTTCTTCCCATCCCAGGCCTTCCTCTTCTTGTGCGGGAAGGGTATATAAAAACAGAGGGAGGCACTGTGTGGCGGTACACCAGTGAGAGAGAGACAACCTAGCCACAGTAGTCCATGTCTTGCTAGCCTCTTGATTAGACTACTGTAATGTGCTGTAGCTGGGGCTGTCCTTGAAGAAGATTTGGAAGCTGCAGTTAGTGCAAAATGGAGCTGCTCAAATGCTGACTGTAGTACTTTAGAGACAGCATATATACGGTCAGACTTAAAATAATTACACAGGTTGCCAGTACATTTCTGGTCTGAATTCAAAGTGCTTATGATGACATTTAAAATCCTAAACAGATTGGGATCTTAGTATTTCAGGGACTGCCTCTCCCCATGTGTGCCTGCCTGAGGACTAAGATCTGCTGAGAGGCCTTCCTCCATGTCTCACCAGTGAATGCTGGAAGCTCTCCCAACAACTATCACCCAATTAACTTTTTGCCAACAATGCTGGAATTATTATCTGGAATAATAGGCATTCAATGTATGATTGTATCTGGCCTGTCCAACAGAAATATGCTGGCATTATGTTCTTTGATTAATAATTGAGTTTTAATTGTGTATTTTACCATTGTTTTGATCCTTTCATTGTTTAATTATGTTTTGGCTTTTGTATTTTATGAGTTTTTAACTATGTCTTTTTAAATCTGTAAGCTCTGAGTCTCAACTCTGGAAAAAGCAGAATACAAATAAAGATGATGATGATGATGATACCTAACTCAGTCCAGTCCCATCTAATTCAAAATTCAGTTTATTCAAAGGAACAGAAAGGGAATTGCCCTAACTCACAATGACCAACAGATCAATTATTAATTGATAAAATTATACTCAGCGACAGAGCTTGGAATGTGTGGAGGGGGGCCAGGAGGGGGCGGGGTTGTGGTGTGAGGGGGGGTGCTGCAGTGCATGGGGGCATGGCCAGGGCGTGTGTGGGCATGGCTACAGGCTGGGATGCCCCAGAAATATTGCTGCCTGGGACAAACTGTCCCCCCCACCCCCACGTTCCTACGTGACTGATTATACTGAAAAACTTTAAAAGATGAAATACAAATGTACACATAGCATGGACTGAATACAAAAGAGCATTTGATTCTTTGTCACATAACATGGATTGAAAAATGTCTGAAAATTTTAGGAATCAGCAAAAACACCAGAAAATTCCTCTCAACTCTAATGAAATCATGGAACATGATGTTAACTGTAAAATGAAGAAGAACTTGGTGGAGTTAACATTAGGCACAACATTTTTCAGGAGATTCTTTATCTCCCTTATTTATTTGTCATTGCAAATTATGCCACTTTGAGTAGTATTAACTAAAACAAATCAGAGCTATGAAATACAAAAGCAACTGGAAAAAATAAACCATCTATTCTACATGGCTGATTTAAAGTTGTGTGGAAATCATCATCAGAAATCAAATCCTTATTGAATACTCTAAGAATACATAAAGACACCTCAGTGGAATGTGGAATTGATAAATATACTACACTATCAATAAATAAGGGTAAAATTACTGAATCAGATGACATAAATCTCCCTGATAGAAATATCATTAAAAAGCCTCTACCATGATGGAAACTACAAATATTTGGGAATATTACAAGCAGAGTAAATAACAAGTGAAAGAAATTACTGGTACTGAGTATACTGACAGAGTACGCAAGTCCAAAAATCAAAGCTTAACTATCAAAATGTAATTCAAGTTTCTGACTCCCAGTTTATTTGATATAGTGCTAGAATTGTTGACTGGATTCAAGCAAAATTAGTTGTACTGCATAGGGGGAAAAATTATGACAGTAAACCACACTTTACATCCTTGAAATGATATCAAACAACATCTTCCATGTAGTATTGCATTACCACAAGTGAAGCAAATTGCAGAAAAGGGAAAAAGATCATTGAGTGAATGCACTGGAGAAAGCAAAGAAAAAAGTACTGATTGATGTACAGTTTAGGGAGAGTACAGTTTAGGGAGAGACATTTAGAATTTTCAGTCAGAGAGCACTTTGGCCTCAGTAAACTACAAACCCCAGAATTCCACAGGATGTTGAAAGTGGAATAATAGCACTATCACAGTGTAGTACGTACATGGTCATAGAGGAATCCAGTAGCAGATCACACTGTGACCACAAAAGCTTAGGGTAGAAATTCATTCTTCCTAGTTAGTGTCAAAGGTCCTACTGGGTCCCATTATATCTCTTTAACCCATGAACAGAAAGGAATCCAATTAGTTAAGCTGAATAGCAAGAATGAACTTCAGAGGAGAAAATGTCAACTTCTGGAGAACTTCAATACCACAGATTAAGACAACAGACAAACCCAGAGCAAACAATACAAGTCTATACAGGTGTATCCAAAAATAAGTCCCCATGAGTTAAATGGCTGGGTGGAGATTGAAACCCTTGTCTTTCAGTCCTAATCCAATACTGAAACCACTACATCATGTTTACTCTCTATTTGAACATTACTCAATCAAAATCAGTGAGACTTATTCCAGACAAAATATGTTTCTGGGAAGCATTCACAAGAACTATATATATCTGAAATCTATCTGAATAATAACTTTCTAAATTGAATGTGGCGCAAAGCTAACTCGTCCTGTCTCCTGAGATGTACTTATCACCATGACCATCCATTGTTTTGTGATGCCACCACTACTTTCTTCCCATTAGCTGCAGTATGACATCAGGCTGGTTGGGAGCCAAGTAACTTTAGAAATACACTTGATCAGTGCTGCAGCCTCTACTAGATCCAGTTCATCAAAGGACAGCATGCTCAGCATTGGGACGTGTGTGTGTGTGTGTGTGTAGGTATACACTGGCAGTCTCTCTGGACTCCTACTCAGCCTGCTGCTTTATTTATTATTCATTTCAATGTATACACCCTCCATCCATCTCGATTCCTTCCCATCCATCACCAGAATAACTAAGAGGTACTAGCGCAAACATTAAAGCAGCAGCTCTGGAAGTGTGCTGGAGATATCAATCAGTATTGTTAATAAATACACAGAAAATATGAATGGTACCAAAACAAACTTTGCCCCAGCCTGTCCTTCTCCTATGGGAACTCAAACATGATGCATTAGTGAGACAGTGTATTAAACAGGGCAACAAGCTTTGATTGGAGAATCACTGCAATTAATTGATCGCAGTTGTAATGCTATGCGTACTTTGGTGGGGATAAGATAGAAAGAACTTAGTGGGACTTGCTCATGAGTGAACATAAGGAGAATTGTGCTCACAAGCCTTAGGTCACACATCATCAATTGGCCCCCAACTATTTCTTGAGGTTGAAGATAATCAATGACTATGGTGCATTGCTTTTTAGAAACTGTTTCTGCGCTTGAAACTTTCTAGAAGAAACAACCAATATTATAATAACAATGATTCGCTAAAAGGCTCCTAGTTTATCCAATTTACAATGGAGATCAGATAAAAAATAACATCTCAGTATATAGAGAGAGAAAGAAATTGATATTGAATCTCCTACCGGATTATTGGAATTTATAAGTCCCTGCAATTTGCGAGGGTGAAATTGTGGGGAAGACACAGACTGTAATGGCGACGGCGGCCAGTTATTCTGCAAGACTCTCTTAGGACTATTAACAAGGTAATATGCAACGACAACTGGATATAGTTGTGGGACTTTGGAACTTTGAAATTGTTGTTGTTTTTCCCCCTGACCTGAATCAATTTGGAACTTAACTTGATTTAACTTTGCCGTTTAGAAAAGACTATAAATGTTTGTGCACTAACTGTGGACATTATGAAGGAGAAATTACACGGCATTGACTTTTAAGAGAAAGGACATAAACACTTGGATTTCTTCCTTTTTCTCCTTCTGTTCCTCACTTAATAGAAAGGAGTCAAAAGAAAGAGAAGCTTATATGAACATTTTATGAAAATATCACGATTCAACTTGATTTGTAATATAAAACGCTTGAGATTCCAAGCGACTGCTAGCCAGCTCCAGACTACTGATAGGTAACTTGGATGGGAATCAATTAATGACCACACTATCTTGATTTCTTGTACTTTATGCTATGGAGATGTTTTCAGAATTATAAATTAATGTGTCTTATAATTTGATAGAATAATAGAAAGCACTTGATATATTTCATAAGTTTAAACAGAAATAAACACATTAGCAACAATAAGTTAATAATAAGAAATATAATATTTGTGATATTTCTGATATATTATTCACGATATAGAATCAAATAGATTGGGTTGAAGAGTCATACATCCCTATATTAATATTTATAAATACTTGTTTATGATTTATTAAGTAACAGAATATCTATTTTGAATACTGAGAAGAATTTTCTTAGCTTTAAATTTAAAAATAACTGATTTTTATATTTTATAATCAATTGATTTATGAACTGGTTGGTATAAATATATATTGATGTCAAGTGAATAGACTTAATGAAATTATAGTAATTGATTGTTATATTTAAATATTTATTTTTAATTATCAAACAAATCAAGTTTATTTATTAGGATAATAGACTATATCTATATCACCACTATTACAGAGGTAAAACTTTAAGGAGAAGGAGGGAAGAGAAAAAAGGGAGGAGAAGGAAAAGGAGAGGAAGGGGGACCCATGAAGACAAGGAAAACTACTAAAGATACAAGTATGGCAACAACACAAAGAAAATCATCATGGGACCCATCAGCTAAATCAGAACAATCAAGACCAGAGTATTTTTCAATATTAGAAGAAATAAGGAATATTAAACAGGACTTGACACAAGAAATGAAAGATCTTAAGATTGAAATGAAACATGAATTTAAAACAGAATTAAAAGGAATAAAATCAGTGCTAGAGGGACTTCAAGAGGAAATGAAAACAACAATGAATTGGGTAACAACCCTAGAGACTAAGATGTGAAAACTGGAAGAAACACTTAATGACCTGACACAATAACAAGAACGACAACAAGATGAGAAAGTTTTAGCAGAGTTAAAAACAAGGGAAAATTCTGTGAAAATAAGAGGATTGACAGGATGCAAAGAAGAAAATTTATATGAAAGATTAATTCCTGCTTTATCTGCATTTTTGACTTTGACATGAGAGAGAACAGAATGGGAAGTGGATAGAATATTCAGAATAGAATCTAGGATTGCAAGAGAAAGAAACTTACTGAGAGATATTGTGGTGTATTTCACTTGGAAGAAAACTAGAGAAGAACTAATTTGGCGCAGTCTGGAACAAAATTTAATAATCGAAAACAAAAGAGTATTTGTGTATAAAGATATCCCCCAAGAATTTTACGAAAAAGAAAAGATTATAGATTCTTAACAGCCTTCTTGAAACGACAGAATATTCAATATAGATGGGGAAAATGAGAAGGCCTCAGTTTTCGATTCAGAGGGAAAGTGATTAAAATAGAAACAATCCAGGCAAAAATTTTTATGAAGAAATATGGTAAAGAAGAGCGGAAAAACTTTGCCAGGCAAGAGGTAAAAAGTAGTGAAAATGTACATTTCGAAAAAGAACAAAATAAAGCCACAGATCAAGAGGAAGAACAAGAAGAGGGAGCAGTCGGCGGAACTGATATTGATAGCGAGAAAGAAGAGGCTTAACTAAGGAGAGATCCTTTAGAAAGAGAAGCCCCAAAAGAAGAGTCTAGACGTAACTAAATATAATAAACATCTTCAAAATGGAACTGAAGATCTTATCATGGAATGTGAAAGGAATATCAACCTCCCAGAAAAGAAGGAAAATTTTTTCATTATTTGGGCAAAAAGAATTATGATATAATATGCTTACAAGAAATTAGAACAAAAAAGGAAAAGACCCATCTAATTCAAAATAAAAAAACTGGGTAATGAATTTGTATCTGCACCTAATAAGAAGAAAAGAGGAGTTATATTCTACATGAAATATAATATCCAAGCGAGAGAAGTAATTACTGATACAGATGGAAGATACATAGCAATTGAAATAGTCTGGCAAGATCAAAAAATACTACTGGTAGGAATATATGGCCCACACAGTAAACAAGAAAATTTCTATAAGGAACTGAATAGCAATATCTCGGACCTCAATTATGATCGGATAATGATATTAGGAGATTAGAATGGAGTTATCAATCCAAAACTTGATCAAAAATCAGAAAAAGTAATTAAAAAGAATCACGGAAAACTCCCCCAGACATTTGACCAAATGGTAAACAATCTGGATTTGATAGATCCTTGGCGACATCTCTATGGATATTTCAAAGATTACACTTTCTATTCAGAACCGCATAACTCACTCTCACGAATTGATATGTTCCTGGTCTCAAGAACCTTGATTAACAAAGTTATCAAATCGGAAATCCTCCCTAGAAGCCTTTCAGACCATAACGCAATCACACTTCTTTTAAGAGACAACTCTAAACGAAATTTTAATTGGAGATTAAATGAAAGATTATTACAAGAGGAAAAGATAGTAAAGAAGGCTAATGAGCTAATAAAAAGATATTTTGAAGAAAATTTAAAGAAAGGAACAGATATAAAAATGGTATGGGATGCTGCTAAGGCTGGTTTCAGAGGATTTTTTATACAACAGACTGCGGAAATAAATAAGAAAAGGAAACAGAATCTACAACAGATAAATGAAGAGTTGAGGACTAAAGAAAAAATCCTCAACGAGAAACCAGCAGATAAATCTTTGCAGCAAGAAATAAAAGTATTGCAGAAATAATTGGAGACTCAAATTAACACAGAGCTGAATAACAAATTGCTCTATTCCCACCAGAAAACTTTTCAATGGGCTAATAAAGCTGGCAAATGGCTTGCACTAAGGCTGAAAAAGAGGAAAGAGAAAACAACGATTACCAAAATCAAATATGAAGAAACTATACATACTGAATCTACAAAAATTAAGAAACTCTTTACAAACTACTGTTCGGAACTGTATAAAATACCAGGAGTAAATGAAGATAAGATCAAGACATTTCTATCCCAACAAAATATTAAAATGATATCTGATAAACACAGAGAAATCCTAAATGCTCTGATAACAATAGCAGAAATAGTTGAAGCTATCCGTAAAGCCAAAAGTGGGAAATTGGCAGGACCAGATGGCTTCCTGGCATCTTTTTATAAAACTTTCCAATCTCAGATCTTATCGATGTTACATGAAATTATGAACAAAGCTCTGGAAGGAAACATAACAAACTCATGGAAAGAGGCAGATATAATATTGCTACAAAAGGAAGGAAGAGACCTTCTGAATGTAAAAAATTATAGGCCAATATCACTATTAAACACAGATTACAAATTATTTGCATCCATATTGGCTAATAGGTTTAAAGGTGTGCTTTTTGTAATAATCCCAGAAGAACAAGCGGGCTTCATTCCAGGAAGACAAATAAGTGATAAAATAAGAAATATAATAAACATAATAGAGCTATGTGAGAAATACCCTCAGAAGAAATTGCTTGCGGTCTTTCTGGATGTTGAAAAAGCCTTTGATACCGTGAATTGGAAATTTATGCTGAATATAAGTGAGAGAATGAATATAGGGAAAAAGTTTATGAATTGGAACCAAGCAATATATACCAATCAATAAGCTCAAATTATCATAAATGGGGAAAAATCTGAAAGATTGAAGATCCAGAGGGGTACAAGACAAGGCTGCCCTTTATCTCCCCTTTTGTTTTTATTAGTTCTCAAAGTGTTGATTGAAAATATCAGAAATAACCCCAAAATAAAAGGAATTAAATTGAAAGGTTACGACTACAAAACCAGAGCATTTTCAGATGACCTAGTGGTAACCCTGGAAAATCATGAAAATAGCTTAAAAGAATTGAAAACCACTCTCCAAGCATTCGGGTCTGAAAGTGAATGAAGGTAAAACAAATATCCTGACAAAAAACATCTCATTAGAAGAAGAAAAACAGATTTCACAAATATTGGGATATAAAACTGTTAAAAAGGTTAAATATCTGGGCATCAAATTAACAGAAAAAAGTACAGATTTATTCAAGCACGATTATGATTATGGAAAAATATCCAAAAAGATCTTAAAAATTGGAATAATCTTAATCTCTCTCTGTTGGGTAGAATTGCTGCGGTAAAAATGTTGGTTTTGCCCAAATTTTTATTCTTGTTTTGAACAATTCCCATTATCCATAACGACAAAGTTATCTCTGTATGGGTAAAAGAGATTAGTAAATTTATAGCGGGGGGGGGACCCAGAATAAAACTAAAGACTCTTCAAGACTCAAAAGAAAGAGGTGGTCTGGGCTTGCCCAATTTAGTGCTGTATTACCATGCATGTTGTCTGAATTGGATGAGAGATTGGATTAAGCTGGAAAAGACAAAACTATTAAACTTGGAAGGGGTTGACCTGTGGTCAGGCTGGCATTACCACATGTGGTTTAACAAAGCAAAACCCAATAAGGAATTTAACACTCACTGAGGAAGGCCTTGCTAATGGTGTGGAGAAAATATTTTTCAAGAAGTTGTCAGAAAACACCCTGGTGGATTTCTCCCAACGAAGCATATTATAAAAAAGAAAATATCTTGTTCAATAAATGGATTAAATATGAAGATTTGGTCAAAACTCAAAATGCACAAATAATAATTAGGTCTCAACAAGCATTGAACAAGGAAGGAATAAACTGCCATTGGCTCCTTTACAGACAATTAAGAGAAAAATTAAAGATTGACATAAGTCTGAATGCATATCAAGTAAAAGAAGAAGAGCTAACATCAATATTGACAACAGAAAAATGAAAATATATTTCACACATTTATAAAACCTTGTTGAAATGGGATACGGAGGAAGAACAAATTAAAATACCAATGATAAAATGGGCACAAAATATGTCACGTCTGATCCCTATGGATCAATGGGAAAAAACGGAATAAAAGAATGAAGTATACAGCGTGTCAGGATGTTAGCGAGAACTTATATAAGATGATCTACAGATGGTATCTTACACCTGAATGGTTATCCAAGATATATCAGAACTGTTCAAATAAATGCTGGAAATGCGAGAGAAATAGGAACATTTTATCACCAGTGGTGGCCATGCAAAAAAATGAAAAAATTTTGGATTACAATACATACTCAAATAGAAAAAATTCTAGGAATTCAATTTGAAATGTCCCCTGAAGTACATCTATTATCAATGATGAATGAAGACTTAGAGAAAAATGCAGGGAAATTAATTTTTCATATGTCAGCCGCAGCTAGAACGCTAATCATTCAAAACTGGAAACAAAAAACTCCCCCTTTAGTAAGAGATTGGGAACTGAAACTATTTGATATGATGCAAATGGACAGATTTACATATATATTGACAGGAGTCAATTTAGAAAAGTTTGTCAAAGATTGGGAAAAAGTAATAATATATTTCAGGAATAATGGTCTGATATCAAAATGGTTAATGATGATTTTTAAATTAAGGATGCAATAAGCAGGGAAATGTAAATATAATTGGGTTACAGACAACTGAATAATACTTTGGGAATTTTAATACCTCTTATTCAAGGCGAAGCAAGAATGAAAGGAGAAGGCAAAATGTATATATAATGTTATATACAAGAAGAAACGATTATGTACAAGATGCTTGAATGTAAGCTATGTCTGTGTGTTTTAATAATAAAATTTTTTAAAAAAAAGAAAGCTATGCCAGGGCTTGCAAAAGTTATGTATAATTCTAAGAATTTGGTCATGCTCACTAGGGTATTTTCAGAATTGTAGTTCAAATCGCATAATAGGCTTGCCTTAAGGTTGCCATGGGGTAAAAATAACTTGAAGGCACACAGCAACAACAATTCAAAAGAGTAATTCCTTAAAGTTTTGGCTGTGCCTACACCAGAGCTTCACTTCCACTTCTTGATGTCTCTTGTATATTTGTGCCTCAGACTAGGGGCTTTGGCAATTCATATGTGCAAAGAGCAACACAATGAATTGTTTGTCAACAAAAGGTGCCACACATTATACAGTGGGGTGTTACATCCATACAATACTTCTGCTACCTGTGTGGAATGAATAATAGAGATTGTCAAAATCTCTCAGAGCCGAGATCCCAGCAAGGTGGGTATACCTTCTTTGAGGTTTGCTACAATAGTGCACAATAAGGGCAAGACTGACCCTACCATTAGGCAGGGTGAGAAAACTGCCTCAGGTGGCAGCTTTGGGTGAGGGAAAGGGCTATGATGAATTCTCCGACCTTACTTTGTTGGAGGACAGAGCAGTGTATTTCACACAAACTGCCCAACAAATAGCCTATTGCTGCCCTTAATGTAGCAGAGGGTGTTTCCACATTGCCAATGTTGAAGTACTGAAGCAGAATTCAACAATTCAGTCAGCTTGTATATGTGCGCTAGGAAAGGACACCATCTTGTCCTTCAGCTCAGACAACAAAATGTCTTGTGCTGGCCTTGAATAAAAGCATGCCCCAGAGATCCAATTAATTTCCTATCCAGAGGTGACCTCAGAGGCCAAATGCAAAATGGAACTGCTGTGCAGCATGAGCAGATTAGGAGACTAGGCAGTTTAAGAAGTCAGTAACACCTCTGATAAGCAAGATGGCTTGGTTCTCAGCTCTTGACCATCCTTTTTCCTTCTTACTGCACTCACTATAGAGCAGATACTAAAATTATTCTAATAATTGAAATCTTTCACTGGAAGTAATGCTAATCTCAGGAAGAAGATGGATTGCAATGGCTACTGCTGGAGTTTTAAGAAAGCAATTGAAGGAAGGGGTTTGCACTTCCATCCCTTATTTGCCTTTATTAAAAGGCCTCTCAGCAGGTCCAACCCACCTTTAAAGCAACAGCCTACACCTTGAGAATAGAGCCTTGGTGAACGACTAAGCAAAATCAGCCCTAAAGCTCTCTGGGATGCAGGGATGAAAATGCAATTGAAGTATCATTCAGCTAGGGAAGCCCTAGCCCACTTTCAGATTATGTGCACTGAAGTTACTTTTCGCTCCAAAAAAGAGGGATCCACACTATTGTGTGTATGTATGTGTGTGTGTGTGTATGTGCGCTGTGCACCAAATGCTAGCAACTGGAGTCACATGTCTATCTCAGAATCTTTAGCTGTATGTTTAAATAGTGTTCTAGCACTTCTGGATATGAAGAAAAAAGGCAATCAAAATCATACTGTGCCTAGCAATTCATCCCTTTTGCTGTTGAATAATGACAATAGAGTACAGTCAGCCCTTCACATTTGTTAGGGTTGGGGCGTAGGACCCCCAGAACAGTGTAAAAACCACAAATATAAAAATGTGGGGGAAGGGGCCAAGGCATGGTGGGTAGAGTGGGCACCCAGGGTCCAAAGCAGATCAGGGAAAAGAGAGGGAAATGGGGTGGGTTGACTTGATGCCTCCCTCTCACCCATCTTATCCTTTGGCTGTGGGGGGTGGCACTGGGAGAAGATTTGTGGTGCTGAAAAATTAGACTGCGATCCATCCTTAGCTGGCCAGGCAGGGGCTGGTGGAGGAGGAGGATGACCGGAGGTGGGTTTTATTTTATTTTATTTTTATTAAAAGTTTGTCTTGAAAATACCCCCCCCACACACACACACACTTCCATGCTTAAATCTTCCAGATGAAATTGCGTATTTCCATTCCATTACAAACATAATTTCCATCTTACAGAAAGAAGAACAGTTACATTATTTCTTCTTTAATTTCTTATACAGTTATATCCTTACCCAATCCAATACTCTTTTCCATTCTTTCTCAAAGTTCTGGATAGATTTATTCTTCAAAGAAAATGCTAACTTCTCCATCTCTATCATATCCAGAACTTTTAACTTCAATTCTTCTGTATCAATATGTTTCTTTTCTTTCCAGTGCTGTGCGTATGTCAACCTTGCCGCAGTTATTAAATATAATAATATCTTCTGATGACTTCTTATTTCCCTTTGTTGCCCTAGCATATTTAAGAAATAAAGGTCCGGTTTCATTTCAAAATTCAGCTTACAAATTCTTTGGATTTCGTCATGTACCCCCTTCCAAAAATTTTTTGCTATATTACATGTCCACCAGAGAGGTGGATTTTAAAAGGGCTCCATGGCTCGATCAGAACTTCTAAGAGGGAAGGTTCCCCTAGAAACAAATTCATGAGGTGGGGGGCAGGGGTTGGAGAAACTCACAAATAATCAAGTCTGTGAAAGTTAAACCCGCAAATACGGAAGGCTTACTGTAATTAAAAAAGAAATCATTTTATCACCAATGAGGCATTTGTACACAGCAAAGAGTAGTGATATCCTCATGGATAGCACCCTGTCATAAATATCACCTCATATACATCAAACCCATCACATCATCAGCTCCCAAACTCCTATCATACTACCATGATATGTACCTGGACTCAAGCAGTGAATGGCACTGCAAGGGAGGGTAATAATCTGATACCCTCCATGGAACATACCAGGGTGTTTTGCAGCTGGGATGGGATGCCTGAATGCTGCATGTGTTAAGAAGAAGAGCTAGAGGATATTTAAGGCCTGCTCATCCCTTCATGTGCCCTCTTTGGATCTTACCATTTTGGGGCTCAGCTAGGATTGAGAGTTTTAGCCACTGTAGAATGGCTTGGAAGAAGAGGTCTCTGGTGGAGTGGTTTGTTCCCTCTCATGTTTAAGGAGTGCACTGGGTCCTCATGTTTTAGTGATTCATCTTGGTGGGAATGTGTTGGGCTTGCTAAAGAGTAAGGCCCTTATTTTACAAGCTTTGAATGATTTTCACTTTATACAAAGATGTTGGCCTGGAGTTACCATTGTGTGGTCCTCTATGTTGCCCTGGGTAAAGGGTTGGGCCACTGTCTCTGCATCCTGCCATAGTTTTCTGATGGCCAGAGCTATACCAGGCTGATGTGCCCATTTGAGGAAGAGGTTAACAAGTTATTCTTAGAGTTACAACAGGGGGTGAGGACCATGTTGGCTAGCATGGGTGGTGGTGGAAAGTACTAAGTCAACACTTGTCTCTTGTTTGTGGTAAGTAATGCAGTGAAAATAGACTTTGGTGTACACTTTTGGCACCCTTTTGGTGTAGGGGAGGGCTCTAAAACTTCCTCTTTAGGTCCCAAGAGCTAGGAGGCAGGGAAGGAGGCTATCCTAGAGGCAAAACTGGGATCTGCGCTCTCACTTGTATGGTCTTGTAACTTGAGTGGGAGTCCCCTAGGTTTACCTTCCAATTACAGCTGGCTGAGGAGTACCTCAATTACTAGATTTCCCTTGAGGCTCAGGTGTTTCACCCAAGGGAAAGCTGAGGAAGTTCTCAAGGGGTGCTGCACACACACCCACACAACTAAAAAACCCTTCTGTGCAACCAATTAACCATCAAATGTCTGTTTAAACTAAACGGTGTTTACCAGGAAAAGGACAGCAGAGAGGAGGCCAACCTTGCCTCTTGTAGAAGGAAAACCCACAGCCAAATTCCAGGAAGGCCCTTTCCTCTCTCTTCATCAGATAGGCCTGTGACAGAGGTGGGGCCAAGAAACAATCTTTCCCTGAGGAAAGTTATATCAGATAGTCTGGACTTAAACCATAACCACTGGCCCTGGCTCAGATTCCTAAAGCGATCTTTACTTCGTGGCTCAGTGGGCACTTGAGCCTGGCTTTCCCAAATCCCATTTCAGCACTCTAACTACTACCTCATACTATGAGCTGTGTCAAGGGCATATTTCCTTTTATCAGTCCTTGAATCTCTCACCATGCAGCTCTATTGGGTGCGAACCAGTTTCAAAAATCTGGATAATCTCTCTCATCAGCAAGATAGAACCTTGTCGCCTAAGTGCCAAGGACCTGAGGACAGAACTAGGGCCAAAGCAAAACTGGACCTTTCAATCAGACCCCACCAAAAGGAAATTTTGTGGTTTAGGATTCAGCGACTTTGAATCATTCGTTGCTTTTGATGCTCAAGTAGCTGCTCCGTGTTCATTTGATGACACAGTCAGGTATTAATGACTTACTTTGTGTGTCCACATTCTGAGCTTGTAATGTGTCTTTAGGCTGTTTACCCATCGGCTGAGGATTTTCATGTTTCTTCAGAACGAGGATTTATTTTTTTACATTTCCTATTCAAGAAGACAGAGGAAAAGACTTGTAACTCTTGACAGTTCTCCTTGAACTGCAATTCTTTGGGGCAAATGTTGGCATGGAAAGAGCAGGTGGTGAAAAGGAAAGAGAAGAACGATGACATCTTTCTAATCATTCTTCTTCCACTCTGATTCTCCTTTCCTCGTTCTTCCGTCTTTTCCATTTATTCATTTGGTAAACTCTTCTGTTTCTCCCTGGGTGCTGGTCACCAAAGAGCAAGCTGCTTGATGGATATACCTATCACTGAACAAACAAAAACGTCCACTGGGATGGCTGCTGCTGCTGCTGCTGCTGCGGGAGCCAACATTTTCTCAGCCTACTTTCTCTGGCTACTTCTGGATGTCATCTCTTCTGGGAATATGGGGGCTACAGTGATGATGAGACATCACTGATGCCTTCTGAAATAGTAGGGACACATTCAGAAACAAATTAAAAATCTTCACCACAAGATTCCCCCCCCCACCTCTTTTCTGCATAATGTGTTGTGGAAAAACAAACAACACAACCCAAACTCCCAAACTATCAGTTTTCTCCTGAAAATATATGCCATTTTGATACTTTTTAAAATATTTGTATTCATTTTCTGTGTAACTATTCCAGATCTTCATGTGATTTATTCTATGTTGTAATTTTTTTATTTCACTCATTTCTTCTGTGTGTGAATGGCCTATGGCCCCAGCAATAATAGACCACTACTGCTATTACATTTGAGACTGAATGAGAAGAATTTTAGCTTTTATGGCCACTGTCTGATCTGCGCCTGATGATGTTGACTGCATCCACAAAAGCTTATGCTAGAAAATTCCTCCTCCTAGTTAGTGTCAAAGTGCTACTGGATTCCCTTATTATTATTTTTTAATCTACAAACAGAAAGGAATTTGATTAGCCAAGCTGAATATCAGCAATGAACTATAAGCAAGAAAATATCAAATGCTGTGGAGTTTTAATACAATGAATTAAGGAAACAAACAAACAAACCCATAGCAAACCATGCAATCCTATCCATGTCCATCCAATAATACATCCCAGTGAGTCACAGTGAGCTGAAGATGGCTCACTCCAGGTAAGAGGGATTAATAAAGTGCTTTTGTAGCATCTTAAACATATCTAATATGGCATAAGCTTTGATGGATTAAAGTCTTCGTCACTGGATGCATGAAATCTTATTCTAAATTGGCAAGGCTGTATGGGTGTTATAAGCAGTGAAACCAGAAGGAAATTACACGTACATAGTGCAGACTGTGACAATCAAATTAAAGCTTAAATGCATGTAAAACAGTGACCTTTCACATGCAACGTTGGTGATATAACACAAACATCCAGGTATTGATCATTCCACCTGCTTTGAATTTGAGTGCCTCTTTGAAGAAGGGAGCAATTTAATTAAAATTAACAAAACAAATTACTGCTGTAGGATATCACACTTGTCCTTTTTCAGTTGCTCTAAATTTAGAGTTTACAGGAACTCATGAGACTAGATCACATAGTCTAAGATGCATCATAATTGCTGGGTGACCAGCCTTTGTTAAACTCATTGTCTGCTAATTGTTGTTATTTGCCCTCAAGTTGACTTTGACAGTTGGTAACACTATGAAAGAGAGATCATCAAGAGCACCCCCACCCATCATCAATTGCTGTGCTCAGCTCTTGCAAACCCAGAGCCATGACTTCCTTGAATGAATCAATCCACTTGTAGAATCATCTCTCTCTTTTCTTACTGCCCTCTACTTTACCAATCACTGTCACCTTATCCAATGACTCACATTGTTTCATGACATGTCCAAAATACAACAGCCTCAGTTTGGTCATCTTTGCCTCCTAAGTGTTTTGGCCAGATTTGTTCTAAGGCCCACTCATTTGTCTTTCTAGCAGTCCATCGTATCTTCTCTGGCATCACATTTTGAATGAATTGATTCTTTTCTTGTCAGCTGTCTAGTTTTCATAACCATACATAGAAATCAAAAATAGTATGCCCTGGATGGTTCTGACTTTGGTATTTAATTGTATTTAAACATATATACAAAACAATGACTAGGGATAAACTTGGTATATCCTCACTGAGAAATCAGGGACTTGACAAAAACAACTTACCTTTTTTTTTTTTTAATTACTGGGAAAAAAATTCTTGTTGGCTTTGAAATCCAGGCTTTGGAATGAGAACTATCAGAGGTTGGACAAGGGCTAAGATAAATTTGTACAAGTTTTTAATCCAGTGAAACAGAATTTTGTTTCAGACCGTTTAAGGAACGTGGCCCAGAATGTGTATGGGACAGAAAGGAGAGCAGACTTTGCTATGCATGTTGTAGGCTAGCCCAAATGATTTTGCTACCTGAAGCAAAAGAGCAAATTGTGCCAAATTCAAAGTGTATACTAGCCAAATATACCCACATTATTTTGGAACAAGAGGCAGAAAATGACAGAAAAAGCACAAGAGGCAGAAAATGGCTGTAGAGAGCTCTACTGAAGAACATATAGATGGCTCTCTCTTCACAGACAGAAACCATTGAAAAGTGGGAATTCTTCTCACAGAGAGAGAGATAGAACCCTCTGAGTATATGGTTTATGGATAGCAATCCCACATATTTATTAGAATATCTGAAATGAGATGAACATCAGTCATGTCTTTCTTGCAGTCGATATCTATCCCCCTTCAATCTTTGTTTAAAGCCTTCATAAACTCCCTTTGTATCTGCTTCTGCCTGTCTGTGAGCACACATTTGATGTACTACTCCTCTCACTTCCTTTGCCAGGAACATAATTTCTTAAACAAATATATAGATTTAGAATATTCTATGGATAACCTCTAACATTTCATAATTGCAACACTAAATCAAGGAGCATATGTCAGAGTACTTTAATTTTAAGGCATATGCATTATTAAGATCCTTCATAGGGCTATCTGGAATACATAAGGCTAGGCATTAATCACTAGAAACATTAATGTGACTCCTGTAATGGAACTAGAAGACTCCTTTTCTCTTGTGCATAGGTTTTCCACACAAACATAAATTTTGACATTGGGTGGGGAAGTTTTTCAAAGACCCTCCCTCCCCACCCTGGAATGCATGCTGAGCTCATGCAGTTGCATGGAAGACTATGAGTATATGAAAAACTGAATTATGTATTAAGAAATATGAAAGACAGACAAATAGGAAATCACTCCTATGTGTAATGACCAAAGAAAAAGTCAAGGTTAAGTCTGAACACTGGCCTGGCAAATGAACAAATAACTGCCATCAGAGAAAGAAGTAGGTTGTGATTTTCAGTAAGATTGTAATATGACAATGTTTCAACGCTACTTGTGAGACATTTTGATTACGCTATGGCTTATTTTTGCATAATGGATTTAAAAAAGCATTTCATTTATTTGAATATTTTTCCTGATTAGGATCAGCTTATTGATTACTTATTGATTGCTAATAATGCAATTCCTAAATAATCCTTTATCACACTCCATAAGGCACAGTGTGTGAAGCAGAGTGCCTCAATGAGCAGAATTACTACCTCAGGTGGCATATTCGGGAACAACAGGGTCAGCTTTTCAGCCATTCCTCCTGAGCCCCTCTCCTCACCCCTTATCTAACCTACTGCCCTCAGGTGTGGTGGAGGACTCAATTCCCAGCCCAATTGGCTGCAGTACATGGAATTCAGAGGGTAGAGTGCCATCTTGTCCTTTGCCTCAAGCAGCAAAAGGCCTTGGGTTGGCCTTCTGCTAGGCATATGTGTAAATAATATCAGCTCTTGTAAAGCAGTAGATGTTTGAAATGGCAAAAGAAAGGCCATGAAAATGACAGAAGACAGGCTTACTTAGCAACAGTTTGTAAAGTTGGAGAAAGCAGAGAGGGGCTGGGAATGGGGAAGACCATCTGCAAAAAAGGGGGGGCAGGGAGATGGACGAGCTATGGAATGGAGAAACAGGAGTGAAAAACAAGAGAAAGTGGCAGCCAGACCAGCCTTCAGCCAGTAACAGCGGCCAGAAACACAAATCTGAGTAACACTTACTGAGCACTGTTTATTACGCTTTAGGGTTTGAATTACTGACACGTGGTTCTACTTTACAGAGGACTCTTAGGGACAGGGCAAAGTGATAGATCATATCCCACTTCAAAAGCCATGCCAACTCATGTTGACCAGGAGATGAGAGAGCTTAACGTAATTTTCAAGGCTTTTTAGCCTGACGGTTCTGCCTACATGTGTATGTATGCATGTGCATATGCGCACACACACACAGTTGAAACTAATAGAGGGAAATTAGCCACCTTCAGGATGGTTTGGCTGAAGGGTCCAATCCTGGGGACTTCTTAGGGAAACAGAGGGGCTCGTAAGGTCTCCCTTTGAGAAATGGAAGAACCAGACATACAGAAGGAAGAGTCGCATCAGATGTTTGATGTCCAGCCAAGCCATCCTTCAGTTCTGCAGGTCAGGTTGGGTTTGCTGAAGGAAGAGAAGCTGAAGGAAAGGCTCTCCAGGCCTAGAGAAAGGCATAGGCTCAGGCATCTGATCCAGATCATTCCCCACTGATTGAAATGAGAGGCTGCCAATTAAGGCATCAGGAGAAACACAGCTGTCTAATGCTTTCCTTAAATGCTGCTTGGGATCTGGGGATTGGCTGAATGCACTGCCTATAAAAGGCAATTACAAACACTGGCTACCTTGCTAAGAACAACTTCAGTCTTCCTCTTTGAGCGTTCAATGTGTGAAGGTGCGTCTAATAGACTTATGACCCCTGGACTGGCTAACAACCCAGCTACTGATAATCCTTAGAATCCTGACTCTGATTTCTGACTTTTTTTGACCTCGAACTATTTGATGGGATCTGTGCCTTGCTTTTGATTACAGTTATAGGCTCTTGGCATTCGATTGATCATGGCTCATGGACCCTGGACCTCTGAACCTCATTTGCAGTTAAAGCAGGACAGGGTTTCAGATTCATGGATGCCAAAGCTCTTCCCTCTGGGCTGTCATGTTTTGAGGCTTTTATGGGCAAAACCCCAATGGCCATAGGATTCCATGGACTTAACTATGGGCTGTTAGGTGAATAGGATCCCCCTACCACCACCATAGTACCTTTGCCCCTCCTACCACTCCAGCCACCAGATGTGGGATTAGTATTGCTCTATTATTTATCTATTTATTTAAGTATTTATATCTTGCCACATATCCAAGGAACTTAAGTAATCTCACAACAATTAAAATTTAAAACAAGGAAAATTACAGCCTAAAATATATTAAACTAAACCTTTGTATAACTGTATTACTCATTTTAATTTTTGTTAATAAGTTGCATTATTGCTTGCAGAACATAATGGAATGGCAGCTGGTGATTCCCATGTCAGTAGAGTTATGAATCTATTGTGATTTGGGGGATAGGGTTCAGGACCTTGGATAGCTCCTTTAAACTCCATAATGCTGAGTGCCCTTCTTTCCTCCATTAATAATCAAGCATCAGTGAGTGAGAACATGTCTCCCAAGCTTCTGATATTGAGCTCGTTGTTTCTATACCCCTTGAGCCCCAGAAGTGCATAACCACTGCACAGTAAATTCAGTGAATACAGCTATACCTCTGGGCATGAGCAATAGACATTTATAAGGCTATTCCATTCCTTTCATAGCTGAAGCCACTTGGTCTCTCATAAGTAAGGAATTGATTTGTCATGAGCGTAAGTCACAGCAAGTTTAAATCCATACAGGAATAAAATTAATTTACAGTTCCATAAATTGTAGCATCATACATTGTAAAGACAATTCCTTGTTTGGACGTGTATGGACTGCTTTGTAAGCAGAAGAAGCATCTACCTTACACACTGTCCATATTTTTCTTGGGAAGTAACAGTGCTTTCCTCTCTCAAACGATCCACTGGTTCTTTCCTAAAATTAAACTACTCAAAATATTTTATGTCATTATAAGTAAAACAGAACATGGGATAGAGTGGTAAATTCTTCCTTGCTCTTTCACTGCAAATTCAGAACTGCATGGGTTTTTTCTCATAGAAGCCAAGTAAAAGTGAAGGAGGGGCAGGTTGAAAACACCAAACATGCACTCCTGTTAAGATACCCATGAAAATTTGATATGTAGCCTTTTTATAAATGTGAAAATGTAAAACGTTTATCAGCTTTGACATTCTTATTTTAATGACCACATTTTCCCATGTGTTTCCTCCAATGTATTTGGAGTGTCAGAAGTCCTGCTCTGTAAACATCCGTCTGTTAAAATGTAACAATGAATAAAGATGGTGGGGCCTTTTTGATTGTGGCACTAGCATTCTGCCACGTAGATCATAGTTTGTACTATCTTTAATTAAGTTCCAATATCCAGTCAACTCTTGGCTTTATTTATATTTTTATTTGATTTATATCTTGGTTTCTTCTAAGATGGCTTTTGAGGACGTCTGTTAATTTGTTACGATTTTTTTCCATTAATGCGGTAGAGTCAACTATCATTACCTCTTAACTGCTGCTTTATTATTTGACTTTATATTACTGTTGTTGCTTCTGCTATCTTATATTCCTACTTTGGATTCTTTTGCACAAAACTGGAATATTTTAAAAATTCAAATAAAATCATTTAGATTACAACCGTTTCTTGGTCCAAGCTAAAAAACAACTCTGTTACTCAGTCGCTCTCTTTCCATTCTTCTTCTATTCATCCCATTCATCCTCATCTAGCCCATCATCTCCTCATCCCATCTACATGTTTCTGTCTTGAGTATCCTCTTAGACGCTAATCCAAGACCTGCACTCCACGTTATAGGAATGAAGGATTTGCTAGACGTAACAGACACAAAACATGGCAGTTTAGAGCATATACAATTGCTCATTCATAAGGCCTTCCTAGTCAAGCATTTGTGTATTCATACAGTGATTTACTAAACTCACAACAGGAACATAACTGTAATAGCACCTTCCCAACAAATGATATACAGAGGCATCATGCCTCTGCTAATAGAGGGAAACATATAGCCATCCATGACCAGTAGCCTTTGATATTTTTATCCTCCCTTCAAAAGGTACACAATTGTTAAAGCCTCAATTTTTCTCTACTGCTCCTTTTGCATATTTTGGTTCCTATGCTGTGGTTACCAAATTAGTTTATTATATGAAGGAAGACCACCTAGCTGAACATGCCGTGGTTGAGGGCTATTCAAACCAGAATCGTAACATTTCTAATTATATTCTAAGATTTTGGAATTGGTATCTTATATGATATCTTTTTTTAAAAAAAAAGTCTTCAAGGGGAGAACTGATGATCTGTAACATATTTCTGCTGTTCCTGAAGGTGACTGTCTTCAAAAATTCCACTTCACTTTAAATTACTGGAAACTGACATGTCTTCCACAGGCCAAAGATGCAGGGCTTAAAGTCTAAAATATTAACACCCTGTTATACTGAATAACTCATCTGTGATGTTATCAAAAAGCCTCAGGGGTCTGCTTTTGGGTTAGCAGGTTTGTAATTTTACACAGGAAAACAGGATATATTAATTACATGTATATGCTAGTGAGATATAGTGGTTAGAGTGTCAGACTGAGGCCCTTTCCGCACCTTACCTTCTTCTGGCACTGGGGTGTGGGGATCGCACGAGCAGCCTCTGGTGAGAGGCTCTCAGGTCCAGGGTCCTTCGGCTCCACATGAGCTGCCTGCTCGTGCAAGAGCCCTGCCTCTTCCTTCCGCAGTGCAGCCTGGGACCTTCCCAGGCCACGCTGGGGCAGGAAGAGCAGCTGGCGCAGCACCAGAGGCTCTGCACAGGGAGTGCGCGCAGGGCCCAGGAGCAATGTGCGATCATGCACCATTTTCAGCTTCTAGCCAAAAATCACAAGGTGCATGATCGGCACCTGCCGGCCACTGGAGTATCATGCGATTGTGAGTGTGTCATCCAGATCACTCCTCACAATCATACAATACTCCAGGTGCCCTTTCTCTTGGAAAATGCCGTGCGGAAAGGGCCTATGGCTGACATTCTTGAGTGTTTGAATCCCACTTTAGCCCAACCACTCTCTCTCAGCCTATCCTACCCCATGGGGATGTTGTGAAAATAAAATGGGGAAACCATGTATGCCACCTTAATATCCTTGAAGATAAGTAATGGACAATCTATAAATAACACCTAAGGTGACTTTCATATGTTTCAAAATCCATTCAGGGAAGGAAATACTCTTCTCCCAAGTAGCTGGAAATGGTTAAAGGGGGAGAATAGCTAATTAGACAGGACATGAGTATAGGAAGCAGGTGAAAGGAATGTGAAGCCCATCAGGGAGAGGTGAGAAATAAGTTCCTCCTTATATCCTGTATGCAATTGGTTCAGAGGGTGAATCACTTGAGCAGACAGTAGAATGGAGGCCATACTATAATATTAAGGACAGACCATCTGACACCCTGAATACATGTGATTTCATCTCATTTCAGAAGCTAAGCAGGGTCAGTCCTGGTTAATACTTGCATGGAAAACCACCAGGGATCCCCTGATAGGACAGAAAAGAATCCTGCTTAGAATGCCAAAAAACCATTAGAGAGACCAATGGTCTGATTCAATATAAAGCAGCTTCTCATGATCCTAAGAGAAAGTGTTCTCAGAACACAATAAAAGCAGCTGTCAGATGTACCATGAGATAGTTATCTTCCACACTTACCCCTAGTCTCATGCTTCATGATCTGAGCCATGTGAAGGCTTTACAAGAGAGATGGAGGCCAGTGGTCAATTTCTCCCTAGACTCTTGATGGTCACAATCCCTGCAGCAAGCCTAAATGTTTCCCCATTTTCTTCTGCTGTCCCTCTCAAAATTGTGCCAGGATGTTATGTCATGTCATTTGCTGTTACCATTTTAAGAGGAATTGCTGAGGAAAATGGAAGTAGAGGTAGTGTGGTTTTCTTGGGTCCTTATGGAGAAGTTTCACATGTTTGCACACATTTTGTGGTTTTCTGTTGTTTTCAGGGTAAAAATTGCCTCATTATTTTGCTGATTTTTAAATTAAGGGAATTCGGGGCTCTAATGGTAGTATGCTTTTATGGGGTCCTTGTGGAGAGGTTTCACATGTTTTCACACATTTTGTGGCTTTCTGCTTGTTTTCCGGGTAAAAATTGCCTCATCATTGTGTTGATTTTTAAATTGAGAGAATTGGGGGGCTCTGAGGGGCTATAAAAGTGGGGTCCAGGAGCCACAATCTCTTTACCCCCCCCCCGCTTTACATTCTAGAGGCTTCTAGTTTAAATCCAAGGCACCGTCCAGATTTGGAAACTAGGGGAGGCCTGTACCCATACAGGTACACCTGAGTCAAGTAGAAGGACGTTTTCATGAGGCTAGATTGTCCCCTGATCTTTTAGCCTAGCCCTTCCCACTCGCAAGTCATGTGCCCCCTCCATAGTCCATCCCTGCCAAGTAGTATCTCAGCAAGCCTAAAGGGTTCCTTGTTTCTCTCTTTTCCTTCTTCTTCCCCTCCCCAACAGCTGGCTGCCTCCCAAACTCTGGCAGCAGCACTTGTGCAATTTACCCAAAAATGGCTGCAGTGTACAAGTCAAGGAACTTGAATGAGTAGATTGAAAGCAGGAAGGAGGGACTTAGTTTTGGATCAGAATACTTGGAATCCGCCAACCATCATGAATATGCTGTGAGAGGGGCTTTCCTGGGGCTCTGCATCCTGAAGTGCGATTACACAAGGGTGATGTGGTGGGAAAGTTCACATATCTATCATTTCCTAGCAATTAAGAGAGAACACATAGAGTCATGGAGTTACAGAAGCAGAGTTAAAATCATACAATCAGAGCTTATTGTCTTTGCCCCTTGCTGTATGTATATGTTGATGTTCCGCCCTTTGGCGACAAGGGCATCAATGTTTGGGGAAGGCCTAACTCTTCCCTCATGAGGATCCTCCCTGGCTGTTAAACTCCGTTCCTCATGAGGGAAGAGTTAGGCCCATCTTTCTGCTCTCCTACCATCAGTAGACAAAGAACTTTTGTTTCAGACATTTCTAAACTGCTTTAATTCAGTGCTTGACCTTAAGGGGATGGCTTATTTAATAGTTTTTAATTGCTCTTTATAGTACAACCTATAGGGGAACTATTTTTAGCAGTATTCTGCTTTACTTTTATTCTATGCTGCCTTGGGCCCCACACTAGAAGAAAGACAGGATATTTTAAAAAGAAAGAAAGGATCATTTAGTTTCATGGATAGTAGGTGTTTGTGCGGGAATGAGAGAGAAGAGGGAGTGGTGTGCAGCCCTTCCCTTCCCAGCATGGTACAGCTAGGGGAGTGGCAGGCTTCAGAGAGGGTACATGTGCATCCATCTTCTCGTTTTCAGTGGAGCAGTGGAACTGTGGCTGCAGGGACAGCTTGTTCTGCTCCAGGCAATGAGGCTGTATGCCTGCAAGGAAGAAATGTTCATGAGCATCTGGCCAACAGCTGGAATGAAGAACCTCTATTTTGCCTACAGAGGATTTGCCTGCATATAGGAAAGAGTGCACAAAGCCAGCATGGTATAGTAGTGTAAGTGCTGGTATAGTGGTGTAAGTATTCGGGAGTGTGAGTGTGTGTATGTGTCTTCAAGTTGTCCATAAATTTCACAGAGTTTTCTTAGGTGAGGAATACTCAGAGATGGTTTTGCCAGTTCCTTCGCTCTGAAATATAGCCTACAGTACCTGATCAAAGTTCAAATCCCTGCTCAGTCATGGAAACCCACTAAGTGATCTTGGGCAAGTTATACAGTCTCAGCCTCAGAGGAAGGCAATGGCAACCTTCCTCTGAATCAATCTTGCCAAGACAAGGTTGACATAAGTCAGAGTTGATTTGAAGGAACTTAACAATAAAATCAAGGAAAGAGTGCCCACTTTGTGGGCAGGAAACATTATTCCCCACGGTTGGTAGAAAGGAGACTGTTGCTGCAATACAGTTCAGACAGAACACTGTATTACATAGGACAAAGTGGCTGGATGGGGTAATGAAAAGTCAAGAGAAATGACAAGTCATAAGAAATGACAAGTCATAAGACTTATCTTTTGCTTACCCTTCCCTTGCTTACTCATGTGAGATGTTCTGTCTTGGCATCCCCAATTGTTGGAAGCTAGAGTAGTGATTGGTATTGCTTATCTTTGGAGTCCTAAGGTGAACTCCAGGTAAGGGTTCTAGGCCAGAAAACTGTTAGCAATGTTTGCAGTTCTGAAATGCATGATAAGGTGAAGCCAGTGCTCTCTTTTTGCAAAGTATCCTTTTGCCAGTGTTTCTCATCATAAGGCTTCTCATTTGTAGGCATTATGTATGTAAGATGGCATTGATCCAGAGAAATACAGCTATGCAAGCTATCACCTGGGCTGTGTTCTCCCTGTGCTGATTTTATACACTTAAAGTAGTGTGCTCTGATTCTTTGCTGAATTAGACCCTATCCTATGCTCTGTTCTGGCAATGTGAGCTAGATGGTCATCAATAGAGGGCTGGCTGTTATTTTTTTAAAAAAATCATCCCAGTGAAGTCAGTGGAAACAGGATTATTTGTGCCTAGCATGGGGCTGGTGTAGAAGTTGTGCCACGGAGAAGAATATGACCATGAATTGAAAATTTATAGCATACTGGATAAGCAGGGGGGGTCCTTTACTGGACAACAGCTCCCAGAATCTTCTAGCCAGCTATTACAAAATCTTTGACAGTATCCCAGCTGTAACAGTTTTGATACAATTGATGCCAGCATGGCTCCATCCTATGGAATTTTCGGCTTATAGTTTACTAAGGTCCTTAGAATTTTCTGCTAGAGGGCTACTGCCCTCTCCCCTGAACTATAGCACTAGAGCTCTACAGCAAAGTATTCTCAGCAGCTCACAAAGCTACAGCTGTGGCACCATGGCAGTTAAATAGCTATCAAAATGCTATAAATATATAGTGTAGAAGCAGTCTTGATTATAAATACGCTCTTCTCTTGTGCTACTCACATCCTGACCACTGCCCTTCTCCAACTCCACCACTGGAGTGTTCTGCTGATATAGAACATTATTTCCACACAACACTCTTATAGTGTGATGATTCCACTTTCAACCTGGCCATAGTTTTCATATTTCATGGTAGAAGCACATCTTGTATGTTCCTGGTTCAGGAGCTGCCAAATTGTATAGACCCACAGCAAATGTATCTTCAGTATAGGTATGTGCCTTCAGAAATCTACCTTGAGTTCCTTGCAGGAGAATGTCACATAGAAAGTGGGAAAGCAGCACAAAGGGAGATGAAGAGATTTCCCCAGGGCTGTTTGAGTGGGAGTGCTAATAAAAGAGCAGATAGAATCTCTTATGACCTATGAGGTTGGTATTTTGTTAGTACACTTGTATACTTCATAGAGACAGAAAACGTACAAAAAATCTCTTCTGGAAATTGTAGGTATTTCATTTTCTTTATCAGAGTCAATTTCTACGTAGTAAATTGCCCCAACTTTACCCATGTCCCAGAGAAGACAATAAGGACAGAACTTAGATTTTGTTCTCCTAATTCAATCCTTTTTGCAGCAACATCTTTTCTTTTGCTCAGGGAAATAATTGGAGATGTTATATTTTGCAAAATCAACTCCAGCCTGCAAAATTGGATCCAATCCCTAATGCTGCATGCATGCATGCAGTCCAGTGGAGTGATCCTTCTTCTTTAAGACATGACTCAGATTCCAATCTAAGGACAGCTACCCTCCTCAGATATCTGAGAACATCTACACTGAGAGCCCATGTATTTTTTTGTTAATCAAACTTATCTGTGGCTTTCCAGCTGCCACTGAGAAAATGAATGATTCCCAGAGCAGCTATGAATTAACTGTGCTCTTTTCCTCCATGTGCTTTATGTAGCTTGCAGAGGCTGCTTGAATTACCACCTCACTTAGAGCCTTTATTGTCCTGAATCTAATATAAAAACATGGACAACACAACAAGAGGTAAATGAAATAAATCCAAGAGGACAGTCAGAAATCTGTGGTTGTCTAATGGAAGCTGGGCTGCTGGGAAATGTTACAAATAAATGGTCTATTGCTAGTATTTGTCGATTCTTATATCACACTGTTTTTACTCCAATTTTTCTCCTTCTTATTCTCTACAGCATGCTATTATAGCATAGCACAATTACCTCTAACATTGACATCCAATACCCACTAACACTTAATAAGTTTTTTCCTTCCTTTTGTGATAGGGTAGAGGACAGTAAAACCGGCCATCAAGGCCACCATTCTGATTAACAGGATTGTGGGGGCTACTATATCAAAACTTAGTGGCATAAGTCACTAATATGGAAACCAATTGAAACCATGTAAAATATGATAGGATGTTATCATCTATGATGTACAAACAAAAGCCTCTGGACCTTGTGCCTTACTAGGACTGTACAACTTCACAGTGCAGGAAAGAAAATCCCATTAACTAGATAAGCTTGCTCAACTCCAGAAAATAATGTAGTATGGAGGGGAGAAAGTCAAAACAGAACTTTTGTTTCTCAAGATTTTCTGTTTGCATTTGTTTTGCTTTGCTTTAACAGAGGAACATTCAAAAATGACTGCTAGCACTTTGAAGTAGTGAGAAGTCTCCAGAGCTCCAGTATTTATCCAGGATTTCTTTTCCTTGGCAGTATGTAACTAGAGACTTATACATAAACATAAGACGAGGGTCCATAGCAGAAAGATCCAAGAGATTCCTAAACTATATTAGTTTTCTGCTAAAACTCATATCCAAAATGACTTGACTTGCAGAAAGTCAAGTCATTTCTTTGCTTCTTTCAATTTCAGTTCCAGAAAATTATAGTACAGCAACTTCTGGGGGCTCACACTTTCTTCATTATAGTTCCAGCTACATAAAGCAGACTTAACTTCTATTCTTCACACTTCAGATTCAGTTAGGTATCAGACTCAGAGCAGGATGTATCCCACCATTTGGGGATGAGTAGTGTGATGTAGTGGTTTGAACGCTGGATGATGACCCTGGAGACCAGGGTTCGATTCCCCACTTGGCCATGGAAACCCACTGAGTGATCTTGGGTGTGTCACACACTCTTCGCCCCAGAAAGCCCATGATACATTCATCTCAGGGTTGCCATAAGTTACGACCTGAAGGTATACAACAGCAACAACAACAACCCCACTGCCCTGGTCAAATCATGGGTCACCCCTCCTATTAGAATCTTAAGGAGGAGGTAGCAGTATGAGTCATTTTCAGCTCTCACTGAAATTTTAATGTCCATCTAGAATGTTACTGGCTCTCTCCTTCCCTAGTTAGGTCTTGGAACATTTTGCCTCTAGACATCTTCACTGATAGCTCTACTTGTTGAAGTCTTAGATCAGATATGGGGAATATGTGACACACACACACACCACTGATGTTGCTGGACCTAGCCAGCCTAGTCAAGTGTCAAGGGAGCAAGAAGAGGTCTGCTCTAGCAATACCTGGAGGGTGACTTCCTCCATCTCTATGTGACAAGCAAGATAAAAAAGAAACCTGTGGGATACTCTTGACCTACCAAGCTCTAACACCTATATTCATTTGGAGTTTTTCAAAATTATTATTTTCTATGCTAAACTTTATTCTTCTGGACCACTTTTCAGTCCTGTGGGGTTCTTTGCCTTCTACTAAAACCATAGGGTGCTTTTTAGAGGGGGGTCTCTGTTTAGTGCAGAACTCCTTTTAAAATAATGATATTCATTAACAGCTCATTGCCTTGGGGCAGATTGATAAGAAGCTGGCATTCCTTCTTATCCTTATTTTGCCCTCCTTCCGACAAAAAGCATTTCCCCCATGAGGCAGCACTGCCATTTTCAATTAACAGCAAGTTTATAATTTTATTATTATGGATGAAAATATTTGGTTTTTCATCAACTCTGCCTTGAGATGGTGAAAGAATTCCAAGCTGGGCTCAATTAGAAATGAAACTTCTATGCAGGCAGGTGGTAGAGTTTAGCAAGATTAAGAAAATGCAGGAACTCTCTTAATTTATTAAGTCTTCCATTTTTCTTATTACTTTCACTGCCTGTAGGGAACTATAGGCACACATATACCTGTTCACTGTTCAGGTAGACAGACATTACATCTTTTGTACATAGAAAGTCTCCTATTGTAGCGCCACATCTGCTCTGAATCTGTGTGAATGTGCAAATGGGAGCCTGGAAAAGTTACTTTTTGTCAACAGCTTCAAGAGCCAGCATGGTCCAGTGCTTTGAGTGTTGGACTAGGACTCCAAGTGACCGGGGTTTAAATCCTTGCTCATCCAAGGAAACCTACTGGGTGACCTTGGCCAAGTAACACTCTCTCAGCCTAAAAGGAAAGCAATTGCAAACCTTCTTTGAATAACTCTTGTCAAGAAAACCCAAGGGTAAGGTAGCCATAGGTTGGAGTTGACTTGAAGGCACATAGCAACAACAACAACAACTCCCAGAAATCTCTGGCCCCTGGCTAAGGAATTTGGGAACTGTAGTTCCCAAAATTAATTTTTCCAAGCTGTGTTGCAAATGTGGAAAATATATTTCCAGATGAAAATTAATGAGATGAATGATGTTCTTCCAGCTTGTGGCATATTGGCTTGGAAATAAACCAAACTATTTCCTCCAAAATGATTAACAGCTGAATATATTTCCATGCCAAGCCAAATTCATCTTCTCAGTACATCTTAGCAGTCCCTATTCTGAGCCACTTGATCCCTCAATCAAATCCTTCTATTTAAATAACACTTACTTCAGTGCAGCAGTAGGGGAAGGAGGGGAAAACCATGCAGCAGAGATATTTCCTATCTGTCCCTTTTTTTTGCTTTTTACCACACTGGAAGTCTACAGGGACAATTCGTTCTACACCGCCCGAGCAACGCAAGTGGCGGGGGGGACGGCATTTGCCGCCCTCCCGCGAGAAGAGATCGCGCTGCTGGGGCCGACGGGAGGAGGCGGGGGCTGAGCTTAGTATTTAGGGCCGCCCCGCCTCTCTCTCGGCCTCTCTTTGGATCCAGGCGACCCACCCTCCCCCCGATGGTTTCAGTGTAAGATAGCTGGTCGCTTCGGGGCCGGGTAGGAATTTTTTCCTCCCTATATGGGGTTTTTTTCGCCTACCCTACACTGCACCTAGGGCGGGGTAATTGGCTTTACAGGGTGGTGTCTTAATTTGGTCTTAACTAGGTTGCCACTGTCATACATATAGTCATCCAGGCCAGCATGGGGGGGGGGTCTTAAGTTTCGGCGTGTACCTATGGCACCCCCTTTTTGGGGTGTAGGATAAATCCTATCCTTGAGGAGGGCCCTGGGATCACCCCACTTGCTATGCAGCGGGGGGTGGGACTTGGGGCTCACCTTCCAGACAAGGGCTGGCCAAAAGTCATCATGCAACTTCAGCAGTTGGCTTTGGGGCCCGGTATCTCGCTCAACGGGCTAGGGGAGATGGTCGGGAGCTGCCTCTTGACCCTAGTCCGAAGATACGGTTGACCCCCCCTTTCTCCTCAGGTCATAAAATGCAAGTTCAAGGTCAAGGTCAAGGTCAAGTTTAAGTTCACCCCTTTATGTTAATTAGGCATGTTAATAAATTGCCCTAGTTCAACCCAAGCTCTGTCTACGATCTCGTTATTTCGTGGGTTGGGCGGCAAAAGCTCTTGTTGGCCCTTGCAAACCACAGTCATTGTATTTCCAGGTTCTAGTGACCACTACAATACATTACAAATTATCCCAAAATAACCTAGCTAACAATATCAGGGCTCCTGATATATATTTTTTCTTTGAGGAAGGCTTTTTATGCCCATAATCGGGGTGACAAGACTCCATCCCAGTGTCAGAAAGAATAAAGGAGAAGCCTTCCATCCCAAAAATAAAAATCTGGCATAATTTGTTCAAGGTCTGTGTATGCAACCACCCTTTTTCTTGCTTTGGAATGAGGAAGGAATTTGACAAGGCCAAAGTCCAAAGACTGTACAGATTGCATTTTGATCTGTGCTGCATTTTGAGCATGTTCTTTTCTTTTTCAAAATAGACAATAGTCACCTAGAGTGGTGACAAGGTTCATGCTAGCCAGTTTGAAAATGGGATTATGAATGCCTCTGGGTAACTATGGCATTTAAAGATGGTATGGAGAAAAGGAAGATTGTCAATATAACATCCAATTGTAAAGGATGGCACATCAACATATCCTGTTGGTCTCACCCACCCCCAGAGCGTTTTTCAAACCCTGTTTTCAATGTGGGCTGCAAAAAAACATGCTTCTTAGCC
This sequence comes from Ctenosaura bakeri, assembly GCA_948474755.1. Lineage (NCBI taxonomy): Eukaryota > Metazoa > Chordata > Lepidosauria > Squamata > Iguanidae > Ctenosaura > Ctenosaura bakeri. The sequence goes on from CAOLHI010000275.1 coordinate 275,811, forward strand.
ATCCCAGCTGAATAGAACCTTAAAAAAACATGTTTAAAGTCAGCCCTCATAATACCCCATGATGTAAATACTTTTTAAAAATTCTGTATGAGTTTTCCCAGGAGGAAAAAAAAATCTCACACCAAAATGGGATGAACACAAGGAAACAGGACATAAATAGAATCAAGACTAACTCACTCATTTCTAGTCCTGTTCTTCCTGCCTCAATATCTTTTGTTAAAAGCTTAAACATGCCCCAGGCTAAGATGTTTCTGGTTAGGAAGGCATGCAGCCTGTATGGTAATCTAAACATTTCTTCTTCCTCCTGCAAGGGGGGAATTCCAGAGCAAATCTCTTCTGAGCTTTTCAAATTTTGAAACCCAGATCCAATGAGCAATGGGGAAATGGTTTGTGGATGCTCAAACTGTCGTGTCTGGAGGCTGCAAGTAAGGAGAACCCACTGTACACACAAAGTCAGAACAGGAATACAGGGTGTTATTAGTCACCATAGGAATATTTGCCCCAAACAGCCTTTGTTCACTTCAGCATGTACGCATAGACACACTCATTTCCTAAAGGGATTCCTTGCTCCTTTGTTTTTCTCACATACAGCAGAGTTTAAGAGGCAGATATATTGCACATACGAAACTCTATCTTTCTCCTTACTGGTCTGTTAAAACTGAACTCAGCCTTCACCCAACTAAGGTCCTCCAGATATGTTAGTTATGACTACTATCATCTCCTGCCAGTATGGCCATTGGTCACACCATTTGGAGATGATAGGTATTGTATTTTGACACACATGGAGGGCACTGGGTTGGAGAAGGCTGCTCATTTGGTCTTTTTTCTCCACGTCAAATTCTTTTGGCTAAAAGTTCTTAAGTTCTTGATTCCTTGCTGAAAGCATTATTAAGGTCCTTCTTCTTCCATATCTCCCACACCATTTAGCTTTCCTTGCTCCTACATATTCTCACCTTTCCCTCAAAATGTTACTTTCCAGCATCTCTTTCTTCCTTGGTCTGCCCCAAAATTTTCTGGCTCTTTTTTTCCTCAAGCTCTTCCCCCCAGCACACACTGTCTTCCTCAGCTCTCAAACCTCACAATTCTCACTTCATTGATACCTATCAACATCTACTACCTTTCTTCTTCAGATTACCCCAGAAATGCTGTTCATGATAAATCACCACCTGCAACCTAACTAGACATTATGCCTGTCCCTCTCTCATTTCCTATCTCTTCTGCACACATTTTCAGATATTTTTCTGTCTTTGCCAACTCTTTTTCATTCATATATGCACTGAGAGCATCAGTCCATGATAATTTGCAAGTTGCAAACTAAAAATATTAGTTTCCATTAATTTTTTTTCAGTTCATCTTCATTCATTCCAATTATTAACTCTCCCTCTTTTCTCAAAACAAACAAACAAACACACAAACCACCTTGGCCCTTTTCGCACGGCATTCACCATGCAAAAGGGCCCCTGGAGCGTCGTGCGACTGCGAGGAGTGATCCACACGACACACTTGCAATTGCAAGACGCTCCAGGGTCTGGCAGGCACCAATCACGCACTTTTTCATTTTCAGCTGTGAGCTGAAAATGGCATGTGGTCGTGCATCGCTCCGAGGCCCCGCGCACACTTGCCATGCGTGTGGAGCTCTGGAGCCATGGCGCTCACACTTCCTGCCCCAGCGCAGCCTGGGAAACTTCCAGACTGCACTGCAGAAGGAAGAGGAGGGGCTCTCGCATGAGCAGGCAGCAGCTGTGACGCTGAAGGAACTGGGACGCGAGAGCCTCTCACTAGCGGCTGCTTGCACAATCCCCGCACCCCAGCTCCGCAAAAAGGTGAGTTGCGGAAAGGGCCCTTGTTGCTGGCTTGTTTATTCCATTCTTTTCATAAAGGGCCTCTTTCCAGTAGTCTTTTCCAGCTCAGCCCCACAAATACAGAGAGAGAGAGAGAGAAACTCTTTGCAAGTAGTCAGGCCAAACACCTAAATAATCAGAACATACACCCTAGCAGGATCTGAAAGATAAATCAATACCATAGCTGCAATAGATGTGCTCTAGTTGGGACTAACAATTGGATTTATGTCCCTGTTCTGTGTAACCACAAACCTGATATCTCTTGGTGGTGAGGCATACAAGAGACCATGCAGATAAAATTCTAGAATTAAGTACATAGATAGATCCCACCTAGCTGTTTACTTCGACCATGGCAATGTGGATCCTACATCAAGCATTCGTTAAACTTCACAACCACAGAGAAGCAGCCCTCCACATTTGCAGGCTTTAACTTTCATGGATTTGTGAGTTTCTCCAGCCTCTGCCTCCTACTTCAAGCACTTCTCTTCTGGGGAACCTTCCCTCTCGGCAGCCCTGATCAGGCCACATAGCTCTTTAAAAACACACCTCTAGTCCTCTTCCTCCTCCACCAGCTGCTGCCTGGGTAGCTAAGGACATGTCTCAGCCCAATTTCTCAGCACTACAAACCCTCTCCCCACACATCCAAATGCTCCCCACACATCCAAAGAAGGTGACAGGTGAGAGAGGAAGTATATACTGGCCCACCCCTTTCCCTCTCCTCTGATTTGTTTGGGTCTCAGGTGCCCGCTTTCCCTACCATGCTTCAGCCCCCTCCCCCCCCCACAATTTGATATTTGTGGTTCTTCCTCATTGCGGGGATCCTGCACCCCTATCCCTAGCAAATGTGGAGGGCTGACTGTATATAAACTACATACTCTCTAGCATTTCATGGATGAAAAGCAGGAAACAAATGACCAAGCAATAATCAAAATGGCAAAAGCTATTAATGATGAAGAACACACAAGCTAGGAGAAGCTTCAGCACTTTGCTTTTGACTGAGCTTAGGGGAAGGGCAAGATTTTTCTCCCTCCTCTCTTTCTCCCCTTGCTGAGTTGACTGAGAGCAAATTCCTTTTTCACTCAGTTTGCAGCAACTGAAATAAGCTGAAGACAAAGAGGGAAATTAGAGTGAGGACATTACAAAATCAGCCGTAAAAGTGGGATGACAGAGGACAAATCAGGGCTGTTCCTGACAAAGGGAGAAAGTTGGGTGGTATGAAACCATTCCCATTTCCTACCAGTGAAACAGGATGAGAGTTTACACTAGCCCCCACCTGAAATTTCTTTTGCTAAGCCATGGAGAATTCAGGTTTGTAACATCTCAAGTATTTGAATTTAAAGGCTGTTAACAGTGTGAGATTCCCATAATAATAGGAGAGATGACGAGGTCACACATTCCAATGGTATAAATCAGTGCACTGATTTCAAAGTAGTTATGTGGACTGGCAAGATCAAAGGAGCAAGTCCTGTGTGTTTTGCTTTGATTACTAAATTGATTCTTCCTTAGTTTCTGCAGTGTGGATAATTAAAACACCAAGGCAATGGCTATTGGGTGCACTCCTTCTGACATGCCATGATGTATTTTGTTTACTGAAATGATTGGAGAATCTGATAGATGCCTGCTGCAGCTAGGAGCTGTAAATATTGCTAAAGTAATCTAATTGACAAAAGCAGGCAACTTTGATAGTTTCTCATATGTGCAAGGGCCTACCTGCAGATGAAAAGGATGTAAGCTGCTAAAGAAATCAAGGGAGATTGGTCTCTTTTCATGACCTGTTTGATCAAGGTCAAGGTTCCCCTCAATGAAGAAGCCTTTTCTCTAGTAATAGCTTTACAAGGAAAAAAAAATAACTCCCTCAAGCCAGAATGTTATACAATTGGCAAGTAATACTTAATAATAAATAATCTCATCAACTGATATTGTTTCCTGGTAGCTTCTATGCATATGCAATAGGGCACACTGCTCCAGGGTTTCTCTAGACATCAGGTCTAATATCTGAGCATGGCTGGAATAAGGACCCACACGTGCCCTGCTTATGTTGGTGGCAGAGTTTCAGAGCTACCTGCCCTTTGTATTTCCCACAATACTCCCAACACAGCTCTGGGGAATTCTGGAAGATTAACGTGATGGACCTCAAATTGGACGCCTTGTTCATCCAAACTAACTGGTTCTCATTTAAGTACTGCTGCTGCTGTATACTATATTTAACCTGTCCTGTATCCCTGCCAGGGCCCACAAATATAGGAGAGGAGCAACCATTGGGTACCACAAACTTGCAGCCTGCTAAAGATACTACATTTCTTTATGATTGACAATTATGGCAGACAATTGTCTGCTTTTACCATCTGCCTGTTTGTCTATGGTATTGGTTGTTTATAATAGCTACTGCTTTGTCTGCCCAGTACAGGAAGGATATATTTTCCAGAGGGGGGAGAGGTGCACAGATTCAGGGAGCAGCCACTGGAATCATATAGTGGAGAGGGAGATATGGAGGAAGGACACAATTATTGTATCATGGAAGAGGGGAATGTAACAGGGTGCTTATTACCCTAAAACTGTCTCCCAGGTCAAATAGCATGGAATGTCTTGGTGACAGACCCTTGGGTAGAAAATGCTGCTGTTGAATGCCATATCAATGAATGGAAAAACAGATGCCATTCAGGGTTCAATGCTGGATGAGCATGCTGACCTGGCCTGTCTTACAGAGACCTGGCTGGATCAGATGGGAGTTGGGAGTTAATCTCTCTCAGCTATGCGCTCACTAGGTTTTTCTGTACAGCAGCAGATGAGAACTGGAGTTGGAGGAGCTGGAGCTGCAGTTTTCTATCAAGATTCCATCCCCCCAACCAGATGGCCCTCTCCCAAAGTCTTCAGGTTTTGAGTGTGTATACCTAAAGGCGAGTATACCTTTTGAGTGTGTATACCTAAAGGCGAGTAGCCAGGACAGAATAGGGATTCTACTGCTGAACAACCCATCTCACTACTCAATAGTGTCCCTTCCTGAGCTTGCCAGGTTGGTCTCAGGGTTGGTGCTGGAGTCTCTGCAGTTAGAAATGCTGGGGGAATTCAACACTCATGCTGATACTTCCCTGCCAGGATGGCTCAGGACTTCATGGCTTCCATGACATCTATGGGTCTGTCCCAAATGGTATCTGCCCTTACTCATGCTGCTTGGATACTCTGGACCTTGTTTTCATTACTAGGTGAAGCAATGGTGATCATGCTATGGGAGAATTATCTGCAATTCCATTTTCATGGACAGATCTCTACCTGACCAAATTTACTTGGTCTGTCCGTGGAGGCTGATGGATCTAGATGGGGATTTTCCTGTCACTCTGGAAGGTGAGTCTGTTGAAGCTCTGGAATGAGGAAATGGCCTGGGTGGTGGACACAATTGCTCTTGAATGTCTTTATGGATTGGAGCCAAACCAGACACCTGGTTTTCCAGGGAGTTGGTGGTGAAGAAGCATGTGAGAGGGAGACTACAGCGATATTGGCAGAAGGCTCAGATTGAGTCTGATCAAACACAAGCTAGAACTTGTTTGAAGGCCTACTCTGTAGTAGTATGGGCAGCAAAGAAATTATTTTTTGCTGCCACCATTGCATCTGCAAGGGGCCATCCAGAAGAACTGTTCCAAAGTGGTCTGAGGTCTATAACACACTGGCCATCAAGTAGAAAGTGCAGGCCACTGAGAAAAATTTGCATGGTACTTTACTAATAAAATCTCTCAGATCCATTCCAGCTTAAATTCTGTAGTTGATACAGATCCAGCAAATGTAACCTTCACTCCTGTTTGTCCAGTATCATTGGATACTTTTCAATTTGTGCTGCCTTAGGATGTGGGCAGGATCCTGGGAGAGGTGAGAGTCACCACATGTATGCAAGACCTTTGCCTGTCCTGGCTTATCAAACAAGGTAGTGGCAGACTGGCTGAGTGGGGGAAGGAGGTAGTCAATGCCTCCTTACAACAAGGCCGAATTCCAGCTTGCCTAAGGGAGGCAGTTGTGAGGCCTGTGTTGAAAAAGCCATCTCTGAATCCCCCTATAGTGGATAATTATTGGCCAACCTATCATTTTTTGACAAGGTTTTGTAGTGTGGTAGCCTCACTACTTCATGGGCTTCTAGATGAAACAAATTATCTAGATCCATTTCAATCTGGTTTCAGGCATGGTTTGGATAGAGACAGCTTTGGTTACCTTGGTGGGTGACCTATGCAAGGGACAGCACAGGGGACTGTGCTCCTGTTGGTTGTGCTGGACTCTCAGCAGCTTTTGATACCATAAACTAGGGTATCCTTCTGGTCTGCATTACCAGGATGGGACTTGGATGCACTGCTTTACAATATCCTGCATCATATACTAGAAAAGACTTATGCTTATGCTTAAACTTTGTGACCTTCTAGAGATAATGTGTATTTCTTTTGCAGAAGGCCAGCCCTACTATTAGGCAGAGTGAGTCATTTGCCTCAAGTGAGAGCTATTAGGAAGCAGGGAACAGATGCAAGAAGCTGAGCTTGGTGTGGCATGCAACCTACCCCATGTCCCTAAGCTAGGCTACTGCTCTCATGTGCTGTAGAGAACAGCACCCCACTGACAGTTTCAAAATATGATCCAACTATGTGTCCAGCTGACTTCTAAACACGGAACAGGGCTTTGGGCACGGGCACCATCTTATCTTTCACATCAGGCAGCAAAATGTTTGTCTTAATTTGCTTATGCATTTGTGAATATCTATAAAGTATGTAGAGATGAAAATTTCAATTTAATTAATTTTAAATTATTTAGTAAATGTTAATTAAACATATAATAAATGCAATGCACAAAATTGAAATACAGTGTTGTTCATGAAATAGATAGTAGGTTGAACTACACAGGCAAGGCTTGCAAAAATAGGAAAAATTTAAACAAGTGTTTGTAACTACGCATTGGAACATGTCAATTTGCAGAAAGAATTTTCCACAAAGTAGATGTCAAAACACTTATGGCCAAGCTCCAAATGATTGCACAATGGACCTCAGAAGCATGTAGCATCATCAAGAGAGCTTCTCAGAATGGCCATAAGGACCAAATGGACCTAGAAAGAAGAAGATCCCTCAAGTGACCTTCTCCTAATTCAAATAGCTTTTGATATTTCTTGGGAACAGAGAAGTATACATTTTCTCCTGGTCACATAAACTACATATGTTTACTGGAAGCAGAACTACAAATCTATTAATGTTTGCTGGGACTTAAACATCACCTTGATCTGCAGTGAATATCAGATGGTGATAATATTTGTTTCTGTGTTTCATCTATTAAAGATAAAACTGCGGAGACCAATTGGGAAACTGACCAAAAACATTTTGACAATCTCGACTAACTATTTTAAATGATGTAGCCTGCCAGCCATCACCCATTCCTACAGATTCTGGTTTATAACTACTAGTGTCCTACATTCTGGTCATTATAGAATTGCCTTCCCCAATCTGGGGCCCTTTCACATGATGCTAATACAGTGTTACAATTACTTATCGGCTGCCATAGATCTGTCCTATGGAATCCTGGGATTTTCTGTTTAGGGGAGGTTATTTAAAATTCTCAGCTAAAGAGACCCTGTGCCTCACCAATCAACAAACCCTGGGGTTCCATAGGATGGAGCCATGACAGCCAGAGTGGAATCACAAAGCTATTTTATGTACTGTGAAAGAGTTTCTGATGCCTCCCAGATATGTTGGACTGCAGCAACCATCTTCCCTGTGCAGCATGGACATTGGTGGTGTGGCTAAGTAACAGAAAGACAAGGGATGGGGCAGGGCCTTTGTGTATGCCTCCAGAGCCTCCAAATAAAAAGTGTGATAGATGTGGGTATATCTAAAGGAACATGGTGCCCATTTCAACTGAGCTGAAAGAAGGACTCCCTTAGTCAGTGAAGCCCCTCAAGAGTTACAAAACTTATCCATGACATGAGTGAAATGGCTGGTGGCCTCCTGCCTTCTTTTAGGCTGTTAAATTGAAAAGTGTAGGAAACAGACTGTCTCCAATAGATCAAGATTAATGAAGTTCTAACAACAATTAATTACTACACTCCTTGATGAGTAGTTGCAGTAGCTTGAACATAGTCATTAATAATTTTTCACATTTGCCATCTTTGGGAAGCATGGAAAATCAGTTAACAATGCCCCTTACCGCCTCAAGTATTGCAAATTAGGGTAATCAAACCATTAATGCACACTAGAGGAACTGCATCACCTTCAGTGGAATCTTTGGCTCTCTTGTTGGGTAGGGTGAACATGAGGCTTCCAGATGTTGTCAGAGTGCAACTTCCATCTGTTTTAGGCAGTTCAGCCAACAAACAGAAATTATTGGAGCTGCAGCCCAACAGCAGATGGGGGGCCACACAGGACCCATCACTGATCTAGTGGGATACCATGGCCTGCTCCAGGACTGTTGCTCCATTATTTAGATTATGATTGACATGGAAAATTCAGCTATGCAGTTTTAACGTCTCAATTCCATCTGGTGTGAACTTTTCTTTTTCTGAATGGAACTCAGTGAGATGAGATCTGAGATCAGAAGGCTGGGCCAAAAAGATATTGTTCTGGTCCAGCAAAGCACACATGAATACCAAGGTGTTACAGTCCTGCGAAAAGGTTGTTGTGATTGATTCAGTCAGTGGTGGCTCGGGGCTCCATTGTTAGGGGGATAGTGAATCTGTGACATATTTGAAGGAGCTTTCAAATGGGCTAAAAACTATTCCCCAAATAGGTTCAGCACCTTATTATAACCCCACTAACAATGAAGCCCCCAGCATCAACTCTACCTCAGATTTCATGGAGTGGTACACATTTACAAGAAGAAAAAAGAATTTGAAAATTGAATCTGAAAAAAAACCCAGTTTATGTTATGAACGTTTCTTATCAGTACTATTCTTGCTCACTGTTGGAATTATAAATAGTTAGAGTGGAAAGAGGAGACGTTCAGTAAATATCAGTCAATAAATGTTCTCTGACAAGTCATGAAGAAGATAGTGCAATTTCTGTCCCATAACGGAACAAAACTTAAGTGTCAGCTAGCCTCTAAAGAAAATCCACCACCACTGCTTTTTATATACTCTGCTAGAAGGCATTATTGTTGTCCAGTGAGGCATTATTGTTGACCCACACTGCGTTTATTATTCAGCAGCATTTTACAGCTGCTCATTCATCTTTTTTTGTTTAACTCTCTGCACTTTTGGTGCCAGCTTAAGATTTATGGCAGCAACCATGAAGCTTGCTTGGTACTTCTCAATGAATCAAAAAGTACTTCTCCAAAATGAATAACCAAATTTGACTACAGCAGGTATCTACTTCATCTAACTACTATAGAAGTTCCTGCTCTGTCAAAAAACCACATCCAGAATAGGGAGAAACCATAGATCTTCCTATATCATTGAGTCTACAGTCTTCTGCTCCCTGGGCAGAAACTGGAAATCCTATTCTTTTTGTGGACTATAAATCCAGAACTAGGGACTTTTTTTTTTGTCTAAATTATTCATTGCCACAGGGCAGAATAAATAATTTAGGTAATCTTCTCCCCACTGCAAGAATGTCTTTGGAAACTGCATCTTTTGGAGAGAAGAAAGTCCCTCATTTAGACTCACCTTTTTTCTTGCTCACCCACCCCCACCACATATGGATCTGTACTGGCTGAAGGAAGGCCATGAGCATCCTAGGGTCATCATTGGTTGTGTTCTGATAGCTGGTGCCCAATGACAATATCATCCTCACAAAAGCCCCAGGACATTCTGGAGGGTGCCCACCTACACTGTTGTGGGCTAACTATTAGAACGCAACTGATCATTCCTTTGCTATTTTCTGTCCCCTCTAGAACAGGCATGTAGTGGCTGTCAAAGAGAAGACGGCTCAGCAGAGTGAGAATTGTCACTGTTTGTGTTCAAATTCAGCTGGCAAAATCATCTGCTAGCCACCCCCTGCTCCCGTGGGACAGTTGCATAGTGACTGACAGGATGGTGAGTGCAGCAAGTGAAAATATTTGTCTTTTGCTGACTTTCAGAACATGGCCAGAGATTATTCTAGGCTGCCCACACATGCCTCACCCAGGACTGCATGATCATGTTGCGGGCAGGGTATGGGTAAAGGATGAGTTGTGTTGATGGGGGATGGACAAGGTAGTCCTTGAGTTTATTCAAAGACTTGAGGGGGGCACGAAAAGGGATGTAAGGAGGGTTCTCCTCATCAAGGTTTCTTAACACTTGAAGAGTCCCTTTTTCATTTCTTCCTTCAAAGGAAGGAGGATTTCAGATTTTCATTTCCAAATGTTCTTTCCATCCCTACATATTAAAGTCTCATCTAGCCAGCATGCCTAATAGCATTAAACTTCCTTTGTCCTCTTTCAATGATCCTTATCAATGAATTTCAAAACATGGTTAAATCCTGTAAGCATGCTTTTACAGCCATCAATTGCTGGTGTCACTGTTTTTAAAGTCCAGGGTCAGGCCTGGCAAGTAGTTAGATGGATTCTTAGGCTAGAATCCTGTGAGTGTCTTATGCACACATCCCAATGGAAGTGGTTGGACCTTTTTGGCTGATGTGCAATGTCTACAGTTTAAGGTGACAGTAGAAGGGTGGCACATCCAGTGCTGTCGCGTATGCAGTTGCTCATTCTCAGATGCACATCCATTTTCCCTTGCTGAAAATAACAGTAGTATCCCCTTGGCTGAACATTCAGTTGTGCATTTGACTGTGCGTTCAGATGCTCATTCAGTTGTACATCCTGCTGTGTGTTTGGTTTTGCCAGTCAATAAGACAATTGTACAGCAGAATCAATATGTAACCTCATCTGTGGAGATCAACGTTATGAATTTCAGATGTAGCCTGACTCCTATTGGCACCCACAAGAGACCCACCTCAGGGTTTGAAAAGAGATGCTGACCCTTTCCTTCCTCCTCTCACAAGAGTCATGTAAAAGCTATGCTATGGTGGGGGCAGGATGGGACAAGACCTCTACTAGCACAACTGAACCACTGATTTCCATAGTTAGAGACAGGTGTCCTGAGAGCTGTTTCTAGCTAGGGAAGAGTTGGTAGCCACACATTAGATCATATCAGGTATTGTCCCAATCTAGCTCAGAGCTCCATTCAACGCACTTTCCTTAAACCAAGCTGGATTCCATTATCTATATTCGAGATCAATCAAAGTAAATTATTCAGGGCTTGGCATTTCCAGGTCCCTTAATTAATATGCTGTGCATCTCCAAGCCAGGTACGTTTTGCTACTGATCAGTAAACAAATCTAATAATGTAAAAACCCAGTTAGTTTGACTTTGACTTCCAGTAATTTTTTGAGGTTCAAATCTTGTAACTTAATCACAATCTGTGTAGTGTCAGAAGGCTAGTAGGAGTTTTCTCACTGAAGATGAGGAAAAGTTACACATATTGTTCACCTCTCTATCATATGCACACAGGTCTCAGGAATCTACCACTGACTGGACAGAGAGATCAAGACAGTCATAGCATATGGAAAACAAGTACAGAGTAGAGAACCTGCAGATGCTCCTAACTACAGTACTACTTAGTACTGCATTGAAAAATGGACAGAAACATACCTTGCTGAAATGGTCAGATCATTGTATAATCTACACAGCAATCAACACCTGCTTTGATAAAGAGCTTGAACTTGGACTTGTCTTGCAGGACAAAACAACCCAGACATAAGTCCCATAGATATGTGTGTGTGTTATGAATAAGTATGCAAAGAATTTCAGCCTTGCTCAACAAGAAGCTCCAAAAGGGAAACACTAGAAAAATTAGACTCTTATAATCTCCAACTGTCTAAATTTGGCAGGGACAGTACTGTTTAATCTTCTGCCATCCTACTTTTTCAGCTACTTTTAAAATATCCCAGTTTTATATCACCTCTTCTCACTTTCTCTCTTTGTCATCAGCTACAAACTCACTTCAACATGCTAAAGCAGTTTGCATTCAATTTTAACTCAGCAGATAAGAGAGAGGAGAGGAAGGGCAGAATCTTGTCCTTCCCAGGAGGTTCAGGCAAAAGGAAACTGCTGCCGTATCTCCTAATTTCTCTGTTCTTCCTCCTTAATAACTTTCAGCATCTTGACCACACTCTGATGTTGCTTGGGCACATGTGGCCCAATTTTCATTTGTGAAATACTGGAGGGTATGTAGATTGTATAAAATAGGAGGGAAAAACCCAACATTTTAAAATGCTTGATGAATTTTATTAATAAATTTCTTCAGACATACAACATTGTTATTTTCTAATGGAGACAACAGTTCTGAGGCTTTTCTTTGTATATTCTTTGCTCTTTCTTTCTGATATTTTTTTGCTTGGTGTTGGTGCTTTGCTCCAGACTCCCCAGAGGGGCTTGTAAGCATCAGGCCTGTTGGTATCTGAGCTGAGATGGTTTTTTAAGAAAGAATAATAGTTCTGTTTCATATTAAACAGAAATATTATTATATTGTTAACAATAATTTCTTATTAATAAATAATATTAAATTATAGTATTAATAAATTATTGTTCTAATGGAAAGAAACTTGCACTGAACAGTGTATTAAAATTTAAATGCCCTTTTAGTCCAGAGATGCACATGGTATGCATTGAAAAGAATAATGTACTAATAATGCCTAGTAAAAATCATGGAAATGCATTTACCCAGAGAAATATTTAAAGCTGATGTACAAGTGCACATATGCTACTGTTGTCTCAGCAATGCTTCACAGAAAATTTGTCTTTGGCCAGCAGATGTATTTGTCTCTGTGGCTTCTTTGCAACTATCTCAAGGTGAAGGGGTCTTTGTTTCTGAATCTCTCTCCTGCCTTGAAGCTCTGCCTTCATGACAGCTTCTTGATCTCAGGTGGTATGCAGAACATCTAGAGGTTCTGTCCAGAGAAGGCTGAAAGGAAATGATCTCTGTTATATATGCACATAATAATGTGGGAAGTTTCCTTCTCTTAAAATCAGAACTTGGAAAAGTATTTTATTTGGAGCCCAACTTAGCATGGGCACTTATGGTTCCATAGACTCATTCAATCAATCAGCCTTGAATAAGCTATTTTTGATAGGATTCAGAAGGATTCTTCTTATGCTCCTTTGTACAGAGGTGTAGTTCTGCTCATTTTCAAGGGTTGATATCACCTTACTTTTCAGGAGCTGAGTTCCAGCTGGCTTCCTATTATACTAAGAGAGGCAGCTACTATAGCTGTCAGTGCTCTTGCTAGTGTGTGCATCTAAATTGCACCAAGGGGACAGAAGGCATGAGTGGCAAAGGAAGAGAGAGAAGAAAAGGAGGGAGGGAAAGGAAGGCAGAGAGTTTCATAACACAGCCAGTGAGATTTGGGACTAAAGCATAGGAGGGATGCTGATTGAGAGAATGGACAACACAAGGCTTGTTCTGCTGCTGTTTCCTGAGAAGCAGAGAAGAAGGAGGAGGAGAGAGTCAATGAGAAGGACAGAATTCTTTCCATCACTTTGTGAAACAGAGGAACACTTCTGGGTGATGACTGGGCATAGAAAGGTGAAGGCAAAGAAGGGGAGAGGAAGGAAGAGAGAGAGAACTCTGATCCAGGAGGCCCCTCCCATGCCCCAAACCCTGCAATGGAATGTCACATATATTGTATTTCCATAAACTCTAAGAAGAGATTTCAGTGCTTTTTGAAAATTCTCAGTCTGTCTTTCTCTTTCTCTCTCAATCTGTCTCTCTCTCATGAAACCACTACTTTTATCTGAGGCAACATTTTTTATTTTTAACCCATACCTTTGGATCTTGACTAGGAAATAAGCTGCTTCTCCCAAAATGTACTTTTTTCCTGCTGCTTGAGTAAATATGTAATCATGTATTGCTGTGAAGCCTGCTTTTGAGTAGTCCTGACAATGTGGTTAGCTCTCAGTAAACATGTGCAGAATTTAATTCTGGCCATTATGGCTTACTTTTAAGTAGTCCTGCACAGATCCATTTCATGCAGTTCAGGAATTAATAGGGATAGCATGGGAGAACCACAGGGATTCTAGGACACAGAAATAATTTAAGATGGCTTTGGACATAATCATGGTGAAATGCCAATGGCACAGGCATTTTTATTACATTTTTAAAAAAATGTTAGTGGTTGTTTGTGCTAATTTTTTTTTTAGCAGCTGCACTACTTAGTGGGCATAATCTTACATGAATGGACCATTTAATAAACAATATCATACATATTCCTATTTTCTATTAAATGTCCAGAGAGCAAAAAACATATAAATAAAACAAACACTTATAAACTTATGCACTGACTTTTATGAGGAATAAACTGGCAAAAGCAGTGATTATAATATATGCATACTCTGATTCTGATTTCAAATTGAATCTGATATATTACACAGAGAAACTGACACACACACACACACACACACACGGAACTCAGAGAAAACAGGAAAATAATCTGTCCCTGTGTCAGCAGTATAGCTAAAGGGTGGAAAATTGAGAGCACTCCTGTTCCCAATAATAATATTGCCTTATCCAATGCAATTTTGCTTTAGTCCCCAAATTTCTAGCAATACAATAACTTAAGATTTCAGCTGAGCTTCAATTAGAAATGCAGTTGGCCTTCCACATTTGCCAATGGTTAGGAGTGTGGGACTCTTGCAAAAGTGAAAAAAAAAATCACAAGTATCAAAATCTTTGGCCATTTCCACACAACACTCTTATAGCACGATGATTCCACTTTCAACCTCCTATGGAATCCTGGGGTTTGCAGTTTTGGGAGGGGTCGGCCAGGGCTCAAACCAAGCAAGGGAGAGGAGAAGGGAGGGGAATATGGGCATCGTGGCCATATACTTCTTACTTTTTGGGCATATCCTTCCCGGAAGAGGTGGAGTATCAAGAGAAGGTTTGTGGTGCTGAGAAATCAGGCTGTGATCTGTCCTTAGCTGGCTGGGGTGGTAGAGGAGGAAGAGGACCAGAGGTGCATTTTTAAAGGGCTGCACAACCTGATCAGAGCCAGTGAGAGAGAAGGTTCCTCTGGAAAAGAAGTGCTTAAGGTGGTGGTGGGGGGAGGTTTGAAGAAATTCACAAATAATCAAATCTGTGAAACACAAACCTGCAAATGTTGAGAGCTGACAGTAGAATTTAGGCATCCCAAGAAACGAGGCTGAGAAAGTGACCAAAGGAATGCCAATGCAGCACATAGATGCAGACAGATGTGACTGATGTTCCATGTTTTTCAGTGTCTTACTCTCTGCAGTTTGCAGGCTGAAGGGAAATTTCATTCAGGAGGACAACATTTGGGAGGGCAATGTCCCTTTACCTACACCGCTGCACTATGGAAATTCTGTTTCTGTAGCAATGCTGGCACAAAAAGACAGATCTGTGGCTCTCATTCAAAATGTCTGAATTCTTATTCTCTCAATTATCTGCATTACAATTATTGCATGGGTTTCCCACTCAAGAATGGCATATATAAAGTTATCCCATGTATAACTACGAAAGAAAAATCCTTTTTTGAGCGATAGGTTCTTTTGGGCCCTTGTGCAATATGATTCGAATGTTTTGTTTTGTTCAGACACAGTATTCAGTTACACATTTTCTGGCCCTTCTGGTTGACCTTAAAACAGTATTACACTGATATGAATTTTGGGAGTAAAAAAAATCAATGAGCCTTTACCAGAGTCTGTCAAAAATTAAACAGCTTTCTGTCAGATCAATGATCACAGCATGAGCTCTGTGTCTCTTCTTCAGTCTGAAGTCCAGCTGTCCAATGCATATTGGAAATCAGGTTCAAATCCCAGATTCTCCATAAAGTGGATGTGGTCACATTGTGCCAATTTCAGTCTCTCTGCTTAACTTACCTCATAGGATCTCTGTGAGAATAAACATGTGATAATGGTGGTGGTGGATTGGAATCATATACAACACCGTTCATTTAATTGAAATTAAAATGGATGAAGTTGTAAAGGCACATGATCATCTTACAGTAGGAGTAGGAAAGAGCCAGTGTGGCATACGGGTCTCTCTTTAGGAGACCAGTGTTTGAATCCTCTCTTAGCCATGAAAATCCACTGGATTTTGGGCAAGTCACATTATTTCAGCTTCAGAGGAAGATAATGGCAACTCCACCACCACCACCCCACAACAAATTGTGCCAAGAAAACTCCATAATAAGTTCACTTTGGGGTCAACGTAAGTCAGAAGCCTGAATACAAACAATGGCCTGAAGACACACAACAACAGGGGGTAGGAAGGGCCACATTGTCTCCTCTGGATTTTCTCTAGAGTTCTGGAGGGCTGCTATGTGTCATTGTGACTGCCATTTTGGATGACTGGAAGTGATGTTACATCACTATTAGTTGCCTTTTGAGGCTTTTCTACGGAGCCTAGAAATAGCATTTTAAGTGGTTTAAATGGTTTTTAAGGAATGGGAGCATTATTTGGCCAACAATTAGAGATGGCTTCTTGGGGAGCCCTCCCCAGGGTTCATGGAGCTTTTGGGCCAGATCCTTTCCACCCTGTCTTACAAGAACAGGTGCGTTCCAATGGCTTTTCAGAATGTTTCAAGCTTATTCAGGCATTTGTGTAAATACAGATAAGATTAAAAATGGAGGAGAAATGTGGATGCATGGAAAGTCTGTCCCAAAGTACCCAGAAGCAAATTGGACATTCAGAGGTTGAGAGGGATCTGTAACTGCATTTGTCTGAATATGGTCACAAATGTCCTGTGAGCAGGAATCTAACCACATCAGCAGTTTTTCTCCAACCTGTTGCCCTCCAGATGTGCAGTGCCAGCCTGGCTGGAGATGCTTGTGAATATTATTTTTGTTTTTTGTTTTTTAAAAAAATACAACTCCCACATAGGTATTTTTGTGAACTGGATCCTAAAAAATAATACTTGTCCGTTCTGAATAGGAATCACAGTCCATTGCATCTAGAGGGCATGGGACTGGGGTAGACTGCACTATGTCTTATCCCCTTTGGAAAAGGTGCTGTTTGTAAAAGAAGGGATACACTTTAAAAATGGTGTAGCCAGCAGGTCTAGTTCAGGATCATGAATGGTTCCAGTCTGCTCTTCACCCCTTCTCTAGGCTGAGTAACATCTGGAGCAACAGATGGGCCGCAATAGGTTTACAAGACAATAATTGCATCAAGGCATCCAGTTGGTGCTCCATGAATGCCTCGTAACAGGGGTAACTCCAAAAGACCATTTGTTATCCCTTTCATCTTTAAGTAAGATGCTGCCATAAGCATTAATAAAAGTGGTATGAGGGCAGAAGAGAAACAAGGTTGGCGATTAGTTGTATTTTCCAAGGTTTATAATGTGCAGGAAACTGCAGTTCTCCTCCTATTAGTGATATATGTGGGCACAACTCAGTTATGCCTGCATATGTAACTTTTTTTGATCACAGGAGATGGAGAGATTCAGCACTTGCATCTGACACTTATAATTCTCTCCCTGGACCACTTATCTGTCTGTATACTGGGCTCTGACTCTCTGCATGGCTAGAGGACAATAGAAACAAGGTGCAGCCAGCTGTCTCCATTCTTACAACTAGCAACAGGAAAGGTCCTTTCCCTGAGATCTTATGGAGGTCTAGAGGGATAATATTATTTTCCTGAAGCCCACAGCAAGAAGAGAGCCAGGTGGCTGCCTGGCTCTGATTCATCCTCCCCTGGTTGCTGAATAGTATAGAGGGGAGCTTCCATCCTACAGACAAATAAATGGGTCCTAGAGCAAATTAGGCCTGAATTTTCACTAGAAGCCAAGATGATTAAACAAGGCTGTTGTATTTTGAACACAGAGGTAAAATGACTTTACTGGAAAGATAGCAACGCTGGGGAAAGTGGGAGGCAATAGGAAAAGAGGAAGACCACACTACAGGGGGACTGATTTAGTCAAAGGAGCCACAACCCTGGGTTTGCAAAACCTGACAAGTCAGCTAATAACCAGGGCACTTGGAGATCTCTTACTCACAGGGTGACCAAACGGTGAAGACAGCAACTAATAAAAATAAAATGTGCATAAGCTGATGAAATGTCAAAAAAAAAAAAAAATCCAACACTTTTGGTATTTTTTATTGAAAAAATTCCAAATCATATTCTGCAAATTATACTAATTCATGTGCATAATCTACTTGTATTTAGGCAAGCATATTTAGGAAACATATCTTTGTCCCCAATAATTAATTCTTTTGTTGTCAGATTCGTTTAGGCTTTACATAATGAGTGAAAAGTGCATTGTTCATATGCCATATTTTTTCATCAGCAAAATATTTAAGACACACTGATAATCAGTCACTGGATGAATAGATGCAAATTGTGTAGCCTATGTTGTTTTTATTTTTATTTTTGTTAACTTTATTTATATCCTGCTTTTCCCACAAAACCAGGATTCACAAATTAAAACACTGTATAGTTAAAACATACAAAAGCTCAACATTAAGATAGAAATAAGCTATCAATAGCATTAAGAACAACAATTCTGACATTTCCTGTATCTCCGGAATACAGAAAGACACCTGCCTGATACTCTGGAAAATTTGAATATTAAATGTAGTGAGAAGGAGAAATATGAAATTTGTCTTCCTCCATAATAGATCTAATAGCACTGACAGCTCATGAATTCAAAGCCTTAATATTGCTAGAATTGATGACTGTTCTAATGACCCCAGAAGCCATGATGGGATATCACACCACTGAGGACATTAGGAAAGAACTTCTTGCTGTGTTGGAAGGCATATGGAATCTACAGGGACCCTCCAAAATGATCAAGCAATTTTCAGACACAGCCCATTCTATGAGATGATGACTGTTATTAACAACAAAACCCAAGGTAGAGGCAAAACTCCAGTACTGTCTCTGAATGGTTTTCAAAAAAAATGCCAGAGGAAACTTATTCAAATGTATTGCTGGTATTAATAAGAGCCACATTATAGCCACACCTATATTAGTTAATATCCCTTAACATAGGATATGAGCCTATGGCTCTTGGGAAGATGTCCCAAAGCCAAAGAGTAAAACCAGAAATGGAGAAGGCACATAGATGGACGAGGTCCATCTTTGCAATAATTCTCCATTCCATAGAAGGTCTACCATAACTGCTTCTCCACCACTGGAACTCTGAGATGTTGGGAACAGATTTGGGAAGACTTTGGAGTAACAGGATCTGAAGCCCTCCCATTATCCAAACATGTATCTGGAAAAAAAAAAAGTGGAGGGCATTACTTCAGATCTGGAGCTGTTGTAGTTTATATTCTTTAGGGTTGGAGGAAGATGGTAGAGAAACAAAAACAAAACAAACAAAAAAAACAAGAAAAAATGGAGGAAAAAGACTGAGAAAAAAAGGTGAAAAACATACCTGCCCTATCTTTCACCTGTTGGCAGGAAGCTGACAGGGCACAGGAGCTGCAGTGGTGCCTTTACTGTTACTTCCATCTCCACTGTTTGATTGGTTTGACTAGGTCTATTGATTGCAATTCTGCTGGATACCTATGTACCCAACTGGTGATAAAATGTACCAAATTTAAAGTTCTTTCACACTATGTTTGAAATATGTCACTTCAGAAGTCTGCTGTTCATTGTGTCATTTGATCTAGATATTTCTGAAATACCTGCATGAATTGGAGAACGGGCTGGAAGTGTGCTCAGCAGTCACAGATATTATTCCAGGCTAAAAATACCAACACCATTCACTGCACACTCCCAAACAACTTGTAGAAGACAAAGAAATAGAAATAAACTCATCCCACATTCAACTCCTCCATCCACTCACAGCTGGAAGGTACAAAACACTGAAGATAGATTACAGGGAAACAAGGTAAATACTTAAGCAATTTCCGAAAGCTTCTGTTAGGTTTAGTTCTCTCCACACCTAAAGAAGGACTTTTCATTCTGAAACTACTCAAACTTATAAAGCAGGAGGAGGTTAATTTCAGTTCCGCATCATCTACATGCAGTGCATTTTAAATTTCTCTGCAATATGTTTTAAATTCACAGTGCAGGCTCATATCTTCAAGACATGTGAACAGTTAAGGCTGGTTCCCCAACCTAGCACCCTCCTGATCTCTTGGACCATGTCTCTTGATTGTTCTTGAGCAGAGATTGGAGAAGTTATCTCTTCTGACTGCACCTTCCTGAATACTTCCAGCCAGTCTGGCCATTCTTCCAAGACTCAGCACTCTAAACTCATGCTAGCTGGGGCAATCTGGGAGAAGTATTTCTCAAAAGTAACTTCTTTAAGTTTTGATTGTGAGTGTGAGTCTGCATGCTTGCTAGAAAGAAGCATAAGAAGCACATGAAGGCCATTTCTGCACCCTACCTTATATCATCATCCTCCGGTGAGGATCCCAGCAGTGGCTCTGCTGGGAAGGGAGAGTGATGGGAGTGCTCTCCTCGGCATGGGACCAGCTCCCTGCCAAAGCAAGTGCAATGAACCTGCCTCTTCCTTCTGCAGCACAGTTGGGCAATTTCCCAGGCTGCACTGGGGCAGGAAGCACCCCGATTGTGCTTCTGGCACTTCTGCAGGCCAGATAAGTGTAGGATGGTCGTGCAATCATTGGTCATTGACAGAGAAAACCCATCAATGATTTAATCCATGAGTGTGCTGCCTTGTGATGGGAGAAGAACAAGACCATGACAACATCATGCAGTGGTATCATCACGGTCCCATTCCTCTCCCATCCCCATGCTCGGATGGGAGGCTCCTGCAGAAAGGGCCTAAGTTAGGTGGAGTGAGGATTCAGGGCACAGAACTCTCACAACAGGTTCCCCCTGCTCCCTTTCCTTTCTGGGGCTTCCCCTACCTATTGCCATGCAAAAGGGAAGGGAATGAGGGGTGGGAGAAGGCTCACATGAGCCTTCCTTTCTTCCTTGGGAGCTCCCCCTCCCATTTCTATGCATTTTGCTTCAACGCTGAGAACTCACACAAGTTTCCCCCTTCCCCCATTCCTTTCCGTTTTGCCTCAGTATGAGTTCTCCACACTGGGGCAAAATGCATAGGAATGGCAGGGGGAGCTCTGGAGTAGGCAAAGGCACAAGTTTTCCCCCACCCCTTTTCCTTTCCATTTTGCATTGGAAGGTGAAGGAAGGAGCTCCAAAGGAAGGCTCACATGAGCTTTCCCCCACTCCTTTCCTTTTTTCCCCCTTAAATTTATTGATTTTATATTCAATAGCACCATGCAACATACAATATAATAACACATTACAAATTTTTTCTATAATTATAACAATCCCCCCTTCCACCCTCCCTCAATCCCCACCAATGGCTTTATAAGATATTTTAGTAACCATTACCTATAATGTGGAATATTTTCTCAGTAGTTTCTCTTACCTGTTTGTACCTTTTTCACCTTTGACATTTTCAGTCCAGAAACTGCAATTATCCCTCCAGGTTGTTTTATTTATTTTCCTATTATATTTTTCTTTATTTTCCCTTCAAACATCAAATAAGAGAGATTCTGCTATATAACGTGTCCAATATTATTATCCCAATACTGTTTATTTTTCCTTCCCCTCCCCTTTCTGTTCCATCTTGCATGGAAAGGGGAGGGAGGGAGCTCTGGGGGGGAGAAGTTTTGGGCAAGCTTTCTCCTACTCCCCTTTCCCTTCTGTTTTGCCTCAACGTTGAGTTCTTTGCTCTGGGGCATAATGCATAGGAAAAGGAAGAGGAAAATGGGTGGGGGAAGGCACATGTGCTTACAAATACTCAAATTCATGAAGGTCAAACCTGCAAATGTGGAGGGAGGACTGTACTTCTACCCCACTGACCAGTTCACCTTTCTTGATTAGGATCAAAGCCCGGTTAGCTGATCCTCTTGTTGTCTCCTCCATCTTCTGTACAATGAAATTGTCTGCATGGATGGTGAGGAATTTTTTGGACCTTACATTTTTGGCCAAGTTTATCTTTCAACAAATAGCAGGGTTGTTGAAATTTCCCAGTACTTCCATATCTCTCCTCTGAATGTTTGCTCATTTGTTTCAGGATGGCATCATCCAAATCTTCAGTCTGGCTTGGGGGCCTAGAGTAGACCCTCATAATGATGCCATTGTTGTCTCTATCCTCTTCAGTTTTTACCCAAATGCTCTCAACTTGTTTTCCATGCTGTAAGTCATGGATCTTTTTATGACCAGAAAATGATATCTTGTCCTTGTCATTCCCATCAGATAGCAAAATATCTTAAGTCATAGCACTGCCAGCTATAATTCCAGTATCAATAGGCACTGGTGGGCCACCAGAAAGTGGCCACTGGCTCACCAGAGGTCAGTGATGACCAGTGGTGTCCATTTCAGTGTAGTGATCTTTCTGGTCAAAGCTTTGGACTAAATTTTAAAGAAACTAATGAAGGCAGTAAACCTATTTGGAGAACAGAATTCAGTACCTTAGATAGCTCCTTTAAAGTCTAGTGGAAAACCTAGAACAGATTCACCACGCTCCTGCCATGGCAGCTACCAGCCATTACTGCCAGTGGACCATGATTGACCTACTGCTCCTCCCTGCCACAGACATTTGTATTTCCTTCAGCATAGATTTCCTGTGACTCAGGATAAAGTCACAGTTGAGTGCATTTAATGGCCAGCTGATTTCAGCCCACTCTCATATTATACAAGCTGTCCTGTTTCTTCATCACATACTGGCCGTAAGAGCTTCTAAAACAGTAGTATAAGTGTATGTGTAAAACACACACAGATCTCCAAACCCAGACACGTCCGTGTACAGTATATGCCACTGAGAAAAGACTGTGCAAAGAGAAGGGAAAGCAGGTTCAGCTTCAATATCCAGCTTCACTTTCCATAAAGTTTACCATTTTGTAGAACCACTGTAGTTAGGATCAGGTTATTGTTAGTCTCATTTTGACTCATGTTTGATTTTGTTAAAATCTCCAGTTGTTTCTGCACCATTAATGATGACATTTGAGAGTGTCAGTAAGTTCATATAGAAAAATGAACCAAATGAAATTCTTTACCATTGGCACTAGCTAAAATTCAACAGGTGTAGCTATTCCCAGGATGGGGGAGATCATTGTATACCTGCCTGCCATGTAGCTAGCAAAAAGTAGACATAGAGAAAGATGACAAGCAGTTTCACACCACAAACTGGGATGACTATACAGGGACTGAAAACCAAAATTTTTGGAGCAAAGCACTGACAGTTCTCCACTTGGATGGGTAAATGTATCCATTTCACTTTTCCCAACACTCACTATTTTTTTAATAAATTTCCATAAAATGAATGAAGAAATATGTGAATTTTTGAAAGTTCTTATCAGAAAATGCACTGAATGAAATTCTCACTCATTCCTAATGGGGGAAAAAACGATCCCAAATTACGTACATGCACATTGCTTCCATCTGGTGGTGAAAAATCATTCTGCAAGTCCCAAAACTATAATAGCATTGGGTTCTAATAACAATTTACAGGCTTAAACTGAGTCACTAGGCTCTACCTGGAGTACATCCATTCAATCAATTGCTGAACATTTATCCAAATCCCCTCAATTCTATGAGTCTACTCCATTTGGGACTACCAAACTGGATACAAGCCTCTAAGCAACAGCAGTTGCATATCCTTTGCCTATATTGGTTTTAAAGAAACAGCACCTGTTACCTTATTCAGCACATAAGAGATTACTTGACTGCCAGTTCATTTAGGATTTTTAAGAAACATAGGGGCATAGCTACTGTTTGGCTCTGTTTCACTTTGTTCTTATCTAAAAGACAAAAAGTATTATTCTTGCAATTCTACCAGTGCAGCGCTAGGCAATGTGTGGCCCTGAGGCTGTAAATTGTTTTTGAGCACCCCAAACCCCCCATATCCTCTGAAGCAGAGGATTTTGGCAAAAAAAAAAAAAAAAGATAAATGGCAGCCCCTCTCTCACACACATGCCGTTTAATTATTTTTTTTAAAGATACCAACTTTTCAAAACTAGAAGTGGGATTTCTGCCTTCTTATTTTTATTTGTTGGGGATATTTTTGTCAGTCTGTGCAACCCCTAGGGGGTTTCAAAAGCAAGAAAATTGGGTCCCAGACACACTGCAATTGCATACCACCCAATGTTTCATGGTTGAAAACCGGTACACATGCAGCTAAGTAACATCAGAGTGTGGTCAAACTAGGAGGGGCTGCAGTGGTTTCCTTTTGCTTGAGCCTACTGGAAAGGGGAATATTCCCTCCCTCGTCTCCCCGCTGCTAAGTTAATTGACTGAAAACTAATTTTGCACTCAGTTTGACACAATTGCAGTAAACTGGGGACAAAGGGAGAAAGTTTGTGCAGGAGAGAGAAACAGGAACATCTTAAAAGCAGATGACTAAGTGGGACAACAGAAGATTAATCAGTACTGTCCTTTCCAAACTAGGATGGAGGGTATTTAGTTGCATCCTTGTTATGGTATGGACCAGAGTTTAAAACCTGTAAGGATCTGGGAAATAAGATATTGGATAAACATTTTAGAATGTACTCATGCGAGATGTAAATATTTCACTATTTCACCCTTACAAGAGAGGGTGAACATTTTTTGCAGTTTTCTCCCCTCTGCAAAGAAAATGAACATATCTGTACATTTCTTGCCCAGTATCCACACATCCTGTGGTGTTTCAGGAAACAATTCCACACAGAAATACCCATAGCTTTTTCAGTGTGAGAACACGGGGCGGGTGTGTGTGTGTAGAAAAAGCAGTTACTAGACAGCTAATCTTGGGGTAAAGATTGTTGGGGGTTTTGTGCAGATTGTTGCAATCTTGCATGAAAAATTGCACAAAAACTATTATATATTTAGTGCAATCTTTCACTAAAAAGCCACATGGTTCTTTAGAGCAGTGATGAAAATTTATTGCGGTTTGCAAAACATGTGGGATCTTTATGTTTTTGAATGCTTTGGCTCAAGAGCTTTCAATCTCTGAAACTGCAAGCTTCTCAACCCAGATGTGAGAATCTTCAGATACTTCAGCTGGAAATGAAATAATGGGGCAGGAACTTCAATGCGAAATTTGCTGTTTAGGATGTTTTTATTGCTTAGATACTTTATGTAAGAGCACCAGCATGGTGTAGTGTTGGACCACAACCCTGGCGACTAGGATTCGATTCTCCACTCAGCCATGGAAACCCATTGGGTGACCTTGGATGCATCACAGACTCTCAGCCACAGAAAACCTTGTGATACATTTGCCTCAGAGTGGCTATAAGTCAGAAATTACTTAAAAGCACACAACAACAACAACAACAACAACAACAACTTTATTGATGCTGCTTTCTATATGCTTTATTTATTCTGCTTTCTATATTCTGCTTTATATGCCATTTATTCTGCTTTCTATATAAACAGCAAGAAGATCTTTTTGGTTTAAAGGAGTGGTTCCCAAACTTTGGTCCTCCAACTTTTTGGACTTCAGCTTCCAGAATTCCTGACTGTTGGACAAGTTGGCTGGGGCTTCTGGGATTTAAAGTCCAAAACATTGGAGGACCAAAGTTTGGGAACCACTGGTTTAAAGCTTATTATCTAACCCTTATCTAACCCCTTTTCTTTGTCTGAGAATTCACCACCACCAAGACATTCTTTTATAATTTTTATAATATAATTTTTAATTCTTCAGACACTTTAGTCTGGAGTGTCCTGTCTGTGCATGCAAAGAGGATTGAATCTTATTCACACTTGCCTGGGGAAATCAGTTCCATTGTGCTTAATGAGATTTACTTGATTTTAGACCTCCCTAGGCTTCTGCTTCCAGAGACAGGTAGTGCAATCAAAACAGATGGTCTACTCAGAATAAAGCCTCTGAACTTTGCTTTGTACACCTTCAGTTCTAAATCTAGGATACCACAGATTTACTAGATTTACTTCTGAGTAGATTTATTTAGGTTTGCATTGTTAGGGAAAGGGGGCCTGTAGGATTCTATAGATTCACAGAATGGAATTAGAAGACTCAAATCCCAATTTCCCCATGAAGGTCTTGTGCTTACCATGAGCCAACTGCATTCTTCCAGCTTAACTTATCCCACAGGGTTGTTGTTAGGATAAAGAGGTAGTCTCTATATGCATGCCAAATGGAGTTCCCTGCTCACCCATTTTGATTGGTTGCTGGACCACTCATAAGAAAACATCTGCTAATTTTAAGGTGGGGGAGAAGGAGCTGGGAGGGATAATGATGTGCATTGGTAGTGAGCTTCAGACACCCTTGCTCCTGTAATTTGGCCTCATATTTTCTTAAAGAAGATCAACCAGTAAGCTTTGTGGTAGTATGAAACTCTGAGCCAAGATTTCCCAATCCAAGTGCCCTAACTACTTTGCTACAAGTTTTCTGGAGCAGCCTCCTTCAACATAGTTCCCAACAGACATGTTGCACTAAAGACCCCACAGTACTCAACTAGCATGGAAATCTTATACTTCAAAAGTTTTTTATGCCTGTAAAACTAGCATAGACAAAAATGGCCCTGGGACCACACAAGACTCCAAGATTGTTTTTGTGCCTCCAGAGTATCCCCCGCTTTTCAAAAAATGAACAAGGAAGAATTGTCTCTCCAGGAACTTTCCATGAGAAGTGATTCACCATTTAAATACACCTCAGCAACTCCCCCCATACTATACAACACTGGGGGGGGGGAATCCCAAATCAGATGTGGTTTTCCTTTCCCTCCCCTTTTTTTGGGGGGGGCAGATTCTGCTTGGCCTTCCCATTGTCCTACAGGCAAAACAACAGCTCCCACTCCTCTCCAAGTTGCCCACTCAATCCTAAATTGAAAAAGCAGACCTCTTTCCATCTATCAAAAGCTGAAAGTTATGCCTTTACCTCCCCTTTCCTTCTGCCTTCGCCAAGTTACCAATTTCCATTTCAACTGAACTGATATTGTTCAACTGGGAGAATCTGTGAATGAGAGCAAAATAAATGCATGGGAGGCACGCCTTTCAAATTCTTGTTGACCTCCTGGTTTACTCAGCACCGTGAGCAGACAGGAGAGAAAGCAATGCTCCCAGAGTTATTAATGTTTCTGTGGCACCTGCTCAGTGAAGCAGATGTCAGGCACCATTTTCCAAAGCCAAGAAAGCAACAGTGCCGTAGGCATCTCATCCACCCCACATTCTAAGATGGCCAATATAATCTGGGCAATTTATAGAGAGTAAGCGTTAACGAACAAAGTCCAATATGCTGCATAAAGTGGAGATAAGTCTATTGAAAATGGAGCAGGGCTACAGGATTGTTCATATCCTTTTTTCCCCTGGCCACAGCTATATATCGAAGCTTCTTTTTTTTCTCTGTAGATGCTGGCAAGCAATGTGAAAAGTCACAGAGAAAGTCAGCATTCCAGAAAGGGTTGGCGGAACTGCTTCCCTGCTTTGGGGCCCAGTCACATTGTCTGCTTTTGATCTACCTGATTTACCCACAGTTTCTAAGTCATATAACTTCACAGCAAATACACAAATGGCTACTAAAAATTGTGAATCTGTGAAGTGGGATGAAATACTATGAATACTCTGAATGAGTTCATAGTATGCAATTATAGCAATTTAACTGCTATGGCTACATTCTGTGGAATGCTGGGATTTGCAGTTTAGGGAGGGGTATTTAGAGCCCTAGTGCCTCACCAAACTACACTGCCCCCAGCATTTCACAGGATGCAGCCAGTCAGAAGTGGGATCATTGTGCTATAAATGTGCAGTATGAAAGAGTCCTGTTATTATTATTTAAGTTTATTTAACAAATGCATATTCTAAAAGTCAGAGTGAAATCTTTGCTTATTATGCCTCAGAGGTCTTCCTACTTACAATTCTGCAACGGTACAATGGCATCAAGAGTCTTTATGGTGACTATTTGGATATTTAGGCATTCTGAAGTGCATTTAGGAGGAGCAACATTTATCTTCAGGCAAACCACTGAGAGAAGGGGTCTAATTCAGCTAATTATTTCTTTCCAATGGCTGGCTTCAGTTGTTGCAAGTATCACATGAGAAATGCTGCTAGCCCTCAACTGCATTCAAAAAGCCCCCATGATGAGAAAGCTCTTTGAAATAATGAATATGACTTCACTGATGATTCCCGTGCAGTAGATAAGAGAACATTCTATCAACTCATTGAACATTTGGGTTTAGGGACTGGAACTTGGCTTTGTGTACTCCATATTTAAATGCTGCAGTCCACAGATTCCAACAGAGAAGGACTTTCAACTGCTAGGTTATTAAATACTTAAGTACCAGAGTGTGCAAAGTCTTTTTGTAGTGGGAATTTTCAGGTCGTTGTGTTTTGCTGTGGGACTCTAAAATGCATCTAGTACATGGTGTCACAAAAAAGCATAATGCCAAGATATTGATGACTTTAAATGCTCTTGCTGCTCTATGTTTTAATAACGGATCAAATGATTAAATCAAATCAAAGGTCAAAATAATTACAGGACCACTAATTGCTCATAAACAGATCTTTATTGCACTGCTTTTCTTTTGCCTTTTTGTAGCACACACAATACAGTTATAGTACTATATAATCTCTTAGCACAGTGTGGATTGGAAATAGATTTTCCATCCATTTTCTATTTATGGTAGGTATGCTTAGCTTATACTATTATGCAGATGCATGGTTCTCACCTGTGTGTTCCTAGTAATATTCAGCACTTTCAATAACCAATGCATGATTAGTTGCAGAATGTAAATTATACTTTAGAAGCAAACGTACATGCATCCTTTCTTCAAGAAACTCAGCCAAAGTTTATCCCATTTGTGGTATAAGCCTATACCCATCTACTTAGAAGTTGGTCTTGATGAGTTCACTTACAAGGCTTACTCTCTGATAAGGATGTAATGTATAGGGTAGCCTAATTCCTCTTTAGCAGTTTGGATGATGCAGCAGTAAATGCTTAGCTGCAAATTTCATTTCCATTTTCTATTACTCGGTAATCAAAACGCAAGGTGATCTTGACAAGCTGCAGAACTGGGCCAAAACTAACAAAATGAATTTTGAGAGAACTGAATGTACAGTTCTGCCTTTAGGTAGGAAGAATCCATCCAACAAATGCAATACCTGGCTTGACAGCAGCAGTACATATGAAAACAACTGGTGATTTTAATGAACCACACTCTAACGATTCATGGTAACAATCTCCTTAGTCATGCCACAGTGCTAGCAAAGATTGTACAGATCCTGCTGAGTGTTCCAAGATGTTCATGTTGCCTCTCGTCTTTTCTTCAGAGACATAATAGAAAGGACTAAACCTTTTTGATCAAGCCCAAAATGAGGTTTGTAGAGGCCCTAGTCACTTTTCCCAACTGAGGCCATGATTCTGAATTTAGGAAGTCATACTACATCTATTTGTCATCCCAATATGATTAGAGATCAGTAATGAGATTTGCTTGTGTGCTATAAAGAAATGTACGTCTGATGATGCCCTTCAGAGTGTAACATGCTTAGATCAAGTTGACAGATCTAGCTGCTTTTTCTGCAGGGTCTGGATTATTCTGATGCCACTGTAAAGTTTTCACTTGAAGTCATCCATAGCAAGAGCTTTCTCTGGTATTACACATAGGGAGGGAAGGAGGGCAGAGAAATGACAGATATAGATATTAAGGACACACAGTGGTGGACAGTAGTTTCAATGCAGTAAATCCTTTTCAGATTTCAGGCTGAAATTTAAAGGAGCTCTCCAAAGTGCTGTATTTGATTCCCCACAAATGTATTAGACATATTAGACAGCTCATTTAAAGTTCTGGTTAAAACTGAGAGTGTATGCACCACCACACTAACACAGGAGCCATGCCACTGATGTACTGCATGTGTTATCAGCACACATAAAGAATAAAATTTATTGTTTCCCTTATTAATGAGAGGTGGTAGATTTAACTCCAATGGATGTTTTCAAAGGCAGAGGGGTACCTGCATCCAGCTTAAATCAGGGACATCATCATCATCATCATCATCATCATCATCATCATCATCATCATCATCATCATATATTTATTTATTTATTTGTATCCCGTCTCTCCACATGGATCGAGGTGGCGAACAACATGAAATGCATTATACATTACAAATAGCATGTATTTCTATACCGCTTATCAGCTAAGTGTTCTCTAAGCGGTTTACAATGTGTTTTAGCTAATTGCCCCCAACAAGCTGGGTACTTCATACACCATCCACATTCTGGCTCCACAAAATGCTTGAAACTAAGGACAAAACATTTCTTAGACATCCTCCTGGTCTGAAAGTTGTCCACTGACTTTTCAACTTCAATTGACTCTACAAGACAACATTGGCATTCCGGATCCTACAAAGCCCTTGCAGCTGAGTCAATCCTCAGTGTGGACAACTTGTCCTAGTAAATGGAGACCACCTTGACTATGTCCAGTCTTGTCTCAGTTTGATAGTTAAGCAGAATTAGGCCTAATTACTGTTTGGATGGGAACTTACCATGGAATACTAGGGACCTACAGGTAGGGGTAAGAGAATTCTGCCTGAAATTCTGGAGTGCAACTGCTGCCACTTGGATAGATTGACTGATGGTCTGACTGAGTATAAGGTAGGTCCTCATGTTTCTACATTAGCAGGTGGAAGTGACCATGCAACAGCAGACCAGTCTTGCTACCATAATGCCATGCTGAATTAATCCAGTATCTGGCTCTCCTGGCCTGTCTCTGAGTATATCTCTAATGTCCTCTGTTCCTTATGTATCTGATACAGTACCTGGGCTTGACTCCATCCATGACCCATTAGTCCTGATATGTCTGTACATAAATTGAACTCTGCATACAGCCTGTGTCAAACCTAGTCTGCAGTCTGACATGATGACAGTATTTGCATTGAAGGGGCTCTTTTTCCTTCATAAAAGTCAAAATTACTAAAGATGTAAACCATTTATCTAATCTTCCTGCTGAAAATGCCAAGCTTCCTTTTGACAAATCACCACTTTTTTATGATATGTGTTGTTGTTGTTGTGTGCACCTTCAAGTCATTTCTGACTTATGATGAGCCTAAGGCAAACCTATCATAGGGTTTTCTTGATAAGATTTGTTCAGAGGCAATTTGCCTTTGTCTTTCTCTGAGGCTGAAGGTTGCCCAAGGTCAACTTGCCCAAGGTCACCCAGTGGGTTTCCATGGCCAAGCGGGGATTCAAATCCTTGGTCTCTAGAGTCAAAGTCAAATTCTCAACCACTGCACTATGTTGGCTCTCTTATGATATGCTTAGCAGCGTCCACTAATCTGAGAAGAACACCACAGTGGCATGAGGCCTACCTCTTTCAGCAGTAGCACAGGTAACATCATCACCTTAATTGCATCCAACAACAGGATCTGATTGATAGAGCAGATAAGAATGGAATAGTTGGTCACACAGTCATCCATCACCTTAACTATTGCCAGCTGCTCAGTTTTTTCCCCAGGAATTTCTCCAAGTTCCTCCATGGTTCAGAACTGCAATGTACTCCCTGGTAGGTCAAGGACACCTCAGCATCACCACATTTAATTCTGCATTTTCCTCATCAATCCTAACACAAAGGACAACCGTAATTGTAGGCTGCAAATCTGTCAGCCAGCTCAGGCAATGCAGAAGAAATGCCACTTTTGCAACTGTCCACTTGCTCCTGCCTTACGGCTGGCTTCTCTTCTAATAGGCTATTTTTGCATTTATAATCCAAACTCCTCCTCTCCAAGTAGCAAGGTTTTGTTTCACTTGCATTATTTTCATTTTAAAACGTTTGTTTTACATGGTCCCCATAATAACAAATTAAAATTTAAGTGCAGTTCAATAAAATGGGAAAGACCAGAGGATCTTTCTGTTCTTAATTTTCCCATATACATGTAGGGGTTTCCAGTTTTTCATCATCTTTTCTTTTCTGTTTATCTCTTCTTTGCTGAAAATAGATCAATCAGTTTTAACATTCGCTCAGCAAACAGCATAAACATCATTTTAATAAGACCTCTTACTGCCTGCTTTGCCCTTGCTGATCTTGCGGAGGCCACATGCTGTGTGTATTGACCCTAAGAGCAACCATTCTATGAGCACATGCTTGTGCTTGTGGCATTTCCGTTAAACTGTAGTTACCGTGATGGAAGCTGGCCTTCAGTGATCATATGCAATATGTTCTTCCCCAGAAGGTTGGAATCCTGCTAGTGTTTTACTCACATATACGTTCCCCTAATGGAAGCAGTTGGATATATTTGTCTGATGCACATTCATTTTTTAATATTTATGCATATTTATATGTATGTATTTAATTTATATCCTGTCTTTTTCCTCGTACAGGACCCAAGACCTTTACTTTGAGGTCATGAAAACAGAATTGCTCATGCAGTGCCATTGTCCATATAGACTGTGTGTTATCAGCTGATACATATCTGTCCGTCTCTGCTGAAACTGGCAATTGTAGTGCTTTGGTTGTATATCCAGTGGTGCATTGCACTGCACATTTAGTTCTGTAATATTGTTATTTAACACAAAGTTGAATTGGACACTTAATGTGTAAGTCTGCATGTGGTGGCTTGTGCCATGCAACCCCAAGATAGGATCCCTCCATGCCATCAGCGGCTATGTGCACCCACAATCCCTCACACAAAAGCAATCACCAAAAGCAAAGCCTAACCCATTCAGGCCTGCAGGTTTTCCTGAGAGATGAGCCTCATGCAAAGTCCACTTCATTACTACTAGCCAACAACATTATGGGCTCCTTCAGACAGAGCAAATGTTGCTGGACGTTGCACTATTTATAGCTGTCGTTCTCAGTTTTGTTTTAGGTAACCATAGGATGTTTCTGTTGTCCTGGACTATTTGTTGGCAAATCCCAGCAACAGTTGCAATTTTTTCCAACCTCCATTAAAAAATAAATAAATCTGAGATCAGACCAAAAAATAATACTTTTGCACTGAAATACCACTTCACCGTTTAGCTGATACAATGAGTGCTATAGCTCCTAAAAAAAAGAAAGAAAAGGGAAAGTCACAGTATATTTCAAAATCATAGGAATGCTCCCCAATCTCAGCCAATCACAGCTCTCAGCTTAAAACAAACTCTAGTGAGGAGCCAAGAAATCACTATGAGCAGCAACAAATACCACTCGACCCCACAAGAAAGTAACACAGGCATGGAATGAGTATATCTGGAGGAAGTACCAACTATTAATACCTTGTAAAAATGAAGGAGATACATTGGAAGAGCTCCTACTTCTTCACACCAGTCTGGAAGAGCTCAATACTTAGTTGAAACACGATTTGATTAGATTTTCAACTATTGCAAATCCTTGCTTTTCTGGATAAAATTGAATGCAGTGATTTATACTATTTAAGAGCTTTGTTCCGTTTGCTGCAATGATTTTTGCAGAGTGCCATAAAACTACCAACAAGCTTGAGGGATACCCTGAAAACAGCTACACTTCTGCCAGTGAAATGATCTGCCTGGTAGCTGAAACACACTGTGAAGTGTAGATTTCCATTGCACTGTAATGAAAGCAACATCTAAAGACATTTTCAAAGCAATCAGTAAATGGCTGTTACACCATCATCTCTTTTTCCCTTTTCACTAAATTTCTTTGCTTTAAATTTTTTATGATGCCTTATTACAATGTTCCCAAAAATTTCATAGACTCTTCAAGAAGAGTCATTTCTAATTTAACTAGAAAGCAAGGAAAGATCATTTCTTGTTATAAAGTTCATCTGGTTACAGAACAGTAGGATCGCATGTGGCAATTGCATTCTTTCCCTTTGCTCATCATTTTGTCCTCTAATGATCTTTAAATGTACTTGCACAGAAAGAGAAAGGCTAGCTGTTCTGTAGCTACTACTAGAGTTCAGAGATGAAGAAGAGAAACAAGGACTCTTGAGACCTATCTCGCTTACTTTGACAATCACTAACTAGGTAGTTGTGAATGATTCATTGCACCTCAGATTTTATCCAAGCCTGCATGAGCTAAAAGTTTGGACAAATATTACCCAATGCTAGCAAATAAAGGAAGAAAAAGGATATTCCAAACTGATTTTTAACACTTTCATATGAGGCACTAGCTTTCAGTTAGAGTTTGAAACCTCTACCATATCTCTGTATCGAGAAAAGTCTTTGATAATCTCTATTAGAACAAAAATGCCTTGTTATGACCACTGAAAGTGCTAGGTAAGTGATGTGAGCTTTTAAGGTCTCCAGGACTCTTCACCAGATGTGACTGCCATGTTGCTCTTTCCCTCTGTTCTAAGTCAACTCAGGAGACTAGAGGCCTCAGAAAAGTCATTTAGCGGAATTTAGAATATCATCCAGCTCTGTGGTTGGTGGAAATGGAGAGAAACCATTAGCTGTGCATCCCAATAAGGTGAAAGCTTGATACATGGGTAGTGTTCATGTTACCCTATAGATGTTGTTGAACTGCAGTGACCAGTAGCCCCTACTTGCTTCAATATTTTTCTTGAGTTTACAGGGTTCTATCTTGGAGCTGCAGTGAGACACAATGGCCAGTCTAGAAGGTCAGTTTTCTTTATTCGTATTTCTCCTCTAGCCTCTAATTTTCAAACCATCAAACTCCATGGTGGCTGGTGGCTTCCGTAACAGTGAGACAAAGAATCTGTACTAGGTTTTAGACCAAACATTTAAAGAGTTATCCAAAGTGCTGAACCCAATTCCCAGATTAGATTTCCTCATCATGGATTGCTTTTTTTGCAGTTTGGACTAATGTCCAGAGTGGGTTCACCAGCTTACTGACATGTGAGCTACCAGCCTCCACTGATCATGTTTAGTAAAGGGTTTTGGAGCCCTCAGAAGCCCATGCCACTGATGCACCACTTTTGTAATATTTTGGTAGTCTAAATGAAAGGTATTATCCAACTTTAATTTTTACTCATGAGACATAAGGCATTGGGCTGCTTTGTTTTTTATTCCTTTACCTAGAGAGATTCTGTTACTCCAGAAATTAGGACCTAGATGAAAGGGTTCAAATTACAAAGGAGATTTTTCAGAAGAACTTCCTGGAACAAACAGTGGGCTGCTGATGCACTTTTTGTCCTTTCCTGGTATGAAATACTAACTAGATGATCTTTGAAGATCCTGCGACTGATTCTATCAGTTGTCATGGCTGGCAGTCTAGAAATGAGTCGGAAAGTAGAAAGATTGATAAGCAGCCTGAGAACACAGTCTGCGTTTCACACCAAAGAATCAAACTTAGTTATCTTTAAAGAATCCAGCAAAATCCCTCAGCCCATCTGTTGCTTGATACCTGTGGAACTAGCCTTCTGGCCATCTGTAGCTGTGGCACTGAAGCAAAGCAAAGAGAAGCAAGAGTGCTTCCTTCCTCTGGCAAGCTACTATGGCTGGTGCAGAAAATAAGACAGGCAGAATCTCCAGTTTCATAAATATGAAAGTAACTGTTAGAAATATGATGCAATGTGAGTTGCTTGTCAAGGCAAAACTGCCATGTGGCAGCTGTTTCAAACTGTTTCTAGGTGATGACTTCTTTCTGTGCCATGAGCCATTTATGCACCTTCACTGCATATTCTCTGCAAGTTGCATTTTGTGGTATCATGGGTACAGGGACAGATCCAGTAGTATGCATGAACAAGTTACTGCATGAAGTAGATGCCACCTGGAGATAAGGACTTGTGGTTTGCCCACCTTGTTTTCATTGTTTTTCTCAGCACACCAGCAGCATTCTTGTTCTGTCTCAGTTCCATCTTGGGTTGTGAGACTTTCATTCTTTTCTCCTGAATATGTGTGCACATTTTTGTGCATTTTCCCTCAAGTATATGCATGCTTTTATTAATGTACACATTTTCCCATACATTTTCCTGTCGACAAAAGTGTATTTGAGCACATTTTCTAAATACAGTATATATGCTTTTAGTCATGCACATTTTTCAAATATATGCATTCTTAGTCACGTAATATTGGAATAATTTTGTACATTGGCTAGAGTTTTCTTTGTTTGCTATATTTTTATTTTTCATCAAATCACTAAAGGATGTAGGGCACCACACACAATTCAAGAAGGATATTGGTAAGCAGGAATGTGTCCCAAGAAGGGCATCCAAAATGGTGAAGGATCTGGAAACCAAGCTCTATGAGGAACATCTTAGGGAGCTAGGTACATTTAGCTGGATGAAAAGGTTAGGTGACATGATAGCCATGTTTAAATATTTGAAGGGATGTCATGTTAAGGATAGATCAAGCTTGTTTTCTACTGATCCAGAGACTAAGACACAGAGCAATGGATTCAAATTACAGGAAAAGAGATTTCACCTAAATATCAGGAACAACTTCCTGATGGTAAGACCCATTTGACAATTGAATATGCTGCCTCGGAGTGTGGCAGAGTCACCATCTTTGGAAGTTTTTAAATAGAGGTTGCATGGCCATTTGCTGGGCATGCTTTGAGTGTGTATTCCTGTATGACAGAGGGTTGGCCCTTGTGATCTCTTCCAACTTTATGATTCTATTATTCTGTTTCTGAGGGAAAATGTGCTTGCTCCTAATTGCCAGCTTTGGGAGGTGTGGAATGGATATTTTCACAGTGAAAAGCAAATCTAACGCAGTCACGGTTTCCATATGACAACTTTATAAGTCTCAGTGGTGTTTGTTCGTATCTACTCTTTAAAAATGCATCATGGAGCTTTTCCTATATGTTCATCTACTGCTGGGATAAACAGATCCATTTAAATTTCTGATACGCTTCAACACACTAATACTTGTCTGGGGACCCTAACTTAAAACCACCTGGGGAGGGGAAGATTGGGAGAAAAAGTGGCACAATTGGGTTGGTTGCTGCACAGATGATATGGCTGCATCCAAGTTAATTTACAGAGAAATCGTTAGCCAAGCCAGGCTTGGATAGAGGCAGACTGTAGTCATTTCCCTGCACTTCCATCCTGACAAATGTAATTTCTGAGTTATGATCACGACGTGCCCATTACCCAAGCAATGGGCTTCCCCATTAACATTTATGTGGCGTTGTGTGCAAGGCATTCCCCACTGCGTTCATTCACAGAGTGAGACAAGATGTGGAGCAGCATGTTTGATCCTGTCCAGTGTATTTGCTGGGCACAGTTTTAATTGGAGACAGTTCAGTCACTAATTTCCCTGGGACTTTGCTTTGCTGAGTCATAAGCCGCCCCTCACCACCATGCATGCATATACTGCTCCCTTAACTTTCCTCCCTCCCCATTCTCCCTCTCTTCTTCCCACCCCCCCCCGCCCCCAGTGCAATGGGAAGCTTTACTGCTGACTGAATGACAAACTGCACTGCAGAAGGAAGAGAAGCAAAGAGCTGCAGAGTTTGCAGCTGCAGTCAGAAGCCTGAGCTCCCTTCTCTCAGTTCTGTAAGGAGCTTGCTGCTGCTGCCCAAGGTTACTGCTCTGATTTAGTAATTAGTTCCTGTTCCAGCAGTAGGGCTAATCAAGGGAGAAGAGGCTAGGTTGAGGTGGGTGAGAGATTTTTGTCTGGTCTGCATTTTTAATCCAACAGATTCTTTGAATAATATGCAGATTGCAACACCACTACCCTTCATATTCTGCACTTCTCTGTATATTGTGGTGCAATTCTCAGCTCAAAAACAGGGGAGGGGGGAATATGTACTGTATATTTAGGGAAAGTTGCATACAAAAATGTGTGCTTTAGCAAAAGATGGGCTGAGAGTACATAGGTTAGGAAAATGAAAATCATTGCAAATTTTCATGTGAATGATCCAGAGATGGAACAGATTTATGACTGGATTACCTGCAAAAATGTCACAGACAAACTGTAGACAGATTTGTACCTCACTGAGCTGGAATCCCAAAGTCATCGCACTAACTTCTTCAAAGACAGCTTACCTTCAGGAGGGGTGGGTAATGGCAAGTTGTTCCTCGCAACCACACAAGAGACTTCCCTTTATGGTTGCTAACAATTGAAGAGAGCTGACTGCACCTTCCTGGGCAACATCACAAGACCACAGCTTGAGCTGGTCATCTCACATTCTTTTAAAGCACTTGTGAGAAGCTACACTGGCTATGGTCCATCTATGGTGGACGTGTAAGCTGGCAAAGATATACTGGAATACTATACATAACAAGATTGAAGAAATTCTTCAAGTGAAATTCTCAAAAGGACCAGAAATCTATCTGTTGAATATGCTGCACACACTAGATCAAAGCACGCAGAAGAAGTACTCAAAGATTCTACTATACATGATAACAATAGCTAGAGTTGAGTACGCAAAGCTTTAGAAGAAGGAAAAGATACCTAACATTGAGCAATGGACACAAAGCTTATACGAAATTAGGTTAGCAGATAACAACACAGAGACTTAGAGGGCAAACTGAAGAGAGGATTGCGAAGGACTGGGGTCTTGTAAACTCTTATTTTCTGAACCAGAGAGTAATATAATAATATATAATTATAATTATAATTAAAAACTAGAGTTAGATTAATTTAGAAGAATAATGATAAGATGTAAGAGTACAGTTAACTGGCAAGATAAATGGAATGATGGATCAATACATAAAAGGTAATTGATGACAAATCGGGGGTTAATGTTATAAAACGAATATTAATATTTGTTAGCACTTACAAAAAAAAAGCTAGGAAGAAATATTGTGAATATGTGGAAATGTTGTAAGAAGATATTACAACTATATGTTGTATTACTAAAAGATGTACATATTTATTTTTATTTATTATTTCTTTTTTTGGAAAATTAATAAAATTATTAAAATAAAAAAAAAGAAGCTACACTGGCTCTCATTTATTGAAGATGCAACTGGGAAGTGCCTCTGCACTGGTCACAACACACTATGTGGAAAAGGTGCAAATGTTTCTGGGAAAACTTAGTGGGAGATGAAGGTGGTCATCAGATCAATCGTTTTGTGGTCAACCTACTCATTTTTCCTCCCCTGTTACATCACCACCATGCAGCTTAATTTCTGCCATATCAGGCTGCTTTTACATGCAAGATGACAGCCCAGCCCAAATGTTAGCAGGACTGTATGGAGATGGTGGCTTTCCTCTGCTCTGTCCCTGTGCTGGCCCAATAATTCTGCAGAGAGCATCTGTGAGGATTGTACAAAGGCAACATCATTTTTTTTTCCTGATTCCTGCATAACTGATGCACAGGGAAGGGACAATTAAGAGGGAATCCCACTAGAGTCCTTACAGTTGTTGTTGGTCTGCACCATGATAAAGAATTCACTCATGTGAATTGGAACTACAATCAGTTTTTTGTCTGAAACCTCCTCACTCCCCTTCTAAAAACAAAGAAAAGCAACTGTGTATATGAATAATGGGCCACATAATTCAGCCATTTACATTCAAATGACACTCTCTAGAGAGGTGGGCTGCTTAATAATGATTTTGTGTGTGAGGAGGTTACATTCATTTCATTCTGTGATCAAATGATGTCTTCAAAATGAATACTGGTTTCCAAGTGTATGTTTCTTGAAAAAGAAGGTACTCTCTAATTTGGGATATGGCTTTTCCCAACGAAAAGAAGAACTAGAGGCACTGAAATGTTAATATTTGGACCCAGACCTCAAGAGCATAAATCTGTGCATTCTGGCCTGGACCAGTTATCGAACAAGATAGCTGAGCTTGAAAAATTTAGTAATTCATTCACATTACTCATGCGGTGTTGAAAAGGTAATCTGTTGTTTTTATTTATCACACTGCTTAAACCCATGTTGCATTATGCATAGCATTATTTATTACTTTTCATTACTTTTTAGGGGGAAAAAACATTCATATGAATAACATATAACTTAAAGAGTCCACTCAATATGCAGCTAAAATGTCTTTAGAAATAACTTTAAAAGTAATTAGAATGCTGCATAAAAAGGAATTTGGTATATTATTTTAAAATGAAGGTTTTTAACATTTTAAAATAGTGTGTGTTCTTACCAAAAAAGTAACTTATCACAAATAACTGTATTATTCAGAGCTCATTACTTCCCAGTTCTACAAAAATAATAATAATAATAATAATTATTATTTTTATCCCGCCTCTCCCAGTGGATCGAAATAATTACTAAGAAACATTGTTTCCGCTCCTTTTCAAAGCTTCTTGAGTTTCAGAACAGTTTTATTTCGGAACCGTGGGTCTTCAAATTCCCTAGGCATTTGGCTATAACCTTGGAAAGATTTTCATGTGTTTCAGTGCCTCTGACATATTTTTATCCCTAGCTTCTGCACACCCTGAGACTTCTACTTTTGCAGTCAATTTGGGGGATGAGTACAGTATCTAAAGGGCACCTCAGAAGCATCCATTCTTTTAACTTTAGCTTCAGAATAAGTTTATAAACTGTCCTTCTGAGTCACAACAGTCTTGGCTCCAAATCAGCCTTGTGAAGATTAATCCAATGATTAGATGGTTTGTGAGGAATCA
Source organism: Ctenosaura bakeri (assembly GCA_948474755.1). Taxonomy (NCBI): domain Eukaryota; kingdom Metazoa; phylum Chordata; class Lepidosauria; order Squamata; family Iguanidae; genus Ctenosaura; species Ctenosaura bakeri. Next base: position 315,908 of record CAOLHI010000275.1, read on the forward strand.
GGATGTTGTGACACTGAGTAATTTCTGCACTAGCATGTTATAGTGCTACTGTTCCACTTTCAACATCCTATAGGATAATGGGGTTTGCAGTTTAGAGAGGGCCTCAAAGGCCCCTCCCTAAACTGCAAACGCCAGGATCCACAAGATGTTGAAAATGGAATACTAGCACTATAATAGGCTAGTGTGGAAATGGCTTAAGAAAGCTATCATGTCTTATATTTGCTTCCATCTAACCTCAGGTGCTGCTACAGCTCTGAAGCTCAAACAAATACATACAATAGCTACCCTCCTGCCAGTAAGTTACGATGGCATAAATTTATCTTAAACCACCATAAGTCTTTTTTGTTGCTGCTGCTGCTGATGATGATGCAGAGGTAAGGAATCTCTTCTGACCTCACTCAGTGACCAAAATCCCCTGAACCACATTTTAGCTGCAGGAGATCTATATCTCTGTCCTCTGAGGGAGAGAAGAGCAGCCAGTATCTGCTGGACTTAATCCCCTCTTCCTTGTCTTCCCCTTTTCTTATGTGTTGTTTCTTATTTAGATTGTAAACTGGAGGGCAAGGCAATGTCATATTAGTGATTTGTAATCCATCGTGGGAACCTTTTTGGATAAAGGGCAGGGTATAAATAGCTAAATAAATAAATATGCTAAATCAACAAATAAATCAGAAGCCATTTAGTAACTGGTACAGAGCAGTGGCTATTGGAAACAGCTAGGTATATCTCGATAGCCAAATACAGAACAATGACATCATCTGTCAGAGTTCTCGGTGGATGATGTCACTGTGCTGCATCTGGCTATAGGGACATAGCCAGATGCTTCTCCAGAAGTCATTAAATGGATGTGAAGAGGGGGCTTCTGCCACTAAAAGATGGATAGAAGGGATGAGAAGGGAAATGTAGCATAGTTCTGTCTATGGGAACTATTATACTACATTTCCACAATGAAAGCTCTCAGCCATTATTTGCCCTAGGTTGCGGTACATGGTTTTGTACTTTGAACACTACCTGAAAGTTGTTCACACATAAGAGACTAATATACAATGTAGTTTGGGGCAAAACTGAAGAATGCAAGTTTACAACAAAAGAGGCTGAAATGTGAGAATGGAGATATTTCAATTAGACAAAATTTTTAGCCACGTAACTGTAGCATGATCCATTTTGGAATGGCCACAAAAATTTTCATATCAAGACTCAGAAGAAGCAAAACTAAAATATTCAATACAATTCCTGTCTCCGTTCCTTGTGAACCATTGGAAGAGCCAGTAAAATATCTACCATTATTGCCAGTTTCCAGGCATCCCTATCAACAAAAGTTCAAATCTCATTCAGCTCCTTATGAGCATTGATCTGGAGCAAAACTCACAAAGGAAAGTAAATCAGACTCATACAACACAGCCCCAACATAGCTCCCAGAACAGTTCCCTTCCCCTCAATGATAGCAGCATACTGGGATCAGATCAGAGTTTGGAAAAAGTACTTTCTGGACTACAACTCTCAGTGACCATGCTATCTAAGGAATCCTGGGAGTTGTAGGTCAAAATGTAATTTTTCTAAGCTCTGGACTAGATACACATCATGGGTCGGATACATGTCTTTCTCCATTTCTTCACTCCCAAAAGGAAGCTGTAGTTGCCAGGCGTACACAAAGAGCTCCACTTGTTCTTGTCCCCCCCCCACAAAATATAAACAGATCATGGTTGCCCCCTCTATCTGATTGCACTTGGAAAGGGAGAGGAACTTCTGCCAAACGTTTTAACCCCCAGCCCTTAGGGTTGCATCCCCTTCTTTATTTAATTTTTAAATGCAAAACCTCTCAGAATGGCTAACTCACAGTTTAAAAGTGTAATAGGTTTTAAAAAACAGTAACAACCAGGCAAGGTGGAAACAGAGGAGCAATACAAGGCAAGTTGTAAAAAAGCACTTTAAAAATACAGCAGCAGATCTTCATACATGTACTGGAAATGCATTAGGCTCAGTCACAGGTAAGCCTGCCTGAAGAGTGTAGGTAGGAGGTGCTAGTGAAAAGGCTCTTTATGTGTAGTAATTTGTCCAAGTTTTGAACATGGATGGATCTGAAGAATAACCTTTAAGGCAGATTTCAATAGCTAGGCAGGATCATATGGGAGGAGGCAGTCCTCCAGGTAAATGTGTTTCTGCTTAAAAGCCTTTCTTGATGATACCCACTAAATGTCAATAGAAAATCAACTTCCCTTCCCAAAGTTCTCAATGTGGACAGTTTCCATGGGCACATGCATACGTATTATTTGGATTTCAAGTAAGCTTGTTTGCTATGTAATAATACAAATTCCCCATGACCACTATGCATTTTTCATTGGCTGGTTTATAAAATATATAGAACATATTCTAATTATGATAGCATATTGGCTTTCAATGGAGAGTTCTCATCCTAACAGTTTCAATGAGTGTTGCATTGTAGAATTCTTTCATTAAGCTGAGTCTGAGACGATGCTTTATGAAATACTTCCAAAGACTCTATGACTAGTCTGGGCTCACCTGGAAGGCATGACCGGGGCCAACCCAACCATTTGGTAGAGCGAGACAAAATACTTGAGGCAGAAAGTTCTAAGAGACAGCAGTGAAGTCCTTCCGGCTCTAGGTCCTAGACTTCCCAGCGGTTCTCCTTGGGAGGCTGTTCTCTGTTCACTGTGTCAATGCAAGTGTTGAGGAAAGTCTGAACTGTCAGCATAGCTGATGTCGCTACATGGTTTAGAGAGAAGTATCCTCTTGACCAACTCAGCCTAAGGGTGTAGCTACTAAAGTGGGGCATTGCCACCACAACAAGAAATCTGACCCACCAAATTTTCTTTCAGTCCTCAAATTTCTAGCATTGTAAAGACTGGAGACACTAAAAACCATTCATATATAGAACTCTTGTATTTGCTTGGTAACTTCATATCCTTGTATTTGCATTCCCTTGTTAACTTTGCCTGTCCCTTTTTTTTAATGTGCCTAAACTGTATTTATGTATCTCAACTGAAATTTTAAGTTACTGCAATGCTAGAAATTTTGGGGACAAAGGAACATTTCATGGGGAAAGAGAATTCTAATTTGGGAGGAGGAATGCCTTCCTTCCCCTCCTCCACCATAGCTACATCCCAGTAGAACCTTCCTATAGAACTATTTGTCCACAGTGACACAAGATTTGAGCATCTTCAAATCTTTGTAGCTTAGTTCACAACTCAGTCAGTTCCACAAGGGGTCATTTCCTGAATGTCTAACACTGTTGCTTTAAAAAAAAAAAAAATCACCAAACTGTTACTACAAGAAGTCATCACTGAATTGCTCCCTTGCAGCCCTCAAGTAAGAAAACAGGAGCCCACAGATGTAAGTCTTCGGTGCCATCACAGCACCAAAGAGCATAGAGGAACAGAGAGTATTCAGTCTGTATTGCAGCGCCCATTGCAGCAAAATGCTTATGGCTGAGCAGTGTCAGGCTGCACATTTCAAGAATGATTGACGGCAGCAGCGTGGTGGGAGGAGGGGGGGATTGTTATCTCCATTCCATGGTCAAGAGAAAGGATTACATTTTGCTACTGTTTCTCATGCAGGTAGATTTTCAGTGACTCATATGAAAATAAGCACTGGGATCAATCCAAACTTTTCAATAGCCAAGTTCCAGGGCTGGATCAGAGGAAATGAGTTAGGATTTAGCACAGTTACTTTTTTGGATTACAGCTCCAAGAATCCCTCAGTCAGTGTGACAAGTGACTATGCTTCTTAGTAAATTCTGAAGGCTGTAGTCTAAAAAGTAATTTTCTGAGCTCTGGATATCCCTACACTAGTCTATGGAAGAGAAGAAGACAAAAGAAACTGGTATAGGGAAAGAGGAGAAACTAAAAAGAGACTACAAGTTGTTTTTGTTTTTTGTTTAAATAAAGGCACCCTTCTTGACATGTATCCCTCCCTTGACCTTCCTTTGAGCTTTCAGTCTAGAATTGTCCACCTGAGTATTGCAATTAGCTGACTGAAGCATATGACAGCAAATTCTCTTTTTAAGTTGCGAAAATTAATGCTCAAGCCACAGACTTCAAATTATTCAGGCAACACCAAGGAAATTGCTTTGGGATAGCCTTGAACTACTGCCTGTTCCTGCCCTTAAAATGGTGTGATGAAAAAAGGGTAGACTTCTGAGATTTAGTCAACCTGAACTGCATATGGTTTCTTAAGCCCTCTACTCCACCAAATCCATACTTGACTAGCCTTTTTGCTGAGCCATGGGCTTGCTTGTACATGTGTTTTTTAATGTTCCTTCATGGATCAGTGCCTATCACTCCATAACAGAAGCTTCAGTCTCTCCTCTGCCCTCCACATTTGTGGGTTTCACTTTTGCAGATTTGATTTTTCATGGATTATTTGCAATTAACTCTGCTGCCTCCCTATGCCATTTTTAGTAGGGACTGCAAGCCTTGTGAGACTGAGAAACTGTGAACAAGACTTGTAAGTCCCTATTAAAAATGGTGTGGGGCAGCAATGGTGGTGGCAGTAAGCCCCACCAGCCTCCCACTTCTGCCTTGTGAAGGAACCCTGATGCCTCAAAGGAATCCATGGTGGGTTGAATATGGTGATCATACTTTTCGGGTGTGTTAAATATGGTTTGGGAGGGCCTAGAGTTATTCACAATTTTTCCACTTTCACAAGGGTCCTGTTCCCCAAACCCTAGCGAATGTGGAGGGATGGATGTATATATTTGCCAAAGCAAGCCTTCCAGGTATTGATAGACTAAAACTTCCAACATTCTTCACTAGGTTGCTGGGCCCTTAAGTCTGATAAGATAGCATCGCAGAATCTTAGAACTGGAAGGGATCACAAGGCCACCTAACCCAATCCTCTGCCATGCAACAAGTACACAACTACAGCATTCCTGGGTGTATCTCCAGTCTCTGTTTAAAGCCTCCAAAAGGAAAAGGAAAAGACTCCACCATCCTCTAAACAGTCTTGTCCGTTGCTGAACAGCTGTTGGCAGGAAAAAAAGTTCTTCTTAAGGTTTAGGTGAAATTTCTTTCCTTGTGATTTGAATCCACTGGTTCATGCCCTAGTCACTAGAAGTACCTTTGGCCAGCTTCAGCTAGTAAGTGCATCAGCTGAGTCCCTTCCCAGGGAAAGTGAATTTGGCCACAGTGATGTGTGCCTTAATTACCTCTTAATTAAGTTACTGTAATATGCTTTGCTTGCAGATGCCCTTGGAAAGCATGGAGAAGCTAAAGCTGGTACAAAATGAAACAGCCATACTACTGTCAAACAAGCAATATATTACTGGTCTTCTAACAATGGCATCGGTTTCCAATTTGATTCCAAGCTCAATTCAAGGTGTTATTATTTTTTTTTAACCTATAAAGCCCAGAATTATCTGCAAGACTACATACATTCCTTGGAACCACCCCAGAGTCTGAGAAGTGTAGGCTTCCTTTTCCCAATCCTGTAAGGTTCATTTGGTGAGAATAGTTATGTGTAAATGTCTGTTTGTGTTTGCATGGATGTATTTTTGTTGATGTTTTGTATGTTTGGATTGTGCTGTTTTTCTTATTTAATATTTTTTAAAAAAGAATTTAATACTTCTGATCTTTTTGGCAAGCGGTATGATTCCCACTTCCATCTAAAAATTCTGTTTACATCTTTAAAAAACCTCTTGTATATACTTTTTGCCATTTAGATACATTTTCTTCATTCTGTGTTGAAATGCCAAGCCATTTCTGCTGTCCTTTAAAATAAATTCTTTTTTATTATACACTGCTGTGGTATACCTTAATTCTTCCCTCTGCCTTCTTACACAAGCTGCTCTGATTGTGCTACTTATGCAGATGAATATATAATAACCCAAATTCTATTGTTCGCCCTGACCAGAGTATAGCCATTGAAGCAATTTGATTTACCTCCCCGTTGATTCTACATTCAACAGTTGATTCAGTGGGTTTGCCTATTTGGGAAAGACCAACAGGATATTGGCTGATATATAATGTAAAATAATTTTATCACATATGGAATCGAAGAAGCCTAGTGTTGGAAAGGAATACAAGGGCCATCTAGTCCTAACCTCTGCCATGCAGATATAAGAACTAAAGCACTCCTATGAGATCACTATCCAACTTCTGTTTAAAGACCTCCAAATAAAGAGTCCATCAGCAATCTATTCTAATCTAGGGCCCTTTAAAAAAATAAAGTAATGGACATATATTGGATGGCTAAAGAGTGTGTCAATAACTGGACCTTGGGTGGGAAGTAGCAAACAAACCATAAAATAATGTGGTTGGCAGAAATGCTTATATCTAAGGTGACTGTTCCTACCATCAAGTCCACATTTTTCCCTCCAAAGCAGGCATCACAATCTGATGCCCTCCAGCTGTGCTGTACCATAACACCATCATAATGTTGGCTATCAATGAAGAAAACTGCAATACTAATGAACATCACAACTGGGGTTTAATCAGGCATTGTCCTGAATTCACCTGCAATCCCAACTAGAGTAGCCCCATTAAATCAAGAGTTGAATTGTTGAGTAAACATTTCTGTGTATCACATTAGGTCAATGGATCTCCTCTAGTCAGGGCTACCATTAAGATTCAAGCCATTATTTCCTGTGGACATTGGGGCCCAACACACTGTGGGAATGGAAAAGAAACTTGTAGGAACTTCTGAAAACAAAAATTGCTGCTATTGAATGTAGTCATCTAAATACGTGAAGTTGTATCTACTGCTGGAAGACAGATGTTAGTATCCAGTGGTGTGGATCTGCCAGTGCTAATGAAGTTGCACTCATATACACATAGGGGAAATCCAATGCAAATCCCATCTGAACAACCAATTCTGCAACTGTTTATTTAGCTGGCTTACATCAGTGAACAACTGGGTTGCATAAAACCTAGGTTCAGAATTGGTTGTGCAACAAGTTACAGGACTCATATGCAAAGACACTTGTGTAACTGACTGTGAAACCACTCACACAAGTTTTTGTGAAGAACCTCAGGAACGTACCATATTGCAAATGGAGAAAAGTGAATTTAGCCCTAAAAGTCCTTGCTGGTTGCATCACTTTTTTCCCCCTAAATGCAGAGTCACGATTGAATGAAGAGAAGGCTTGCCAAGTTGGCTTGCAGTTCAAAACACTGGATACAGGCCAGCTCTAGCTCAACATGAAAAAATATTTGTCAGTTGGTTGAAAGGAAAAGCTATGTCTGCTCCAAAGTATTGCAGGAAACAAGGTCTTCTGGAATTGATGGTTTTACTACCGAGATAGAGGAACATTGATGATTCATGCTGTGTATCATCTAATTAATTAATTAATTAATTAATTCACTGGCAATTTCACAATGTTTGGTTTAGCCAATACTTGAGGATGTTTGATGTTGCCAAAATCCCGTTACAGAAAAAAAAACACCATGAAGAAAAATTAGCCACTGCATTTTAAACATGACAGTTACTCACACTGATGAGTCTGTTATTAGGACTAATAACCAAATGCCATTTTGAGATTTATCTAATGTACTGGCTACAAGTCTGAGTTGGGGAACAGGAACCAGTTTATGATCTTACCTCCTTAGCTATGAAGTCTTTTGAAAACCTTTGGCAAAACTTCACCAAGAAGGAGGCCCCTAAAATAGGTGTGCAACAAAGGCCATTTCCACACAAGGCTGTTGTAGCGCTATGATTCCACTTTCAACATCCTATGGAATCCTGGGGTTTGCAGTTTTGGGAGGGGCCGGCCATCCCCTCCCGAAACTGCAAACCCCAGGATTCCATAGGATGTTGAAAGTGGAATCATAGCGCTATAACAGCCTTGTGCGGAAATCCAACAAGAGTTATGAAGAGTAGAAAAGAAGAATTTATTGAACATAAAACAAGCCACACTTTTTGACTCTCAGTCCTATCATCCACAGCTGGACTGTCTGACAGGGATGTGTGAGGATCAGTGAAATAATATATGGAACGGGTTTAAGAAACTCAAGATACACTATAGAAGTCCTAAGAATTATCATTTATTTTGAAAGCTCAATGACTAGGATCCTGCTTTAGGAGATGTAGCTATGACAACAGAGCTCTATCAACTTCTGCCAACACTAGCAGACCCACACCTAGCTGTTAAGCCAAACAGTGCCCTATCTGAAGGGTTTCTGTGGCACTGCAGATGGGGGTAATGGGAAATAATTATTACAATATTCTCTTTGTCCTAGACATTTTAAGACAGGGAGCTGGAAAGACCCCTTGGGATCCTGCCAGAAAGGCTTGTCTCAGTGTGTCCTAGGATTAAGAGAACTCTACAATCATCCTTTTCTGGTCCCCCAGTCTACAGCACCTTCAACTGCCTGGCTTAAGAGGAGATTTTTTTGAGTTACATTTGGTCATTAATGACCATAAATGTGAATCTAAAATGTTATGAGATTGCAGCCATTTCCACACTAGACTGTTATAGTGCTATTATTCTACTTTCAACATCCTATGGAATCCTGGGGTTTGCAGTTTAGGGAGGGGCCTTTGAGGCCTCTCCCTAAACTGCAAACCCCAGGATTCCACAGGATGTTGAAAGTGGAATAATAGCACTATAACATTTTAGTGCAGAAATGGCCCGAAGTCTGGTTTAACAATGATCGAACTAAGTGAAGGGATCTAAATTTGCATTGCTGTCCTGCAGGAAGAATGTCACATACCACATTTTGTCCCTGAAACTTTTCGTACCCCAAGCCTGCAGGTCATAATGCCAGCAAAACAGCGATTTGAACCATGGTGATGATTACATCAGTAGACTATAATGTTGTGTACCTATACTTAAACAGTTATAACAGTTATAACACAACTATATTGTGATTTGATGCTACCATCTACCATTCTGTGCCAATGTCAGCAGTTCCAATACAGCAGTGATGTACACAGCTATGAATCTGGTGAGAAATGGATGGATTGAAACATGGGCTATTTCCACACTAGCCTGTTATAGCGCTATGATTCCACTTTCAACAGCCTATGGAATCCTGGGGTTCCAGACGGCCCCCTCCCAAAACTGCAAACCCCAGGATTCCATAGGCTGTTGAAAGTGGAATCATAGCACTATAACAGGCTTGTGCAGAAATGGCCATGGTGGAGAAGACTGGAGGTAGCTTACCTATGTTGGTATAAAGGTTTTTGTTGTTGTTGTTGTTGTTGTTGTTGTTGTTGTGTGCCTTCAAGATGTTTCTGACTTATGGAGTCCCTAAGTTGAACCTATCACAGGTTTTTCTGGGGGCTGAAAGTGCATGACATGCCCAAGGTCACCCAAGGGTTTTCACAGCTAAGTGGGGAATTGAACTCTGGTCTTCAGGGTTGTAGTCCAATGCTCAAACCACTACAGCATGCTGGTGAATTGGTATAAAATCTAGATAGTGCCAACATTAACTGTTTCAGAATCAGAATGTGTTGAGATGCTCACATTCATTATGAGTTCAGCACCATTTCTACAAAGTTCTTTACTAATTAAAAGTGCAAAATAGCATTCTGCATGATCAGCATTCAGGATATCTGGTATTTTTTTGTAGACGAGTGTGCAAATTTTGTTACCATCAGTCTTGATGAAACCTGCACTGAGATTTTTGTTGATCCCAACTAAAGTAAGTGAATTCTACAAAACTGGTTTCTCTGTAGGTCCATGCACACAACTCCTTTAATGACAACTTCTTCTCAATCAAGAAAATGGTCAGTAGTTTTTTACACAATGAACAACAGAAGAATTAAAACTATGCAAACCCTGCTGTAAACAATTTGTCCGGCACCTTGAAGTTAAAATTGGTCAGATCCACTGGGATTTGGATGCTATAATTGGTATTAACCCAATGAATGTAACCTTGTCCCTGCTTCTCCAGTGATAATGAATACTTCTTCACTTTGTACAGCCTAAGAATGTGAAATGTGAACATGATCACTGGAGAGTTGAGAAAAACCAGGACTGTGCTAGATCCTTGTCCTTTCTGTCTCACTTAAAATGGCCAGAGTAAGATTGATCAAATAGACAAAGGGAGCCATCAGAGCAAGGCAGGGTTCTAAAATGTCTAAAGACCATTATTCAAAAAGTCTATGTGATCTCTAAGTTTTCAGCACTTCATTTCTTGGCAGGGTGCTGGAGTGTGTGGTGGCCTCCTGGATCCTGGAGTTCATAGAAGGAATTGATTATCTAGATCCATTTCAATCTGGCTTTTGTCCTGGTTATGGGTTAGAAACAACTTTGGTTGCCTTGGTGAACACGATATGCCAGGAACTGGACAATGTTAGTGTGTCCCTGTTCGTTCTTCTGGACCTCTCAGTAGCTTTCAGTAATATTGACCATTTAGGCTATTTTACTCAAATGGGTGAGACTTGGGCATTGTTTCACAGTGGCTCTGTTCCTTCCTGGATTGCTGAGTTTAGAAGATAATGTGAGAAGACTCTTGTTGCGCTGTGGGATCATTCAGAGTTCAGTTTTGTCCTTCATGTTATTTTGCATATGAATAAATCAGTTGAGAGTGAATGTCCATAGCCTGGGAAGTTTGGAGGTCTAATGCTACCAATATGTTGATGACACCGAACAATATTTCTTCTTTGCACCTAATCTGAAGAAAGTAATTTTAGTTCTAAATCAGTATCTGGCATCAGATAATGGACTGGATGAAGGTGGAGAAATTAAAGCTTGTTTCAGACCAAGAAGAGTTTTCCTACTTAATCCAAAAAAAAAAAAAAAAAAGCCAGATCAGAGAATAGAGCAGCCTGTGCTGGATAGGGTTACACTCTGTCTGAAGATGCAGGTTTGCGGTTTGTGTGTTCTCCAGGATTTAGCCCTGAGCTTTGAAGCCCAGTTTTCTGTGACAATCAAGGATACATTCACACACATAAAGTCTGTGTACCAGCTGTATCTTTTCCCAGAGATGTTTGATCTATCCATGGTGATACACATATTAATTATATCCCATATGTATTACTATAATGCACTCTACATGTGTTTGCCTTTGAAGATTGTTCAGAAATTTCAGCTGGCCCAAAGAGCTGCAGCCAGACCCTTTCCTTCCTGAATTGTCAGCTGTCCTCTTCTTGGATCATCAGATCCAAGAGAGGGACAGCTGCTCATTGCTTCTGACTGCAGAAGCATAGCTTGAAGCAGCCTGGGTCCTCCACACTCTTCCCCAGACATAAAGTGGCTGAAAAACTACCACCTGCCTTTTCAAGCAGGTTTACATGCTCAGCATACAAGTATCCCAGCATAAGTGTATGGGCACAACATTACACTCCTTTCCACATAATGTAGGATCTGTCTTTTGAACTAATTTTGACGGATAGATTTGAAAGTTCTAGTAAAACAAAAATAAAATAGATTTTGCAAGCCTGAATCCCATCTAAATGATGAAGATAATATATTATGATACATGATCTTCAAAACAGAGATATTTTTTGAAGGAAGAGAGATGAAATCAATACTATGATGTTCTGCCAATAATGATTTGATTTCCATTTGTGGGAAGAAATCTTTCTGGCTGATACCAAGGGTGATTTGAGCAGCATCCATGAAGGCCACTTAAGTATCTTAAGGAAGAATAGTTTTAAGGAATAGTCTTCCTTAAGATACTTGTGTCTAATACTCACTTAAGGAAGACTATTCTTGCTGTTGATTGCCAGAATATAGAATCATTGAATCATAGAGTTGGAAGGGACCACAAGGGCCATCCAGTTTGACCCCGTGCCATGCAGGAATACACAGTCAAAGCACTCCCAACAGACAGACAGACAGACAGACAGACAGACAGACAGACAGCCCCTCTTTTTAGAAACCTCCAAAGAAGGAGACTTCATCACACTCCAAGGAAGCACATTCCACTATCAAAATGTTCTTACTGTCAGCATGTTCTTCCTATGTTTAGGTGGGATCTCTTTTCCTATATGAAGGCAACAGAAGCATATCACTTCCCTAGCTGTCTGACTTCTTTATTGTGTGACCTTGAGGAAGTGACACTCTGTACCTTAGTCATTTTTGAGCATGATTGTTTGAAGTTAAAAGACTTTACATACAGTAACAGCAGAAAATGACTAGTTCTGATTGCAGCAGGAAGACTGCAGAGTTGTCAGCAAATGTAATCTACAGAGAAATGCTGCAGCAGATGGCAGCTGACCCCCTGCCATACTGTCATTCCTAGTGCAAAGGTGGTAAATCTCTGGCAAGGAAAATACATCTATTTAGCCATCAGAGGAAATTCTTTTGTGGTTGGGGAATAAATGTCCACATCCTAGCTTAGACCTACCCAGATAAATTTGTACACACAGATTAGCATGGAAACATTATATGGTTTTTAGGTATGGTTTTTAGATTCCCACAACCAGCATGGTCACTGATTCAGGCTCAAGATCCCAGTGAGCCATAGAATTAATGGCGTAACATGGAGGTAGGGATGTAAATCACTGACTAGGGTGTCCTCACATGCAAAGACAAATAATTTTACTAAATTTCTTGCAATGATGGGGAAAACAAATAAATATTCCTCTACGGTATTCTCCCTGAATCTGAATATTCTGAAGTGTTGTGGAACAATTATTCTGGAAAAAGATAAAGGCTTACCTTATTTCATTGCATAAAAAACTGTCTCCTGTGAAAGAACCCATTTTCTGCACAGAAAACAGAGTTTTGTGCAAAAATCTCCACAGAATAATTCCTCCATGACATTTGCCAATGTCCATTATCAGCAGAAAATTTCACAGATTCTTGCTGGTCTCTTATGCTTCCTGATGGATTTTCTCAACTGTTTGGAAACTTGTTTTTGACCTGGGCCTGCCTCTTCAGATTGTTACGAGTATAAAGTGTGGAGAAGGACAGCCATGAACTTGCTGAAGACGAGGCAGCATATACATGTAAACAATAAATTTAAAAAAGAGTTTAAGAGTCCATTGTGCCCAATAGGAGACAGTGGACCCAAGCTGTGGGTTATCCTGCAACCTTAAAACTTGGCTCTGGTATGACACACTGTAGCCACAATTCAACTAGAAGTTAAGTGAAACCAGTGGAGTTATATGAAATCAATGGGCTTGAGTTTAACACCGTTGAACTTTGACTGGTCTGAGTTCAAGTGTGTGCTGCAAACAAATGCCCCCTTCAGTCCTATTGAATGTATCCCAGTTACTGCGCTGAATCTTCTTACTGAAATGGAGGTAGCTCAGTGCAGTTTCTACAAAATAAGAACACAGTCTGATCCCTTTCTGCTGCTGCTAACAGCATGGCCATGCATACAAAAGGACTTCAGGGAAATGTATTCCAGCACTGTGGTCCAAAGGGCAGAGAATGTTTCCCTTCCTCATTACCAGTGGGAGTAATTCAGTCCTGCTCTCACTAGTAGCATAACTCTACCATGTACACCACAGAACTAAATTGGTTTTTGTTAACTGCCATCAAGTCAGCTTCAACTTAGGGATGACCCTATAAATGAGAGTCCTCTAAGACATCTTGTTATTAACAGCCTTGCTCAGGATCTGCAAATTCAGGTCGGTGGCTTTCTTGAGTCTCTCCACCTGCAGTGTGGTCCTCTTCTTTTCCTACTGCTTTCTGCCTTACCAGTCATTACCATCATTTCTAATGAGTCATGTCATCTCATCACATGTTCAGAGTATGATAGCCTCAGTTTGGTCATTTTGGCTTTTCGAGAGAGTTCTGGTTTGATTTACTGTTAGACTCATTTATTTGTCTTTTGGACAGTCCATGTAGAATTCTCCTCTGTCACCACATTTCAAATTATTTGATGTTCTTCCTGTCAGCTTTCTTCACTATCTTGCTTTCACATCTCTAATTCAACCTCATCTTAGGCCAGGGCTTTCCGAACGGTATGCCGCAACACATTAGTGTGTCGCCTGAAGGGTGTAGGTGTGTCACCAACAATCTTGGAAATGTATGTTATTATTTATAAATCATATATTTTTAAAAAATATAGGAAACATTTTCATGAGCTATGTTGTGTCCACATACATTTTGTTATTACAGTATGTCTGTATCTCTTATAAGGGGTTAATTTAACCTCCGGTTTACTAGTAAAACTGAATTACTGTGTCGTGAAATTATGCATGTCTAAAAAGTGTGTCACCAAAATGAAAAATCTGGAAAGCTGTCTTAGGCAAAGATGTGACCTGAGCAAATTGGAAGAAAAATTATGTTGCTCAGCAGCCTTGGGGGAAGAACACTGGAGGAATAACCATGGATTCCTGTGGCTCATGTCTCCCATTAGTAAATGCAACAGTTGTAACCATATTTCAAAGGGCTTCTTTGAGATTCCAAAGTGAGTCGTGCACACTGACAGGTACTACATGGTTGCTGCCAACAATAAGGCAATAAAGACATTGTAAATACTGCATTATTCCATCCTGGAGAACAGTCCCTGTCTGCATAGGAAGCTAGGACAATTGTCAAGCATTGTTTGAGACAGTGCTGTGGACATAAGGCCACAGGCTGTCACACTATACATTTATGGTGCTGTGTTTCCACTTTAACTGCTGTGGCTCTATCCTGTGGAATCCTGGGATTTGCAGTCTTGGCCAGAGAGGCAAGAAACCCAGATTTCCATAACATGAAGTCACAGCAGTTGATGTGGAATCATAGTGCTATAACTGTGTAGTGTGAAAGGGTGCTAGGAAAAGAGCGGCAGAGGGTGCTGGAAAAAAGCAGCTCAAAAAAGCACAAAAAGGTTAATAGAGAAGTCACTCAACCACACCCTCAGAGGTGATCCACATAACTGGTGCAAATATACTTTGTTACCAGAATGCCAAAGTGCAGGTGCCCAGTTACAGCAACCCAGTGCCATGTGAGCCATTGACTGTATACTTATATGCTCACAGGAAACATATTACAGTTGGTCCTCCACTTTTGTGAGTGTTAGGGGCACAGGAGCCTCACAAAAGTGGAAGAATCATCAATAAGGTTTTAAAAGCCTGTACACCTCATAGGCTGAAGCAGCCACTGGTTGCAGTGGTTGCTGTCCAACTCCTTGCCTCCTTCTCCACCTCCTCTGTTTCATCCTCCAACATCATCTCCTCTACCTTCTCTAACTTCACATCCTATGATCTACCTCTAAGCACTTCTCATCCTGTCCCCTGTCTCATCTACCAACAGCACCTCCTGTACCTTCTCCACACCCCACAATTCACCTCTAAACTCCACTTTTCATCTTTCCCCCCATCTCATCCAGCAGCAGCACCTCCTTTACCTTCCCTTACTTCACACCTTATGATCCACCTCCAAGCCCAACTTCTCATCTTTTCCCCATCTCATCCTCCAGCAGCATTTCCTCTACCTGCTCTTACTTCACACCCCATGATGCATCTTTAAGCTCCACTTCTGAACCTTTGTCCATCTCATCCACCAACAGCACCTCCACTGCCCTCTCTTACTTCACACCTCGCAATTCAGCTCTTAGTCCCACTTCTCATTCTTCCCCTTGTCTTCTGCCCTCCAAAAGCACCAGCCTCTACTTTCTCTTACTTCACACCTTGTAAGATGGAGAGAAGAGGGGGAGGAGCGATGAATTCACAAATAATCAAATTCAAAAAAGGGAAACCTGCAAAAGTGGAGGGTCAACTGCACATGAAATGATCCTCAGCTTCCTGTGTGTTTGCATGTATCCTAATGTTACCAAAAAGATAGTAGTGAATGACAGTATCTGGGGGAAATTGTTGTTGTTGCTGCTGCTGTTGTTGTCATCCCAGGTATCTCCTAAAACTGTGACTCAAGATAGCTTCAAAAAAAGCACTTGACATAAATCAGGATAACACAATCCCCTTGCTGCATGAGACAAATACAGTGCAATACTGTGGGCCACAAAATGTTGATTCACCTCTCCCAGCTTGTAGTGGGTTACAGTTGTGGAATACTGGCAAGGTGTTTATTAATAGGCTTCTCATATGTCCATAAACTTCTTAATATAACAGGTAAATGCATTTCCTTCCTTCCCAGCTTATCCCCAATTCTAGGACTCAAAGCTGCTTACAAAAGTTAAAACAAATACAGTTTAAAAACAACTGCAACATCTGTGAAAAGAGGCCCACATTTAACTGCTTTGCAGCTTTATTGCACTCTAATTTGGTTTTGTGTATTCCACAAAGAGGCCTTCATTATAGCTGTAAACAGAGATGCCAGTATGATACTGTACCAGTCTCCATGCTGATAAGGACGTTCTCTCTGAGAACAATTTCGGGGGGAAGGAAGAGAGGGATCTACACCCCATCCCAAACATGTGAGTATCACCTTCTAGAAAGCAAGTCTTCCCAAGGTATACATCCTACACCTGTGAGAGCTCTCCTTTGTCTTAGAAAGGAGAACACAGAGCCTTGCATGAGAACTTGAAAGGCCCATCTGGGGCTAGACAATTATGCCCAAGTAGAGCTAGCTCTGGACCACTTGAATTTAAGCTGCATTAGAGTTTGGCTGAAGTGAAAACACTTTCTTGTTTACATTGTTTATATTTTATGTTACTGCAGAAAAAAAACTGTCTTCTGTTAGTTTTTTCCCCATTTATTTGTCTTAATAAATTTATAATTTGTTCTCTCTGATTTGATTTGATTTGATTTCAGTGTGTCTCTTGAACAGGACATGAGTAGGTCAGGTCCTCCAGATCTCTGCATAGCTCCTTTCAAAAGGCACTGCACATTGGGAGAACTGTTCACATAGTAGTCACTTCTTTAATAGGGATGTTTCATCTGACATCTTCTATAGTGACAAAGTTAGGCTGAAGTCTTAATGGACTTATCATTCAAAGTCTTGACATGAGCCTTCCCACCAGGATGCTGCCTTCCAGTTGCATGCTTTTGCATTAGATTCTTCAGTGACTTACATTCACACAACACTACTGAAACCAGCTTATCGCTGTTTGCACAACTTCTCATAAACATCAATGGAGATCTACATATACACAAACACATGACAAGATCACCTCGACAATGAACTTTTGACATTAGGAAAAACACTCTCCTTAGTAAGGATCTGTAGAACATGTAGTCCACACTGATCTTGAGTCTCCTCACTCTATATGGGTTCACTCATCTACATATTCCCTGGAGCCAAATTCAGACTTGGGCCTCACTCCTCTCACTCTCATCTTAACCTATGAATATCAGTAGAAGCACTTGTGTTCATACAGAAAGTTGGGGCTGTCTCACACACAACAGTTTCATGATCTGTGTTTTCATGGTGAAATACATAGTGATATTATTTCAGATTTGATTGGTTTCTTCATAGTGATATATTCATATTTAATATTTTACCTTCCTGCTAGGTAAAACAGTAATGGATGATGATAAAGCAGCCCACAAGGTACTGTCTGCAGAGACAACAGAAGAAAACATGTATAGGAGAAGACCATGCAAATTTCCCCATCAACCATAAAAATCACTTCTTTTCTCTTCTGCAGGATTCTCTGGTGAAAGAGCTTCCTCATAATTTAAAAAAATAAATAAATCCCTGAGTGTGGGAGTTTTCAAAGGGAATGAGCAACTCCACTGCACTCCCATTATAAATGTTTTCCTCTATTGCTATATAGCTCACCAAAGAACCAATGGGAGTACTAGAAAAGTTACCCAGGAGCCCTGGCAAGAACCCAATGCTGCCCAGATCTTGTACTCAGAGAGTGCAAAACTGCCTGACCCCCATATAATGAGGTCAGCTAGGTCTGGAGCAAACGACAGCAAGCTGGCTGAGTCTGTATGTGTGTTCCAAAAGGAGACTGCAGTAAGAAGGGTGAGCAAGGCCTTATCAGGAACAGACAGAGCTAATGACTCAAGAGCTAGAAAATCATTATCTCCCATCTCATCTTGTAAGCACTCCAGAGGTATAATAGACAGAGAGCTTGGAAAGTTACTTGTCCTATGTGCCAGCCAGTCAGCAAAGAATTAGCAGACTCATCCCCAGCAATTTCATGCTGCAGTCCCCCTCCAAAGAGTTAGCCAAAGATGACACATTTTTCAAAATAGAAGATACAAATAGTCTGAATCCCACACCCCAGACTTCTCCTCTCCATTACACAAAAAGTCATTGAACTGAAAGTTTATACTACTAAGTTTTCCTATGCAGTCACATGGGCATACCAGCAAATTGATTTCAAAAGGTTTTGTGTGAACTGAGTGGCACATACAGTGAGCTGGCAACAAGCCCCAGAATTGTTCATGTGCTTTCCCCAGCAGTTACAATCAAGGAGATGTGTAGTTGGTCACTGTATGTACAAGTACATACATACATGACAACTACCTGTGTACACAATCACATACAGAAATGCAATCTGTGGTCCACACCCATGTAACACTGAATTAAATTTCTCCAAAACTCCAGACAATGCTTATTTATGAAGGTCCTGGGAGCAAGGATCACCTCAATAGAAAGACCACTTTCACTCAATGGCTGCAGACTGTCACATGCAGTGTCCCAGTTCCTTCCCTCCTTTGATTCCTCTTTCTCACATGCCACATGACTGGACATGCTTAAACACTGACGCATCTAGTTTTTGGTGCAGTGGATTGTTCTTTGTCCAATACAGTCTCTTTTTCTCTTTGGGGAACTATCATCCCTTGCTGAACAGTGTCATAGAGGGCTGAGTCAGCATATCTTATAAGCAATGGGAGGGAGTATGATTCCTTGCCTCAACTATTGCAGACAGGAATAGATCTGAAATGCAAAGACACAATATCCCAATGGACTCTGAAAGGGTCTTATAGCAAAGCATGACATAATGGACACGACCCACTTGAAAAGAGGGTTCTCAGCCCTTCTTAAACCCCACATCTGCTGAGTTTGGAATCTAGGTTTTGAAGCTGCAAAAGGCTCACTTCCAGGAAAGTTAGTGGGGCACTCTCTCCAGAGAAGCCAGGCAGCGACGCATTCAGCGGGGACACATTGCACCAATATCACAGTGCACCAGCCCGATCTAAAAGCTGAAGTACTGCAGATCAGGTGAGCAAAGACCCGCGGTGTGCCTGACATCCCATCTGCAGCACTTTCATAACCCCAAAACAGGACATGCTGGAAAGTATCTGTGTAACTGGATGCACATGTGCAAGACACCCCTTGGTACCTTTGCTTGCCTGGCCCGTAACGGTACCGTATAACCTTGATAGGTTGCGGGCAGTGGGGTGGGGGTGGGGAGAAAGGTTACATACAACTTATGCCACATCTTCAGTCTGCACACCAGGCAGGACCCTTCTCTGTAAAAGCCTGTAACACGCCAATGGAAGGAACACATACCACAAAACCTCTCCCCGCTGCCTCAGAGGCTGGCATTCTAGGACACCACCGACTTTGTTCCGCTCTGCACCAATCAGAAGTCAACCGCTGACCCGTGCGAGCGCCGCTCTCCAGAACAGCAGCCCCGCAACCCGGGGGGCTGTCCATTCAGCACTCCTTCCAAAGGAAGACCTACTGACCGTCCATTCAGCACCACGGACAGAGAACGCCCCGCTTTTTCTTTTTTTTTAGTAACCTTCCTGCGAAATCAAACCCCCTCCAGTCGGGCTGACTACCGGGACCTAACCCAGCCTCTCTGCAGTCGCTGAACAGCCGAGGCGTTTGCGGGGTTTCTTAACGTTTCTTAACGTCTTCTCCCCCCTCCCAGCTCGCCCGCCTGACCCCTTGGCTCCTTTTGTTCCACAGCCCCACAGGGGGATCCACTGCCCGAGAGACCGAGGAAAAGGAAGGGCTGCTTTCTGATCCAGTCCCAAAGTCCCTCTGGGAAAGAGAAGCGAGCAAAGAATAAGAAGGAAAGTCAAACTTACTGCGGGCTGGAGAGGAGACGCGCGCACAGGCACCCAGGCGCGCGCCCGGGCAGGGTCCGAGGAGGGCTGTGAAGGCTCGGAGCCGGCAGGTCGGTCCCTCCAAATGCTGCAGTTGCTCTTCCCCGCCGCCCCTCCAGGGCTCCCGTAGGTCGCCGTAGTCTGCAGAGCTCCAGCCTCATTGGCTGAGAGGCTGCCTCGACAGAAGAGGGCTTCTGCATTAATTGCGAAGGGGCTCTCCTGCCTCCCCCGCCTCTCCCGCTTCCTCCTCGGTGGTGCAGCTCGTGAGCCAACCCCGGAGGCGGGTTTAAGCCCCTCCTCTCCATCCCAACTCCTTCCCAAGTGCCTGCATCGAGACTTGCTGAGCTTTGCAGTCTGAAACGGGCGGAGAGGCGCGCGAGACGGGGGAAACCTGCCTGATCCAGGCAAAGCCCTGCTAAGTCAGCTGCAGCAGCAGGGACTTGGGGGGGGGCGGTTGAAGGGGAAAGGGCGTGTGTAGGTACGTGGTGGGGGTTGCGTGTGATTGTAGATGGGTGTGTTAGCAAAGGTGACATGGCGAGACGTGCAGACCTCGTCAGTACTCCAAAGAGAAGAAATCGAATTGATATGCCTGGGGGGCTTGCAGGGCTGTTTCGACAGCACAGACAGCTGTAGTAAATAAAGTCTTCTGCAGACCGCCACCTGTGAATAAGCGGGAAGGCAACTTAAGAAGGATATCATCCCCCAAGCTCCATTCAAGGTCAGAGCAAGAGATTGCGATTATTAATATGCCCATCAAATTGCACACACACAGAACGCTCCACACTTCTTCACCATAATTCAGAGTCAAGGCACTGGTAAATCTGTTAACTCAGAGCAATGAATCTACACTGATTCTCTTCAAAGTACCAACAAATGCCATCCATGCAGAAATGCAATTTTTTTTTCTTAATCTCTGTGTTTTTTGGTGCGGTGTGTCCTTGACGGTTAGGCTTGCTGTTTCATTTATTTATTTTTTTCATTGTAAGGATTAGCCATTGGGTAAAAGGCAAGGTGCAGTAAAAAAAAAAGAAAGAAAGAAATGAAGAGAAGAAAAGTCTATAATTCCATTGCCAGCCATGAATCTAAGCTGCCCATCCTGGCACTGTAATTGTCAACCAAACCTTTCCTTAATTATTTGGGTACAACGACTGTGAACCCCCCCCCAAAAAAGGATTCCTTTAAGTGCTTACTTGTCCTGACCACAAACAATGAAACATTTTTTGAACCCCAAATACTTAGGAGTCTAAAATACATAGGATCTGCCCAGTCAAAACAGCTGGCATTTCCCAGCTCCCTTCATTTTACAGTTCCAGAGCCGTATAATGCATTTGTGGCAAAATCTATGTGACCTTTCCTAGGAGATGCAAGTGATAGCATGGGACAACAGAACAGAACAGAAAAAAAAATGCAGAATGTTATGAAAAGCTGGCCTGAGCCATAATTCAGACCTGATGGCTGACATCCTGGCAATGACATGTCAGGAGTAAGTGAAAGGCATAGTTACAGAAAGACAAAGGCATTCTGTCTGTCCTTCTGGGATCCCAGGGGATGACATTGTTGCTATGTGCCTGGTTATAAGCACACAGTCAGAAACTTTGCAATGCCCTCCATTCTCCACCATCCACTAGATGGCCATGGAGGGGTGGCACAGGCAGAAGGTAAACCCTGTGGGAAGGGTGAGGGGGATACATATTGTTGCTCTGCATGGGCAAAATTTTATGATAAATCTCCTGATGCGGGAAGTTGGCCTATATTTCTTTCCACCCATTTTATGATTTAGTTGCCAGTCCACCACTTGGCTTAAGAAGCACTGATCCCATGCTATGATTTAGCTGGTGACTATGTACGTGCACATGGATTTCATCTAAACCTCAGGAAGAACTTCCTGACAGTAAGAGCCATTTGATAGTGGAATCTGCTGCCTCGGAGTATGGTGGAGTCACCTTCTTTGGAGGTTTTTAAACAGAGGCTGGATGGCCATTTGCTGGCATGTTCCTGCATGGCAGAGGGTTGGACTCGATGGCCTTTGTGGTCTCTTTCAACTCTATGATTCTTTGATTCAGAGCCCAGCTGGGAACTATGCATATGTTTGGGCACCAGATATGAGACTGGATATCCCACTGCAGCAGCCAAGGCTGTGGACTCAATTCATGTTGACCTTTGCTGTTTGTGGGAACGGAAAGCTGGAGGCCTGTTGCTCTGCAGTTTGAGTCTGCAGAGCAACAGAATTGTGCAGCGTTATCTGTCTCTAGGCATCAATTTCTAACCTCCTCCCCCCATGCAACTATACCAATGACAATAACCCTTGGTATGAAAGTGGAATGGAAAACTCTTTTTAAAATCTCCAAGGAAAGGAATAGCAATATTCCTACCCACAAACAAACTGGATCCACCTAAGAATGCCATTATGACTGCCATGGAAACATATCAGAACCCCTTTCACACTACACAATAAGATTACTTTCAACCACTAACTGCTATGTCTGCAGCCTATGGAATCCTGAGATGTAGTTCAGTTAGACACTAGAACTCTCTGACAAGAGAATTTTAAACAGCTCATGAAACTACAAATTTGATTCCACTTTAACTACCATGATTCCATCCTACAGAATCCTGGGATTTATAGTTCCATGAGATATTTGGAAGTATCTGCTGAAGACATCTCATACCTCAATGACTACAAGTCCCAGGATTCCATAGGCCATGGCTATGGTGGTTAGAATGGAATCAAAGTGCTAAAACTGTTTAGTGTGAAAGAACCCCAGGTTTTGCTTGTTTCACACTATTATTCCCCGTGGAGCAAGGACTCCTTTTGTTCAGCTTGAATTGTGCTCTTCTTCAGTCCCTAGCCCAGGGAAGAGGAACCTGGAGCCCACCAGATATCAGCTGGACTACAACTCCTACATACCTGACTATTGGCCAAGCTGACTTGGGCAGATTGGAGATGGAGTCTAACAATTTTCAAAAGTGGTTTTAAAGAAAATAGCTTGGATTTGTTATTTAAGAAAGTTTTTGTCTGTTGCATATTGATTTGGAGGCCCTAGGATGTTGGGAGACAATAAACAAATATATAAATACCTCTGGAAGGCCAGTGTCTCTTCACTGTTCCCTCAATAAGCAACAGTCTTTGTCAGCATGTTTTTTTTCCCAATTACACCTTTAATCACATGGTCATTTCTTGTCAGTGGTAGCCCTACCGTTAGGCAGAGTGAACAGGCAGCAGAGTCTGGGTTACATGAAAAGACAGCAAATTGTACTTTACAATTATTGTTTTTCCTTCTGCCAAAGAAGGGGAGAGACTTTCTGTCTCCTAAATCAAACTATCTTGGTTGGATTTATTGGCACAAGGGGGGGAGGGAGCCGTTTTGCATCAGGAAACAATATGTCCTGGACCAGTCCTTATTTCTGCTCTAGTTTCCATTACTATGTATTCAATCATTGCCCTTAATTACTTGAAATTGTTCCCTTTCCTCATGCACGCTTATGAGGTCCTGACCTTTTGAACCAGAAATTTCTTCTTCTTCCTCCATGTCTCACTGGAATGGCCTTCATGCTCCTGTTTTCAAATGTCTGAACATTGCAATGAACTACCAAACATTGAAAGAGACAGACATGAAAATGGGGGGGGGGAGTGAAAAGTCTGGTAGACCTTAATGAGGCAGACCGCTGAGTTCTAAGGCAGTAACCTTATACTCACTTACCCAGAAGTAAATTCAATTGAAGTTAGTGGGGATTACTTGTAAGTAGACAGGCACAGGGTGGTGTTGTAAGGTAGGGGGGATTTTCCTATTTTATCATTATTTTATCCTCTGTAGTTAGACGATGACAGAGCAACAGATCTGGAACAAATTGGCTTCTAACCAGCAGGAGTATGAAATAAATGTGTTGATCATCAGTTGCTGTTTTTTTTTCCTCTTTCCTTTTTTTTTTTTTTAAATTGTACTCCCTCTCCCTTTATCTTTCCTCTTTCCTTTCTCTCTTTCTTGTCTCCTTCCTTGTCCCTTTCCTCATTTGGCCTGTCCTGCTTATTTGATTATCTCTTTGTTGTGTGTATAGAGGTGTGAAATATGAATGGAAGGCTCCTTTAAAAAATAGTTTTTAATTGAGTGGAACTTTTAGATAAGATTTGAAGTTGCAAAGGAGAGTCATAGTGTGGAATGAAGTGTGTGTGTGTTGTTTAGCGCAGAACTTCTTAAGCTATCTGCTGTGGAGGCCAGCATGGTTTTTCCCCTAATGTGTCAAGAACCAGCATCGCATTCGCGCCTATTGACTACACTGCTTTATTTATTTCCTGAAAACATGCTGTGGAATGACAGCCAATAGCTTATGGACTGTCACCTGTCCACAGACCATCACTTTGAGAAACACTAGTTTAGCACAAATCATATTGCATGACAGGTATATAACAAGAATAACAAAATGTTGGTATAACTATATATAGAAACAAAGTGCTTGTTTCTGATCCCTAGAATTACTAATGTGGGCGCATGCCAGAAGAAACACAGAATTCCTTCACACAGTCTACAGTCTGGATGTATAGGCTATATTACAGACTCAGCAGGCTACAAGAAGAAGCATCAGCCTTATTCCTTATCCCCAGCTGTGCATTTAGTTTTTAATGAGAGCTGGGGCATATACACATCATTTATTCATATGTTATATTTTTATCCCACCCTTCCTCGAAGAAGCTTAAGGCAAGGCTTCCTCTTTCCTGTGCTGTCCTCACAACAACCCTGCAAAGCAGGCTAGATTGAGAAATTGCAAATGGCTCAAGGTTATAAAAAGAGCTTCATGGCTGAGAAGAAATTTAAACTCAGGCTCCCTCAGGCCTGGCTGCATTGTAAGCTGGGTCTCCTCAACACTTGTCCTTCCAGAGGCTTTGGACTACAATGCCCATCAGCCCCAGACAGCATGGCCAGTAACCATGGTGATGGAAGCTGTAGCATACAACTGCTAGAGGGCCCTGGCTGAGAGAAGAAGGATGCCATTTTTTAGTGGTTTCCCAACTTTTGTACAGGGTCCCCACCTCCTTCTTAAAGGCTGAAATGGTTCTTCTAAAGCTTAATTCTTGACAGCAAGGGCTTTAAGAGAAAATGTTCTGGTATTTTTGATCCAAGCCTCTTGCCTTTGGCTCCACTCACCAATAGCCTCCAAGAACTGTTCTAAAATTGAATTTGAACTTCCACTTGAAAAAGAGCTCCCACTTTTTTCTCTTCTCATCGCTTTTGATAGGTTATCTAAAGTTACATATTCTTGAACTTTAATAAGCCACTCCTCTATTTCTGGAACTTTATTCATTTTCCAGTATTTAGCATATAAAATTCTTGCTGCTGTTACCATGTACAGTATACCATTCTTGTATTTATTTTGTTCTTTTGTCATTTGATGTAACATATTCAACAGAAATATCTCTGGTGTCAACGGTATTTTTATATTCAGTATTTCTGTAATTACCTTATGACCTTATAATTACCTTATAATTTGTTAAGATGTTTGTAATTTGTTGTTAATCTTAATAATACATATATATATATATATATATATATATATATATATAAAAGAAAAGAAAAGAAAAAGAGTTCCCAGCCTTATACTACGTGTCCTGGCCTCAGCTGGGATGCCTGCTGTGTGACTAGACCTCATTTGCATAGTAGGACATTTGTTAATTGCCATAAGGTGGGCTTCAACTTATGACAACCCTATGAATGACAGGCTGCCATGAGTTGTGGTTCTTAACAGCCCTGCTCATTTCTTGCAGGCTCAGGGCTGTGGCTTCCTTGATTAAGTCTAATGGCTTGTAATGCTGCCTTCCTCTTTTTCTATCATCTTCCACCTTACCAAGCGTTGTCATCTTATGATTAGAATAGATAGCATCTCATGATATGTTCAATATACAATAGCCTCATTTTAGTCATTCTGGCTTTTAGACAGAGTTCAGGCTCAATTTGTTCTTGGACCCATTTATTTGTTTTTCTGGAAATCAGTGGTATCCATTGAACTCTCCTCTGGCACCACATTTCAAATGAGTTGATGACCTTCCAGTCAGTTTTTTTCCACCATTCAGAACCATACAGATCTTACATAGAGAATAGGGAGGAGAGACAACAACTACTAAGTTAGGTGAATGAAGATGTCAGTTTTCATTCAAGGCTATGTACATGGTAAAAATGTTCACCTAGGCCTGGTGGAGGGCCAGCTGAAGATATGTTCTGCCTAAGCAGAGAAGGAAATGGCACCCCATGAATGCCCAGGAACATGAAACCCATAGCCAGCCATGTCATTTAGGCACATGGCAAAATGATTTACAAGCATGAGGTAAGGATTCCAGCCCTGGAAAAGGTTTGTATAAATGCAAATGAGAGGCTAATTAGGGAAGGGGGTTGGTAAAGTGTATTATTTAACTATTTTGATCAAATAAATAAACAAACAAAAGAATGTACTTCAGTGAAAGTATTGCTTATAGCAGAAGTGAGCAAAGTGTGTATTGTAAGCCTTTTTGGAGTGCTGTTTTTTGTGACCCCAAGGCCCTCTGGGCTAGTGCCTTCAAACACCCTCTAGGAAGCATGGGTGGCATTTTTCTCCCATATTTGTGTCTCTTCCATTCATTTTAGGCTCAAGAAAGGCTTTTTTAAAAACAGCAAGTGAATAAGAAATTATTTGCAGGCCACTTCCTGTTGTAAAAGAAGACATATACTGGGCCTAAAATGACATAGAGGTTCAAAAACATGGCAAAAAATGCCCACAGATGATTTGGGGGGAATTTGGGAATGAAACAGTTAATTTTTGTGGGGCGAAATGGCAGCAGGTGAGATGCAGCCTTCCAAGGTTTCCTGAGAGGCTAATGTCCTAGCCTCTGACAACTGACAACCCCTGGCTTAAGGTTTGGGTCAAATCCTACTGCATAGAAAAGCAACACTTAAGTGACAGAGAAAAATGAGAGGGAAAAGTTTGTCTCAGATGCCTTTTCCAGACCACTTCAGCTAAGCAAAAGCTTAAATCAAAGTTATCTGAGAGAGTTATTCTTCTAGAAAGAGGCCGTATAGCTGAAGTTTGAAATTCCAATTAATGTCTCTTAATAAAGACCATTGATCTTCTTAATCATTTTACCAAATAATCTCACCGCATCATCAATCCATTCAAACAAAGATTTTTTCCCCCATCTCGCTTCTAAATGTCCAAGGGCATATGGGGAGGGGAGTGCCTCCTTGTGCTATGAGAAATGATATAACACTCTGTGTTGAGTATCAGATGTGAAGCTTCAATGATATTAGTTTTCCTTGCAAATACATGTAATCCAGTTGACTGTCAATTGAGTGTAGCAACCCTTAGTAATGAGAGATGAGCAAGAACAGCAGCCTGTAATTATTCCAAATATGAAAAATGCAGAAGGCCATTTGGCATCTGAGGCTCTTTCCACATGAGGTGAGTGAATCGCTACGTGCTGTTACTTACCGGCTCTTCTTGGGTCCGAAGTAACGCACGCTGTCCCTTGAGCCCTTCCGCAGGGCTCCTCCATTGGTGCAGGGTGAACCAGAGCAGTGCAAGTTCTGTAGATCCAGATTGCTCCGGCTCAAAATGGCGGCTTCCAGTGTCTTTGCGGGAATGGACCAACTGCTGAGGCTGGCCACGCCCACAGCCCATGCTCTGCTGATCACAGGCTCGCATTGGTGCAAGCCTGCACATCTGCACAGGTAAGTAGGAACGCAATGGCATGTTCCAGAAATGTAAAGACCTGATTTTTCCAGTCTTTACTTAGCGCAAGGGAGGACCACTTGGGGGCGGGTTGGATCGGACTGAGGTGCGGAACTAAGTTAAATAGTCCTCACCTAGTCCGATCCAAGGTGCAGACAACCTCTGTGCCAGGACGCCTTGGCCCGTTTTAACTGCCTCGTGTGGAAAGGACCTGCGAGTGGCTGAATTAAATCCACATTTACTGTGTTTGCTGGAGCAAAGGGAGTTAAAGAAAAGAATATTAAGAGACCAAAGAAAGACCAAAGGTTAACACAGAAACACAAGAAGATAAATGTTCTGAAACAGATTAAATTGATGGAAGAGAAACCAAACAAATCAGAGAAATGGCTGAATGTGTTGCTGTTTTTTTGTTTTGTTGTGTCTTTTTTCTTTCACTTCTTTGGTTATACTGATTTATTGATATTACTTATTGCCATAATTACTTTCTCTTAAAAAAAGAGTCAGGAACAAGAATTTTGTGTTAATGTGGAACTCCCTCAAACTGTTCTTAAAGTGGAAGTTGGTGTCACTTGTGCTGGGATGATAAAACAGCCATGGCCAATCACCTGGCAACCAAGGTTCCCATCATCTTAAACTGATGGACTTTGCTTGACTTAGGTAAGTATTGGCAATTCACAAAACACAAGCATTTTGATCCATTTCTGCAGACTTCTTACATCACGTTCCCTGCCTGTTGGCAGAAATGACTCAGCCAGATAAGACAGGACTGTATTCATATAAATAATGGCTTGATTTGCAGGAGTGGAAATTTTATAGCTTGCGGTTTTCAGAAAAATGAGGGGCCAAGTGGTCAATCATTGTTGGTACTGAGCCATGTTTGCAGTCTGAGCATAATGTCTAGAAGATGAGCCTTGTGGCAGCAGGAATCTCCTCCTTTAACCTCAGCAGGCAAAACTGCTTTCACCTGCCCTGGGTCCTTGGTATGAGTCAGGCTATAAAATAAAAGGAACACGGGTGAAATTCCAAGGAGCAAAGATAGTTGGGGGTTTGTAGCATATGAGAATGGGTACAAAATAATTCCACACTAATTGATTGGCATTCTAGGGACATATGCACTTGTAAGTTTTCCTTACACCTCTGTACTTCCTTTTTTTTGTTGATGTAAAAGTAGGTCTTCTCTTCTTCTTTCTGCAGCACCCAAAGCCCCCACTTCCTAGACTTACATTACAGTCTCAGAATCCTGAGAACCTCAGCAGATCTCAGTACTGCTGTAATCATTTTGCTTTTGGCAACAGGGACATAGCCAGACACCCCTCTGTTCCTCCTGTTCCCCATAAGGCACCAAATAGCAGCGTGTGTGTGAGGGAGGAAGTGCTTCTGAATCTGTACAGTAAGTCTACAAGTGGTGGTGTATGGCTTAGCCTAGCACAGTTCTGCATGCAGAACTACTGTGCTGTGCTGAGCCATATAGGACTGCAGCCAATATATTCCTTCACATAGGACTTGGTTAAACTGAGGAATACAGTTCCACAGGAAGTAGTTATGGCTGCAAGACACAGGCAGTTTTAAAATGCTGTTGGATAAATCAATCTATAATAGGTCTATTTAGTTAGTTCCTTTTTGAATATCTCACCTTTCTCCTAATATGGGACCCAAGGTGACTTTCAGGGCTACTAGTTAGGATGGTATTGTATGCCCTCTAGCTGGGGAACATGCAGAGAAGGGCATTTCCTGAGGCTGAAAGGAGAAAATCAGACAGACAAGGCTATCCATCATCTGGGCACCCCAGCTGCATCAAGGACAGGTTGCAGAGGCAGTGCTCCAGTGTCCCTGGGACAGCAACATCTTTTACAGATGGAGAAGATTGTTACCCTGATTTCTGGGGGTCCCGTGAGGGACACCTAAGTGCACTCCAAATTACAAAGTTGGGAATTAGTCAAAAGAGCACAAGCTAGCAATACGAGAGGCAGGGCAACAGAGCGAGATCTTTACCCCATGTCTATGGGGTCAGGCCGAGTCAAGAAGCAAACAGAAGTAAAATAATAATTGTTGTTTTTATTAAAATACAGCCAAACAAGTATATGCAACACACTCACACAGAGAATGATAGAAATAAAGGTAGGAGTTGGATAGAGGGATTTTGAGAGGAGGTTTGGTATGGGAAATACTACACCTGTCCTGAAGCCCGAGTAGTCTGAAGAAGAAGTTTGTGGAAATGGAGTTTCTCAGCACGTGGAGCTGAGGGGAAGGCTCACTGAACGAAGTGACAGCAAGGTGGGATGGAAGTCAAGAGCGATCCGAGCAATCCAAAGAAGTGCTCAAAGTCAGGGGTTCTTATAGGGGAAAATGTGGCCGTATGCTAGTCCGTTCTTGGGGACAACAATGAGTTTCGGGCTGGAGACAAAGCCTCCGAAAGGTCAGTATTTTACATGATTGAGTTAAGACCGAATTGTCAATAGAGTAGCCAGTATGTAAACGCGGAGTACTTGACATTTGAGTATTCGGCTAGTCAAGCTGCCTGCCCGAGGCAGGGAGTTCTTTGTTAGTAGCGTGCATACATAATGTGGTACTTGCCTTGAGGTCTCCTGAAGCGGCGGGTCAGCTATTTCTGGCCTGCCTGTATTTGTTTGGAATATTACAGCGATTAGTAGCCGTGCCTGTATGCGAGCTTGTCCAGGGGTCTCATAAGCACATGGAGGAAAAAGGGGTATAGAAGGCCAAATTATTGATATCAAAATGATATCTAATATCCCACAAGTCCGGGCTAGAAACTGCGGTAACAAGATCTCTGGGGAAGGTCCTCTAGGTCTGTCACATCTCCTAATCATAATCAAAGTCTGATTCTTCTGGTTGCAAAAACGGGATCTGTGGGAATCTAATACTTACTGGTTGGTTATTTTGTGTAAAAAAAGTGTGTGGCGGAGGAGGAAGCTGGTTATTTAAATATTAGTTGTTTAAGTATCATGAAGAAAAACAGCTCACTGTCTGTGCTGAATGATCTTTTGAAAGAACTAAACACAGTGTGAACAGTTATTATGATTTACGGAAGGAATTAAAAGGGGATCACAAGGGAATGGACTGCATTAAAGTGGATTACTTGGTCTTGTAGAGTGTAGTGGTTTGTGCAGTAGTGGTTAGTTAGCCCTGCCCTATTGATGAATACATCTTCATGCACACACAACCCTGGCAGAAGTAGACATAGGCAGCTATTTATATTGTAAGCCACTTGGGGTACCATATTGGGAGAAAACTGGGAGGTAGATGAAATAAATAAATATTGACCTTAGGGTCAAATTTAGCCCTCCAGGCATCACCATGCATCCCTCTGGGTTCCCCAGCTGACCAGACCTGGGAAACGGGGGTGGGGAAATCATGTTCTTCCTATAAGTTTTCCAATAGCATTGAGCTGCATTCTTAGACCTGGTTAGATATCTGATCTATCCCTTGAGATGATTCTTATATACCATAAAGTTGGGTGGGCATCATCTTATGATTAAGGCTGCTTCAAGGCATTTTGTAGTCAGAGGGAAAGAAGAAGATGATGGCCCTTCACTCCATTCACAGACAGTGAATCAAGCTGTAACTTGCTTCAATAAATAGCAACTCCTGGAGACAGCAGGCTTGTTTAGGTTTTAAAAGAGAGACTGTGTAGCACATACACACCTCTGTTTACCAAGAAAAGAGAATGTCCAGCAGGCTGAGGAGGAAACTGCTGACCAACAGAATCTGTCACTCTACCCAATGGCAGGGCTGGCTCCTCACAACCACTTGTGATGGTAGTACAGGAATAGCAGAGCAATATGTTGTAATATGGGCAATATGCAAGACTTTTGCAATTCTTGTTTCTTTGAACTGGAAAGTGGAAACCATTCTAATTTATCTGGACATTTATCAATTTAGAGAACAAAATCTTCTTCTGTAATGACTTTCTCCAACTTAGTGGCCTCCAGCTATGTTAGACAACAACTCCCAACCCACATGGACCTTACTAACCAACACATCTGTATGGCACCCACCTGGGGGAAGTTGCCCTAGGATCTTGTACTACCCAGCTAATATGGGTTACAGCTGCAGTCTGAGCAGCTAACATGATGCAACTTTTGTATGCTGCTTAGCCTTAACATAGAAGTAGGTAGAACAATATTGATCCATATTCAAACAAAATGATGAGCTATATTGAGTCTTTTCTATGAAACTTTATCCATTTAATTAGCTGAGGCACAACACAGTGGTGAGTTTCTGATGACTTTTCTTAGGCCACTTTGGCTATAATTCACATCAGTAGGTTTGCCCTGCAATGCGATTATTAACAGATGACTCACAACTGGATCCAGCCAACATCCGCTAAGTCTGAACCAGGGACATGGAGCTTGGCAGGGATGGAGTTTTTACAGCCAAACCTTTGAAGCATACTGATGTATCCTATCTGGTTCCTAGTGCTGCAGAGAGAGCCCTGTTGGCAAAGCTAGCACCATATTTAGGTTATAATAGGTTCATTATTCTCTTTGCTATTATAAATGAGCAACAGGACTTTTGACTCATCCTGTCTATGATGTGGCTTCATCTCAAACCTGAGCACTGAAAAATAATAGACTTAGCTGGCTTCCCCAACTCCTCTTCCTTTTGTTCTTCACCTATACTGGCCTTGGAAGACATAGATTTGCTAGTGCTCCTCAGGGGTGGCTGGTGGCTTTCATGTCAGTGAGGTTGTGAATTTGCTTTGGATTTAGCCCTTTAAAAGAGCTGACTAATGTGCAACACCCTATCACTCCAAATCGGTTTAGCACCTTGCATAATTTTTTTAATTTTTAGATTAAACCTACAGTAAATTCACTGCCTTCCTGACATTGGCTGCCCTGTTCTCCAGACCAGCCCCATCATTAGGTAGAGTGGGATAGCACCTCAGGCAGCAGGTTTCTGAAGTTAGTGTCAAGGAAGGACAGCAAATGCTTTCTGCTGTATTTTTACTGGCAGAAAGGGAGCTAATACAATATCTTGGCCAGTTTTTGGGTGCTGTGCACTTTGTCTTGTCTTTTGGAGGAAGGGAGGGGGTAAAATGCCTTAAGGGTTCCTTTTTAACGTTGATAGCTATGGCTGTCCTCTGAAGATCTGGTCTAATTTTGAATTAATGTTGAACTCCTAATTGTCCATTATACCCTGGAAGTAGAAATATCTAGCCTGCTGACAAACATTTGATTGATGCAATCAATCTCTTGCAAAACCTAAACTAATGGCACTGCTTTTAGTATCTTTCTTGGCAGCATACCAAATCATTGCCTCCATATCTACACATACTGTAACAATATGTTTTCATTAGCTCACATCTTCATTCGCCTGCTTTTGCTGATTCCTGCCTTATTTTTTAAAATTTATTTATTAGATTTATATCCTGCTTTTGTTGTGAATGAGACTCAAAGTGGCTTATGAGAAAAATTAGAACAGAATATCTACAACAACATGGAATACAAAAGTTTAAAAAACATTAAACCATACATTCAGTTAAAACACTACATTTAAAACATTAAAAGTTAAAAACAATTTTTTTATTATTATTTATTTGTATCCCGCCCCTCCATATGGATCGAGGCAGCAAACAACTTACAAATAGCATGTATTTCGATACATTTCTATACATGCCCCCAACAAGCTGGGTACTCATTTTGGCCTATGGAACAACTGGCCAGCCCCTCCCAGAACCGCAAACCCCAGGATTCCATAGGACGTTGAAAGTGGAACAATAGCGCTATAACAGTCTAGTGGGGAAATGGCTAGAATTGTGTGCCTTCCATTCATTTCCAACTTATGGTGAACCTAAGGTGAACCATAAAAGGGTTTTCTGTGTCAAGGTCATCCAGTAGGTTTCTGTGACCAAACGGGGAACTGAACCCTGATCTCCAGGGTTGTAGCCCAACTCTCAAACCACCACACTGCACTGGCTGTCACACTACATACCTAAAAAACAGCACATTCAATTGCACATCACTCCACCCATGCTCTGCCAAGACTGAACTGCTTTCTTTAAACAATAAAGTCTTTGCTGCTGACTTAAAGATAGCAGAGAGGAGTCAAAGTGAACCTCTCTAGAAAGGGTGGGAGTTCCAAAGTGTAGGAGCAGCCACCAAGAAGGCCTTCTCCTATCTTTTCACCAGCTGGGTGTAGGAAGGTGGTGGGATATAGAGAAAGCCATGTCTCAAATATCATAAGACTCAAGCAGATTCATATGGGGAGAGACAAGCTTTCAGGCAGTCTGGACCTAAGCCTTTTCATCCAACCAACAACTGTCTTTCTTCAGATTGAGCATCACCAGCCTTTTCAGATGAAAACAACTTGGATTAATATATTGGAGCTTTCCAATCCCCAGGCAGTCTACTTCCATGACAACAGACTTACATGCCTCTCCATAGTGTAGTTCTGTCACAAGAAGCCAGGAGCCATCTTTAAGAACATTGACAGAGAAAAGACACTGGATTCCCAAGGGCCCAATAATATAACAAAGGAAGGTAACAGCATGAGCTAATACTTTCAAGGAATAGAGACAGAGTTAAAAAAGACCCCATTAACAAATAAGAAGTGTTCTTTTTTCTTTTTTCTTTTAAAAAATCAAGATCAATTTTGTTTTGTTTTGCTGGGATGGGCTTTCATAGGCCTTTCACAGCATGATGAGCAGATGAAATCTTCCCAAGATCCTGTATTATGGTGCCAGAAATCACTTCAACTGCTGAATTTCTATTTAAAATCTGCAAGTAGCAATACCTTTATTGGGCTAACTCAAAAGCATAAAATATATTATGCAAGCTTACAAAATTTCATCAGGTAAAGACGTTAAAAATCACACAGAAAGAAAATGGTGGTGACGTTAGAGTCACAGGTCTACATTCTGTTTGAGATGCTGTCAGTTCAGATGATATTGAGGGACTTCAGTGCAGGCAGAGGCTACTCCCCCTTACTGGTCATGTGAGGCCCAGAGACAAAGAGCAATAAAAGACAGGTAATAAAAATTCAAATCCACTAGCAACAGAAAAATACCTTCTACTGAGCTCCAGATGTCCCTGTTTGCTGCAAAGCTAACTGTTCCATTCTTAGGCAGAGAACACTGAATTTCTCAAGGAATCTCTGCACTGTTACATCTGGAAAAACTTTTCGGTGCTGTATAGGTAAAACTTGCCAAATTGTACAGTCCAGCCTCTGCATTTACAGGTTTCCCTTTGGTGGATATGATTATTCATGAGTCTGTAGCTGCTGCTTGACTAGCTCATCCTCCTTGCCCCTGCTGTTCTCTATCTCCTGTCCTACCAGCAATGCCAGCCCATAAAACCCTTCCCCACCTTGCCTGAGCCAGATTTTAAGCCTCTTCCCAGTCCATCCACCTCCTTCCCCGCTCCTCTTTTTCCCAGTCCTCTTCTCAATCTGCTGGAGGTTTTAGGGGGAAGAGAAGTGGGGCAAAGGAGTGGATGGATTGGAAAGGTTCAAAAATCTGGTTGAGGCAAAAAAAGATTAAAGGAGGCTTGGGAGGAAGAGGAGTGGAGGGAAGGAGTCAATGAGCTTGAAGGGGTTTAAATTCTGCCTGTGATGAAAGGAAAGTAAAAGAGGTGTGAGCAGAAGAGGAATGGGCTGAAGAGACCATGAGCTGGAAAAGGGTTTAAAATCCAGCTGAGTCTTGGTGGTGGTAATGTGGGAAAGGGAGTGAGGGGATGGCACTTTGGCAGGACAGGAGAGGAGAAGGGGAGCAGAAGGAGTACGATGAGGAGCTGCATCTGCTGGGGACAGCTTGAAAATCTGGCCGAGGAATTGCATGACAAAGTGGGAAATGGAGTGAGCAGAAAGGAGTCTGGACTATTTGTGGGGGGGGGGCTTACAATAATTGTGTTTTTTTCCACTTCTACAAGGATGCTGTGCCCCTAACACCCATGAATGTGGAAGGTCCACTGTAGTCCCAAATTGTAGTCCAATGAAAGAGTTTTACCTTTCTTGGAGACAGAAACCTCAAAAAGAAAGCCAATAAAAGTTGTCAGCACTTAGCTGTGGTTACTTGTAAGAGCAAGGGAGGGAAAGAGAGAGGCTGAGACTGAAACAGAGACTGAGACCTATCGACAGGGTTTCCGTAAAGCCAGATCGTCTCAACTGGAAGTCCTGCCTTTCAAATCAAATATAGTGGAGTGGAGTGGGCAGATTGCAATAACTCGGCAGTGAGAGAAATTTAACTCTGTTTATATTCAGTGGCACTCTTACCTTTATTAGGGCTTTACACAAATGAAGGCTGGAAGAGGCCTGCAATGCAGTTTTCAACGAGCTTAGTTCAGATGAATGGTTTCTCTGATTTGCTGCAGGCGTTGTTTTCTTCCCAGCAGGGATCTCATTTCTGTATCCAGCAATGTGTGCAAATGCTTTTTTTTAAGCACTGAAGCGAGAGGAACCTAAAAGATTGAAGAGAAGCAACCAGGAAGAATTCAAAAGCTGATAAGAACCAAGGGCAGTCTGCCTGGGAGAAGGACAATCTGGAACTTAGCAGGGTTAGGTCATGTTGTAATGTGAGCAATGTTGTGTCTCTCTTCCAGATAGATTTATTAGAGGGTTTTTGTAGCATGGGGTTGGCTCATCTTTAGAGGAAGAGGCAGAAGCTGTGTTGCTTCCAAATACCCATGGTGCCATCTGGTGGCCATGTATCTCACAGTAAAAATTGTATCTCACAGTATTTTATTCTTACTGTACAAGAGCCAGGTCCATTCACTGGCTTTATAGCCCAAGAGGGCCACACCATTTCAGTTTTCAGGTGGTTTCCTGATCCAGATGATTAATACAGCCAGGCTGGAAAATGTTGGATATGTATGAATATATGAATGTACAATCCAACAAGAAACCAGCCATAATTTCTGTTAGAGACATGGCTGTTGCCATTGCTTTGCTCACTGTAAGGTCCATCACATTTTATAAAACATAGACTCATAGGAACAGATAGAAAGGATCCCAAAGGCCATCTAGTCCAACTGGCTACTAGGAGTCCATAGCTAAAGCATCCATGATGGTTGATCATC
Source organism: Ctenosaura bakeri (assembly GCA_948474755.1). Taxonomy (NCBI): domain Eukaryota; kingdom Metazoa; phylum Chordata; class Lepidosauria; order Squamata; family Iguanidae; genus Ctenosaura; species Ctenosaura bakeri. The sequence goes on from CAOLHI010000275.1 coordinate 352,390, forward strand.
CAATTTTTGTTTAAATGTATCCAATAAAAGAGATCCAGAGTTTGAAGTAGCATGTTTCATGATCAGATAGCTCTCCCATGAGGAATTTTATCCTAACAGTTATGAGTCCCCGTTCTTGTAAGAGGAATCATTTGGTTCAAGTCATTGCTCCATCCATTTCATAACCCTTTAGATATTTAAAGATGGGTTGTCTTCTCCAAACTAAACATACCCAACTGCTTCAACCATTCTTCATAGGGCTTGGTTTCCAGAGCCTTCATACTCTACATTGCTTTCCCGTGGACACATTCCAGCTTGCCCATATCCTTTTTAAACCATGGTGCCCAGAACTGGATACAGCTTTCCAAGAGAGGTCCAACCACAGTCAAATAGGATGGCATCATTATTTCTCTTGAAGTGGACAGTATATTTCTGTTAATGCAGCCTAGCCCTCCCCCCCCCGCACCACAAACCTTAACTCTTAATGCAACATTGGCTTTCTTTGCCAGCACAAGAACCTAGTGGTTAAATGTAGCATTAATTTCTTCCTTTCTTTTTCTTTTTCTGGACACTGCATTGCACTTTTGACTCATGTTTACCTTGTGGCATACTGAGACCTCCTAGATCCATAGTGCTACCAAGCCAGGTTTCAGCAATTGTGTGTTAGTATATCTGATTTATTTTGTCTAAATACAGAACCTCTACTAAAATTAATTTTAAAAAAGAAGATGTTGGCCCAGTTCTCCAATCCACTGATACTATCTTGAATCCTGATTCTATCTTCTGGGGCATTACCCACTTCTTTCAATTTGATGTCACGTGGAGATTTGATGAGAATCCCCACTATTCTTTCTTCCAAATTAATTATAAAGATATTGAACAACACTATGCCCAGGCCAAAACCCTGTGGGACCCCACTTGTCATTTCCCTCCAGGATGATGAGCAACATTAGATTCAGTTCACTGAACAGCAACATTTTCATGCAACAGAATTCTGGTCTAGCCCAGCGCTTCTCATCCTATCTCATGTAGGAGGCTGGCAGTTTTGTCTCCCCAGTGTGCCAGGGAATGGTACCATATTTGTACCTGTTGGCTACAATTGTTTCTTCATTTCCTGGTAATTCCCCAAAACAGCAGATGGCTCAGGGACCAGGACCAGCTCACAGACCACCACTGTAAATAGCACTAATCTAGTCCACGTTTTAACAGTTTGTCTCCAAGCATATCATAAAGGGTTGGCCTCCAAAGCCTTATTGAAATCACAATGCACTACATCCAGAACATTCCCCTGATCAGAATGACTAGGCTTTTAACATTTTCACAAAAAGAGGTAAAATCAATTTGACATGGCATGGCCCCGGGGGCATGGAAGAAAAGGCAGACACAGAACCTGCCATCATCCAGTTATCAATGGCCGCACTGCCCCTCGCCCCAACTACAACCAGAAGGGCTACTGAAGAACCCTCTTTCCTGGCCTTAGTGGAAAGGAGAAGAACTTATGATCGGAAACCAAAAGCAGAAAGGAAACAACAGAAAAGAATGAAGAAGTGAGGAGCTTGCCAGTATATTATCCTCCAAGGAAAACAGAATAAATTCCAAGCTGACTCCTGTTCATCTGAGCAGCGGGATTCAACGTGCTTTTTTTCTCTCCTGCTTCTCAATCCCATCCTTAGTGTTTCATGTCTTTTTGATATAAGAGGACAGAGACTGACTTATTATTTTTCATCTTTGAAACTTTGCTCTGGGAACCCCATTGCTTCTACTTCTGCTGCTGTTGTTATTGTTGTTAGAGAAGGGTAAAAATGCTAGAAAGAAAGAGAGAAAGAAAGAATTGAATAATCACAACATTTCTTTTCTCACAGAACATCTGTTTAATTATCTGTTTTAGAATCTTTTCTTGTATCATCTTCAAGCTGACTGGCTGCCTGAGTTCTCTTTTCCTCCCTCTTGAACATGGAGAGTTCTTTGTCTATCTCCAGTTTTGAATTCTTTGAAAATTCTCAATTATAGACAGAGTCTCTGAGATTTCATTTGCAAGTTCTTTTGCTATCCTGGGATGCAGTTCATCTTACCTTGGTGAACTGAATCCATTTAAAAAAGGTAGATATTTCCATCCAACCTTTTTACCTAACCTGAACTCCAGCCCTCTAGGTGCATCATTTGTTGTGTTTTCACCAGGTTGAACACTACGTTCCTTTTAAGAAAAGACACAGGCAGGGTGAAGACATGTTTTTTGTTTTATTTATTTTTTCGCCTAACAACAGTAATATATTGTTGAGAACTCTCATTGTTGTAGAGCTGGAGAAATACTATCTCTTTGGATGACAGCTCCTAGAATCTCTCTGACAGCATGGCCAGTGACCATGACAACTAAGGGAGTCTAGAAGCTGTGTTCAACACAACCATATTTCCAGGCTTTGCCCTATTGTAATTTAGAATACTTTGGAGTATCTTGATTTTGATTTTGCAATTATGATGCATCAGCTTTACAAAAGACCTGTTTCTGGTGAAGATTATGGCCCAGATCCTAACAAATGCTAACAAAGTGTAAATTTCTGCCAAAATAATAACATAAGGCTCCTTCAGTGCTGGCTGCACAATACAGTGTGATGGCACTAGAGCACATCCTCACAGCCATTTGGGAGACAGAGGGCTCCAGTCACCAGCTATCGTCCACTCAAGTTTCCACTGTTAGGAGGTGACCTTGATGAACAGAGTCTGGAAATGTTACTTTTATTTTCTGCACCATCTAGAATCCTTAGCCAGGGATCATGCCACCAGTGGGATTCTGGGATCCATAATAATAGTAATAACAATTTCCAATCTATTTGTGTGAGTGGGGGATGCAGAATCCCAGTTCTGTCCACAATTGCACCTATCCTTGTTCATGTGGATGAGTCAGTGGAACTCTAGGCTGCATCAACAGAACTATTGTATCCTTATTAAGGGAAGTAATACCCCCCATTCTGTTCTGCTTTGAGAAAATGTCACCTTTAATATTATGTACAGTTTTGAGTGCCACAAGAGAATATCCACAGGCTGGAATATGTCCGGAGGAAGGCCATCAGGATGATTAAAAGTCTGGGGACCAAGCCCTGTGAGGAGAGGTTGTGGGAATCTGATATGATAGCCTGAAGAAAAGACTGAGAGGGGCTATGATAGACATATTTAAAGATCTGAAAGACTATCATGGAGGAGGTGGTGTGAGCTTGTTTTCTGCTGTTCCAGAGGAGAGAACCAAACCAATGGATCCATATTGAGATGAGAGAGAGAGAGATTTGGCCTAAAATTTGGAGAAAGAGATGTTCAGCAGTGGAACAGACTACATCAGATTGTGATGGATTGTCTTTTACTGGAAGTTTTTAGAAAGAGATGAAATGACCAGGGGTACTTTAACAGTGTGTTCTTGCAGTGTCAGGGTCTGGACTGAATGTCAGGAGGTATCCTGACTCTATGAGTAAATGTGGCCCTGATGATAAATGCTGCTCTTTTCCAAAATCCAGGTCATGGAACAGTCTAACGTGCCATGTTCTCCTAAGGTTGTTTACTCAATATGAGTCCTACTCAGTACTTGGCAAAAGTGACAAGTTGGGCTACGACATTTCAGTATAATTCCATGCATGTTCAGGCCCGAATAAGTCTCGCTATGTTCAAGATGAATACGACACTGGAGACCAAGGTTCAAATCCCTGTTCAGGTATGGAAACACACTGGGTGACCTTGGCCAAGTCACACACTCTCTCAGCCTCAGAGTAAGGCAAAGACAAACCTGTTCTGAACAAATGTTTCCAAGAAAACCCCATGATAGGTTTGTCTTATGGTTGCAATAAGTTGGAAACAATGGGAAGGCACACAGCAACAACAAGTAAGCAATATTTAGTTCAAATGCTGTTCTGCCTCCTCCCAAAGCTTTTAGGCATCTGAAAAACTTAGCCTGGGTTTGGCTCTGTTTTAAAAGCACAGCTTGGTAGATAGAATGGCTGAACCTCTAGGGTTGACACACACACTTTAGGGAACACAGCATTACTTGCTGGAATACTCCACTGATGTACATCCAAGTAAATATGCTCTGGATTGTGGTGCAGAACAGGATAGCTCAAGTTATCTAAGAATGTATTGTTGTTGTGCTATGCCATTTGTTTTCATTAACAAATACCTCATCCATTTGTCATATACTACATTCAACTTGTCTTTGTCTTCTTTCTCTTACTGTGTTGTTTTTGTATCAGCTGTTCTTACAGCTGGTGGCATCAGTAAAGCTAATTTTGTTACCAGAGAAAATATACTTCCCTTAAAAGATGATGAAAGGGTACAAGTGGGGCATCAGAATCAAACTTCATATGTATCTGTTGGTTATTCTTTCTGTTTTATTTAGGAATAATGAAAAGTAGGCTATTTACACAGCAGGGAGTTGGACTAGATGGCCCTTGTGGTCTCTTCCGCTGTAGAGTCTACGATTCTATGAATAGAATGTACTATGAAATGCTGTGTGCATATGAGAAGCCTTGCATGCTGAGAGAGACGGTGGAGCGCTATAAGAGAAAGGGCCTTCTTTATAGTAGCCTTCACTTGTGGAATACACTCCCTGGAAAGGTCCATTTGCCACCTTCTTTGGAATATGTCCAGCATGAGGCAAATAATTAAAAAAAAATCTCTCAAGCCTTTTAAATCATATATATTTTTTCTGCCATTTTTCTGTGTTTTTTTAATAATGTGTTCTTATTGTTTTAACATTGTGCTGTTTTTGTGGGAGGGAGATAGATATAGATATATAGATATAGATATATGCATTTAGTCATTTGTTTGTGTTTATCTTTTATAGCACCTTTTTTTTAAAAAATTTTTTGCCAAGCTCTGGTTTACACTGGTTTGTTTGTTGAAGTTGTGTTCCTTCTCGATTTCAAAATAGAGTGTTTAATTGGGGTTTAATATGCCTGTTTTATGTTTTAGTATCAGGGTTATTGTTGTTGTTGTTGTGTCTTATCTACCATTTTACTGTTAGTCTCCTTCAGTTCCATTTTTAGTATAAAGGTGGGATATAAGTGCAACAAACAAAAAAAAATGTCATCCAGACACTTGTCAGAGTGCAATTTAAAAAAATTAATAAAATCAGTAAAAACAAATGAATGTAACATCTTTAATTTTCATAGTAATTATGACTATTGCATTGTGGGTATATGCATATCTGCCAGCTCTTCCAGTTTGGCAAGGACATTCCCTATTAATCCCCTATCTTTCTATATTTTTTAGCTGCTTTTAAAATGTCACAGTTTCCTTCTATTTCTCCCACTTTCCATCTTTGTTCTCAGCTTACTTTGACTGCTGCAAACTGAGTTCAAAATGCAGAAGTAGTTTTCATTCAGTTAGCTCAACAGGAGGAGAGCAGAGAAGGGGAAGGATCTTGCCGTTTCTAGTTGTTGTTGCAGTAGTGTGCCTTCAAGTTGTTTTTGACTTGGGCAGTCTTATCAAGGGGTTGTTGTTTTTTTTTTGATGAGATTTGTTCAGTGGAAGTTTCCCCTTGCCTTCCTGAGTTTGAGAGAGAGTGACTTGCCCAAGCTCACTTGGTGGATTTCCATGGTCAAGCAGGGATTTGAACCCTGGACTCCAGCATTGTAGTCTAGTGCTCAAACCACTACACCATGCTGGCTCTCACCCATCCTAGTGGGCTCATGTAAAAGCAAGCTGCTTCAGTCTCTCCTAGCTTGTATGTTCTTCCTCATTAATAACTTTTGCCATCCTGACCATACTCTGATCTATCTTGGCTCCACATGGTCCATTTTTCATCTGCAAAATGTTGTAAGCTGCGGTGTATGTGGTGTGGGGAAAAATGCTAAGGTTACCCAGTAGAAGGACAATACTCTTCTAGCTTTTTCACCCCCCCAGATATATAAGAAATACCACTGAGGGATAGGTCACTCTTTTAAAGTGCCCATGATACTGTATGGTCTTCAAAACAGCAGACATGGCTCTCCTCCTCTCTATATCTTCACAACAATCCTGTGAGGTAGGGAGGTAAGGAGACCGGGGCCATTTCCGCAATAGACTGTTACAGTGCTGTTATTCCACTTTCATCATCCTATGGAATCCTGGGGTTTGCAGTTTAGGAAGGGGCCGGCCGACCTCTGCCCCAGGACCCAGACAGGAACCTTCCCAACAGCTACACCCTAGAGACTTGAGAGAAACAGTACATGGCAGCCATTGCAGATGGAAAAGGGAGAGCCTGGGCTTCAGGCAGTGTTTCTATAAGAAGGGCTTGTTAATTAAGCCACAGCTGGGTAGGATGCTGAGACTATATAACCAAAGGCCAGAATGGCAGAAAGCTGTTGGAACCTACTGATTCCATTAGTGGCAAAAGCCTCACTGACTCCTGCATTCCTTGCTCATGAGTCTCATGTGTCTCATACCTGGACTCTTGGTAAATTTGGATTCAGTTGCTCTAAGCTTGGTAAGAACCCAGACTGACCAGAAAATAGACTTTGACTGCTACCTCCTGCAATCAGCCTGCTTACTCAGCTGGGAAGACTTAGCAGGCTGCCAATACAGGACAACATCCCAAGTCCTGGACCAAAACCCTAACCACTAAACCACACAGACTCTCAGCTGTTGCCCTCTCCCATTCTGTTGATGACACCTCTCACTTGGTGTCCTGGTACAAATTTTAAAAAAGCACACTGCCACCAAAGCTTTCTACAGCATTTGGGATAGTATTGTTCTCTCATAGCATCCATCCTGGACTGAGTTTAAAGGCAGTTTCTTTGATTAATTCAGCCTTATTCATGTAGTTTTTGAGGTAATCATCCAACAAAAGTTAACAGTCCACTTTACCTGTGGCACCATAGCCCAGTCATTCCATTTACTACTTCCCCTTTCAACACCAGGGTGTGGACTTGCCAAAGCACTATCTTTCTGTAGCTAATGCTCTGACACACTGCTTCCCAGGACGGGATGACACATGATCAATGCTTGTCCTTGTACTCAAAATGCAAACAGAATCATGTTAGATGCCATGAGCTTGTGCTAACAAGTGAAGTGATCAAGGAGCAAGAAATAAAGAGCCCACGCAGAACAAAGAGCTTTCTCTGGTGAATAGACCGGATCACTCAGAAGAGCACACCCAAAACGGCACTAAATGACCAGATAATGGAGCACAATCAATCACCCACCACCTTGTCAATGTGAGGACTCAGGCTGCTACAAATGTGAGGAGGTTTAATTTGCACATCAGCGGGTGGTGCTTAGCTGGGACAGAGCTCAAAAAGTAAAGGTAATGTCCTATTGCTCGATGGTGGGGTGCAAATCTATACCCTCTAACATTTCACAGATGAAAACTGGGACTTGTGTGGCAAAGCAATATCATAGTGTGGTCAAGATGGCAAAAGTTACAAAGAAGAATACACAACCTAGGAGATGCTGCAGCAGCTTGCTTTTACCTGAGTCTACTGGGAAGGGCAAGAGTACGCCCCTTGTTGTCCTCTCTCCGCATTGAGTTTGCACTTTGAACTCAGCTTATAGCAACTGAAGTAAGCTGAGGAAGAAGGGTAAAGGGAGGAGAAGAAAAGAAAAACTGGGACATGTTAAAAGCAGCTAAAAATGTGGAATGTCAGAAGATTGTTTGAGACTGTCCCTGCCAAACTGGGACAGCTGAAGGGTATGCACATATCTGCCAGTGTGCCTATGCTATTGCTGGAGAATGTGGTGTGTGTGTGTGCATGAAGGCTGCAGTTTCTTTCCCAGGAGCACAAGGGTAGTTGACGGCTTCTGACTGAAGAGCTGTTCCCCTCCATTTCCTGCTTGGCTGTAGGAGGGGTCCAGGTACTGTCTGGCTTCCCTTATGCATCTAGGGAAGAAGTAGTACCCCCTTCTCTACTCCAGACAAGGACAGAGGCTGCTATTTCTTCTCTCTCAGATGTGCAAGTGGAACTGGACAGCACCAAAGTACCAGTCTGCCACTAGCCTATGGCTGATCAGTGACCAGGAGGGAGGCAGAGTTATGCCCCAGAACCTCCAGTGGAGTGCAAATGCATTTAAAGAGAGTTGCTGGGTGCCTTCTTGCACAACAGCTGGGAGAAGGTATGGAACTAATGTGGTTCTGCCCCTACTTTTGAGAAGAATGAATATATGCTCATTCTGTTATCCTGCTCAGATATGGATGGCTTGAACATGTTATTATGTATTGATTCTTAAAATTAACTTCCAAAGCAGAAAGTAGAGTAGGTTTAGGGAGAGGGTCTTGATTTCAAAAATGTAGACCAACACTTGAACTGATATAGCAGCAAGGAGAGGTAGGGAAGGACATAAGACCCACCACCATTGTTGATTTCATGGCAAGTACTGGAGTGGCCGATGATTGCAACTGAACACATTATTTTAGAACAGAGTGGGCCACTGTGGAAGGTTAAGGGGTGACATTAGCCCCTAGGAGACCTTGGAGGACTGCTCCTGCTCCTGAAATAGAATTGCTCCCAAACACCTCTAGGGATCATGGGTGCATTTTCACCATGTTGTGAGTTTCAAAAAAGGCTTGTCCTGAGCAAAATGGTGGAAATATACTCCACATAGCCTATTGGACGTTTTGGAACATTTCAGCACAAGTAAAAGTTTTTGAATTTTTTTTGCAAAATATTTTTTGAACACGGGGAGAGGGGGTTTGGGAGGAGGTTTCAGATGTAGAGACAATGCTCTCCAACCTCTCCAAGATACATCTGGAGACATTCTGGAACAATTATGAAACAGATGGGCTGCACCTCTTTCAATTACCTGGTTAGCCACAACATTTAGAATCTTCGGTGAGCTTTATCTGAGAGAATAAAGGACTGCATCTTTCCTTTTTCTTTTTTGTGCTCCATTCCATTTCAAAATCCACTGCTTAAAAAGATGTTGGGACCATTTTTCTCTTTTGCACTATGCAGGATTGACTGTTGCAGATCCTCCTCTAATTTAGTGTGGTTGGTCCCAAGTTGCAGGCATACATCATCATCATCATCATCATCATCATCATCATCATCATCATCTTGCAGTATTGATACAATATATGTTCAGAAGGTCTCAGTAATCTCACCCTTCTACCACTAGGGAAGCCCTTCTCAACCCTCATGGGCTCCAGATATGTTGGGCTACAACTCCCATCATCCCTGTCCAGCATGATCACTGAACATGCTGGCTTTGATTATGGATGTTGCAGTCCCACACACTGGGGTATCATTAGATTTGGGGAAAGCTACCCCAGAGAAAGGCCAAGCTGTAAAATATTGGCATGCAATGTAGCTAACCAGTTTGGATTTCACTGGTGCGAAACTGGTAATGGCATGGATACAGACACAAGCCAACACACAGTCTGCCTCAGGGCAACAGCAATTAGCAAGGGAATCAGAAACAAGCTACAGGTTAAAAAGAACCAGGTTGCCCCTGAACAGTACCATTCACAATGTGGGGGATGGGGGGAGTTATTGCTGAATTGTACTCCAACTCCCCAAAATTATCCCCGCTCATGAAAACATGTCTCTCTTAGCTTTACCTTCTATCTGGTCTGCAACATACAGTTATGTAGATGGCTTTTAATGAAAAAGAGTCCTACAGTCCCCTTACCTGTATTAGAAATGGTACAGACCCAGAAACAGTGTACCTCTTTGGCCAGTGGTTCCCAAGCTGGGGTCTGGAAACTCCTGCAGATCTACAAAGACCTCACAGAGGGTCCATGAAGCCCTGCTGAGGGACACCAACAGCAGTGGCAGCAACAGGGATGTGGAAGTGGTGTGTGTGCAGGTGCTGAAACTCCTCCCTCGTTTGCAAATAAGGGAGCAGTTGAGCACATACACACAACTGCCTCCATGTTCCTTTCATAAGGGACACGGCAGTATGGGCTGTGGTCACCAAGGGACATAGTGGCAGGCATGTGTGCACACCCAAACTACTTGCTTGTTTGCAAATGAGGAGCAGTTTCTGCACCCACACCCACACACACTGCCACATCCTTGATGAAGGGGACATGAGGCAGGTGTGCGTGCATGCCCAAACTATGGAGAACAGGGTTTGTGTTCCCACTCAGCCATGGAAACCCACTGGGTGACCTCAGGAAAGTCATATTCTCCCGGCCTCAGAAAAAGGCAAGGCAACAAATCTTGCCAAGAAAAAGAAAGAACCTCCCGTTGTCAGTAGCACTTTGGCTTCAAGTCAGTTCAATTCTGACAAGATCTGTTGAGAGGGATATTGCCTTTGCCTTCCTCTGAGGCTAGGAGAATGTGACTTGCCCAAAGTCACCCAGTGTCTGAATGGGGATTTGAATCCTAGGCCCTTTCTGCAGTTTACCATGGTCCGGAGACCTCCAGTGCAGGCCCCGGTGTTGTATCTGCTGGGAGGGGAGCATGACAGGAGTGCTCCCCTCTGCACAGGCTGTATTTGTGAATGGAGGAAACATGATGGCATCATCTCTTCCTTCTGCAGCACAGCCAGGTACTGTCCCAGGCTGTGCTGGGGCAAAAAGCACAGCCATTGCGCTTCCAGGACCTCTCCACATCACACCAGATAAGTGTGGGTGGGTGGCAGGATGGAGGCGCGATCACTGGTCATTGACAGGGAAAACCCATCAATGATTTACTGTGCAATTACACTGCCTGGGGACATGAGAAGGATGGGATCCAGATGACGTCACGCAAAACCATCATCTGGGTCCTGTCCTTCTCCTGTCCCCAGTGTGGAACAACAACATCCTGCAGAAAGGGCTCTAGTCCTCAGAAGCAGTTAATAAATAAAAGTTTGAAAAATTAAATGAAAATTCAGATACTTAAATCTAAACTTAAAAAGTTAAATCTTGAGTTAAGTCACTGGCAACAAATTATATTTACAGGGAATCCCTGGTAAGGCTAAGAACTACTGTCTTAGGCCAGACTCCATCTGAGAGAATTATATGGACTGAAGAGACCTCAAAGGTCATCTTGACTGTCAGAGGGACAAAACTCTGGTTCTTAACAGGATTCTTCTGAACAGAGAGGATCAACATGCAGGCAACACAGGAGATAACTTTATTTAAACTTCAAATGGTGTAAAGACAGACCAACACACCCAGAAGAAACATGCTGCATGGGATGAGCAGCTCGGTAGGGACAGATGAGGTGGTGAAGAGCACTGTATTTTGCTTGGGGTTTTTTTAATTTTTATTTTTTAATTTTTTTTGTTTTGTTTTAAAAGCCTTCTCCTGGCTTCTTTTTCTTTTACCACAAGTACAAATGGTCCATGTTGGAAACAGTCCAGATGGCAGTTGTTCCCATGATTGTTTCCGCAGATATGTACAACATCTGGAATTTTTGATTTCATTTTTTTTTTCTCTACATCATGTATAAAACAGATTGAAGGTTTACAAATGACTAGTATTGAGAAAGAGAAAAGAAGAGAAAAAAATGAACAAAAAAGGCAGGATGAGGGAGTGGGGGCCAGAGAGACAAAGAAGCAAGAAAGAAGGTAACGTAGAAACCGGGAGCAAAAATCTTCCAAGAAATTTAAAAAGTGCTATAAAACCCCCTGAAAGGAATACCATGCAGATAAGAAACACAGAATCTTGTCAAGTATACAGCTCTTCTAAAACAGGATTTTCTCCACATTTTTTTTTAATTAAAAATGCATTTGAATTAGAAAAAAGCTAAAATTGTAAGGTTTGGGCCACCAGTCAGCAGTAGCTAATGGGCCAAGGAGATCCTAGATTTCAGTGCTATCCCAGCTTCACCTCTAGCCAAGGCCTTCCTGACCTGGAGTAGAAGGGTGGTATGTCTTTGGCAGGGACAGCGGGGAAGGGATGCTACGTTTGCCGATGGATTGATGAATTAGTGCAATTATCAGTGTTCCAGCAGCCTCCTTCTAGCCTTCCATGGGACTGAAACCCCCTGCTACTTAGCACCAATGCTCCCGGGGAGGAGCCACTAGGGACCATCCAACTTTGCCCTTTGGAGTTTCATGATCAGATGGATGAAGTTCCCAAATTCCCCTTTTTTGAAACTAGTTAATTTGCAATTTGGGGTTGAGAATGGGATAGCAACAAAGGCAGGCCAGTCCCCTTCACCCCCACTTCCAGTGCTGCATTTGCTGCAAAGTGACACAAAAGACATTGAGAGCCAGCCCAGGTTTTTTTGCATTTATCCCATTACTTTTTGTCTAGTTCACTAATCTGTGCTGGTATGGGTCTCTGCTGCTTAGGCTAAATAATAGGACAATCTTGCCAGAAGATGGAAAAGTTGCACAGCAGATGGCCATAATGGCTGGTAGGTTCTGGGAATTATAGCCCAAGAAATGCACTTTTTCCTATCTGGATGTAAAGTTACATGAAGGGGGAAGATCAAGGTGAGTTCTTTGTTTTTGAAGCCACATGGGTTTACAGTAAAGCATAACTGACACAGTTCAGGTAGAATATTTGCTTTTCTTATGAAAGGAGCCTAATCCTTGGCACATCAGGGTGAGGGGAGAGAAAAAATGGATCTCAGGAAGCACAGCTGAAGTAAAATCTCCCTGGAAGACATGGGCAGTATGCTTCCAGTCAGACTGGACAGTCCAGCTCAGTATAGGAAAACTGTGTATATTTTTGAGCAGGTTAATGTGGGTGTGGGTGTAAGAATGTGTGAATGGGGCATGAGAATTCAGTTTATTAGAATTAAGTCCAGGTTTTTGCAAAAGCTATCAGCACAGTTTTAGCCAAGGGATCAGGCTTCTCCACCTTTTCAAGGGAATGCATTTGTAAAGGAATTCTGCTTGAACTTAGTCATCTATCATGGCTTTGTTAGGTTCAGTTCCAGTTTCCAAGAAATGTAACATTGTTCTACCTGAGCCTATTATTCCTTCTTGTTCCTTCTATAGCCACCACATCATCACCACTTGCCTGATAGCACCTCTCATCTCAAAGAATTTTCTGCATTTGGGATGCCCACTTAAGTTTTCCTGGTCAACAAGAGCTGCCATTTTCTGCTTTCCTTCCACCCACTGGAGTGGCAAGTCTGGTTAAAAAAGGATTCTGAAACATTATCAAAATTCCCCAAAACACAAAGAGGGAGGGAAGGACATAGTATACGTGGAAGGCAGTGAATGGGCATGTTGAAGTATAGTTGCTGGCTGTGATCAGGACAGTGAGGGATAAGATTAAGAAGAAAGTATCCAGATGTTTAGTCAGATAGACATGAGATTGCTATGGGTCGCTATCTAGAGGGCCTCTTTGGCCCTATCTGATTACTTAAACATGAGGGCTATCCCTGAATTTGTTGTGGTCTCTTAAGAAGCAGATCAGAAGTGTTGCTAGGAATGGTTCCTTGCATCCCTGTCTTAAAATTAGGATGGTTCCAGGGTGCTCCATCACCTCCCTCACTTCTGAATTTGCTGAGGTGATAGTTTAAAAAAAGCCTTAGATTTCCCTTTAGGCCAAGGGATGGTGGAAAACCAGTTTACAAGTAGAATTGCACTTCTGGGAGCCCAGTTCTACAGGATCCAGTATTTTTTTCTGTATGCATCAAGGAAATAATTTTGCATGAAGGATGACTCAAATTTCCTTTTGCAGAAAAGAGGAAAAAGGATTTTAAAAAAGACGGAGGATCCCACTATGCTTGGCTTTGGAATCTTTCTAAACAGTGGTGATCCATTCTCCTCACTTCTTTCTCTATGACTGACTCCAGTTAATTTTACAATGACAGATGGATCTTGCAAATATTCTACTAAGGACACAATTTGCCACTTAATCCCAGCAGGGCTTACATCTGAGTAAATATATACAGAAGTAAATAATAACACATCAAATACTCATGAGTAAAAATGATCTTGGGTTGAACTGATCATCTAAAAATGGAGTTTGTTTACTGATTGGGCTCACATACAGCATGAGAAGTACAGGAGATTTGAATTTAAGATGGTTCTTTTCCTATACTGCAGGGTGAGAAACTTGTGGCTCTCCAGGTGTTGCTGACTACTGTACAACTTGCACAGTTCCTCAGCATTGACTGTGCTGGCTAGCTGAAGCTCAACACACAGCCAGAAGGCCACACATTTTTCCCACCCCGTTCTACTGGTAGCAATACCTGCCCATGTTTTGACTTTCTGGACTGTTTACAATTAGGCTTGTTTTTCATTGAAAACAAAAGCTCAAGACTCTGCATTAAACCATGGGCAGCTTCATTTTTTCATAGAGTTCAATTATGTAAACTAATGGCTCTCTAAAACAGGTGGTAACCCTGTCTTCTACCTACAGATACCCTAAAGGGTACTTACTACTAGTAGCTGTTTGCCATGATAAACAAAAGGGATAAACAAAAGGGATCACTTAGGATTATTCTGTGTCCATCTCTTAATTCACTGTGATGCAGCCCAATTCCAAAAAGAAATTCGTACCCCCCAGAATTATAAGTTGATGGAAAGACTGGTTCTCAACCCTTCACCCCACTTATCTAGGATTTAGTTCTATAGGAACCCCTTTATAGCAATCAGTCCAAAGAGAGCAACTAGGTAGAAGGTGCTAGCCTTTTAATTTTTAAAAAAATCTTTTTGCACCAGCCTTACTCAAGCTACCCCTATCAGCCTCTTCACCATCAACTTAGTGAAAAACATTGAGCAAATGCAGCACAAGCATGATGAGAACAGGGTAGGCCAAGAAAACGTTGTGCTCCCACCTTCTTCCACTGGCCCATAGCAACTGCTGGGAGGTGTATATTATCATACAATCAGAAATGAGTCAGCACAGCACAGTTACTCACACTTAGTACAAACCCCTCAAAAGCAAACCCAGCATGATGAATCACAGACACTGGGCTCAGCCCCCCATGGCTGGTCCCCCAGACTCATCCAGGCCATTGAGTTACAAGTTATTTACAATGCCTTGTCCTACAAGAGCGTAACAGAAAAAAAAGGCAAATAAGGAACCTTACGTCAAACCCAGCACAAAGGTTTGGCATCTTGTATATCACTGTGCAAAATAGCCCCAATTAAAGTAGGGTGCTCAAGGCTGGGGTGGGGAACTCAGCAAAAACATTGCAATTTGAAGAAAAACCAACAAGGAAGAACAAACAGTGAAGGAAGGGAAGGAGCAAGGAGTGAGGGAGAAAGCACCAAACATGAAGATAGGGCCTAACTAGGTAAGATGGCAAAGAAACCTATCAGGGTGTGCACATGGCAAATATCATGCTCCTGGCTGGTTTAAGGCAATCTCTGTTGTCTCTTAACACTGCTGTGCTAGGTAGAATTGCTTGAGTGTACATCCAGCTGAATTCACTGGACATTTTTTTCTAGATAAACAAATATATGATCAGGCTGCAGACACGTCTCTAAATGGGAGCACAATTGTTAGTCTCTCAGGGCTCATGAATTTGGGCTTCCAGATTTATCTACAGTTTTGAAACAGTGTAACTTGTCAATGTAAAACATCCTGTATGACTGTAAAAGATTGGAATGGACAACAAGGCACAAGGGAGATGCTCATTGGCAAGGGAAGATTCACAGCAAAAGAGGCATCCTCTGTGCATCTACCACACAAAGCAAAATCCTGGTCTTTGGTGCATCTGGTCAGCAATAAATGACCAGAGATTGTACTGTTCTGGAAGAAAGGTGAACCTAGGCCATTTCCGCACTAGCTTGTTATAGCCTGATGATTCCACTTTCAACATCCTCTGGAATCCTGGGGTTTGCAGTTTTGGGAGGGGCCATACGGCCCCTCCCGAAACTGCAAACCCCATGATTCCAGAGGATGTGGAAAGTGGAATCATCGGGCTATAACAGGCTAGTGTGGAAATGGCCCTAGTGACAAAGAAGCACTAACTTGAAAGAAGCCTATTAATTTCTACCTACAATTGGTTTTTTACTGTATTTTCTATGAATGTTTATTTTTTCCATTACAAGTCCACTTACTGCTTTTAGATCCCACCATCCCTCTCCTTATTCTCAGGTACATTTCTTTCAAGTCAGGATGTTTTCATGTGATATGGTTCTAGTTCTTAATGGAAAGAAAAAGGCCCCAACTACACTCCTTCTACCCTTTGCAAGCTGATACATAATTCAGGGCTAAGTAAGTGCACCTGCTAGAAGGATTCTGGAGAAAGCAAGAGATGAAGTCTTTTCTATCATTATCTGCAGAGCATAGCCTTTAAGGAAGAAGAGCGGTTGCAATGCGAATGTCAGCAAGCAGTTTCCAACAATCTACTCGCTTCTCTCAACTAGCCTAGTCCAGA
This sequence comes from Ctenosaura bakeri, assembly GCA_948474755.1. NCBI lineage: Eukaryota > Metazoa > Chordata > Lepidosauria > Squamata > Iguanidae > Ctenosaura > Ctenosaura bakeri. Next base: position 368,550 of record CAOLHI010000275.1, read on the forward strand.
TCTGACTTCTGACCCCATCATCCTTAGCCAGTGCACCAAATGGCAATAATGTGTGTGGACAATGAAACCTGTGGTCAAAAAATATTTCCTCCACCCTAGTCAAAAAATATTTTCCCCACCTTCTAGCTTTGCAGAAAACTGGTGAAATTTTTGATGTGGGAGTTGCTCTGTCATGGCACCCTCACTCCATATACCCACAACAGGATCACTCTGCACAACTCTTTTAAAGCATCTGAGGAATGCTTATATTTGTAGCACCTAAGTGTTGAGTGTAGTAGAGTGTTTATCTGGGACAATCAGGTATCCAACCTGAACCAGCTTACATTTTCAACAGAACTGCTTGCCTTAAACCAACCAGAGGGCATCTTCACACACAGTCCAAGCCTCTTATATCAACTGCTGGGTTCCAATGCATACTAAGAGCTCCAAAGTTTCAATTACATAAAACAGGATATATATGTACATATGTATAGATATACAAAGAGAAACACAGCACCTTAGATCTGCACAGGTCAGTTGGCTGGAAGCTCCAGCACAGCTATTACACAGAGCTGTCCTTGACAAAGTTGTTACAAACACATTGTGAATGGCAGGGTATCCTGTGTCTGCCCACCAAAGCACCAGCAGCTCATGGTCCAAGGAGGACTGGTGCCTCATTTCATTCCTGTGGGATGAGGCGGTCTGCCTACTCTGAACGTGGCCTACTGGTACACACAGGGGAAATCTGGGAGAAAGGAGGAGATTTTATATGTCTTACAACAAAAAGTCCTCTTTTGTAGAATCATAGAAATGTAGAGTTGGAAGAGACCACACGGGCCATCCAGTCCAACCCCCTGCCATGCAGGAACACCCTCAAAGCACTCCCGACAGATGGCCATCAAGCCTCTGCTTAAAAATCTCCAAGGAAGGAGACTCCACTACACTCTGAGGCAGCATATTCCACTGCTGGACATCCCTGACTGTCAGGAAGTTCTTCCTGAGGTTCAGGTGGAATCTCCTTTCCTGCAGCTTGAATCCACTGCTCCTTGTCCTGGTCTCTGGAGCAGCAGAAAACAAGCCCTCTAAATGGCATCCTTTCAAATATTTAAACATGGCTATCATGTCCCCTCTTAACCTTCTCTTCTGCAGACTCTTTGATTTTATGCTTCCTACACACAGTTCAGAGATAGAAATGTCCAGTGCCCTCTGGGCTCTGTGGTGCCAGGCAACTGTCTTGTAGTAGATAAGAATATTTACTTCAAGTTCCTCAGTAAGTAATAGCACATTACTCGATAATGATAAAGGCTGGATGGTCTGATGTCATCTACAGTCCATCTACAAGTTTTCTCAATGTTTTTGGCAATCAACACCCAATCAAAAAGATGGTAGAACCTTCACACAGGTTGGAAAGCCTTTTTAGAATGTTCACTGGGGGCCATGTTTGGACCCAGAGCTGCATGTGCAAGTGAAAATTGTTTTTGTCTGATCATCTGGTGCAAACAATGGAATAGACTTTACTAGAAAACATCAAAAATCCTCAGCTCAAGAGTAACTAATCTGAATGTATCTCAAGCTTCAAGATGGAACTTTCCTGTGAAATGAGATTCAGATCAAAGATGCAAATGCTCCTATTTGCCATGCTTTGATGTTCTTGGGGAAATTCAAATCCATACCCAGACTGTCTGTTCGTAATCTTGTGCAATAGGACAGGAAACTGCAAAGCGAAGAAATGTTGAGGAATCTAAAATGGGGAATGTGTGAAGGGGAAAAATAACCTCACAAGATATGAATAAAAGTGATAGGCAATACCCTTAGCAAAGAAAGTAGAAAACAGGCAAAAACTTGTCCCACAGTCATATTTTAGAAAATGGATGTCTTACATGTTTTTCTTGGCTCACTGCAAATCTATGGGATCTTATTGTTGCCTGGACCAATGCACAGACATCATGCAGACAGTTGGGAAAGAGTGCCAACAGGAAAAGATGGATCTATGCCTACAAACACATTAAAATGCTCTTTGCTATCACAGCTTCACAAGCTAGTCTCTTTTGGAACCCTAGCCCAAGATGAGGGGAAGTCTCAATAATGCTCTCTCAAGGAGAAAGGGGAGATAGAGGGTATTTGGCAAAAGGGCAATAGAGGAAGCATGCATCCACTTTCTGCCCTATAGAACAGGAGCAGACTGTTTTAATAGTTAGGGTATAGCTCTAAAAAAAATCATGGAGTCTGACACTGCCATTGTGCATGAGAGGGAGATTTCCTTCAGCAGAATGAGAATGAGAGGAGGCCAGGGAGGATGTGAGCCTGTTAAGAGTCTAGCTACAGTGCTTACACTTAACAGATGTAGAAGGAAACAGTCATCATGTTTTGTTTTAGAGGAGGAAGGAACAGGACAAGAAGGGTTCCTGGTCTAAAACCTAGCAGCCTGGACAAATGGCTCTTTGTCCTTTGAAGGCAAAGTTGAGAACTTTTCAGGTCAGTAACATAACTTTGGTTGGCCCTGTCCTGAGTCAGAAAAGACACTAACCCCTTCCTAGCTGTTTTATGTTTTTTAACCACCAGAAGTACTATAATTTAGATTCCAAGAGAGATGCAGAATCCCTGCATCTTTCTAAGGTGTAAACTACAGCTTTGATTTCCTGAGGTCTGTTAGCTGGACTAGCTGCTTAACTGCAATAGAAAGACCTGCTGGAAATGATAAATCATCCAACTGGGTAGCACTCTTTATTCCAGCCCAAGGGGCAGAATTTGTTGTTGTTTTAAAGTCACATTTCTTATAAGAGACCATTCTACTCTTGAGATGAGAGCAACGCCTGGCTTAGTCACTCTACAGTCACTTCCTAGCAAAGGGATGAGGGGACCACTAACTAGCTGCAGTTGGGTAGGTAGGTAGGGACGCAAGGTTGAATTTGAACATAAGTCCAGATACCTAGGGGTGAAAGGCACCTGCCAGGCTATTTTCTGCATCAGTCCCTTCAGGAATTCCAAACAACAATGTCAGCAATGGGGACAGAAACAAGCCTAACATAGAAGGCATTAAACATCACCCTGACTTCTCGTGCTGGGCTCCTTGAATTAAAGATGGGAGATCCAGCATTTATCCTGGACGAGGTTAACAAGACCACTACAGCTTCTTCCTGTAGTCAGAAAAAAAATTACAAGATTTGCCAATTCCCCCATCCACTGCCCCATTTTGCAATGATGACATTAAGGCAGAGTTTCATGACCATGGACATGATCCAGTCTGGTCATTCAAATTGCTTTTTTTGCTCAGATCTTCACAGTTTGACAGCAGCACAACTTCTGTTTGAAGCACAAGAGCTATTCCCCCAGAAGTGATCCATTTGCACTGGAGCGTAGTGCTCTGCAGTGCTTAACAAGCCTCACTCATCACCCAGCCACTTTGCTCTACTTGTGCATGAGGTTGGTGAAGAACATGTGAACAGGCAATAAACATTTGCAACACTTCCTTGCCCGCTAGGTGGACCACCACCTTAGCCATCAGTGCCACCAGGTTGGGGTAGTGTTCTTTGATGACAGTTAAAGCCCATGTGAAGCAGTTTTGAAAATATGAGGCAAGCTTACTGAGTTGGCCCAATGGCCATCAGAAGGATGAGGAGGGTGCAAGAGGGGTAGGGTGAAGGGAAGAGTGGGGCCTGCACCTAAGAAACAGGGCCAAGACGCTCCCTTTTATATCTTCCAATGTCTTATCTTTTGAGAAGTTGATTTGCCATGCAGTTCATGTATCAAGGAAAGCACTGCAAAAGCTTCCATTTAATCCTGCATTTATTTATTTCCATTACTTGAAATTAATTAACATGGTACAGGCCAACCTTACTGGCACATGTGCAACAATTCAAGTCTGAAGAATGAGATAGCACCATCCAAATGAATTACTACCACACACACTAGGGTGGCCATGTGAGAAAATATACAGGGTTCTCTCCTGCAGCTTTGGTCAGTGGATGCAAGAGGAATTTCAGCAGGTGAAGCCTGCAAGGATAAGCAACACCTGCTAAAATTCCTTTTCTATGTAGTTACTGAAGGCTATCCTCTTGTTCATGCGGTCACCTAAGTACACATAAAAAACTCTCATGTCTGGCATTTGTTTCACAGCTGCTGAACCCAGGAGCAGTTGGCAGTAGATCACCAGAAAGGCAAACTGATCTGCAGGTATGGCTCCGCAGTATCCAGGCCAAAAGGCCCCTTGCTGTTCCTGTTCATCAGGCATGGCAGGAACACTTGCAGTTTTTGATAGCTAGGGCATCTATACTAGGTTGGGTACACATTAATTAAATACTAAAATTAGCAATTTCTTTTTCAAAAAAGGATTCTATCACCCATGCACAGGAAGGAGGAAGCAGCAGGTTCAGGGAAACTCAGACATTTGGCCAAAAACAAACAAACAAGCAAGCAAGCAAACTACCACAACAAGCCAAAGCCCAACCAACAAACCCTAATAAGGTCCTAAGCATCTCAAAACATAAGGAGGATTCAGGATGGTCAGTAGCCACAGGATCCTGAGTACAGGTAAGAGGTGGTAGAAAAAAAACTGTGGAGAGAATGGAATATTCTGCCAAAGAGTAGGGAGGTAATTCATCACCAATTTTCTTCTCCAAAGGAAGCAATGAGCAATTATAGCAATTTTCTTCCAGTTGCAAAAATGAATTCAAAAACCATGCTGTTTTTGAAGCCTATTCATAATTCAGGACTGATACTGCACAATATTTACATAGGGTTGACTTGCACTGAAAGCAGAATATTATTTTCTCCACAGGGGAAAAAAAAGCTGTTTTCAGTGCAAATCAAGCACGTGGAATGTCCTCAATTTCTATGCAGAAATACTATTTTCTGTGCAAAAAAAATACTGTTCCCTGCACAGAAAATGCTTTTAAGAATAAGCGTTGAGCAGTGGTAAGCCTTATCAGTCTAGGGTTCTGCTCATCAGTTTCCCAATACATTTTTTTTAAAAAAAATGTTTTTCAATCATTTTTCAGATATTCTTTCCATCCCTACCAAAAAGCTTGGCTGGCTAGGTGACCCACTAGAAAACTCCACACTACTATTTTGTCACAGGTCCCACTTGCTGCAGCTATACCATAGTTATATTATAAGAGAACCACACTGACTGTCACTTCAGGAGGCTCACTATGGCAAAGTGGGAAGTAGACTCCTAAAATTATATACATTCTGTGCATTAACTAGGCAAATGACTTGGCACATAATCTTGAGTCCTGAGAAATTTCACTCATACTTTCTAAAAGCACACTTTGCAGACTTCATGATTACCAAGAAAATCCTGAAAACATGGGCAGGGTGGCCTGAAAAATGTTCAGAACTATATGGGGGCCAAGCATGACCTATAACAATTCAAAATGAAATCCGTGAGATATTTGGCACAGCACATTTTTCTACAGACCTAGCTAATAGTCATTCAACTTAAAAGAAACTTTTTTGGCATTTGTATATGTATCTCATATGAATGGTAAGGAGATCTGGGGTGTATTGACTTGTGTTATGAATAAACTTGTAAACAAAGACACCACCACAGATAGGAACAGAACACTCCACAGAATAAAGATTGTTAGTACTGCACCAGTAGAGTTTAAATTCTGCCTTCTGTGCTATGATATGTATATTCTTCGGGAGTATGAATTGATCCCGTATGATACTTAAGCTGAAAAGCTTGGAACTGCATTATGAATAACCTCATAATTCATCTGCATTAGAAGATGGGAAAAGCAGCTTCAAAACTCACCAGCAAACTAATTTGGTACATGAGAGGACTGAGCTACTAACCTTCACTATAACTTACTCTTCAAAGAAGCCATCAAACAAAAACCCAATTGCTGATTAGGATGGAATAGGCTGCAGGGTTTATGGAAGGTCCTATGAGCCTCTCTCCCCAACTGCAGAGAGAAATGCCAAGTTGGAAGAAAGGGTTTCCCACACTTTCCCAAAGAAATTACTCTGAAACTCATCTGAAGCAAATCTTAATCTGTAATCAAAAGGCAAAGTATGCCAACTTTAAACATCCAAATGGACCATTCAATATAGGAACACAGATCTGTCCTAAATCAGATTACAGCTTTGCTCTGAAGCACTGGAACAGAAAGCAGAGTGGGGAGGCAAGAATTTTGCTTGCTGCTGGAGACTTAGGTTCTCTCAAACTGGTGCCATTCAAATGTCTGAGATCACAGTTCCCATCAGCCGTAGCTACAATGGCCAGTGGTCAACGATAATAGGAGCTGTAGCCCAAAACATCTGGACGGCTGGAAGGTTGAGGGAAAGCTGGCCTCTCACTGACAACCACATCTTTGGAAATCAACTAAGTCAGTGTTACTCAAAGTGACGGTCCATGGACTGGTATTGATCTCAGAGCTGGGAAAGAAAGAAACAATTTTTTTCGCCAATGAACATATATATGTCACTGGTTCCTGGATGATTACTGGCACACTGGGGAAAAGAATGCTGGTCCCTCAAATCAGATAGCCAGAGAAGCACTGAAGTAAGTGAAATCCATGATTCAATGTGGAATGGTGGTAAGGTTTAAATACAGATGAAATGTTTTTGTTGCTACTCTGTCCCCACAAAGTGAGCAGAACAAGAAAAGAAAAAAAGATGAGTCACATTAGCCTATTAGTATGCAGGGTAGAGTTGGGAGACATCTTTAGTTAAGGAGACATTTGACAGTTTTGCTGTCCAAAAGAGAAAACCGCAATGAAGTATTCTTCCCTCCCCTCATTCTCAGTCTGCAGGCATCTTGTGCTTTTACAAATGGAATAATAAAAAAACAGAATAGGACCTGGAGCCTATCAGCAAATTGTGCATCTCTGAGAAGGCTGTGCTGCTGATTCAACCCTGTGTGCATCTGAAGCAAGCTGCAAGGACCCACAAGGCGGGTGTGGTCACTGGAGATCATCCAGTCAGCACCAATTTCAAGGTGAAGGGACCACAGTGATGGAATACACAGAGTGATAAAACAAAGAAAGAGTGAAAAAGAATGGTGGGGGGAATGCAATGAAATCAAGCAACTCCTCACTGTGGAACCAAGGCCAAGTCGTTAGAAACAAGATGAAACACAGTTGTTGACAACTAAAGGGTAAACAGAATGGCGCAGCATAACCAAAGTAAAATAATGGGGAGAAGAAAAAAAAAGCCAAGTTTATTGGGAGTCTGAATGTAAAAGGACCATCATGCAGATTAAATAAGGAGGGTACAAAGACAGAGTTAACAGTCCTAGGCCTTTGCCTATGGTTCTTGTGGCAGGGAAGTTTTGGGGCAGCATCCAGAGGGAAACAGCTCTTTTTTGCTGCAGGGGTGACTCTTCCACTCCGATGCTTACTGGGTTCTTTTCTGGAGTTTTCTGTTTCTTTACTTTATAAAAAGTTCCTTGTTTCAGGAAACCACAAGCTTGGCTACTGCCCAGCATTGCCCTGCAAAAGTGCAGTGGCGGGTTCTATGAGGAGGTCTCCAGCGTCTCTACCCCACACCGGATCCTTGACAGCAGGAACCCTGGATTTGAGGGGTTTATAAATGCCCCTCTGTTCATACTGCAAAGCCTAGGAGTTTATGACAGAGGCAGAAAGCCTAAGACTAAAAACTGTCATTCTCCCACCACCATAATCCTTGACAGGAGGGGGGGGGGCAGTATCTTGCAGAGAAGTAGCAGACTGCTTTGAATTTCCTTGTCCATCTATCTGCACAGATCTCAGAGCAAGTGATGGGCATCTCCCCACCCTCTGTGGTGTCCTGTTCAGACCACAGGTTCCAGATAACAAAAAATGAAGAAGAACGAGGAGCGAAGGCAGCTGAGACCAGCTCACTCCAGTCTCCGTTCCATCCTGATCCAGTTGTCTTTAGAGTGCAGACTGCACATTGGGGTCGAGGGTTTCTCGGTCAGGAGATTCAATGTAGTTGGCAGCTTCCTGGAGCTTCAGCAACATCGCCATCTACAAGGGGGAAAAAAGACAATAAAGTAAGACTTTAGCATGGACTTACGGATTTTTGTTACTACAATTAAGTAATATAGCAGTTTGATAGCACTTTAACTTCGGAGTTTCATTCTGTGGAATCCTGAGCTTCACAATTTGGTGCTCCATAACAAAAATGGCAGGATAAGTAGTAGCAATTTACAGTCAACTAGCAAAAACTCATCAGATGTTTAAAAGCTGGGAAATAAAAGAGTTTTTGCTGGCAGCAAAAATGACATCAACACAGAGTGCCAGATGTGACTCCCTGGGGAGACAATTCCATAAAAGTTCTTTATGTCCTTCAAGACAGACTCCTGGGTACAGAATGGACTAGGCAGATTTGGACAAAGGGGGTCAATGGTGACAGAGTACTTATACTGGAACAGACAGGCTAAAACTGTTCAAATCCAAGTCCTTATTAAGCCTCTTCATTCTAGCACTAATACATTCTAGATTGCCTATATAAATAACTGTGCCTACACCCTTTAGAACAAAGCTCCTAGAAGTATAACTATATCATACATTGCTGGAATGGGCAGCTGTTGCACATTTTTAAATGCTTTGCCTAGCAGGAGCTTCTCTGGGATCCTGTTAAGGAATATATGTTGAAATTTCTGTCTTCTCTTTAACTACTACTACTACTACTACTACTACTACTACTACTACTACTACTTCTTCTTCTTCTTCTTCTTCTTCTTCTTCTTCTTCTTCTTATTATTATTATTATTATTATTATTATTATATGATATTATATTATACCAAAGCAGCTTACAATATATGTTAAAACAAAAGATTTAATAACTGAACAATTAATCCAGTTGCAACAATTGTTTTAAAATCTTAATTTAAAAGATGCAACATACATATTACATATTTAAAAGCAGCAGACCCACTGCTCATTCTTCTATCTCAACCAGTTAAAGGCTGAAGGTCTATTTAAATAGGAAGGTCTTTGCCTGCCAGCAAAAAGAGAAAAGAGAGAGGCCAATTGATTCTCCCTTGGAAGGGAATTCCACAGCTTGGGAGCAGGTACTGGGAAGTCTCTTCTTCTGTACTCATCAGATGAGCCTGAGAGGGTGGTGGGATGGAGAGAAAATCCTCCCTCACAAATTGTAAAACTTGGGCAGGCTCATATGGGTAGATACAGGCTTTCAGATAGTCTGGATCTATCCTGTCCTTTTCCCAATATTGGTATCCAAAGCATAAGATAAAACAAATACAATTAAGAGCAGCTACAAAAAGAGAGATAAAAACATATACAGTTATTATTAATAAACAACTAAACAGTAAATAAAATTAATTTTTTTTATAAGAAATCCATTGAAAGACAAAGGATAAAAATCAGCACACCATTAAACCCCTGCAGTCAATTTCTGAAAAGCATCTTGGAACTGAAAAGTTCTCACTTGCTGATGGAATGAGAACAAGGAGCAACTCATCCTAGCCTCCTCAGGGAGGGAGTTCTAAAGCCTGATGGCAGCCACCAAGAAGTCCTGTCCTGTGTTCCCACCAAACAAACCTGAGAAGGTGATGAGACTGAGAAAAGGGCTTCCCCAGAAAATCCCAAAACCTGGGCAGGATTCATGTAAGGTAAAAGCCTGGAGCTATGAAGGCTTTTACAGGTCATAACCAGCACTTTGAAATTGTTCCAGGAAACAGAGTGGCAGCCACTGGAGCTGATACAAGGGGATTTCACACTCCCCATAGTCAGCCCCAGTTAACAATCTAGCTGCAGCTCCTCCAGCCAACTAAATTTCTGAGCTCATTTCAAAGGCAACTTCATGAACAGCATGTTAGTTATATCCATAACTGCACCATGACTGCATACACTGTGTGTGCTCGCAAAGCCAAAATTAGCCCACATAACTTGCCAGTTTCTTTCTTTGGCTTATGCTTTCATGCCACCTTGTGGCCACATCTTTACAGTACTGCCTGCACAGTTATTCATCTTTCTTACAAAAATGGTTATAAGTCCTGAAGAAACCACTCACACAGAGCACAGCTGAGCTGTCAGCCAACAAAAGAGCCTCACTCTAGCCCAATAAGCTAAATGCTCTCTTCTTCAATACTCCTCGTGCTTTTTTTTTAATTTGAAGCAGAATGGGAATGGTTTGGCTCTCTGCAATACCAAGACTTTTGGCTTTGTCCCTACTCATCATCACCTCCAGACCCTGCATAAACCAGTATAGTCTCTGGAGGAATATAGTCCTTGACATTTTTTTTAAAAAAAATCCATGACCACTTTATTGTTGTTATTACCTGCCTTCAAGTTGTTTTCACCTTATGGCAACCCTAAGGCAAACCTGCCATGGGGTTTTCTGGGGTAAGGGTATGTGCTGCCAAGGTCACCCAGTGGGTTTCCATGGCCAAGTGGGGAATCAAATCCTGGTCTCCAGGGTCGTAGTCCAATACTCAGACCCCTACAGCATGCTAGCTCTCTAAATGCTTTATAGCTGTTAGAAACTTGCTCCGCAGTCCCTTAGTTGGCTGAATTTCTAAGCCCCAGAAATGCAGTCTTCCATCTCACAGGATGGCTGCTGGTACATAAATGCGAAAAAAAACCCTCTACTGTTGCAAAGAAGGAACTGAAAAAGTATGGCTCTACAGGGATGAGCAGTTCCACTCATCCAGCAGGACACTTCTGAACTTAGCCTCAGTTCCTTCCAGCCTATTCCTTAACAACTGGTCCTCTACTGCAACCCGAAGACTTACCAAGGGGTCTGATTCCAGAGAGTTAGGTGTAGAATCCTTGCCGCTCCGTTCCTCTGGAGGTGAGACAGTGCTATGGGGCCCCACGCTGGGTGGGGGAAGGTGATAGAGCTTTGATTGATCTTGTTGGGCCGACGGCCATGGCAATGTATCTCGCACCCACTCCACAGGATCCTCCCAGGCTGCTTTCTGCCCATGTACCTGCAATGGGGATAAGCAAGAAAGAACACTGATTCTTGCAGAAACCTGTCTGGCCTTTGTCAAACAGAAAAAAAGCCTCCATACTTCCCATCCTCTGGTGAACAAACAGGGTGGAAGCTGAGACCAAGTTCAAGCTGGAGTTGGAGAATGTCCCAAGAAATAAACTTTGCTGCAAGATTGCTTAAAACAAAGCAAAAGGACAGCTTGTAACCATGCAATCTATATACAGACGAGTACAGGCTATGACTACCACACTAGAGTGTCTTCTGGGAATGAGTTAGTAGCAGAAAAATACCTTGATCCCATCCTTTGCTCCCTCCTGAAGATAGGGGATGATGGAATTATTCCACAGGTCAATAAACCAGGTTCGGAAATCCTCTATACCAATTGGGCATGAAAGAAAGAAACAAGGACCTGAAAAGGAAAGTAGGGAAGGGAGGATGAGTTGCTAGTCAGTGTGAAAACTTCAAAATAAATAAATAAAATAAATCAAATCAAATTAAAAAATAACAAAATAAAGCATGAAATATATTGTTAATTGCTATCAAGTGAGAGACCTCCAGGTCACCCTATCCTTAACCGCCCTGCTCAAGACTAAAAAAATTAAAAACAAACCCCTCTTTATAATCAGTTCCAAAACCACAAATTAAAAACAGTTAAAAACAGTTCTAAACAGCTTGAGCAACCATGTTTAATTTTAAGAATTTGAGGCCAAGCGCAATAACACAGTTCTTAGCTGCCTGTCAATACTCAAATGGGATGGAGCTGGCTCCATCTAGAAGTAGTTCTGGTTGGGGTGCAGCTACACAGAAAGACCTGTCACATGTAGTTACAAGCTAAGCCTTGTGAATTTTCAGGGCAAACAATAGAGCCTCGACAGAAGAATGGGGATTCTCATATGGGTAGAGGCAGTCTTTCAGATAGTCTGGTCTCAAGATAGGATAATAAATAGAGATAATAACAGGACAATAACAGGAATGCCAATGAGAGGGCCCAGCTTCCATTCAGTCTGGAGCCCTGGAATCCATCTTTTATTTAAGAGAGACAAAATGAAGAAAACAAATTTTAACTTTAGCCAAAGTTTTTTTTCCCATTACAGCTTCCCATCCTAGTTTCCAGAAGGACAAAGCCAGCTAACTGGTGATATTTCCAGCCAGCACAGCTCAAGTCTTACCAATGAGGAAGTCAGAAGTGCTGTGCTTCTCCAGGAAGGTGTGCAGATGGTACCAGAGCTTAGGCACCCAGTCTAGTACACGCAACAACTCCTCTCGGTTGGCATTGACATCACTATCAGACTCAAGCAGCTTCCGGCGTAGGTAGCGCACCAGGAAGCCATTTGCTGGCTCCACATTATTGGAGAATGTCAGCATCCTGGAGAATAAGGTATGAGTAAGTACGATTAAGGTATGACCAATGAGAAAAAGGAAGAAGGACATGACTCTCAAGCAAACAACCCCCTGCCTAAGTTTTACCTAGACAGTAGCTGGGTAAACTATGGCTTGCAAGTGGCCTTCAGCTGCTCCCTACACAATGTTCGCCAATTTATAAGCCATCAACTGAGGGGTAAGGATCAAGATTACAGAGTGTTTACCTGCTGCCTCTTTAAGTTCTGCAGGCAGGGTGTGTTTATACGAGGGAGGGAGGGGGAATATGTGCATGGGTGAATGGGTGGTTTCTGGAACCATCCACCATCACTAATGGATAAAAAGCAGCTGTACCATTATGTTGTCAAAATATTATTTATTTGCCAAAAGAAGAAAAAAGTATTTTTGGCGATACATTGGTATAATTAATTTGTTTCATTTTGGTTCCAGCTTACTTCTGTTATATTGACTCGTCACTGAAGTGTTCTTCAGCCACCAGTGTGGTCCTTCACCTTGTTTTAGATCAAGGGAGAGGAACTGCATTCTCCTCCTAAATCCAAACAACAATGGTTTCGCTCTCTCTCTCTCTCTCTCTCTCTCTCTCTCTCTCTCTCTCACACACACACACACACACACAGCGTGAAACCTTCCCATAGCAAAATAACAGGTTTTTGACACTTGGAGATTTTGGATCTACTAAGCATCTATTTAATCTGTCTAAAGATTCAGAACTAACTTGCAGTCTCTCTAGGTGTCCTTACCTGAAGCTGAGATGGAGGCCATGATTTGGAGTCATCTTTACAGGCTGGTTGGTTGTTCCAATGATGTAGGGGCTGGTGGTGAAGAATAGAAATCTTTTATTTGTAATTCTCATACCAGAATTATCAGTTAGGACTGCCTTCTTCAAATGTGTTGGACTACAAACCCCACTACCACAGACAGCATGCCTAATAGCCATGCTGGAAATCAGTAGTTCTATACGTTCTGAAGGTGCACAGTTAGGAAAACCTGCAGTATGTATCTGCCTCATGTTCACCTTAAGGAGCACAAAGACTAGCAAATCACTCCCCCCGCTATCAATCCCTTCTCAGAACAATGCAACAATACGGTGCTTCTCCAGAAGAGAAAGAAACTACTGTCAGGGGAGATGGGGGGTTTCTTTTAATAAGATTATGGAGTATGTCAAGAACTGCAGTCCTGTATTTATGATCTCATGATACTGAAAGCTTTCTTGAGTCACCCTTTTGCCCACAGAGGATAGATGTAAGATTTAAATACAGAAAAAAAATATAAAATAAAACTTGGCCTGTCCCTTGGATATCATATGAAACACTTTACTAGGCCAAAGGATTCCAGAGACCCACAGTAATGAGGACACACCTCTCTCTGGACAGAATTCAACTGAACACACAGTAGGGTGATGGCCAATTTTAACTGGCAGGCATGCCACAAGTATGAGCTGGTGTGCAATACAATGCATACCCCACCCTCTTTGTCTTTCTTTCACTGGTTGGTTTTAGAGAGCAGGCAGCAACAAAATGCTGGAAAAGCAGGCCCACTGACCCTTCAGGGTCTTGGATAAAAATGCTACAACTCCCTGTTGTGTATGCTTTGTATGAACACAGAACTGGGGATGGGAAAATGAAAATGCTGAGAGATAGCAATGATGCTGGCCTATGGGCAATACTAAAGCCATGGTATCCTTGAGGAACACCCTCTGGGAGCTGTATGACAGGTAGGAACAAATGCAGATCAAAACTGCACCAATGCACAGCTTATCACTTATTCTAACTACAGAACATCTTTTGAAGGCAAAACTACTGTTAAGAAATATGTGTCAAATGCCAATACATAACTATTTCTCACCATTTGTGGTACTTGCAGGTGAGTGCTCCATTCACAAGCTCACTGATAGAGCCAGGCTCACTGAGGTCATCGAGGAGAATGACCAATGGCACATCTATCCCTGTTTCTCGATCAATCTGGTTGGCCAGGTTAGAGAGGTAAAGCTGTAGATCCTGGTAAAGAATGGTGCAAAAAAGACAAGTCACTGTGGTATCATGCAGAAAATACATGTATACAGTCACAAAATGGAGAAATAAATGGATGTTAGGAAAGGTGCTCAGCTAGTAGTGAATCCATTATGGTGGGTACTGGATTTATGACTGCTAACTTGTCAGGACTGAAGGAGGAGCACATAAGCAAAAAGTGGAAAAGCAGAGTGGAGAAGATTAAATGGTGAGCACTGAAATCTTAATTTTAACTGATCATATTTCTGAAATATCTATAGTACAGAGCTGGAAGAATCAGCATTCTAAGCATGCATGAAGTTCCTCAGTTGAAATCACAATGAAACTGGTTTAAGACTGAAAGCTTTCAGCTAGTTCAGCTTAAAAGAGAGATTATTCTTCTAACTGTGCAGAAATGAATAATAGCCAGTCTCATTCAAGAGTTCCACACCTTGCATGACTGCTGGTGCATGTTGAAAGTGTTGACAATACCATCGGTGACCTCACGGCCTGAGCGCTCCACCAAATACTCAGCCAGACGGTTGGTCAAGTAGGTTTTGCCTGTTCCACTTGGTCCAGAAAGGATGAGGCGTCGGTGCTTGAGCAGAAGGCTTATGTAGTGCTGCATCATGGGCTTGGGGATAAGGGTCTCAAACACCAGGCTGTCCACACACTTTTCTTTCAGGCCTATGCAGAAGAATGTGGCTGTTACAAGACATACTCCCTGAACACACCAAGGGGCCTTTCATAATATTTCAGACTCCCTTTTCCATCACAGTTCCTCTCCAGAAGCATAGATTTTTTTCCTTCTTCTACAATAATCCTTAACTTTTTAAGGATTATTGTAGAAGTAGTCTTTGGAAATAGTCTTTGGAAGTAGTCTTTGGAAGTGATGTCAGTTCCTTTCACTGCCACCATGCTGAGCCCTTCTTTTTCTGTGGTGGTGAACTTATTCCCATCTAGTACCTGGCAGCTCAACATTCTTTCTCTGGTGTTGGTGAGGTTCAGGGAACTATGGTTGGTTTGTTAGTATGCAAACAGGCATTGTTAGACTCTGATTTAATGAAACAAATAGGTTTCCACCTCATTGTTTGACCCCAGTTTTGCTAAAACAAACAGTTTCCCAAGTTTGCCCGTTACAAGAGAACTGCGCTTTGTTTTAAACTAAAGGTAGAAATGTGTGCACAAAAGTGGGTCAGAAAAGGGGATGGGGAACATGCAAGCCCTTTTGTGACTTGTTCCTAGTAATATAAAACTAAGGATTAGACAACCACTTGAAATGGATTTAGATATGCAACTCCTATTTCAATCTGACAGCAAAATCAGAGAAAGAATGTTTTCTGCAGCATAGGCAAACACAGTCTTCACATGGCACAGGAACAGGCAAAGTGCCATTGCAGCTGCACAACCACTCCACATAAACTAAGATCCTCCCCCCATTTTAAAAAAAACAAGTTTGAGGCAATTTCTCCAAAGTTCACCCCTGTTTGATCTTTTTCAGCCAATAGGGAGCCTATATCCTCAAACTGGAAGTGAAGTTGGGTTACTTCTTAGTTGAAAAATAGGCCACTTGGGTTAGAGAGATCCTCAAACATGACGATATTACCCTTCATGATCCTTAAAGGGCGTGACAGGGTGGGCAGTTTGAGGAATAGGGTCCATTCCTCACCTAGGCTAAAACAGGGCTGCAATCAGCAGCTTCACTGTTATCACCACTGCTTTTGAAACTGACTGCTCTCTCCAGATACTCTTTTTCCCTTTTTCCTCCTCTTCTTCCTGGTCCTGACACACTGACAGCAGTTTGGAATTCATTCAGGATGGAAATAAAGGGACAAGGTAGGCGGGGAAGGGGCAGAATATCACACTGTTAGTTATTACCAAACATCTCATTTTTGACATAATTGTCTATGCCTGAAAAGATAGCTATAGAATATTCAGTATTCACACTTTCAAAAGATCGATTTTACTGTCAGGGTTGCACATCTGAAGTTATGCATTCAGGCTTAATGAGGACACTTGGTAATGCAAGTCTTAAAGAAGATGCAGCAGTACCCTTCAGTGTCACAACAATGCTGGTTACACCCCGTCGACAAGGTGGCAGTTCTGGTGGCTCTGTGTCCAAAACTCGCTTGATGTGGCTGATGCTGTAGCCATAGACAGATTCAACACTGAGCCCCAGGGTCAGAGCAGGGTCCATCTTGGTGATATAGTCCTGAATGAAAAAAAGGAGAAACACAAGTCAGGGTTAAGTAGTAGATCTAATCCTAGATTGAGTCAAATGTTTCACTGAAAAGTATTTGCACCTTGCCTTTATATCCCACAGTTCTCAAGGTGACTTAACAATGTACTTTAAAAACATACTAAATAAAACAATCCATGTTAAAATATAACAGAAATACCACCTCTGCCACTAAATTAAAACAGTAGCATCCTGGGTTTTTATTTCACTTTTAAAGATTATCAGAGTAGGCAGAAGGCTGAGTGGGTGTTGGGAAGAAATTCCACAGTGAAGCTCACTGTGAAGGTGACCTTGGGCCAGTCGCTATATCTCTTAATACAACCTGCCTCACAGAATTGTTGTGAAGATAAAAGGAGGGACATATGACATATCAGGAACTCTTTAGAGAAAAGGTGGGATATAAATAAATACGAAAGGTGGGATGGGATATAAATACAATAAACAACTATCACCTACACATGGGACCCACAGCAGAACATACCACTGTGGAATGGTCCTGTTCAGTGATCTAGCCACTATCAAGGCACTCCATTCCATGATCCCCTGCCAGACATTGAACATCCTGTACCCACTAGGTATCCACAGTTCTCACTGGGCTGCTTGGAGGTTTTCCTTCCTGTGAGGCTTGTTTTTTTCTCCACTAAAATTTTTGTTTCTGTGAATCTTAAGATTTCTCCCAAGCCTGCTGATCTCTCTTGTGTTTGCTAGGGGGCGTTTGTGACTACATATGGATCAGCGGATGGACAATGAGCTCTGTATTAGTATACATACTGTGTCAGATAATATATTACATGTTTCTTCACGGATTACTCTTGAACTGCTTCTTTGAATTGATGTTGTGAAAAGTGAATTTGGAGACCTTATTAAAATCTCAGCAATGCCTAGCTAATATACCATTGGCAATTTCCCCCTGAATTTCAACTAGGCTATGCCACAATAAAGTGGCACCTGCTATCTATCAGATGTTGCTGGATTTCATATCTCATCAACCAGCATGGCCAGCTGTTGAGTAGGATGAGAATCATAGTCTAACAACATCTGCAGGAATGCAGATTCGCTAACCCTATATGAAACCTCCTACGCAAAGGAGGACAGTGTAATAAGCAACCATTGATTTGTACTGCTTACTGGTACTTGTTCCAGAGTAATTTAGGGAAGATGCCTACTGCCCTTATGTCTCCGCACAGCTATTTGTCTTCACTGGACATGAGATACATCTTTCCATTTCTTTATCCACTGCTGACTCACTTATGAGAGGACGTTTCAGGGGAAAATATGATTAAATATGCAGGTCGTCAGGAACAGATGGTTTCCTCTATTAGCAATAGCATTTTAAATTTTCTAGTTTGGTTCTCTATGTTAAGATAGAAGCCAGGAGAGTAAAGTAGGAAAGGACAGAGGGGTGATGCACTTGAACCTTAATTGTTCAACATCCCATGTATTTCAAAGTAAATTTCTGAGGATGTTTGCGCAGCCAAAAGTTGCCATTAGCATCTCACCTTGAAGACCTGACAGACGGCTTCATCCAGCATTTTCCAATCCAATTTCCCACTCAGTTTAGTACTGCCCAGATAAAACTCCTGCTGCTTCAGGTCCTAGAAGCCAAAAGGAAGATATAAACATATGGTTGGGACTAGGAAACCTCTGCCACTAGTTTATAATGGCAACTGGACCCTCTTGATAGAGACCCCACACCATTTGATGTGGCTGAGAAGCATGGACCCCAGATAATACCCCCCCACCCATTTGGTGGTGTTTACCCCTTTGATGATGTGCTGAGGTGGCATGCGCACTACAATTCGTAGTGTCACCTCATCCTTCTGGGTGCCAGCACTGATGCCATCCATTGGTGACAGCTCTGGAGGGAGAAAGACACAATGTATAGTCTGGACAAAAGCACCCATTATCATGGGATGGTGTTGCCAGGAACTCTCATGTAGCCAACAGAAAAAGCCCTTCTTGCTTTCTCATCCTTCAGCCTCTGCCCTCATGCCTTGCCCTCAGAGTCTAGGACATCTCTTCAGGTTTGGAAATACACATTCTTTTTCTCTTTTAGCATTGGTTCTCCTTTTTAAAGTCTTCAGTGCTACTCTTCTGTTGTCCTGACCTTAATCTCCCCCTCCCCCACATGCATGTTTGGAAAATTCTCTGACATTAATTGAATGTTAATAAAGCAAGAATGAGCCAGCATGATGTAGTGGTCTGAGCACTGGACAACAACACTGGAAACCAGAGTCTGATTCCCCACTCGGCCATGGAAACCCAATGGCTAACCTTTGGAGCATCACACACTCTCAGCCCCAGAAAACCCCATGATCAGTTTGCCTGCCATCATCATAAGTCAGAAATGACTTGAAAGCACACAACAACAACAACAACAACAACAACAACAACAACAACAACAACAACAACAAAGCAGCAAGGGCATCAGTGGCAGGACTGTGTACTTACAGAATGTGCCCAAATGCCACAAATCCAACTCTCTAAAGCAAGGCCTGGCAATCTAGAGAACAGTAAACTACCCTCAGCCCCAGTTCATCCAAACATGATCCCAGTTCTCTTTTCTGAGTCCTTCTCCCAGCTCATCTATCAAACACAGAAAGTTTATATAACCAAGGAAGCAGAAATTTTGCAGCAGAAAATAAACTGCTATTGACAGTTTTGAGGCTTCCGTTGCTCTGTTTTTCCTCTTATTAATGTTCATACCTGTATCAGTCAAGCTAGGACTGAAAGGGTGAGTAAGCTGGAGGCCTAGAGAGCGCCTGGGGGAGGAAGTGGCAGTTGAACTCAAGACATGGCTGGGGACAGAGCCTGGCACTGAGGAGGGCCCAGGAGCCACCTTCAGCCGGTCATTCTCCGCTTTCAACAGATCCACTTCCAGCTGCAGGGAATTGAGAGAGAGAAGAGGGTTAGGATGAGAGATCTAGTTGCAGCATGAGGGACTCCATGAGCTTATTTATTCTAAGGATGAGGCTTCAGAAAGAACTCCTCACAGCCAAATACAGATTCTGAGATCCCTTTCCTAAAGGAGAACAGGAGTCTGTCAAGGTCTCTAATTCTTGCTCATTGACAACATTGTTAATCCACATGGAATGACGGTTAGACAACGGAGGAGACAGCACAGCCAGATAAATGGCTGCCTATAACAAGATAAGAGATGCTTTAAAATTCACAGTATTTCTTGCTCACTCTTGAAACTTGCATGTCCTCAGAATACCTTCCCCTAATGTAGTGCATTCCAGATGTGCTGGACTACAAATTCCATCACCTGAAGACAATGTGGGCAATGGGTACATAAGTTGGGAGACTAGAGTGGTGTGGTTGTCCAGCACACCTGGAGGTCTCTGTGTTTAGACAAGACCTGGCTCGGGACAATATTACTTCATCAATATCAGAGAATGTGAGCCTTTGATTTGATAAGACAACCTTGATGGCTCTTATAGTAATCTGACCTGATGCTTTCACAGCGCCAGCCACACCTATGCTGTACCCACCTGCATGTTGTGCATAGTTTCACGCAGTTGGTCTAGTTGGTGGGCCGAGTTTAGGGCTTCAAGACGAATGTCGGTCAATTTCATCTCCTTTTCCCACAGTTCTGAGCGCAGCTCTGAGACCTCTTTTTCTCAGGCTCTTCCTCTTCATGGGTCTGGAAGAGCCTGGGCAAGGAGTGAGAAGGATATTCAGATAGGATCTGAGACAGGTACAGCACGGGCTAAAGGGGGCAGAGACTGAGGACTCCTGAAGCAGCTGAGGACTGTAGTGCCAGACTAAGGATCTTTGGGAATGGGCAACAGTCACTCACTGCTGTGCTCTGCTGGCAGGGCCTCGAACTAGGGCCAGTGCTCACAAGCACTGAACAGGTGCTCTGCAAATTGCTGCTCCATTATTTAGTCTTTCCTGAACACACCAAGCCAGTTTAGAAAGCCTTCTATATGGCTTTCATAACATTTCACGGCATCCAGTATTATTACACCAAAAAAGAGGACTGGAGATTAACTGTAAAATACAGTGGGTTGGATCCAGATTGGTCATATCAAAAAGAGAAAGAGTGTGATTCCGTGGAGGATCTCTTCAGAAGAAGAGGGCAGAAGAAAAGTACTCTCATTTATTTATGTTAATTCTTCTCACCCCTGCCCTCCATACACTATTTCTCAGGCAATTCCATATGATCTCCCTTCACAGTAGATTTTCAGGGGGTTGCTGGGATGGTTGCAAAAAAGTGATACTTGCAAAAAAAAAAAAAAAAGACTACTCTCTTGCTTCAGCAGGCATTAGTAGATCCATGTCAGCTCTAAGACTGGAGGCAGTTCAGCAAAGTTAATGGAGAAAATCTCAGTGCTCATTTCACAAATAAGAGAGTCTAAGACTCCCAAACAGTGACCCTTTTGAATCCATTTACCTACAGCATACTGTACTATTCTGGCCCTGGTGATGGATCGGACAGGTAGGGTAAGAACAGTTCACATCAGGTAAAGACGCTCCAAGGGTCAGACTGCCCATGGACACTGAACCCTCAGATGGCAGAGGGCTGGACTTACTCAGTGGTATCAATCCCCACAGAAGAAGAGTTGGAAGATTTGATGGAGGGTGAGGCTGTCTCTGTGGATCCATGTTGCAGCTTGGGGGATGATGGTGCTGAAGAGTCTGGGGTGGCAATTTCTTCTATGTCAGAATAGGAGGAGGCAGATTTGGGACCCTTCTTGATGCTGAAAGCCTTGTTGAAAGAACTTCTCAACTGAAGGGGAAAAGGGAGATGCAGAAAAGGTTGGAAAAGCCCCCCAGTATTTCTGGAAGGCAGAAGATGCTGCACCATGAGATTAGCAGATGACAGAGGCAGCTTTTGCCTACATTCCATCACACATTGTAACATAATGCACCTTCTCTACACTGAACTTTCTACTGTCTGTTTCAAGACATCCAGTATTCTAGATTCACTTTTGATCTGCTTTTCAGCCCAGCTCAAAAACCAAGTATCACCACCACCTCAGGCAACCACATTTCTCAAGTTAGCGCTCTCCTAACACCCCTTGAAAGAGTGTAAATGCAGGCTCTTCACACTGGTTTAATTAATCGTTGGTTCCATCATTACAACTTTTAAGACCAATTACAAACCCTTCCCCACCCATAAGCATGCATTGACAGGTGGTGGGGTTTAGCAGGCTTTAAGGAGCATGAATGCAAGCATCTGAAGAGGGTCCAAGTGTTGAGAGATCTAATTTGAATTAAAGCACTTCTTAATTGTACTCCTCAAACAACTAAGCAGTAGATTTTAGAATGCTCAGAATGACGATTCAGAAATAATACTAGCTGCTTTCAATCACAGTGATTTCCGCAGCTTGGTATCCCAGACTTCTGGGATTAACAGCACTTCTCGTTCCCCCATGGGATGTGGGAAACATATCAAACTAAGTCTGCTCTTGGTCAAAGAAGCTGAAATGATTGCACATGTTCTTATTCCACAGTGAAAAGTATCACACTACTTTCATGATCAGCAACCATAAACTACAAAACTATGTAGTGAAGTGAAACTTAAAAATGTTGTTTACATAGGGGCAACTAAGGAACATAAGAAGCCCAAGGTATGACCTGTGGCTCCTAAGGGATTATCCACTATAGACTGGTAAAGAAGCAGACATGAACCAGATTCTTTCTTTGTAATTTCACTGGGAAAGTGAGCATCTGATGCAT
This sequence comes from Ctenosaura bakeri, assembly GCA_948474755.1. NCBI lineage: Eukaryota > Metazoa > Chordata > Lepidosauria > Squamata > Iguanidae > Ctenosaura > Ctenosaura bakeri. The sequence goes on from CAOLHI010000275.1 coordinate 390,712, forward strand.
CCTAGCTACTACAGAAGCAACAAGCGCAATGTAGCATGCAGAAATTAAGATTATTTAAATATGCACAACTGTTCATAGCCACAAGCATGTTCACCATCAGCAGCTAAGACCATGCATTCAAGTGCTCCTGCTTTATGTCACCATCAGAGTGTGCTGTGGGAAATGCTGGTTGACCTTATACAAGGGGCGACTTTATACATGCACATATATATTTAATGAGTAATATTTCATACCACTGCATTGTGTGTGTGTGTGTGTGTACACACACACAAGTATGTATGTGTTATGCACCAGCTATGCAAATTACTACCATCACCCCTGAAAACAAATCTGGAGTTTAAGGACATTTCCACCCTACACTGTTATAGTGCTATTACTCCACTTTCAACATCCTGCGGAATTCTGGGATTTGTAGTTTACTGAGGCCCAAGAGCTCTTTGAGAATTCTAAATGCCCCTCCCTAAACTGCAAATCCCAAGATTCCATAGGATGTTGAAAGTGGAATAACAGCACTATAATGGCATAGTGAGGAAATGGCCTTAGTTTCATTAAAAGAAATTAGTGTTAGCTACTTTCTTTCTCTCCCAGAGCTGAAGCTCTGCCTTGGAAGAACACTGGGATGCAATAAATAAACCTCTATGTAGGACATATAGAAAAAGGGAAAAAGCATCCGGAGTCAATTCTTTCACTGTAAGTATTGCATTTACAGTTTATACATATTTCATCAAAGTTTCAGATGTCAGAGCTGGGTGTTAATATATGCATCAGTTTTACTGTTGTAATGGGTGGATCCAACTCCTGAATCTACTCATTATCATGGCATAATGTCTTCCTGTATTTTCTAACATAATAGGGCCAGTGCAAATACACTGGCATTTGTAGAGTAGCAGCACAGAAAAGGTGCAGGATACAAATAGGCCCTTGCAGTACTTACAGGTTCACCCAGTTAAAACCAAGAGCCCTTCTGATCCAGTGAGGTTTGCACATTTAAAATCAGAATGTCATCCAATCAGATTTCATCAAGAGCATCCCATCTCTTGACGCTACCACTCCAGTTCAAAATCTGCTAAAAGTCTGCTATATATGAATGATAGGCTGTTCTCCTCCTCCCCAAAACATGTTGACGTCTTCTAGTTTTTAATGGAAAATTATACACAGAGCCAAGCAGCCATGATCTAAGCATCTCATTCATCTCACATTCAAAGGTTTGGCTGCTGGCAGCCTTTCCTCTCCTCGTATGCAAAAAATAAAACAAAACAAAACCACAGTCAAGTCCAACATGGCTATATGCTTTGCACTTTGAGGGGAATAATTAATTAATTAATTAATTAATTAATGTGGAATTCCAACCATGCTCAGGTGGAGCATGCATCATGCACGCACGCACACTCACACAGGCACAAAGCAAGCATCAGTCCACACATGTATCAAGACAGTAGCGGGGAGAAAAGCCACTGTAATGGGTGAAAGGTGCTATTGGAACAGGGATAGTTTGTTTGCTATCCTCTCCACAAGTCAGTTTGGGAGTACACAAGTGGCCAAGGGACTGGAGCTGTGTCAGTGCCTGGGACCTCTGCTACCATCTCACCTGACTTCAAATGACATTTAAAGACAAACAATGTTTCCCATAATGGGAAGGGAGATGTGTCTGGTATTGCAAGTTGGAACACTCTGGCTCCCGACAACCTCAGTAACGATCTGGAGTTTATCCTCTTGCTTTAGAACCTGGATTTCTACACACTCCCCATGTTTTCTTTCTGCTGCCAAGTATCTGTAACTAATCCCTGAGACTATCTGCTATACAAGAGTGGGAATCACATAGCCTTCCAAATGTTGGTAGACTAGAACTCCTAGCATTCTGCACCATTAACTATGCTGTTTAGGGCTGCTGGGAGATGCAGTCCAGCAACTTTTGGAGAGCTAAATCAATTCTACTTTGCTACACAGAAGGAAAGTCTGTAAGACTTCTCCTCTGAAAACGAAAACCCACCAGAGGCTAATTACAACATCTTGGAGGCACACTCTACTGAAATCCTTGCAGGAAGATTTTTACATTATTTTTTTAAGCATATGTACAGAATAATATCTTGTATGCAGGCTTTTTAGATCTGTTTCATTCTGCTATCCCTCACAGGTTCTAATTTTACATGAAAGCTAATATGAAACATGTATTTACACACAATTATTGTATAAATGTTCTATGATCAGTAATGCATACAGTTTTTGTCTTTTTCTAAAAGCCCTGGAAAAGGCTTTAGAAATATTTTCAAGCTAAAACACATTAGACTATTTTAAATAATAAATCCTCTCCCCTTTTTTTAAAAGTAGGACTCTCTCTCATTTGCATTGAGTTCAAACAGCATTTGTGAGGATCTGGGTTACAAAGTCACCTTCCCTCCATTCCAGTCTTCTAGTCTGCTGTAAGCTGTGGGAACACTGACTTGGTGCTATTGATTCTAGAGCCAGGCCTGATCTTATATATATTAGTGCTGAATATGCCTCCAAGTATGAAGAGTTTTCATCCATGTTTTTGGCCTGGTAGATATGGGAGGGAAGTCATTCTTCACTGAATCTCACTGCTTGGACCATTTGGAAGGGAGTAATGCTAGAGAAGCAAGGCCCAAAGTTTAGACTTGATCTTTGTTTAAAAGACATAGCCAAAGTGCTAAGGTAGATCTGCTCATTTATTTAAAGTGTTTTACAACCCTGCCCTTTGACAGATTCCTCAAGGCTAGCTCACAAATATTTCTAGATGGATGATTTCTGCAACAAAATACTTCCTTAACTTGGAACTTTCCCTTAATGGAAGCCAAGAGAAATGGCCCAATTTGCAAATCTATATCTACATCTATATCTACATCTAGCTAGCTATCTGTCTAGCTAGCTAGCTATCTCTGACCATTTCCCAGCAAGGAAAAGGAAGATACTAACACATATATTAATATTCCCATTTATCAATATAGACCGGAGAGTTTAGAAAAACATTGTATTTTGTGACATACACCCCTCCCCTTCATTTTTCAGATATGTAACAGAAGGAAAATATTATATCCTATTATTAAATCATCTCCTAGTGAGGTCCTTTTTCCATTGACTTTCTAGACTTTAAGGAGATTTGCCAGGCTGGGTAGCACAGGAGTGAATTCACAGCCATGTTAACAAGAGATGTGAATCTTTTCCTCAGCACCAGTGCAGTGGCCCCTTGCTGTATGGCTTGGCAGTGCAAGAGTAAGAGTGAATGGGATGGTTAGTTTCACAGCGCTGTGTAGTCCCAAGACAATGAAGTGACCAGTCAGGAATAAAACACAAGGAAAGGGCTGGTGAAGGCAGGGAAGGGAGAGGGAAGTTTGATGCTTACCTCATATACCTGGAAAAAAAGGGTTGGGATCAGCATTGAAGGAAGAGGGGGGAAAAAAACACAGCAAGACTTAATCATGCGTTCGGCTCAGATCCCTGCCTGTCAGAAGCTGGGCGCTCAGGGCAACCCACAGAAACCAGAGTAGTCTTCTGCACCAGCCTTCCTAAGGGGATCACACACCTGTTGAGCTGAGAGGTAATTATGAGTGACCTCTCTTTGGGTTTAGTGGGGAAAGGCAAGACTGCACAGTGCACGTAGAGGAAAAACAAGGATCGCATCAGCAGCACAAGTAATAACTTGCCATGCAAAAAAGCTGTGATGCAATCATTATTTTAAGAGTCGAGTGTTTTATTATAAGTATTTCACATGTGTTTTAAAATGTCCCCAGTAGTTTCAGGTCAACTTGCTCTTTTCACTTTTCCGGTAACCTTCAAACTTGAAACCATTTCTGATTTCATTCTTGACTCAAAATAGCCTGCTGAAGTAAACAGCAGAAGAATCAGAAAATGTTTAAAGGTTACCTGGCAAAGAGGAAGCTGAGAACAGAAAGGTCATTTAACTTGAATGCTAGGAACATTTTCAGTGCATGTAGAATTGTTACAATAAAAAGCTTGACTTTAAAAACAAAACAGAAACAATGATAGCATCATGGCTAGGTTAGCACCTCTGTCTACTTTTGGGCCACCATGATTCAGACTAGCACATCTGGTGAACATCACTTAATAACAGATCCAACCTGGGAGCCAGAGCAGATTTTCATGTATAGTCCAGAGCAAGAGAGAAGCAAAGTAATTGCTTAGCAAAGATATCTGCTCTATGTAATCACCAGTATTCCTGTAAGTTAGCAGCCCTGACACCTCATTTGCCTCAGTTTCAGCTCAGTACAGAGAAAAGGGTTTCGTCCCTATGTGCAGCCCACTTATTTCCCTTGCTTCCTCTCCTTAACCTACCCAGCTTTTCTTTTTCTTCTTCTTGGCATCTGCATCCTTGCCACTGCCAATGCTGGAATGGCTGGTGATGCTGTTCAAGCTAGATATGCTGTCTGAGGAGTTTTGCCTCTTGATCCGCAGTTCTGGAGATACAGTAAAGCAAGGTCACACTCACAATCTACAAAGAAGCGAGCATTACTGCAGGCAACCAGGGGATCAACTATTGATTCTCATCCTCATCCTCAATCCCAGCCAGCGGCCTTTGTTCTTGGTTAATATTAACAAAAAATGCCCAGGGAAAACAACTGGTCAGCTGAAAAATCATAAGTGGCATGTAGGGAAGAGGAAAATAGTAGGAAAGAGTCATATTCAATTCATTTCTTGGTTCACAGAAAGGTCTCTCCTAGACCCAAATCAGCTCAGAAGGGGCCAAAATCCTGGTGAAATTCCCCCCTTGGAATCTTTCTGTCCCCTCATTCCTTCACCAGTCCATTCCTAATCACTGTAACAATTTTAAAAATGAGGCTGAGGTTTAGACAAGGAAGACCTCTGAGGTCTGGGGGGAGTGCAGTTCCCAGACTTTGATGGTTAAGGCCCACTACTGCCCTAACAGAAGCAAGTTAGCAATGAATTCAAGGAGAGAAGATGCAGATCCACAAGGACAGTTGTGCTCACCTTTAGGTGTAATATCAGTCCCATTTAGGGCCCCCTGGATAACAGCCTGGGCTTCTGAGTTCTTTTTCTTTAAGAAATCAATAGTTTCCCGCAAGTCCAGCAGTTCAGTGTCCTGAAAGATGATGCACAACTGATGATTCCTTTGGGTAATGTTAGTTTATTCACTGGAAAAATTAGTGGGGGAAATGGGTGTATGTGTATGGAGATCAAGAGCATGCAGCTGGAGGACTGGTATCATCAGCTACAGGAAACCTAAGAAAACTATCAGTGGAATCTGTCAAGGCCTGCTTTGATCTTCCACTTAAACCTATCTCTCATATACATATATATGTATGTATAGTTATATGTCTATTTGTAATAAATAGCTTAAAATAGGACCAAAAGAATCAGCTTATTGCCATGTAAACATTCTGGAACTCCAAGACTTGAAAATGTTTAAGTGGAGTGTTGATGTTAACCTGGCCTGCCTAGATTAACCAATATCATAAGTTGAATGACCAGAAATTGATAAAGGTGACAGCAGATAGAAGCCAGGACTAGCTGGCAAGTGGCAAGGAACTTCAATCCTTCAGACAGGGATGGGAAACCATGCCTGTTTCACTGGCATTGGGGAACTCCTGCTCAGCCACATGGCCATTGTGCTGTGAGGTGCTACAGGGTTCAATCTTGTCTTCCATGTTGTTCGACATCTGTATGAGGCCAGGGGAGAGGCCATTAGGGAGTTTGGGGGTTAGGTGTCATTATTATGTTGATGACACTCAGCTCCACTTCTCCTTGCCATCAGAATTGGCTGGGGCTGGAACAGTGTCTCAGTGCTGTAAAGGACTGGATGTAGCTTAATAAACTGAAGCTGAATGCTGTAAGATAGATGCTCTGTGGATTGGTGGTTCTCAGGTCTGGAAATTAAGGCTGCCTGGATGGAAATGCACTCTCCCTAAATGAGCAGGTACATAGTCTAGGAGTACTCCCACATCCATCCTTGGCACTGGAGGCCAAGAAAGACTTGATGGCTCAGAGTGCTTGGGACTAGTTTCAACTGGCCCACCAGCTACAGTCTTTCTTGAAGAGGGATAAGTTAGCCACAGTAGTCCACACACTGGTAATTTCCCAATTAGACTACTGCAATGAAATTTACATGGGGCTGCCCTTGAAGAAGACTTGGAAACTGCAGATAGTGTAAAATGCAGAAGCTAAACTGCTCCCTGGAATTCCATTCAGATATCATATAACTTGAGTTCAGAAGGAATTGCACTGAGTGCCAATACATTTCCATTCTGAATTGAAAGTGCCAGCAATAACATTTAAAGTCCTAAACAAGTTGGGACCTACATACTTGGGGGAGCACCTCTCTCTGTGTATATATGCCTGCCCAAGAACTGAGATCCATTGGAGTGGCCCTCCTCCATCTCCCATCAATAGGGGAAATATATTGTGGGAGGACATGGGAGAGGGCCTTTTCTGGGGTGGCACCCTGGTTGTGGAATTCCCTCCCCCTGGAGGTCCAGTTGACACCAATGTTAGAATCATTTGTGCACCAAGTTAAAACCTGGCTTTTTATTAAAGCCCTTGGGCCAAAAAGATTTTATCCATGCTACATCTGTTTTATGGTTATTTTATTAAAGATAGTTCTATCCAGTTTTAAATTCTCTGTTTTCAATTGAGAAACTATTTAATATATATTTTAATCTTTTTACATTTTTGTCATTATTTACTGTTTTACATTGATTTTATTATAAGCCACCCTAAGATCTTCAGATAAAGGGTGGGATGTTAATATAGAAAGAAAGAAAGAAAGAAAGAAAGAAAGAAAGAAAGAAAGAAAGAAAGAAAGAAAACAGACAGACAGACAGACAGACAGACAGACAGACAGATTGCCTCTTGAACCTTGCTGGTTGAAATTCTGCTACTACAGTCAGATATGCTTGTCAAGAGTCAACAACAAGAAAGAGCCAAGACAATAATTTCTTTCAGATATTCAACTGTGTACTTATGGATCAACCTAAGCCCACAGGAAAGCCATGCTCTGTTTTTTGTTAGCAATTTTCAGTATGATCAGATATGAGTATTTAAGAAGGAAGTCCTTTTAATACTCCTCCAGTTGTACTTGCTGTTCTGGATTTAGTATAAATATGCTTGTTATATCAGCTTGTAAACCTTCCTGTTATACAGAGGCTCAAGTCATGGGGAGAAGTAATTGTTTTGTGCAAAAAACAAACCGATAAGGCAGCAGGTTCTGTGACCAAGAAACAGGAGAATTTCCTTCCCAAAGTGTGACTAAGTGGGTGGACAGTTTTGATTTCAACTGAGCTTCTATTAAAAATATTACTCAAATATCATTCAACTATGTACGGAAGTATAATAAATCACTCCTTCTCCCTGAGTCCAGAACGCTAGGAGAGAGGTCAGTAACTGCACCTCTAATGGAGATTGTAATTGACCCAGCACAGTATGACCTTGAAGGGGAAGACGCAGAAGGCAAAGCACAAAGAAGCTCATGTAAGTGGAGATATTCTCACATGACTTTTACCTTCTCTTCTGCAGTTTCTGCAAGCTGTCGGAGACGAGATGTCATGTTCACCAGGCTCTGTTCAAAGGCAGCTACTAAGTTAGCCTTGGGGGAAAAAAGGAAGAGAGTGCCATGCTCACACAGAAATTGGGAACATCATCATACAAAGAAACAGTATGCGGGGGGGGGGCAGGGGAGAAAACCATAAGGATATGTTCCACCCAGCCTTAGCATCAATGTTCTTCTGAAGTCTTGGATCTGTTGTGGTTCTGTGCTTGTCGGGAACAGATGCAGAACCATAACACATTTCTCTAGCCCTGAAATGTAAAGTGGAGGCACACAGCCTACACTCTGAGCCTGGTCTATGCTCCAAAGGTTGACCAAAATGCAGAAGCAGAGCAAGTCAAGAGTCCCTCTAGCTTGAAACTGGAGAGGGAAAACAGAGGTCCATGGCTTATCTTTCCAATTAATAGAGTTTGAAGTGCTTGCTGGGTATAGAAGCCGACATGTCTCTCCCATCCAGGTCTGAGCTGGACGGGGAAAGTGGACGTACCTAGGCCTGTCCTACACTGAACTATCTGTTGGGCACAGCAGCTGAGTGTACCTCCATCATTCTACAAGCCTGAGTTCTGAACAGAGTAGAGGCTTGTTTTATATCCTGCCAGTTGCAACTTGGGGCTGGAGAGAGGAGCAAGAGATGCCCAAGTCCATCCTCAATCCTGACTTCTTGCTGCATTTCACTAAAACAAGATGAGTTCAGTAAAATAACATTGTCTCTTGCGGGGGCGGAGGGATCTTGATGACAGAAAAAAAATTGGTTAGATAATAAAGACAGTCAAAGTTTATGGACTCTGCATATGAAGTGCAGGCAGAAAGTCCCAGGTTCAATTCTTAGCATCTAAGAATCTAAGAAAAGGCCCACCTTTTTTCATCTAAGATCCTGAAAACAGAGAAAAAATGGAGAAGCAAAACAATAAGCATCCACTAGAGGGTACTCTTATTCCTTACTAAATATAGAAAAGACCTCCCCACTCCCCGCGCAAGATGCACCACTTCCAGGTTTCCTATGGCCATCTCCCAGGATTTGCCACAAGACAATCAGATTAGAGCTCTGGACTGTATGGCTATCACAGGCATTCAGAATTGCCCAGATTCTGCCCAAGTTCAGTGGCTTAATTAGAAGCTGAACCTCCAGTTGGAATGCATTTCTAAGTATCTGTGCTGGAGAATGCAAGACAGCAAAATATAAAGGGAATATCTGACAATGTTCTGGAATTGGGGGTGTTTTCTTGAGGCTGCAAGGCTTCATTTGTACTGACAATAAACCATCTTCCCTCATGCACAGACCTTCCAGCCAAGAGGCATCTGTGACAACACAGACAACACAGGGCAACTCACATTGGCTGAGAGCTGGGATGTCAGTGTGGCCACCTTCTCTTGGGATGACTCCAACTCACGGCGTAGTTTACGGATTTGCTGCAGGAGAGAGAGAAAGGAGGGAAGCAGAAGACAGCAGAAGTCAAGGAGCAGGAATACCTCTGGCTCTCCACCAATGGTCAAGAGCAACACAGTGTCAGGGAGGAATGAAAAGATCTTACTGTACCTCAGACTGCATCCTCTCCTCAGCCTGGCAGCACATGATGGGGCAGAGGAGAGACAGAGAGGGAGGTGGTTAGGGTGTAAGAAGCAGAGTCATTCCAGCCACAGGCAAGCAGTCATGCAGAGAACCCAGAACCTTCACCGCAATCAAGTCTCTGCATACACACATGCACACACCAGATCACCCTCTCTATGGCAAGACAACACAACTAACTGTTCCCCACCCTGCAGATACAACATGCCATGCTTTGAATTAGCAGCACCCCACTCCACCCCACTTGAATAGATCACAGCAAAAACTGTGCAGGTGAATCGCCTGCTGAGATACAAAGTAGAGAACCAAATGGATGGGATAGGCTGGACAAAGTAGGGAACACAGCTTACTGAGGAGTATGTAGAGGAAGCACTGGATGCCAGAGACAGCACGGATCCATGAACTGTAATAAAGGAGAGAAAAAGAGAGAGAGATATGTGTCATGGCACATGAAGGGAGAATGACTGGTCACAAGAAACGCCTAGGGAGCATTAGCACACACAGGTAGTAGGACAGGGGTGGGAACCTGAAGATCAGATGTTTGAGAGAGCAGGACCAACATGAAAAGCATCCAGAGTCAATAATGGACTCTGACCAGAAATCTGACTAATTAGAAGAAAGAGGTGAGATTCTTTTGCCAATCCATACTTATAATGCTTTCAGTGAACATACTAAGAGGACTACTCATCTGAGTATTTTTGAAATAGAGGATTTCTTGGGGCAAAGGGAAAACATCTTGGCAGCACAGCTTCCCAGGTACTGCTGCTTTGTTTTTCTTTTAAATAAGAGACATTTGCTTAATGCAAACTATTAAATACAAATGGACATCCGATGCCCCACAAGTCACACAATTTAAAAACAGTAAATCTAGGGAACCAACCAAGGCAGAACTCCCCATTACAAGCCCAACCAGAATCAACCCACTTCCTCACATGAACTGTTAGCCCACTATTTCCATATGCAGCATGATACTTCCTTCAGATGGACTATACAGATCCAGCATGAACATACATCCTAAAAAAGCAAATGAGCCAGCAGCAAAAACAGAAACTACCTCTGTCCCATGGGAAGGCTGGTACTCTAGACCAGGTAGGGGGCCTCCCTACCAAGTCCAGTGGTGGCTCTGCTGGACATGCAGGAAGAAAATGATGCCCAAAAGGGCACTGGCTGCATTCCTTCAGAATTTTCATCCTTAACTCCACCTAAGGATGGAGTGCCTCCCTATACAGCACTTAGCACTTCCCTCAGGTACACCAGCCACCTGCAAAGCCATCCTGTGCTTTTTTGAAGACCTGATGGACAGAATTTGTTGTGACTGTATCCCTCTCACCATTATTACTGAGGAGGAGACTCTTGTCCTCCTGGCTGGGTGCAGGACTCTCACCATCATCCACAGGGTCGCGGAAAGAGCCTGAGCGGATCATGCCCTTGGGCCGGTCTGCCAGGGAGAGGGTGCTGCCCATGGGGGAGGCGTTGTACAGCTCGAAGGTGGAGTCATGAGTAGGGATGCTGTTAGAACGGGTGATCCTCGGGGTGTTGGTTGCCGTGGGACTCACTGCAGGAGAAGGGGGTGGGACAGGAGAGGCTAATCAGAGCAGCTCAAAGCCAGGGACAGGGTCTAGGGAACAGGATGTGCTACAGGAAATAGGGATGATAGCCAGGATGGAGGTACAGGGAAAGGGCAGGAGGAGCAAATATAGACCAAAGCTGGCATGCAAGCCTCAATTGGTACCTTCATAATGGTATCATTCATACTAGTTTATGCCTGAAGTTGTTAGGAGTGCTACATGGACAACATACAAAACTTGCCTCTTTTTTCTCACTCCAGTGTAAAGAGGGAATAATTTACATGGGCTCACCCTCGTTCACTCATAGTTCTTGAGACTGCTCAGCATACTGTAATACCCTTTTTCTTCATTAGATAGAGTGGAATGGGGAGGAAATTTACTATACTGAACAGTAAAGACAGAAAGACACAAAAGATGCAAAAATAAACTGCTTCTTTTAGTTATACACTAATAGGTGTGTTTTAGTATACAGAACAACCCTAATGATTTATTTGAAATGTGTGCTTGCTTGTTCCTCCATATATATATACATACATATATATATATATATATTAAAAACCATCCTTTAATAGATACTTGCCCTTTCTCAATTTTCATACACTGTGTATCTTTCAGTGCACACACACATTAGGGAAGAGATGTACACAATCAACCTGTCGAATTTACTTTTCACTTTTGGCAAAAAAGAAAAAAATGTGTTTTTCTGTGTGACTTCATGACATTTTGACTATTTTAATCCAAGACCATGACACAAATGAGAAACCATCTGGAGTTCTGCAAATGCTTCCAAAAGCCAATATTCCAAACCCTAAGAGAACTAAACTTTTGCAGTAAGGGAGCTATATAATTCTTCAGCTTGTTTGAGCTAACTTGGAAAAGTTCCCCAACCTCACTGAACTATTAGCTCATGTAACTCTAGACAGAGGCTACTGTCAACAGGACTGGCTCCTTTCAGAGATAAACCACAACAACCCCAGAAGTGTCCAGGGTGAAATGATCAGCACTGGTTTGGAAAGGGAGCAAGAAAGTTATTTAGTCAATACTAGGACTTCCTTGATCTCTCTCTGTCTCCAGGCGCATCCAGACTGTTTGAAAAGTCCCAGATTTTGTTCCTATTCTTTACAATTTTACACTGCATTAAAATAAACTGCCCTGGGGAGCTGGTATAAAAAGTCTCTGCACCAGATGCTGATGGAAAATATTCTTGTGTGGATCTCCAGAATAAAGCTTGTGTGGATCTCCAGAATAAAACTGCAAAGAACAGGAACAAAATCTGGGACTTTCTGGTCTTTTTAATCAGTGTGGATGTGCCCTCTGTCTTTCTGCTTAACACATTAGAAGTCACAGTCTCTGCTGGAAGTTTTGGCAGATGGAGGGGGAGCTCAGGAGGCCATCAGCTTTCATTCCTAGATGGCCTCTGGGAAGGATGTCAGCTACTTGCTAATGGCTAGACCTGCATTAGTGCTGACATTCCACTGAAGCCACCCACATGATAGTGGTCTTCTATACTGTTAAATTAAAAGAAAGACAGCATGTGTGTATGAAAAGGGGGAACCCTACTGCTGCCAAAGTAAACCCCTGCCCCTTAAAGTTACATCACAATCAAACTGTGACCCTCAAACACCTAACTCAAGGGAGCTGAACTGAGGATAGCTGTTCCAATTCTGGCTAATCCATGCCAGACACATGGATTTGGCAAAAAGGCATGGGGAGGAAGGCAGCACAGGCAGGAGAGGAAGGGTCTGTAAAGGGTTTCTGCCTAAACTTTGGCTAAGTCAAATTGGGGAACTTCCTTAAGCTCAGGGATTTCACAGCTTGCTTCCTAAAAAGCCACGAAAGTTTTCCTGTGCTACATCCTATGGGGCTTGTTCCAGTTCCCCGAAGCCTTAAAAAACGTCAGCCTCTAGAGACTGTATACAGTTCTGTGCAAGCTGCAACTACTACACAGGATTCAGACGGAAAGGAGAGAAACAACTTGGCTTTTTGCAATATGCTTAGCTGAAAGGATCCTCCTCATGAAAGATAAACAACATGAAGTAAAACTTCATCTTAGGTCTATATTAAAGTACTAACTTAGTTCTATGTTAAAGTATTAATGCTGTATTTATAGTAAAAGTATTACCAATCAGTAGTAATATGAATATGGTATTCTCTTGGGGTTTTTTTCTTGCACATTTATTATGACCAATAAGATCATCCTGAGTCACTAAAAATATTTGGATAATTCTTCTCTCCACCTCCATGACATTTTACTGCCACTTTGACTGGAAGTTAATAGCTTGGCTTCAGCTTGCCCCATAACCCCACAGAATGAACTATCTTTAGGTGTCGTTACAGAAATATACTTCCATTCTGTCAGGAAGAGTACCAAGAGAGAGCCATGATCATCCCTAGTTCAACACTCTACATGACATTCTATCTTTCCATTTCTACAGGAAAAACAAACTGCCTGCAGAGCCCCCTTTCCACATGCCCCTCTGGATAAGCTGGTAATCTTTTAAGGCAGGAATGTGACGGACGTCCAGATGCAAAGCCCAGGAGCCCTAGTCAGCATAGCCAACAGTGAGGAATGCTGGGAGCTCCAGTTCAACAACATTTAGAGCAGGGGGTTAGCCAGTGAGTCTCATGGATCCTCAGGGCCATTTTTATGTCCCACAGAGAGCCAATTTTTTAAAAAAAAAAATCTATTTTTTTCCCTTTTGGAAAAATTTTTCAAAGTTTTTTTCCCCTGCAAAATGTCCTCAAAAGCCCCTACAGTGGTGTAGAGAGAGGGCATTTCTATGATGTTTGGAAACCCCCTGCGATTCCCTAGGAGTCAAATTCGTTTTTTGCAAAATGCCCCAAAATGCCCTATAGTGGGTTGTGGGGGAATTTCCACCATATTTTGAGCCCACTTTGGACTTTTGGTCTTTCCTGTTTTAAAAAAGGGCCTTTCTTAGACTTATTATGGCTTGTGAAGGTCCAAAAAATGTGGTGAAAATGCCCCCCATGTCCCATTGAGGCACCTGAGGGCAAAAAATTTGATTTATTTCATACTATTTTATTTTTGTAGGAGTGAATATGGTGAATAGCTGCAGACTTCCAAGTTCTCCTGTGGAGCTAATGTAGTCTGCTACAATTCAAGAATGGCCCACTCCTGATCTCGAGAATCACACAACTCCCACCTCTGGCTTAGAAAGAAAAAAATTAAAGGAAAGTTGCTCAGAAAAGTATAAACTGGCATCAGCTTCAGCTAGACTGCTTAGAACAAACTGGCTCCCAAGATTTGCTCTGTAGGAAAGCTGGTGAAAAGTGGAAACTAACCAATATTAGTGAGTGGCGCTTTTCCAACCAATGACATGGAAAGAGCAGGAGGGGAGGGCAGGTCTGATTGGTCATCCGACTCCGGCAGCCCTCCAATTGTGTGAGAGTGCCGTCTCTCCTTGGCTTCCTCCTGGGACTGGACTTGATACCTGCTAAATCCAAGGGAGAAAGGAATAGAATGAGATTGGCAGTATTTTCAAAGGAGGGAATCCTAAAATTGGTGGTAACTGCAGCTGGACATTGTTCACCTAGCCAGCCCCAGTGTCACAATCAAGGAAATTAGCTAATTAATACTAGGATATTAGGGAAATCAAGGAATCAAGTCTGGGCTTATACATCATTGCACACGGTATAGTAAGAATGGGAATCATGTGGTCATCCAAATGTTGTTGGACTGAAGTTCCCCTCATTCACACTACCAGCTGTACTGGTTAAGATTGTTAGGAATTGCTAGTCCTGGAGGGCCTCATGATTCCCATTTCTCTTCTATAGCAACAGTGACACAGAGGAAGTGTAGATCACTGAGAATTAATAAGCTTATTTGAGTTTGAGGCTTATTTGAGTTTGAGTTTCTTTGCACATTTTTCCATTAATAAGTCTTACTGATATCTGTGAGACTGACTTCATCCATGCATAAGTCACAGTAAATATTTGAACATGGTCAAGGTGATCACTATAGTCCACAGTTTTCATAAATGGTAAAATATGCAGTTCTCCCCACAGTATTTCATTCTTCTGTAGTCTATTTGTTAATAACGTACTTTTGTGTGTGCTCCTCATTGCTACTGCAGCCTTCAAGGGAGAAAAAAAAAGCCATTCATACAGAATGACATCTACAAACATTTCTGTGCCATAGAAATGACAAAGCTGTGCCTCCTTCTGTGAGATGCACAGAAGCAAGAGAACCAAGAAATGAAGGATGTAACTGTATCTTTGTCTGTTTTGATCTGAACAGAAACAGGGTGGGCCACTTTATAAACCAGCATAGCAAATTGATTTACTATGGGACTCTGCCTCTGGAGCACCACAACAGCTCAGGTTCCCTGCTTAAGTAGATGATAAACAGAAGACTCACAAGTATATACAGTATTCATTTCTGCCAGACACTTGAATTGCTTTGGCTGATCACTGTGTACTGGCAAAACCACAGAGAAAAATGGAAGAAGGGGAAAGAGGATTACCTTAGTCCCTTCTTCGGCAATGTATTCCGGTCACAGTTAGAGCTGTAGGGAAGGAAGTGAATAACAGCATTTGTTAATTATATACCAGGGTACAGCTGTGATTCTTAGTAGAAGAGAAAGTAGTTATGAAGATTTGGAAACGCAAAGCATACTCAGATGAAAAGCCTAAAGTTTGCATTTGCACCAGTGGTGTTACCAGAATTTGCCATGTTTCCAGATAAAAGAAAAAAGAACTGAAAGGCTGCACTAGATTTTATATGATGATCTTCCTCTGTACTGAAATTTCACCACCCTACATTCACCTCCCCAAGCAGTTTCTTGGTAGTACAGTGAAAATTTAATCACAGCCACCGGTAATTGCTTTATGAAAGGGGTGAGGACCTCTTATGCATGTTTTGGGTTTTAATCCTAGCCAGTATGGCTAACAGCAAAGGACTGTGGGAGATGTAGCCCCAAGGGTCCCAAAGATTCCCCAGCCCTACTTTCTAAAAGCTCCCAAGAGCTTAGGGGACATTCTATCACATAAAAGCTACCCCATTCCCTTTCTTCTACCTCTCCAGATGTGTGATTCTGGGGCTCCCTGTCCAGGCCATCTCACTGGGCTCCTCTTCAGCAGCAACAGGCGGGGTAGGAGAAGTGGTGGGAGCTGTTGTGTTGCCTGATGAGAAGGTACTGTGCAGGCTCATAGGCATCTGTAAGGATTCCATGCTCCGGTGTAAGCCCGAAAGCTTGGGATACATGCGAGTTTCCTTGGGAATGCTGTAGCCACCCATGAGCTCCAGGCCCTGGGAAAAGCTAGCAGAGTTAATATTAAGGACGGGAGCAGGACTTGGCGTGAAGCACGATGTAAGGTGGCTGCCCACATTCACTGAAGTTGGGTGTGTCTCCTGCAGTTTGCCACCATGCACCTGGTGGAGCTCACTTGAAGAAGGAAGGTCCAGGCTGTTGGAGTTCACTTTGTCCAGATTGGCCAAAGAAGGGGCTTTTACATAGCTTTTGGAAGCTGACCTGCAGGAGAGCAGCAGAGTATCAGGATACAGATATGAGCAGAGGTCTAGGACTCTGCACGATCAAGAACACATCATTCATTGTGAAATATAAATTGCAGCATCAAAAACAAAACCCTGACTTAAGATCCCTGTAACTGTGGGAACAGGAGCTTTCATTTTAAGAGCCTGCTCCTAGCAATTCTGACCAGGAAACTTGGAGGAATGGATTGTACAGACTTCTAGCCATACCAACATGCACATGCCTTCCCACAACAGCCAAGAGACAATGAAATCATTCCAAATGTAAGAAAATCCTGTACAGAGTGGGAGGTGAAGCCTGAAGAACCTAGCAGAACTCTAGCAACTCATGTTCATAAAAGTTATTTTCACGTGTCACAGATTTATCATGCTGATGTGAGGTGTATCAGGTCCAAAGTTCTGAGCCAGAATAAACAGTTTGTATTTGGAAACCTTTACGATTATAGCAAGAAATCTCTCTATGTAGAGGTAACTGCACTGTCTCAACAAGTCACCCCACTGCAGTCAAGAATCAAGGGGCAACTCTGATGCGATTTCCCTTTTCTAACTGGTAGTTTGAATAATTAGGATCTTGGGGTTTGAGTTAGATCTGCCTAGAAAAGTTGTTTGTAATGGCTCTATATAGAAATATACCTCACGCCCTGTGACTTTGGATTTAAGTATACCGGAGTTCATTCCTTCAGTGCAACTGAAATTATGGCAGGGACAGCACACAGACATCCATCTCATCAACCAGAAGAGACAGGTCTGCTTGCTGTCTAGGCCAGAAGACATTTCACCCTCATTATACTACCCCCTGAGATTGACAACTGGCTCTGCCTTCCTCTAAAACTCTTTTAAAGGCCTTACCTATTTGCTGCTGCTGCTGGCTAATAAGATCAAAGGATTTTCATTTCGTTTTAGCTAGTAATAACAGCTAAATGATATATAATGTTGTTGCTATTCATGCTTTATTCACTTTTGATGAAACTGGTTCTATTTTTCTTCAGCAGAAATATATTACTGTTGTTGTTATTGTAATTATATCCTGCTTTCTCGCCTGTCCTGGACTCCAAGATGCTTCCTGTTGTTGCTGTTGCTATTGTTGTTGTTGTGTGCCTTGAAGTTGTTTTCAACATATGGCAACTCTAAGGCAAATCTATCATGGGGTTTTTTGGGGCTGAAAATGTGCAATGTGCCCAAGGTCACCCAGTGAGGGGAATCGAACCCTGGTCTCCATGGTTGTAGTCCAATGCTCAAACCACTGCACCATGCTGGCTCTCAAGGATGCTTACAAAGGTTGAAATAGATTCAGCTTTAACATTAATATCATACACAAATTAAAAAGATGGTTAAACTAACAAAGCAAGACAATCAAAAAGAAAACAACAAATAAGCAGTGCAGCACATTGTGAAAGGCCCTTTTTGTCCTGAGCAATCAGCTATCAAAGGCCTGCCAAAACAAAAAGGCCTTCGTCTCCCTATGAAAGGACAGCAGCAAAGGTGCCAGTCTAGCCTCTCTGGACAAGGAGTTCTAGAGCCTGGGAGTAGCCACTGAGAAGGCCCCACACATTCGCACCATATGTATCTGTGAAGGTGCTGACAGTAGTGTTACTGTTTTGATATGCTGCGGGTTACTGTGAGCATTTAATCACTCAGAAGGTCTGACCTGCACTGAAGTTGGCTTCTTTCTGGCTCAAAGTCAAAACATGGCTTTTATTAAAGCTTTGAAGGACTCACTTATTTCTTTCAAAATCTAATTTTTTTTAACTGTTTCAGCCTTTTAAACAATTGGTTCTTAACCTTTTCTTTACCAGGGGTGCCCTTGAAAAATATATTTTGTTGCCACAGACCCTGAAGACTCAAGATTTAAAACTCGGAGTGCATCAAATATTTATTTAAAATTGCTTTAAACTGGGAGAGAAAGGAGAATACTTACCTGACTCATATGATGAATGTTGCTGCAGGGGAGGGTAAGCTTTTGATGGTCTCCATGGAGTGAGACCAAAGTGTTAAGTTTGATTGGCACTAAGCACCAAATCAAGACACATGATAGGGGCAAAGGATACAGTGAATCAGTTCACCCCCTATACGTGTCATTTGGTCTTTGATATTGACGCACCCTCCCACCCTCAATATAGTGTGCATTAATCTGGTTGCTTCGGGGCCGGACAGGAATTCCCCCCTGCTTTTTTCTTTTCTTTTTTTTTTTTTTTTGCCTACCCCATAACGCATTTGATGGAATTGGGAAAATTGGCTCTGGGTGGTGTCATGAAATAGGTTGTCCTTGGGCAGATAATGGGGGATAAATCTTTGGTGATCATCTATTGGCATCCTTTTGGTGTAGAGTCAGGCTACAGAACCACCTCTTTAGGGCCCTTCACCAGGAGGTCGGTGAAGGAGGCTACCCTTGAGGTTAACCCACTTTTAGAGCCCTGCAGCTTGTGTGGGAGTCCCTGGGTAACCTTCCAAGATGCTGGATTGGGGAGCAACCAAAGTAATTTGGTCTGTCCCTGGGGCTCAGGTGTTATCACCCATGAATATGCTGATCAGGTTGTCACGTTGTGACCCTGGCATCAGCTGGACCCATATCATGTTGCTCCCACCCTCTTGTATCTTTCAGGCTAATGCAATTCAGTTAAAACAGATCAAAATAAAGTGGCCTCTAGTTAACCCAACTTTGTGCCTGGTCTCTTTATTCCATGGTTGAACATCAAATAAATAAATACACACTTCCCTGAGAGGCACTGGAGGGGGAGGGAGGACTTTTCTCTTGCTTCTCTCCACCAGTTTAAGGCTATTGTGTATTGAACAGCAATGTGCAGGTCCCGCCAGCCAGCCAGCATTTGCACTTCTTCTCTCTTTCTCTCCCTCCCTTCTATTCCAGTCATATCAGAAATGCTTACACATCCTCTATTGTTTGCCTTTTTTCATCAGTAGGAGAGAATACTGAGACAGGCAAAAGAAAGAGGAAGGGGAAAAGGTTAAAAAAAGGGGGGACTGAAGCAACTCCTGCATAAAAGACCTCAAGTGTACCTCCTCATTTCCATTCACAAATGCACATGCTTTTGTCTGAAAAGAGTGATAGCTTATTTTGTCAATGGCAATCTATTGCTCCAACTTTCAGTGTCTTGACAGGGGGTTGCCCCTGCTGTAGTGACGCTCCCTATTTGCTCCCACTCCAAGTAGGATCCTTGATGCCTCTGAAAAAGTATAGCAGGGAGGAGTGGGGCCAAAGGATGGAGAGAAGAGGAGCACTGCTGCTGCACGCGCCACCCTCTGCCAAGACACTGGAAGTTGGAGTGAAGGATCACTGTTGACAAAATAAGCCACCACTCAGTTCAGACAAAGGCATGTGCATTTATGAATGGAAATGAGGAGGCACACTTGGATTCTTTTTGCTTCAATCCCTCTTTTTTGCCTTCAACTCCTCCCCCTTTTGCCTTTTTTCCCTCCCTCTCTCCTTTGCCTATCTCAATCTCCTCTCCTCCTGGTAAAGAAGACAAAAAAGGGAGTTTTGTTTGTTTCTGATAGCACACTAGACTGCTTTCTACTGGAAAGAAGAGATGGGAGAAAACAAGCCAGGCTTCAGGCCTCTTGAGAAACACCCATGACTCCTACCTGAGTGGTGTTGGTGGCAGCTCAGCCACTTTGACAGGGGTTTGTTGACCACCTTGAGCCTTTGGGGTGCTTTCAGGGGAGCCAATACTCTTGAGTGAGCCACAGTCAGAGTCCAGTGCCACAGCTTTGGCTTTGGCTTTCTCTTCTCCCTGTCCGTCTGATTCACTGGCACTGGTGTGCTCCGACCTGTGCCAATTTTAGAAGGCTCCTTGAGTCGTGAGACAGAGATGCCCCCTTTGGTGCTAAGGAGGCTGGGGTCAATGCTGCTGCTGACAGGCCGAGGACCACTACGCCCACCAGTCACACTCATGGAGCTTGATTTGGCTGGGCGTGGCAAGCTCCGGTACTGGATGTTGGTGCGGGCCCCAGGGGCCATGAAACCAGGTTCCCCAGCATTAGAAACATCCAGACTGGTTTTCCTGCCATTGACTGGTTTGACTGGGATACTGGAATTCTTCTGGATCTTGCCAAGCGTGGCTGACCCACCAGCTTGCATCACTGTGGCAGTGCCAGTTGCAGGAGGTGGCTTTTTGTTGTACCCAAAGGAACCAGAAGTAGTGGTTCGTGTAAGCCCAGAGGGAGGCTTTTTGGCATCTGAAATCCGATCCCGGCCAGCATCAGAAGAAGAGCGCTGCAGGCCAGCATTCTTCACAGAAAGCTTGCTCTTGTCTGTTGCTTTTGCTTCAGGTTTACCTGAAAAAAAGAATCAAAAAGTATCCAATCAGAAAACAAAAAAGTCTGAAACTGTTAAAACAAGAGGGCATTTCTGCACCCAACTTCTTTATGTAATAAAAAGGTACATCTTCTACTGCTAACTATACTGAATGAATTACAGGAGCTCTTCATAATGGGCCCAACATGACTCCTATGTTATTTGTGGATCTCTCATGCTCTATTGTACTTATTTTGCTCTCCTCAGTGAACTTACTCCAAATATTGGCTTGGTTAATAATGTATAAAGCAAGAGCATGGGAATGGTATATAGTTTTGGTGTATTTTCCCCCTCTAACAAAGAGGAAAAGAGAGACTTCCCTATGCTGGAGACTCTACTATAATTGCCAAATTCTTTCCTTCTTAGCAGGACAGGTATATGTAACTCAAAATCCCTCCGTCTTCCATCTATCATACTCAAGGTAAAAGACACACAGTTGATGAAAGCACAGTGCTGAAAGTTTGCTGACTGCTAAACCCAGCTCTCTTTCTCTGAATTCCAACAGGAAGCAATGACTGGAAGTAAACATGCAAAAATCTCAGGGATGCATGTGCAAGACAGTACAGCCACCACTGCTGAGTTCCATTTGCTCAGCACAAAAGATAATCTGCCATAGGCATTAGTAGCCACAGATGTCAACACTCAACCTTGGTTTGACGGAGCAACTGTGCTTCTAACTAGTACAGGGCTGCAGAAATTGTGCCTGCCAAGATATTGTTTGACTCTAATTTCCATCAGCCCCTGCAAACATTGGTGATGATGCGACAGAAAAAGGTCATCAATATCAAGAAGGTTGCAGGTTCCACAGCCTCAAGCTAGCATAAAGTAGGCCAATTACAACTGCAACAGTACAATTTAAGAGTATTCTCACAAATGCAGAATAATCAAATAATCCAAAGCCCCCTTTGGTGTTGAGGGCCTACAGACCCCATAATCCCTCAGTCAACATTCTGGCTGAGAAATTCTGGGAAATGTAATCCAAAAAGTGTCTTCTTCATGCTCTGATTTAATTGTGCTGCAAGCCTACAATATCATGAGCACAATTCTGAGTCCCTCGATGCCTCACCAGAAGAACACAAAGCAAACAGACAACTACACTCCCGGCTCCAGCCTCACCTGCCACTTTGAGAGTCTGGGCTGTGTGGGTAATGGGGGAGGTCACTGCCACAGGGGGAGTCTTGCCCTTTTTCAAGGAACCTGGTGGGCCCAAACTGACAGGCTTTTTCAGCTCCCCGCTTTTGGCAGGAGCCTCATCGCAGCTTTCAGAGCGCTCCCGTCGCCATTTGGAGGAGCTGTGCTCCATTTTCAGACTCCCACTGTCGTAGTCCATCTTCTTCTGAGCTTTCTCCTCTGGCTCACCGTACCAGTTCAGCCCACTCTCTGCCAGTGATCGCTTCTCAGAGTCTGTGCGCAGCTGCAGGGAAGAGACCACAATGGGATGGAGTCAGTTTGGTACTTTTGATCCCCTCACAACACATTACTCTACAGCCTCCTAAATATATAGGAAAGGGTTTTTGCACCAAATAAGACTACCGGCCCATCTCACCCCATACTGTTTATTCTGACCAGCAGTGATTCTCCAATACCTTAGATGAAGATACCTTCTATCACCTGTTACCTGAACTTCTTTAGAGAGAGATGCCCAAGACTGCACTTGGGGTCTCCTGCATGCAAATTTATGATTACCTGTTAAGCTTTCCTCCAATGAGTTTGCGAGTGTGTACATGGATCTCCACATGCTTTCTTGATTCTTACAATAGCCCTACATGTTAGAGCTAGGCTGAGAAAGAATACCTGGCCCAAGTTCACCCAGTGAGATTCATGGCTTGGTGAGGACTTGAAGCTAGCTCTCTCAAGTCTCAATCTATTATTTGAACCAAAACTTATGTCCCAGCACTGAGCTGCAGCCCTTTGTTCATCATGGGCTCCCAACTGCTGCGGCATATAATAGCTTTATAAATGGGAGAAAGTATAGCAGTCTCCCTCCTGTTTCTCATAGTAGCTACAATATGGCTTCATATTCTCCTAAGTGTGCGTGTGAGGGCATATGCATGCATGCCTATGTATTCACAAACACATACATATCCAATATAAAAAGTCAATGTGTATCAAAAGAAATGAAACCTTAATAAAGCCTAATGTTCTTTCATTACACTATAACTAGTTTACACTTGAGAGACAGGAAGCACTGATTTCATCCAGATTCCTTCTCCAGTTTCAAATCTGCTGGAAAAATAAAAGTAGTTTCTGAATGTACTATGAGTACTTGGGCTACATACCGCTATGGCAGAGTTCCTGCGGGAAGCTGTAGGGGTGGAAGGCAGTGAATTGAGGGAGGAGCTGGCATTGAACTCTTCTGAGCTAAGATTGTCCGAAGCATCACTGAGGCCACTGCTGATGGAACTGCTCTCATCCCAGCTGAAACACAGAGGAAACAGCAACAGTTAGCAGCAATCAGCATGGAGTTAACATTAAGCACTAGGCACCAGCCTTCCTGTTCCCACCAGCCCATGAAAGGAAGCCAAGGCCGGAATCTTCTTGATGCACTACTCTAACATAAAAACCGTTAGCAAGTGTCAGCGTTTACTAGGGAGAACAGCAGTATCCTAACTATACTTGAGGATTCATAGCTACATTGATGTTGAGCAGTTGCACCTTCTAGATAATGTGCAGTTCCCAGCATAGCTAAGATCTCATCAGTCACATGCCTGAGATTGGCAGGTGGCATATATTTACACTCCACTAATGATGAAGAGATTCTCAGCCCAGGTGTTGATAGACTGGAAGTTTCTTTGATGGTGTGGGGTAGGTAGAAGGATGTTCTGCTTTATTCTGAAAAGATGTCATTTGCAAGCACTTTTACTGCCTTACTCACAATCAGGCTGGTCACAGAGAAAACATGAAAATATGGGCAGAATCCCATCAGAAAAAGAACCCAGTGTGTTTGGCAGAGTATTCAGACATGGGAACTGAATTTTTCAGCTCAATCATCACCTCTGACAACACAGAGCAGGATGTAAGCATGACAGCCAGAAGACTGGTGCCAAACAGCCTCATTTAGAAAGTCCAGGAAACAAAACCAGGGACATGGTAAGACTGAGGAACTGTTGCCAGTCTTCCCACATGGGACAGAAGCTCAGGAACACCATGAACAGGAAGAAGGTTCTTTCCTAAGGGACAGTCTGGGAGGAGCAGGTGCTGGAGGCAAGGAAGGGAAATCTTGTTTTCCTTTTCTTAAAATAAAATAAGTTTCATTCATTTTTTCCCCTGGTGCTTCATATATCGTTTTCCAAAAAGAGCAGTGAAAACTTCATTGTAAAAATGGCATAGATCATGTCTGCCAAGAATTTATTTCTAAAAAGGCCATATACATCTGACCACTTTGA
Organism: Ctenosaura bakeri; assembly: GCA_948474755.1. Lineage (NCBI taxonomy): Eukaryota > Metazoa > Chordata > Lepidosauria > Squamata > Iguanidae > Ctenosaura > Ctenosaura bakeri. The sequence goes on from CAOLHI010000275.1 coordinate 414,591, forward strand.
TGTGGGCCTTATACACAGGGATATAATTCTCTGCTAAAAGAGCCAGCATGGTTTAATGGTTGAACATTGGACTACAACCCAGGAGACCAGAGCTTGATTCCCTGTTTGGCCATGAAAACCTACTGGGTAACCTTGGCCACATCACACACTCTCAGCTCCAGAAAACCATGTGATAGGTTCACCTTAGGGTCACTGTAAGTTGGAAATAACTTGAAGGCACACACCACCACCAACAACAACAACAACCGCTTCTCTGCCAACTTCATCCATGGAAGAAGCAACTAGTAATTTTAGCAATTTTCTTTCAGCTGCACATTTCAAAACTATTCACTGTTCAACACTTATGTTGTGGAAAATTCACACCTGAGTTTTGTTTTGTTTAATGAGAATGTCAAGAATATTAGAAACATGGTCAAAAACATGTTTCTTAAGTGGCCAAAACACTCTGAGAAAAGAAGAATCCAAGACTGATGTGAACCTTTGCAGTTTGGAATTTATTCTGTGCAAAATTTGCATGTGGTTATTTTGAACAAGGAACAGCATTTTTGCAGCTGCTGACCCACCAGATTGCCTTTTTTCCTAGCCAAAGACAGGCAGACAGACAGACAGACAGACAAGGCCTCTTCTGGAAGCCTCCAGGAGTAGTGACTCACTTTTAAACAAATTCAGTTTCCCTTGCAAACTGTGTATTCTGGGGTAGGATGCCAGGACAGGAAACTGGCCCTTGGATCCATCATTTGGCCACCTCTCCTTAAGGACAAGGGCTACAGTAGGTTTTGTGAACTGCACTGGATCTACTCCACTCAATTAACACAAAGCTTGAGAAAGCTGCACTTTTTCTTTTTTTTTGGACTACAACTCCCAGAGTCCAAGAGTCCATGTGGCCAGTCACCATCTTTTTTTTTTCCAATAAAAACCCCAGCTTCTCAATATAAACAAGTCTGTTTGGATCCCATTTTATTTACTTCAAATGTTATGTACCAAGAAAATTTCCATTCATGACAATGCATTCATGTAAATGTATCCGGTTTACAGTTGCAGGGAAGTAACTTGCCAGGTAAACCTCCAAATAACAATATCAAAGCCATCTATCTTCCTTGTGCAGTGAAAGCTCCAGACTAGAAAACCTTTTGCAATGATTCCTGACACTGATTTATTCTGAACCCAATTGTTAAGATTTTTCAGAAGTTTTTTTTTTATAGCAAGGAATCATATAATTAAAAATGATATGTTTAAATGTTGGGTAGTCTAGTAACCAAATGAGCTACAACTGGAACAATCTACAATGGAAGAAAGTCTACGTCCCCATGACCATGAAGAAACATCTATGTTTCTAAAACAAAAGCATTCCTGAGAATCCATGCCATGCCTTACATTTTGCACCAGGCACAGGATTCAGTACTTAGAATAAGAAAAGATTAAAACTCTGGTGACCTATTAACTGATGGAAGTACAATTGATTTCTCACTGACATGTGACCTATTAATTAAATGAAGGAGCTAATTCTGTTTATTTGCCAGTGAATGGTTAAACTGATAAGAGACAAAATAGGCACAGCTCTTTTCCTTGAACCACAGAGGATTCATAAGGGAACAAAGTAGCAGTGTTGGATGTACTGCAGCTAATACTTTATTCCTCTATCATCAGCCAGTTCAGGACTGGGGTGGGCAGAAAGTCAGGGTGGTGTTTCCTCAGGACAGGTGTTGAAGCAGGAAATTGGCGGGTGCTAGTTCAAGGATTAACAGATTTCTACAGTATGACATTTACTGTGTGCCACTGTCAATGTCACCCCACAGCCTGTTGTAAAGCACAGTATGAGAAGATTGTTAAAGAAGGCAGAAGGGGATGCTTTGGTTTAACATGGTGCATTTTCACCCATCACTAGAACCTGCTGACACAGAGAATGCCTAGTGCAAAGATGTGGAGGGGAAAGTCTGCATTTCTGCTTTTGTAGGATTTGCACTTGTAAGTCTGGATTCTAGGGCATGAAAACTTGAACTGGAACTCTCACAGAGCATCTGGCTGGTCCCTCCTGATATTACTACTACTATCTCCTCTACCTCTCTCCTCATGTTAGCATCTGCGAACCCATCTATCCAGATGGGAGAATCTTTATCCCTCAGACAAGTAAACAGGACTTCTGCCATTTATGGTGGTACAAGCCCCAGCCATCATCATTTCCTTGTCCCATCACCAGCCATAAGCAATGAAGCCCAAGTGGGCTATCTGTGGTCACTTCTGACTTCCCAACTCACAATGCTCCAGACAAAATAATATGGGCCATCTGACAAAGGAGTGGTAACAGCAGGAAGAGGTAAGGGTAACCTTTTTCATTTCCTTTTCAGAAAAATTTCCAGAAGAGGCAGGATCTTATTGCTCCTCATAAGGCAGATATCAGTGACCAGAACCACAGTGGGTACTTGACTCTTTTAACAAACCATTCTGGGTTTAGTTGTCAAGTAGGTATGACTACGAATCTGACTAGGGAAGGAAAGAAAGGGACAGGGCAGGCTCTTCTTTTAGATCTCTTATACTACAAAATCCAAAATCTACAAAATGGCAATATCCTTTTTTGGGGCCAACTAAAAAGCACAAAACGCATCAGGCAAGCTTTCAAAATCCCACTAGCTTCTTCATTGGGCAAAAGATGTTTTAAAAAAAATCATACAGGAGAGGAAAACTGATGATGTTAGAGTCACAGGCCTACATTTTGTATCAGATCTTGTTTCTGTTGTAATAGAGCTGCACTGAGATCCTGCTAGACCCCCTCCCTCTGCAAATAGCTGATATGAAGGAGATTTCCTGGGGAGGGGCTAACTAGCAGTGGATTGTTGTTGTTGTTATTGTTGTTGTTGAAGGACTAGTAGCTCAATACAGTTCTGGTACTCAAAATAAAATAGCACATAATTCTCTTATTCTAAGTGCATATTCCATTTGGCAGATCTTCTGGAGTTTCAGTAAAGGGGACAGAAGAACCTACCAGTCTGTACACTCCTGGCCTAGGCACTTCATATAGTTACAATCATTCCAAAAATCAGATTTAGGACAGGTGGGGTGATTGAGTTTCTAGCTAAATACTCCATCCAGCTTCTCATGTACACTTGCAGCCTTAAGACATTCAGACATCAAGCAAACTGTCCTACATATCTACATTTGTGCTAATGAGTAAATGACTGCATCAAATTGACATGAAGATTAGAATTAGAACAGGAGACTAAATCTTCTCAAGAAGATTGCATCTTCTTTTATGACAAGAGCCTTCATGCCATGAAGAATGGTGTGTCAGGCAAAAACTGAAAACGTAAAAGCTTTCCCATCACAGTATCCAAATGCTAAGAAAAGTTCTGCCTCTTACTTCTCAAAAGCTATGGCAATTTGTCTATGTGCTTCAAAGAACATCCATAACTGAGAAAGGGAGGCACACGCACACAAGAAAAAGAGTTTCCATTCCATATCCCTGAGGAGCAAAACAGGAAACATGGATGAGGTACATCAACCATGTTTTCTGGATCATCTCCCTTTACTTATACTGCTCGTGTAGGTTTCCAAGCAGAGTCCCCTACAGACTCAGGGTATTGCCACACTGCACAATTATAGCACTTTGATACTACTTTCATTGGCATTGCTATGGAATTGTGGGACCTACAGTCTGGTGAACTATTTTGAAGGCATACGTTACCTTGAAAAGAAAGAGACTGATGATTAAAACAGTAGCTTGGGGATTGTAGTTTGGGGGAATGGACTAGCATTCTTTGGCAGAATTCCAAATACTTCACCAAACCAAAACTGCAAGACCCCACAGGATGGTGCCATGGGAGTTAAAATGGTATCATGCTGTTATAATTCTGCAGTGTGGATACACCCTCAATTGCGTTAAGTGAGACCAAGCCCTCCTCCTTCACTTACAGCCAGGAGTTCTGACAGATCCCTTTCCCTCTCACACATGTATTACAGAGGGAAAAAGAATTTATACAGGGGAAACTTGCCACAGACATTCTGCAAGAGAGCTAAAAGTCCTTCCAGAAAAATGAGAAATTATGGTAATTTCTTTAAAAGATACACTTCCCACCCAGTTTCTTAAATTGATTCCTCTTGCCACTTATTAATTAGAAGCAATCTAATTAAAAAGGGCTCAATCCCCCTCTCAAATACTCCATCGCTTTATTGTCCACCCAACCTAATTTTCTTTTGTTCCTCTTCTGCCCTCCTTTTCTCTTAAAAGAGCTTTTGATTAAGGATAGTTGAGGAATCTCTTGACTTCTCACACAGACTGACCTCATCCATGCCCTGAACTAACCTGTAGATTACAGAGTAATTATTGTGCGGATTATGCACTTCTCATAATTTGACTATGCAGTTCTTGGGTCAGAAAACTTTACCAAAGTCTGGTTTTGAGATGAAATGTGTTTTTAGATATGTGCAGTTTGAGATATTTGTGTTGCCATTGTATGTGATAAAACATATTCAAAAATAGGTATTTTGATACTATTTTAAGTATAAATGTGCATATGGATTTTCTTTTGATAGATTACAGATTAATGCAAAAAAAGTTGGAAGGAATTTACAAATGAACAGATGAAAAAAATTGATCCTCCTTCCCTCCCTTCCCCAACTTGGCCCTTTCTCCTCTTTCCAACTATGCAATGTCTTCAAAACATTATTCTCTGGCTGACTAGGACAGATGATTAGTGCACAGATGATTAGTGCACAGAAAGATGGAAAATAAGCCACCCACAACAAAATTAATTTACTATTGCCACCCAAGAAGATGGGAAGAGATCAAGTATCTAAGATGCTGAAACTAAGCTATATAAGCTGAGCTATCAATCTTTGGTACACTTTAAGTATCAGTGCTCCCCAGCAACTCCACTTGGCCTCACACTCCAAACAAATAAGCTTTATTGGCACATATATTGCACTGAGGTAAATAGTGTATGGGAGGTGAGAGGAACTGAAGGGATGAACGTAGCTTGGGCTCACAGTTATTTGCTCTCTAGGGATCCTTAGCATTCTACAGCCAAATGAAGTCAGTATATTAACAAAGACTCAATATCCAGGTTAAACTCTGAGCAGCGAAATAAACACATAGACACATTTTGACTCCCTGAAGTTCAACTGCTACATGGGGCTGGGGACTACTACACCCTCTCAAAAGTTCTAGTGTTTCACAGAACTGGGGACTAAATCAAAAACTAAAACATCACTCCTGCCATTCCCCAACCCTTCAGTTAGTATCATTGCGCCCCCCTCCACATGCTATATTTTTTAAGCAGTATCCTCATAATTTGTAAAGTCTATGTTGTTACAGTCATGGATGGAGATATTTTTTAAAAATGAAAAAAGGATTTTTTTTGAGAAGGGGAGATTTATCCAAAGTAGCTGTTTTTACAAAGGTCCCCAAAAACACTTAAGGAGGGGAACTTAGATTTTCTCAGTGTTCTCTAGGGCATCTTTAGAGACAAACTACATAACAAATAGTTTTCAAAGGGGTAGAGGTAAAAGAATTTAGTAGCACCTTTGAAACTGATTTATTTTGGCATGAGTTTCTGTGGCTATCACACTTTGTTGTTGTCCTTACATGCTTTCAAGGTCACTCTAATTTATGAAGACCCTCTCATGGGGTCCTCTTAGCCAGATGTATTCTAAGGAGATTTACCACTTCCTTCCTCTGAGGCTGAGAAAGGGTGACTTTCCCAAGATCATCCAGTAAGTTTCCATGGCAGGAGCAAGAATTCAAATCCTGGTCTCCAGAATCTTACTCCAACATTCACATCACTACACCATAATGGCTCTTTTTCACGTAGTAATTATGCTTAAATATCTGTGTTTGGGGGTCTAAATACCCTAAAGGAAACAGACCCTGTCTGATCCTGAAGTTAAGCAATACCATCTCTGGCTAGTATTTGGATGAGAAACTACCAGTGAATACCAGGTGCTGTAGGCTATATTTCAGAGGAAGGAACTGGCAAAAACATTTCTGAGTAATCCTTTCCTAAGAAAACCCTCTTATGGGGTTGCCATAAGTCAACAGGTGAATTGAAGACACATACATACATACATCCACACATGTGCCTGTGGTGTAATATTATTCTGTCAATCCATCTGAAGGAGCTCAAACTAACATAAATCAGTCCCAGAGCTGCTGCTAGATTCTTCCTACCTCACTCCATCCCCCACCTACTTTCAAACACAAAACCAGATAGCCTCATTTGGTGTACAGTATTAATTTAAGCCAGGGTTCCCCAGAGCACTTCCTTCTATGCTATTAGCCCACAAGCTGCAGAATCAGGACCCTACTTTCTTATGAATGCCATGTCCTGCTCCTTAAACAAGTGAGCTAATGACAAGAGTGAATAAAGGAATTGCTAAATAAGGGGCAACATCTCTAATCCCTTTCATATGAGAGCTGAAGGAAATGACTTCCAACAAAGCCTGATAACTGTCCTTATGCTTCTTTGGGATAACCAGGAAGGATGGAGGCCAGAGGCAGCTAATGACATCCTCCACAGCTTCAGCAAGAGAGTCTTGCTGACAATGTCCTGATAGGCCATGTGGAAAAGCCCATCTTTGAGTTGTCAATCAAGCCATCTCAAGTGAAGGATACTGCTAGGTCACTGCATTGCTCCAGAGCTCTAGGATGGAGTGGCAGCTGCCATTTTCCCCTAAGGTCCATCTTCCCAGCAACCGAAGGACCCAAAGGGCATCCCAGCACTCACTGGAATGGAATTCTTTCCATCAGGGTAAGCACAGCCCCTCCTTTTCAGGTCACTGCTTGAGTAGGTCAGTAGTAGCCCCCCAGGCTATTTTAGCAAGTCTAGACAAGGTCTGGGGCTGAAGAATGAAGAGGACAAAGCCAGCTTCCTGAATGGAAAAGGAGAGATGGGGTGGGTGGCTGAAAAGCACTGGCTCTTATATGTCAGGATTTATGCACTCCCTTTGTGTTTTTAGTCAACAGAATAACGAATCAGCTGCTCATTTTGAGAGATATCAGGGCAATCCAATAGGATGAAGGAATGCATATACTTTCATTCATATCTAATTACATTTCACAAGCACAACAGTCTTTGAAAAAAAGAAAAAGGAAGGCTTAGAATGCATGAGGCCGAGCAACATGCACAAGCAAATTAAGTATGATCATCAAAATGCAGTGACAGGTTGGAGAGAACAATCAGTAGATGGCAGACCTACTGTGATAATATTTCAGGAATTCCTTCGCAAGTATGTTTTGCACAGGAGCCAATGATGCCTTACCAAAGCTCAAGAAATGAAAAGAAAGGCTGTTAAAAAAAAAAAAAATAGGCACAAGGTTTCTGAGTTTGGTGTGCAGATGTGTAAGCTGGGATGGAAATGATGTGTAAGCAGCTATTGAGGATTGCTTTTTTTAAATGGCTTGTGATGTTCAGCATGGGAAGAGTAAACAGAAATGAACGTTTGTCTCTCAAAATATTAAAATCATTAATAATTTAAAAATGAACAAAAGGCAGTGGCCTAAGTCTATTTGTTAATTCCAGCTAGAGCAGACCCACTGAAGCAAGGAATGGGTTGCCATTTCTATTAGGTCCTGTTGGCCTGTTATGAGGCAGAAGGTTGAAGAGGAGTTTTATGCTATGAAGGGTGTCATATTTCTGACAAGGAATATGTACCTTCAACAACTATAGGCTACTGCAGCTTTTCATTCCATTACACTGTTAAAGATAAACATCACAGCAAGGAAAGAGGAGAAGAAGTATATCCAACCGAGCAAAAACATATTCTTCCTTACACAGAATTGGAATGAAAGAGGTAAACAAAGCAGAACTATCAGTACAGTTGAAACAGTAAACAGATGGAGAATGGCCCATAACTACAAATAGTAAGACTAGAATTCCATGGTACAGAAGAACTTAAAGCATCAGGCTCCCCACAGAGTGAGATCGAAAGCCCAGTCCAATACTGACACTTTACAGCTTCTGGGAGTCAACCATATCTGACTAAGCAGTAAATCAGATGGAATCAAGCTTCTGTCATCTCAAACCCAGTCTATACCTCTCCTACAACCTTTCCTTTGTATTCTACAACTTGCTCCTTGATTGAGTGCTAATGCAGATATGGACAGTGACGACAGATGATGATGTGATGTTGACTTGCTTAATCACCAGAAATCTTCTCCAAGGAAATATCTTCATCCTTCTCCTTGCATTGACACCCATGTCAGTGCTGAATGCTCTCTCACATTTAGTGAAGACTTTTATCTTTGAGTTCTACACCATTACTAGTAGTTAGATCTCCAGCAGTGGGTACCATTATTCTGATTACACAAGCCAACAACACTTTCATTTTATTATAAAAATAGGAAGTCCTCCTTTGGTCAGAGGCCATTCTTAGTGATGTATATGGATCCAAGAAAAACAATGGCAAAACTCAATCAAAGGGGTCGGGAGGAAGAAAAAAACAGAAACACAGATGGCAGAAACAAAGCCCCAGATGGAGTGCGTGCAGTATGAATGAATGCTTACAGGATGAAAGTCACTGTAGTACTCTAAGTATATCATTTGTTTGTTCAGAATACCTGTGAGAGTTGAAACAAGGACATCTGTTTGCTAAAATGTCTAAATTTCCATACAGTCTCTCAGTCGGAAAATCTTGATGTTCAGGAAGTGTAAATATTCATCAATTAAGAAACTGAAAATCAGACTATGGTGTAATTATTGCAGGGTATACAAAGTATGACCAGAGCTTGCAAAAGTTACTTTCCTGGACTACAATTCCAAGACTTGTAATTCCTCCCTCTCCCCCCTCCAAAGATTCTTCAACTATCACTGCTCTTACCACTGTATAACTGAGCTTCATAGACTGCAGATTTTAACCTCTGAAATTTTCAGTTTCCCCTTTTCAACCTAGAAATCAGTTTAGCCTTGACCAGCAGGTATATATAATTTTATCCTTCCTTAAATACTATGATAGTTTAGACTGTATTTCCCTCTAGATTTTCATATTAAGGAAGGCTATAGTTTGACTGTGTAATTTGTCTGAAAATACTATGCAGCAGAAATGAGAGTCATGAGAATGATCTACTGCACCTTTCAAAACCTACTACGCTTTGGAATAGGCATAAGTAAAGACCCAACACATTCTAAGGTTTATTTGCCTGAAACAGAGTACTTTAACCCAGTTTTCTGCAAGTGAGTGTTTAAAAAACAAACAAACACTAGTGAACACAAAACTCCAACAGTTTCAGAAATGAAGCTAAATAACTACATGGTTGTATATGCCCTTTCCTGATGTAGTGAAGCATCTCAGACATTGCAAGTGTTTGCTATGGGAAGTCTTTTTAAGTTACCAGTTACAAGAGCCAGTCATGGTCTCTTAATTAACTGTTTGGTGATGAGTAAGTGTCAAACATTTGCTGCTACTCTGTGCTTTTAAAAGTTGCTTCTGACTTAGGGTAATCCTAAGGCAACCCTATCATGAGGTTTCTTGGCAGGATTTATTTAGATTTGCTTTCACTTTCCCAGACTCAGAGTGTCACTTGTGCAAGGTCTACCAGTAGGTTTCCATAGCTGAGTAGGGATTTAAACCCTAGTCTCTAGAGTTGTAGTCCAGCATATTACTCCATGCTGGTTCTCATTAATATTCCATTTAACAGAGTTGGAGGACAGGTTATAGTTTTTCAGACTAAGAGATTAGAGCCTATTTTCATTTAAACCAAAGAAAGTCTGGCAAATCAAGTACATCCCCTTACCAGCATATGAAATGGCCAAGAATACATTACAATCCCTGCATCCCCACTTTGGCAGTGATGTGATGCAGCATGTGTTGGTTCCTACAGGAAAAGAAGTCATCTTCTTTGATAAGTTATCTAGTGCACTTCCCCCACTCCACTGTCCTAAATGGCCAGATGAAAAGCAGGACTGTCAGGCAGCCAGCTTGGACAGTCTGATGAACACTGCACCATTTGTATCTGTACCAACAACTGCAAGAACATATGGAGGGGGAGGCCCTCTTCCCACTGGGAAAAGCACCAATACTAACAACCTTCCAGCTTGAGAGAGTCCTTGTTTGCAAACTCAGCTCGTCTGGAGCAAAGAAAGAAGCAAAATAGATGAAGAAACTGGAAGAAAAGGAGAGAACAAGGAATACACTGTCCTCTTCTTCAAAAGCCCAGCTAGCCACCACTTTTAACAGGAAGAGGCTTTACAAATCCTGGCCCAGGTGTTAGATTCCCAGTGAATTCAGTGGAAGAAGAGAATAGTGACATCCCTGCAATTTCATTTATGACATTTTTAGCCATGCTTCACAGATAGTTCCACTAGTGGGACTTATTAACACACAACATGTAGCATGGTGACTAATAAATCTGCTATCCTGCTTCAATTCCAATGTTGTATTCAGAGCCACGATCACTACTAAGGTTCTTCTGTACCCTTTTGTAGACCATGTCTTTAGAGCAGGAGTGGGCAATGGTCACCCTCCCAACGCTTCTTGATGTCATCAGTGGCTCATGCTATCCGGAGGTCAAAAACCCTCTGGAGAGCCACTGCTGTTCACCCCTAGTTTAGAGGCATTTTTAAAGGCAAGGGCTGCTTTGAATCACTGTAGCAAGATATCTTGCTCTTTGGCTCTGTCTAGATCTGTTCTATTAAGATAGCCTCAGACTTGACAATTTCACATCCTTCAACATTTCACAGACGAAAACTGAGACACACATGGCTGAGCAACATCAAAGCATGGTCCAAAGAGCATGGTCAGAAAACAAGAAGGAGAGAGAGAAGTGGAGGGAGAGGGAGAGGAAGAGGGGGGAGAGAGAGAGACATTTTCAGTGGGGAAGGACCTGTAAAATTACAAATTTAAGCAGGCAAACTCCGGGATTTTTGTAATGAGTTTAGAAAAGAAAAAAGAAAATCCAAAAAAGCTTAATGGAAGGGCAAGACTTTGCCCCCCTTTTCTCCTCACCTGTTCAATTAACTGAGTACAAACTATTTTTCCATTTTGAATTCAGTTTGCAGCAACTGAAGTAAACGAAGGACAAAGGAGTAAAGTGGAAAGAGGAAAGAAACTGGACCATTATAAAAGCAACTGAGAATATGGGACAGCAGTGGATTAACTGGAACCATTCCTGTCAAGCTGGGAAAGTTACAAGTTATGCAACTTTGAGACTTAAAAAGTCAAAAGATCTGCAGGAAAAGACAGTTTATAACTCCTTTGCTGTCTCATTCTAATCCTTCAAGGACCTGGAAAACCAGTCCTGACTCCAACTTCTCCGCAAAGCTGTACATTCTCAGGACTGGTTGCTTGTTTGCTTGTTTAGTATGTGGGCAAAGTTGGGAGGCGTGTACAGGATAAAAGAATAAGCTGAAGATTTTGAGAAGTATGGGCCCCATAATTGTGCTATTGGGGAAAATATGCACTCAGCATTTGTGCATTTAACTTTTGCAGATTTGATTATTTACAGATTATTTGTCACTGCCTCCATTGCTCCCCTATGCCATTTTTAATATGGACCAGTAATGAGACTGTGAGAGACTGCAAACATGAGGTGAGACTTGTAAGTCCCTGTTAAAAATGGCACAGGGCAGCAGAGGAGCCGGTGGCAAAACCAGGCAGGGGCACACTTCTGCCTTGTGAAGGCAGAACCAGGCAGCTGGCATGCTTACCACTTCAGATTCAAATGCATTGAATCTGCAGTGGGTTGAATCTGCAGATTGTACTTCTTTGTGTGAATTACATATGGTTTGAGGGACCCTACAGATATTTGCAGTTTTTCCACTTTTGTGGGGGTCCTGAACCCCTAACCCCTGCAAATATGGAGGGATGACTTTAAGCCTAAATCTAATTGCTAGTCCCAACCAGAGTTGCACCCCTGAAATAATGGAATTGCCATAAGTGTTGACTTATTCAGGAACTGATTCAAGGGATTTACTGTAGCTATGATTAGCAATGGGATTTAGGGCATAGAGTTTCTTCTCATTACTTTCTTCCTTGTTGGATTTTTTGGCATGATCTTTCTTAGATATCAGCTAAGCAGAAACAGCCTCTCTTCAATTTCAAAGGAGGATGGACTATCTCCCCTTCACTAAACTGAGAATTATGTAATTCATTACTTTTTCTATTTCTTCCTTATCATAGACCAGTATATCCTCACAGAATTTCACTTAACATTTCCAGGGCACATATGTGTGTATGTGTCTTCAAGTCACCTGTCAACTTTTGGCAACCCCATGAATTTTATAGGGAGTTCTTTCAAAAGGAATACTCAGAGGTGTTTTTACCAGTTCCTTCCACTGAAATATAGCCCACAGTACCTGGTATTATTGGTGGACTCCCATCCGGGTACTAGCCAGAGTTGACTTGCTTAAGCTTTCAAGACCAGACAGGAACTGGTGCCTTTAGGGTATTTAGGCCATCATGTTTCTGTTATGCGCCTTCAAGTCATTTCTGATTTATGGCAACCTTATCACAAGGTTTTCTTGGCAAGATTCCCTGAGGCTGAGAGAGTGAGACTTGTCCAAGGTCACCCAGTGGGTTTCCATGGCCAAGCAGGAATTTGACCCCGGTCTCCCAGAGACCTACCCCAAGACTCTCAAACCACTAAACCATGCTGGCTCTTAGGCTGTCATGACACATTTATTATTATTCTTTACTTTGTCTGCTAAGAGAGTATCAAGTGTACAGGATTTGCCAGTTTGTGCATCGTCCAGTCTCAATACAATATTCTCCATTAAAAATAGCACCGCAAATGCCCAAATAATATTCCTTCCTTCATTATGTTCATACTGTGCTTGATGGAATAAAATCTTGAAGCAGTTTATAGCCTAAAAGTAATAAACCATTTAAAAACAATTCTGAAAGATAACCAATGTTCAGAAACTATCCAACAATAAAACAGAAAATAAGAATTATCATTAGCTACAGAAAGCCTGCATAAACATCAGACACATTACCTTGGAGTGACAACTACCTCCTGCCTCCATACTAGCAAAATACTATCTTGGACCCTTCATATCTGCAAGCATGCCATGAACACAAAGAAATCCATCTTTTTACCACTATTTATCCAGCTCTGTACGTACACAACACGGCCCGAAATAAACACTGAGGGATACAAATTGATATTTAAAATACACAGCTAAAATTGTCCCAAGTATTTATTTCCACAATTTATATAACACTCATCAGTTATAAATATTTCCAAGGTGAGTAATAGGTAGATAAATAAATAAATAAATAAATAATAAGCAAGCAAGCTGTGGACACCAATGTCATCACATTTTCTTGGCTGGCGAATGCTATTAACACCCACTGAACTGGTTTGTATATTACGGATGGCCAAGTTTCCTTTTTCTGTCATAAAACCACATAAAGCACACACATTCAAGCATGTTACATTGCCAATCAATTGCTTTGTAGAACACAAATAATTAGTAAGACAACTTGAAAAGTGAAAGTTTTGATTTTTTTTTAATTTTTAATCAGCAACTTTGATTTCAGAAGATAACATCATTTGTTTCAAGGTCTCTGAACAGAGAAGCATGCCTGATTTTACATTTATTACACTGATAGGGAACAACTCATGTCTACAACACACTATGAGCTTCTTTTGTCCCTTTTCATACTAAGTGCATACAGTGTAAACACAACAGTTTGCAACTTTGCTGCTATTAAATTCTGTAACAATTTCTCTATTAATTTAATGCAAAAGTAGGCAACTGTGACCTTCTTGTTTTGCTGGGATTCAGTTTGCAGAATCTTTCATCATTAGCTATGCTGCTGGAAGTTTCATCCATGAACATCTGGGTAGTCATAGCCCTGTTTTAATGAAACATGGCGGCACCCAGTACCAGTCTTCTTGAGGGCTATAATTTTCAGAAATTAATCTTGTCTTGGCATTGCATTGGAATGGTTGTTTGCCTTAAAGGAATAAAGTACTTTTCCCTCAGAGCTTGGAAATGTTATTTTTGGACTGTAATACCCAGAATCTCTTGTCCTGCATAGTGAGGCTGAGGGATTCTGGGAGGTGTAGTCAAAAAAGGGCATCGCTTTAAGGTCAACTGGTTTTCCAGGCAATTACACGATATTCTTCCTAAGGGAGAAAGACTGAACTGAGGAAAGACACTGTTTTATATTGTAGACAAATCTGTTAACCAGTAGATGTAATGATCCTTGTGCCTGTGATACTACAATGAACACATCTGGAAAATGACTTTGCTCATCACCTCAGTAATACGCAGACAGCAGGGAACTAGCTAGAGAGTATCTGAGACGGGAAAAATGATTATTGGAAAGGACGCTCTAGTTAGCATCCAAGAACTAAGATGGGAGAAAGGAATGTCAGCACAGACAAATATTAGAAGTTAATGACAACAGAAGGAAAAGACTCTTCAGGATAGGAGGAAAAAGGATGTGGGATCGTTACTAATGAGACAGCAAGGAAAGAGCAGCTGTGGATCTAATGTTAAGTCCCTAAACAGGGAGAATGGTGGGCATCTTACAGACATTCTTTTGGGAAATGACATACCCTCATCAATCCTTCATTATCTAGACTAAACATGGTCAAAAACAGGGGCCCATGTGTCATCATATGTTTGCAAGTTCAGAAATGTAATGTAAGTCAATATGGGATTTGCTGTTGGACCAAACTATGCTGCAGAGGGTGAGCAAATTTCAGAATCTTAGAACTGCTCTAAGGAGCCTGACGCAACGGGTAGCCTTGGTGCCATTTTAGAAGTGCTTTCCTGCCAGAATTCTGTTAGGAGAAGGGTGGACTGTGAGCAGAAGCAGAGGGAAAGCAAGCGAAAGAGGGTGGGGAAACAGCAAAGGAGAATGAACACTAGTTTTGTGTTCTATAGCTGCTTTTACAGAGATTACAGCTCCACATTTTCTCTTCGGACCTCCGAGTGCTAATGAACTACAATACCCAATAATAGCCCCAGATAGTAAAACCAGGGATGACTTGTTGACCGACAACATTTGGAGGGCCACAGGTGCCCCATCCCAACTGTAATAAAAATTTTAACTCAGTCTGGTGCCTCCATTAGCCTATTAAGGGAAAAGTCTTTATCAGCTCCAGCAGCTGAAAGCATTCAGAGTGGGGTGACATCTCCTCTCTCTAAAGGGCTGAAATTCATTAGGGCTTGCAGCAGTTATGCCTGGCCCCAGGCCACAAATATCTGTGGTTTGTGCTTAAACTTCATCTAAATCATTTCTTTGATGATCCTGAACAAAGTAACATTGAGTGAATTTTGTTTTAAGCACCACATCAAATTCTAGAGGGTTTGCTTACGAGGCACTAAAGCAAAAAGCAACAAGAGGTTTGGCAACGAACAAGGTAAAGTACCAAAGAGGTTCCCAAAGACAGAAGGGGTATGCCACGAGGAGCAGCAAAGTTATTTTGGCTGCTCTGCAGGGAACATAAACTCCTCCCCCTATTCCCTTGCTTGCATCCTTTCCTTGACCTCACAGTCACTCCAATGAGGGGGAGTCAGTTGTCTGCCTCCTTACATGTCTGTGGTTTGAAGCAGTTCTGAATAAGCCAAACTAATCTAACCAGCAAATCCCATGGCGGCAGGAGAAGGAGAATATCATCGAAAGAAGCCTTTGTGGGTGAGAGTAAGAAAGGGAGTCTGCATTTTTTCCAGCAAAAAAAATAATTCCTTGGAAGGCAGGAATCCAAAGAGATCAGAGTTGTAGCAATGAAGTTTGATGCAGATATGACAAACTATTAAGATCCTTTGCAATGTCTTCTCAACTGATGGCTCCATAAAACCTCATATAAATAGCACAAACATGTAAGATTATGAAATGTTCAGTTAAAAAATGCAAGATTTCAGTTTCAATTTATATAGCGTACTGTATTTGCTAGCGTATACGACTCACTTTTTCCCCCTGAAAAAGACTGTTTGAAAATGAGCTGCATCTTATATGCCAGTGTGAATTATACACCAGCAAATAGTATTTGCTAGTATATAAATGGGGCGTATCTTATACACCAGTGTGTCTTATACACCAGAAAACACAGTAAATAGTCAAAGCTGACTTTATTAAATGGAAATTGCTGATACTGAGATATACACCTTTGCACTCGCAGGGAGACTAGGGATATTGACCAGATGTCTACATATCACCTGTCTATTTAGTCCTCAAGCCATGTAGGTGGGAAAAAGAGGCTCAGGGGCATCACATTTTATTTAATATGACCCAGAGGGGGGAAAAAAATTCTGGCTTTGAGTGAAACCATATGGTTCAGGAATTAGAATAAGCAAGACCTTATATGTGGCTCTGGATCTCTCCCTATGCTGATCCTAAGTGCTATCTAATGGCAGACCACCCATCCCAAATAAGGGTATTAAAACACTGTCATAACAAGCAAAAACAGATCAAACCTGGTTTTAATTTAAAATGTATTTATTTAAAAAGTTCCATTCCGCTTTTCAGCATTTCAAGGATGAATAACAACTAGTTAAAAAGAAACACAAATGTAGCAAAGTGGCAGATATATATTTGCATTCATACTTAAGAGTGAGAATAAGAGAACTGCAACAAGAATATAAAACCTGTAGGAAAACAGATGTTCACTATCAGGTGAAGACAAGATGTAAGAGCAACAGCAGGCAAGTGGTGCAGGAGAGAACATCCTGAACATGGAATGTCATAAAGGAAAAGAACTTCTCTGTAGTCATTGTCCACATCAAGTCTGAAGGCAGAAAAAGCCTCCTCTCCTCCTAAGACAACCTCAATATGCAGGCAGTTCTGTGTTGTAAAAGGTGCCCCAAACTGAATAATGGTTTAAAATCTGAATTGTGCAGAGAAGCAGATCAGCCAGGACAATTGTAAATGGCAAGCTGTTTAGCAACCATTCACTTAACTGCATCATAAGCTCATGTTTATTTTCCAGGTTACCAGAAGGTGAATAACTGAATCCAGACTATATCTATCCAACAGTGCTTGGCAGCTGGTGTGCCAGCCACAATCAGTGAAAGATAACACCTGGGTTTTCAGTAACAGAAATGGCACTATTAAGATGTCTGAAAAAGCAAATTTGAACACAATCCCATTCAACGTCTGAAGTCATGGCCTCTTGGCTATCATAAACCCTGTAAGTATCTTTATAAAAAAAATATTAGCATTGATCACAGGTTTCTGACTATATGGACATTGCACTGACATGTAATTATTCTCACATGCACCTAGCATTCTGTTACCTAAAGAAGCATCTATCCTATTATATTTCTATCAATGCTGCCTGTTCCTTGTGCTCTCTTTATATATCAACTATCCTTCCCCCTTGGGAATGAACCCAAATTTTCAGGACCAGAGCTTTTCTTGTGCAGGTACTACCTAGCTGTCCTGCTATCCCACTTCCATCCCACAAAGCCCTCACTACTATTTCAGTGTCTATTTCAGTAGTATTGCCTACCCTCACTAGGGATCAGTCATCTGGCATATACAAAGAATGTCCTTGATGTGTATGCCTCCACAATGTTGAAATTATGGACCTCTGGGTGCCATGAGATGTAGAGAAACCAGACCTCAAAGTGGAAGCAACTAGAATCCTTTCCTCGCCTCTATCCTCCAGTCCTCTTCTCCTTTTCTGTTATCTTCTTGGGGTTATTTAGTCACAGGAAGGGCACCAATTCACTGCTTTCCATGTCCAGTTCTGATGTTGGAAACACCTTCCATATCATGCAGGGGTTCCTAATAGCAGCTTGTCATCTGTCTCCACCATCACTTTGCTATCCTTCATTCGCATGAGACAAAGACTACCATGTGTACCGTTGTCGTTTAAAGAGGGATTCTTACCACCTTGTGAATCTGTGACCAAAAGCCAAAGTAGCCACCATGGATCCCATTTGGGGAAAAGAATATAAATGCAATATATAAATAAATACTGCCAAGGGATTGTGACTAATTAGACTTCTCTTCAGACATTTTTTTCTTCTAAGCATCTTACTCTCTCTTTCTGCTTGTATTACTGTTCTGGACCCCCCGTCCCCGTCCCCCCGCATCCCAGCCCTCTGGCATTAAAACATGGCTTTTTCATGTTGCATTTGTACTGTCTACAATAGCCTTGCCACTCTTTTCTAACTGCTTCCCCACTGGTTTTTTGAAAGCTGCTGTTAGAAGCCCATGGACATGAGCTGCTGGCCCAGTATATTGACCAGTTTCTTCCTTCTCTAAATATCTGTGCTAATAAAAACATGTACACAGATGCTTGGCAGGTGTCCTTGAACTAATTTCTCCATTTTGCCTGCTAGTGTGCAGAGCATGTGTGAGGGAGGGGTAGTTTGTCTAATATACATATATAATTGGAGTAAATGTGTAAAGATGCATACCTACATCTATATGTGGCCATCCATCCATTCCTTTATTTATACTCTGCCTTTCTCCCAGGCTGGGATTCAAGGTGGCTTACAAAAAGACACTCTGGAGTCTCTCAGCTGGAATCTTTCTAGACCCGAGTTTTCATGTAGAAATTAAGCTACTCAAACTTAGAGCTCTTCCAATCCTGATATCTTATTCAGCAAGATACCATGGCTAGTAATATCCAAATTCTCTGGTGTGGTCAAGAGAATCTGAAGGGTTTCAGTCCCCAGAGTCTTTCTTGGCAACAAGGAAACTACTATTATTTCAATGCTGTGATTTAACAATTCCATAAAAGACATTCCACGAAAGAGAAAAGAACACATGCAACAGTTTTATGGTGAAAGTGTAGTAAAATTGGTTTCATGTTATTACAAACCTGAACTACATTACTTGTCCAGACACTATGTGTCATCTTGTTGCTTCAAAAACAAACAAACAAACATGCGTTTAGCATACAGGTACTTGAGACTTGATGAACACTGCTTGGTGCAGAATCATCCTTTCTTTAAGGGACTGCTGTGCACAGAGATTTCTGAGTAATGAGTCTCTCCTCTGAGCACATAACACAGTGCACCCTGGGAACAGCTTCCCATGTTATTCTATTTTGTTAATATTTCAAACGAACACTGGCAAAAGTGGATGGAACATGGCAAAAATGCAGCTCTTTGAATCCATCAATTTGAAATCTGAGATACAAACTTGTCAAAAGGGATGAGCAATAATTTGACCTTGATGACTACCAAATATTACACACATCCATCTAGCACCAGGGAAAAAGAAGGGAAAATTTTTCTATCACCTGAACAGGTACTTTGCTAGGAGGGCTCCATTCCTTTCATTCACTAGATTAAAAGTAGGGAATGTCTGTCCTCCAGTCTTTCTGCACTACAGCTCCCATCAGCCTCATGCAACATCAATAGAGGCAAGAGAATACAGGCACTGACACTTCTGGAAAGCCAAAGAACTACCACCCCTACATCAGGTATCAGTTATAATCCAGCCTCACTTGATTTCTTTTTTACTTAGCGCACCACCTGCAATGTAATATCTACCTGAAGTCTCCATCTCTTTGTCTATACTGGATAGGTGTACAACAAGGATATTGGTAAATCTGGATCTTGCAGTGTGAGCCCTTCCTCTTTCCACAGAGCAAGTAAAACTAACTCAAAATGGTATCACATAGGCTGGAATCCTGCTAGTGACACTGTTGTGGTTGTGTGCCTTCAAGTCATTTGCAACTTAAGGCAACCCTAAGGTGAATCTATCACAAGGTTTTCTGGAGCTGAGAATATGTGATGCACCCAAGGTCATCCAATGGGTTTCCAGGCTAAGCAGGGAATGAAACCCTGGTCTCCAACCCTCAAACCACTAGACCACAAAAACAGACATTATACTTGTGCATGTCCTTTTATAGTCAGTGCAAGAGGACATATCCAAAATCTCCTTTGTACAATGAAACCCTGTTCATGCAGTCTATTTTAATACTGCCCTCACACCTCCCTTGCATAGTCATTTTGTGGCCATGGGAGGGCAGGGAGAGCCCAGGAAGTGTCCAGCGGTATTTTTGCAGGTGGAAACATCCTCCTCCTGGACCTCCACCCCTGAAAGATCAAGGACAATAACTTTTTTGGTGTATTAGAGGTCCAGGAAGATGACATTTCCTGTGTGGGTCACACTTGCAGAAAAACAGCCAAACACCGCCTGACTACCCTTGCTTTCCTCCAGCCCCAAAATAGCTGTGGGAAGGCATGCCAGCAGCAGGGAGGCAGGTTCCACATGGGATGGGAGGGTGCAGAGGAACACCTGGGGGAGCTTTATGCTCTGTCAGGCTAATCCAGGATCTTGGCCATGAAATATACATACTCTCATCCATCCCAAATCAGGGATGAAAACCAGTCCATAACGTTGGATGAATGCACATGTCTCCTAACCTCACACTTCCTAATATTTGCCCACCTTCTGTCAAACAAAAACTCTTGAAGGCAAAATCTAGTAGCCACCTTTCCATCTGTGACCTCACACAATAATGGCAAGAACCATCAAATGGAAATTGTTTATCTGGTGGAGTTCAATATTTTTGACAAAAAATATAGTACACGTCTAGTGGGCCAAGAATGTTTACCCTATCTCAGTAAACCTATAACTTCCCTGAAATATTAGCCCTGTAAAGGCACCTATGGGAATGAGTGGGAAGGGGTTAAAACTTGCAGGTTAGGTGGAGTCACAACCAGGGGCATCCTGGTTTTGTAGAGTTCAATCCTTATAGCAACTAGACCTGCAGCAGCAAGTTAGCACAGTAGTGTAGCTTTGTAGTGCAGATAAAGAGGACCATCTGTTGCTTCTGCAGACAGGCAGGAAAAGAGAGGTTTGTACACATGGGGGAAAGCCCCACAGCATTAGACTCTCTCCTTCACACTACTGCATGCAGCCGCTTATGTACACTCTTATGACAAATATGACCCTGAATGACAGGAAGGCAACATACTCAACTGCAGTCCCTTTATGTCTAGCACATATTTCTGTCAAATATCTCCATTAGCTGGTACATGGCAAATGGAATGAACCCAAAGTTTCGTTGAGGAGAATGAATTATCAAGGGTTAAGGGCGCCAGATCTTGTCTGATCTTGGAAGCTAAGCAGGGTCAGCCCTGATTAGTATATGGACAGGAGACTGCCAATGAATACCAGCTGTTACAGGCTGTATTTCAGAGGAAGGAACTGGCAAAACTACTTCTGAGGATTCCTTGCCTAAGAAAACCCTATAAAACTCATAGGATAGTTATAAGTTGACAGGCAACTTGTATGCAGAAAGAAAGAAAAAGAAAGAGAGAGAGAGAGAGAGAAGGTGGCACCTAAGAAGGACAGGCACAAAACAGGCACAAAAATCTCGTTTACAAGCTCTTGTTTCTAGACTGTCTTTCCTCGATTCCGTATATTTTCTTTTTCTCATTTCAAAACAAAGGGCAGAACCCACACAGTTCTGCCTGGCTCAACAGACTGCTCCTTAACGAGGACCAACTGTGAGGGAAGTGTTGACTCAGCCTTTTGTTGCCAGGCCACGTTTTGCTAATTTTATAGCCGCCCACTCATTGTCCCCACCCAGGTAGATTATGAGGTATATAATAGAGTTTAGAAAAAAATTACTTTGGGGTACTCCAACTTCCAGATTCCTCCTTGAAGTCCTGGTAAAGGCCATGCTCGCCTGGGGATTCTTGGAGTTGTAGTATAAAAGCTAACTTCTAAACTCTGAGTATAATCAAATTCAGGGCCCAGAAAAGGAGAGCGAGGACCTCAAATAAGATACCACTGCCTTTTTCTTCTAGCTTCTACCCTGGCCAAAATGGAGATGGGTTTAAACTAATGAAATCATACACGTCACAAAATAACCATCTGCTCTCTGCCCAAGAGGAATTTTAGCTTTCACACTGCAAAAGAAAGAGTAAATAGATTTAAAAGGAAAAAGGGAATGGGAAAAAAATCTAGCAGCACTGATTTATATTTTAGCATGAGCATTCATCTATATCAGGCCATTTCTTCAAATGGAATACAGAATGATATTAAAGTCTCAGATTATTAAGCTTATTTATATAGTTGTGGGAGTGGGACAGAATGTAATAGGATCCAGAAAGATGCAGATTGTGATCTTTGCCCTAAATCTTCAAAGGGCTGTGTGATATCCATGAAAGCTCATGCTAAAATATAAATCAGTCTTAAAATGTATTTTTAGACTTCTTCTCCCCATCCCTTTTTCCTTTTTAATGTTGCAACAAACTAACAAGCCTGCTTCTCTGAAAGCACATGGTTTCTTCCTGAAACTTTCTTACACTCTGAACCCACTGTAATCCTCACAACAACATACAGACACACAAAATGTTGTGATGAAGTTTTTATTTTTTTATACTGGATAGTGATTTTCTTTCTAGGATTGTCTTTTTCTGTGCCAGCAACCACTCTCCCAACTGCCCATCTTCTGCTCTTGCAGCTGCTCCAAAACAGTCTATCAATAACAGTAACCCAGTGTAATGATGACAAGGTTACTGCACTGTTACCAAATAACAATGTTATTTGATATCATAGCTGCTTTGTAGATAAGACTATTTGTCCATGATAGAGCATCCTGCTGTCAACTCTGACTAGCAACCCTCCAAGGCCTCAGCAGAGGTCTTTTCCACCCCTTGCTACTTAACCCTTTTAAACTGGAGATGCCAGGGATACAAATCTGACAACTTTTGCATTGAAGGCATAGGTTCTGCCATTGAGCAGATGCCCATTTGTCTTATCCCCATTGGCCATCAGAAAAATAAAACAATCAAGAAGAGCAAGAAAGAAAGCTGTCAAGAATACTGTACACTGTAGAAACCAACACCATGGCAATGACAAAGATTTAACTATGAAACGTGAATGCCACTGAAGTCCCACGCACATCTTTTGGGGATTATTTTATCGGTTAGCATCTTACACTTTCATTTCTGAGCTAACAGAACACAAACACAAACCTCCACCTTCTTACACCAAGATCTTTCTCTCTCATACATACACACTCACTCTTCCTCTCTCACACACACACACCTATCCTCACATACATCTGCACCTCAAATCTCAAAAAAAAACCTCTGTTTCTTTTTTTTCTTAGGTTGGGGCAAAGTTAATTGTTGTAAAGATTTGTAAGGTTATAGGATTCTCTTGGTCTCAGAACTCCCATTCAGCCTGAAACATCAGGCTACATTTAAGCAAGGCAAATGTGTCTCTTCCAGCTGCTTCAACGGAAATTTCAAGTAGTGACAAAGGGGCCACAATCTATTTTTAGGTACTTAATTGATGGAATCCGTCCATCAGCATATGACGTACTAGACCCAGTGCACATTATGAACCAAATTAGCTGACATAATACTACATAGCTAATGCCTGGGTGAGAACTCTTATGTTAAATCCAGCCTTCCCCTGATTTCTTCCTATAAATGTCCTGTAAAGGATTTGGGATCTTTTGCAACACATATACAAATTCTGCAAACCCAACAGAAATGTACATGAGCAAGAAAAGCAGAATTTTAAATCAAACAAACTCAATTCATGAATAAAAAGATTTGATGGTATTTAATGATTTAAATACTGTTTCTAACTCATGTATTTCCTGAACAAGCACATGTATTACTTCTCTGCTAATAACAAGAAAATCACACTTGTCTGAAATGAAATAGAGCCACTACAGCATAAGCATGACACATTACCTCTGGTAATATATCTCAGAGGACCACACTGGGAGCCTGGGAGAGCTGGATTCAGATCAGGGCATCAGGTTACACACCTCTGATTTAATTCAAAGCCCATGATACAAACTTCCCTCTCTTCACTAGAACAAGCTTGGGGAACGGGAAAGAACAGTGAGGAGGTGGAAGACAAGCTCACTTTGAGCAAGGACCAGACTTCATAGAGGGCCTGTGTTCAAGAGTTCTTGAACTGGAGTATAGGAAGCCCACACCTTTTGACAACATGTTATCTGATGGCTCATTCTTTTGACATTTTTGAATTAAGGACAACTTCCATTAATTTGACAGTTCTTCTCGCCTAGAGAGGCTTTCTTGGAACCAGTTGCACACATGCGCTGCTTGCAAAGCAAGCTGAGAGGAAAGCAAGATGCTAAGCTGGCTGAGACACTTTGCAAGCAGTGCCTCTTTAAGTCTTTCATGCTCTCTACAGTACAGCACACAGGTTCTGCTTTCCAATCAGTTCTGTTCTCTGACAGTTCTCTAGTCCCTAACCTGTCAAGATAACTCAGGGAAGCCTGTAATTCTTAAACCCAGCCACCAATCACAGCTCTGAATGACAGTGCGACCAACAGACTGGATCTCCAGCTCATGGTCTCCAAAAACTGAAACTTGTGCCAAAAAACTGGTGTTGTTATATAACACATGCAGGGCTGGCAATTGGGTACTGATATGAAATAAGTTTGTGAATAAGCAGTATAATACTTGTTACACTCCAAGTGCAAATTTATTTTGTCTCTGTTTGGAAAAGGTTGAGACACTCCTAATCCTCATTAAAAGTGTCTACATAAGGGCTTAATATAGATTAAGTACAAGCTAATTAATCCTGAGGGTAAAAACATTCAGACCTACACAATTCAATGAAGAAACATCTCCTAAAGCTAAATCCTTTAAATGGCTATATATAAACACACACAGTGATTTGCCAAACAGCAGCCATATATAAGAGTCTCAACTTCTTCACTGTTTGTTGTCGTACTATCCATCCAGACAGTACTATACGGCCAGACTATACGGCCAGACTAACCAGATATTCTATTTAGAGAACAATGACAAGACTGCAATCTAGAGACAGAGGGACCACTAACACACCTATTCCTAAAATCTGGGTCACATGAATGTTATTTAGGCACACCTTATTGTGAAACCACTTGCCTGGAAGTTTTCAAACATTCCTGGAGAATTACAAGTACAACTGAGAATTACAAGTACAACTGAGAAGTTTTCAAACATTCCTGGAGAATTACAAGTACAACTGAGAGGATCTTGGTGTATAAAATAATTGTTAGCCTTCTCCACCATAAACATAAATGCATACATGAGCATTTATACACATACCACCCACAGCTTCAACTATTAAGACTTGATTTGAATCAGCAAAGCCTCCTATTGGTTCCTTCATGCTCTTAGAGCACATCATTGGCTGTGCTGGCCTGTGGTCCAGCAACATCTGGAAGACACCTCCCCATTCCTGTTGCTGGAATAGTACAACCCAGAAAATATCCTGGACACAAGACTTATGCAAGTCTACTGAGCTCTGAGGATGTGCTTGCTTCACACAGGCACCAACAGATGGCATAACAGGACAATACTTGAGATATAACAGGCTTTGTCACCTCCATTTGCTCTTTCTTCCAGGTTCCATTCCTCAGTTCATTCTTCCTATCCTGCTCACTCTCTTCTATGCTTGAGGAAGTCAGTCAAGTTGACAGAGCTAGTTTTCTTAAGAAATTTGTCTTTCCCGAAAAATAAGGAAACATGGATGAACTGGTAACTACCGAGTTTGTAGTTAGAAGTGCTATTAACTGAAGTGGCTTGAACAGGCCTGTTGAAAGCTCTGTAAATGATGAGGATTTTATAGCTACAACAATGGACAATCTTGTTAATCAGTGGCATGACAAGTTTATAAGGAGCCTATCTATTGAAGGCTGAAGTGGACTTGAGTGAAAAAGTCCACAAAGCACTCAAGGAGAGACTCTAAATGGCCAAGACAAACACAGTGCTATGTGCATAAAGAAAGAATATATGCCTGGGCTCAAAAAAAGAAAGACAAAAAAAGAACATCAGAATCACTACTGCATACCCATCCCTGTTGCACATTTCTGTGGTCTATCAGCCATTATGTGTCTTCCACCTTCCTCTGCTCTATCCATTTCTTCCAACACCACCTAACTCTTTTGATGACCTCTATACAAGTGATCCACATGTTCCTTCTCTCTTGTCGTCCCACTGTGGCACTCACAATCCTTACGTCAAAATTTCAGTGATTTCAGTGCACTGGGCACTCAAGAAAGCCTGCTTTGCTCCTTCAATCTGTGATACCTCTTAAAAGCATTTTCCCCTCTAAACTGTGACAAGTCTCTGCTACAATGCACAAAATGAATGATAAAACAACAGCCAGGAACTGCATCTCTTTGGTCCAGTCTACAATTATCCAGAGAACTTACTCATTCCAGAGGATACCAGGAAAGCATCATATTTTGTTACTGCAGCTCCTTACATGCTGGAGTACAAACTGCTTTAGTTATTTAGTTATACACTGCTCCCCCCAAAAAAATATGTAGAGAGGGGCTAAGGCGTTCAGACAGTTTGAATATAGTCTTTGAAAACTGGTAGCATAGAGAAACCTTGAACAGTGGCAGCCAAAAAGGGAGGCTACAGGATTAATCCCCATACAAAAGTTTCCTGAACAATTTGAGACAGAAACCCTTAGCCTTCTAAGGAACCTTCTTCCAAAGGTGTAGGGGAAAGCTAAAGGTTTCTGAATTTGATGAATTATTTATCAAAAAGTATAGGGAACAAGAAGGAAAACCAGCTCTTTGGCCAGCCTATTAATACATTGCTTTAAATTGTGTGTATACACAATAACTTTTGAGAGACAGCATGATGTAGTGGTTTGAATATTGGACTATGTCTCAGGAGACCAGGGTCCAAATCTTGGTTCAGCCATTGAAACCCACTGAGTGACCTTGGGCAAATCACACTTTCTCAGCTTCAGAGGGAGACAAAAGCAAATCCCCTCTGACAAATGTTGTCAAGAAAACTCTGTGATAGGTTTGCCTTAGGGTCACTGTAAGTTGGAAATGACTTGAAGGCACACAGCAACAACACACAATGATTGTGTGCTGAACTATCCACTAAAATATTCAACATACTATTATAGCAATTGCAGTTTGCAAGCATCCAGTCAAGTATGAAACTATTAGCATGACTCATAAACCTATCTTGCCATCTGTGCAGCTATGATCACCTGGTAGAGGTGATATCGTCTTTTTCATTTACGTGCATAATAATAATTTGAAAAAACCTCCAGCAAATAACCCCCAGCCCCAATATTATTGTCTCCTCATGCTGTAAAAGTGATACAGCTATTGAATTCCTGGCTATCGTGGAACAAATAAAGGGCAACACAAAACCTTCCTAGGAGAAAAGAAATTTTATTATGAACAAGGATTATTTTTGATCCCATCTAACTAAGTAATTGCTATTGACAATAAACCTTAAAACTGAACTTATACATTTCAGAAGCAGTAAATCTTCAGTTTCCAGACAAGAGATAAACAAGAGATGATGATTATCTCCCTCCTGGCTGTGGGCTTCCTCAGGACACTGGATTCACCTTTGGTTTGATGATACATTGTGAAAAATCTTTATTACAGTCCTTCAAAATTATGTCTCACTTTGGCTTGCTCAGCAAATCTTCTGGCACTGGTCATACTTGCTGATAATTGGGTTTAATATACAATGCTGTCTAAGAATAATGCTGAGCTCTTAAAGTCTGCTATCTTTTACAAACACCAACCCATGAATCACTGAAAAAGTCAGATCATTACCAAGTGTTATTTTCCCCCCTCCAAAGACAGCCTATTTGACATGGGTTTCTCAACCAAGCTTCCCCTGGCTATGCTGTTATTCTCACTTTGCTGTCTTCCTCAATGCCAAACCTAAACTATGAATAATTTCTCTCCTGATCTCATTTGTTCCCAAATTCCCACAGAGAAACAAGACAGAGCATAACATGCCCAGAGATTTAACCTACTGCAAATGTACCACACCTGGCAGAGCCTGGCAAGGGCTCAACGAAAAGCACTCGTACAAAAGAATGTGCAAGAAAGTGCATTATGTTACTAAATACGGATCCTGCCTTTTTATCAGAATGGCGTCCAAGGCAGCTCACAATAATAAAGCAAAAGCAAGTAAGCAAAACATCAGTAAAACCAATAAAAGTAACAGTCAGTTGAGCAAACTGTAACATTTGCGATGACCATGCTAACAGCCAACTAATGAGACCAAAAGATTGTCTGAATCTTTCCCTGATGACTGAAATTAGTTGTTCTTTTCATGAGAGAGGAGGGGCCCTAGCTCAGTAAGGAGAGCGCATGTTTCCATACAGAAGGTCCTAGGTTCAGTGTGAGGCAGTTCTGGTGACAAATGAACATAGCTGTGTGATTGGGGAATAAACTTGGGGGAAAGGACCTGAGCTGCTGCCAGTCGAGACTAGACAGAATTGAAAGAGATGGGCCACTGTCCAATCCAGTGTGGCAACTTCATGTATTTACAGCTTTCCTTTGTTCCTGGCTAGGGATATCTGTGGAGCCATTAAATGGCAAAGCTCCAACCAAAGGGGGCTTTCATTTGAACTACTTTAGATACACTCAAGAGTCCACTGCCTACATACCGGGTTGGCATTACAACTCATTGGTTTCTGCCCTCAAAGTGTCAGAAAATGGAGTTGGTTGATTGCTGTATCATGATATCCCTTGCAGTTCCATTCTGTTTGCTGTGTTACATGGGAAGAAATGCTTGGCCCTCCAGATTATCCCTGTACCTCTGGCTGAAAGAAAAAGTACTTGGAAGCTCACTGTAGTTCTGACCACATACACTATTTGGGAAAAAGTGCAAGGTCAGAGTGTTGGAATGGATGCTTAGCCCAGGTTCAAAGTATTGTTCAGCTGTAGCAAATTCTAGCCATGGCTTGACCTATCTTCCAGAGTTTTATAGATAACAATAATGATTTAAGAATGCTTAGAGATGGACAGCTCCTAGACCTATCAATCAAAAGGTTCTGCATAACTGTTCCATCTCTCTGTGTGTTTATTGGTGGTTGGATTTTTTGTTTTATGATAAGGAAACAAAAGACAGAAACATCGCAGGAAGACAAGGAAAAGGTCATAAAATCAGAATTGGAAAGAATCACAAGGGCCATCTAGTCCAACTTCCTGTCATGCAGGGATACACAACTAAACCACTCCTAAAAGACATACACCCAACCTTTGTTTAAATACCTCCAAAGAAAGAAAGTCCCCCAATTGAGGCAGTCTAGCCCACTATCAGACAGCTGCTACAGTCAAGAATGTCTTCCCGATGTTTAGGTGGAATCTCTTTTCTTGTAAATTGTTAACACATTTGGGCTGCTGGTAAATTTCATGCTTAAAGTTAGTGTCACAAAACCCTCATCTAGATGCACCCTGACATTCCGTGAAAAACATAGGTGTGGCAATTTTTAAAAAATATTTTTTTTTAAGCAGCCTTAAACTTTAAATACACAGTGCATGTCAGTGCTAAATGTCAAAAGAAGGTGAACTAGGTCACCAAGCACTTTCCATGAGGTTCTTCCCCAGAAATACTGCCCACCTGGGAGAATCAGCTCTCCTTCTTAAAGGAAACCTAGGTCAAATATTTCTCCTTTGCATCCAGTTTCCACTTCCTCCCGCAGACTCCCATTTCCTTGTGGAAAGAAAAAGATTTCAGCTACTCAGCAGACAAGAGGATGGATACAATCATGGCCCCTCCAAATGGAATGCAGCCACACACTCAACTGGAAAAGCCGTGAACATCTGGCTGTAAGATTTTCACAGAGAGCAGATGACTGTTTTAAGGCAGAAGTGTACAATTTGCACAGCTTTCACTGATTGTTCAAGATCGGTACTCTGGGTGCATTATTAACCAACGAATGATGACCAGACCCTGCCCTCCCACACACACATTGTTCTTGCTGTCCAGCAAGTCAAGGCCCAGGAATATTTAGTAAATAAGAAGCCTGAATAAGCAATACTTGGAAAGTCCAGAAGGAAAAGCAAAATAATTTAAAAGTTGGAAAAGAATAAGAGATACTCCTCTTCCACTGGGGACAGCTCTCATTCTGAAACGCTGCCCGTGCAATATTGTCATGCCTCCTGGGGAACCATGGAAAGGAGGCGCTCAAAATTTTGCTGGAGGGAAAAGGTCCTTTTGTTTCCCGCCAGTCCGGGTAAGGTCGCCAGGGCATTCCTGGCATTAACTCCTCGTACGAGGGAAGACGAGAGACAAGGGCTGCCAGCATTCCTGACACCACCACACCCCCTTCCCCTTCCTCCACGCTGGAAGCGCCGCAGCTTCGCTGGAACAAGAAAATGCTCGCGCCTCCCCAGAGAGCCGAGGCACGGGAACAGCCTCTCCAAGGCGAGCTGCGGGCAGCGCTCTCTCTCTCCCCCGTTTCCATCCTTCATGCTCGACAGGTTCCCTTCCCCGGCCGCCCCCCGTAAAACACGCGGCGCGGCGTGCAGGCGCGGGCTCCTTGCGCGCCGCTCTCACGCGACCATGTGCTCCCGCACATTCAAATCGTCCAAGTCCCACCTATTCTTTCCCTCGTGGCCTCCGCCCCTTCCCTCCCCCTCCGCCCCGGCAGATCGCGTTTCGCAGGCGATGGGACGGACAGGGACACCCACCCCGTCGCTAACGCCGGCCGCATTTCAAATCCAAACACACACACAGGAAAGGGGCGGAGAGGAAGGCAAGCCAGGTGCCCCACGGGGAGCGGAAAGGCCGCGGGCTTCTCAACGGCTCTTTCCCACCGCGAAGAAGAGGCGCCCGGGAGCAGCAGAGTACAACCGGGCTGAGGCTCGGGGGGAGAGACCGGGGCCATTTCCGCACTAGCCTGTTATATAGTGCTATTATTCCACTTTCAACATCCTAGGGAATCCTGGGGTTTGCACTTTACGGAGGCCCCTTTGAGGCCCCTCTCTAACTGCAAACCCCAGGATTCCCTAGGATGTTGAAAGTGGAATAATACCACTGTAACAGGCTAGTGCGGAAATGGCCCGGGATTTTCGAACTGGCTGCGGATCGAAGAATCAGAGTCAGCGGCATCTCGTGCCCATCCAACGCCCCCCTTCCACCGCGACGGTGTCGCTCGCCCTAGACCGCGATCAATATCGGCGCGTGGCCTGGTGCGATTAAATACGCTGGAAAAACCGCAGTCGGTGGCAACAATGGCATTTCGCTTCCTCCGCTGCCTTGGCACAGAAAACCGAGAGAACGCTAAAATAGGGGCATCTCCCCCCCCACGAAAGCGGTTTCTTCCTCGAGAGAAAACCGGTTCCCTTTGTCGCTGACCTTGCAAACACGTTTGCGTGCGGGGAGCGGGATGTCAAATGGGAATCGAAGCCTCCACCCCGCTACGCTCCCATTCCACCAAGGTGTCCACATTCGCAGGGATCGCATAGAAGTCGCGATACCCGGCGCCTCCTCTCCCCGGTCCGCAGATCTTCCTGTCATTGTCTCGACTCCCGAGGAGCCCAGGTCGCCCCGGCTGCCGGGCTTTGGTTTCCGCGGGGCACAAAATGGCCAGGAGAGCGCCCGGGAGAGGTGGTACCTTACGGGCACTAGCTTAGGCATCTCCAGACCCCTCCTGTTGCCCACCAGCCTTTTTTTTCAGTCTGGGGAAAAGGGGCGAATGCCACGAGATGGGCTAAGCTCTGCCCGCAGCAGCCCCGATCTTTTCGACGGCGAGGCGACTGTGATCGCCCGCCCGCCGAAGAAGCCCACCTGAGCCCCTTCCTTACCTGCTGGGCCGGGCGAAATGCACCGTCCGGAGCGCCCGCCCCGACCTCTGCAAGGGGGCATGGAGCATTTTCCCGAGTGGCCGTCCCTAGAAAAAGTCCAAGCCGCAACCCTCTTCTAGCGGCAGACGCTCCCCGCTAAGCGCTCAGCCTCCTCGCAAGCGGCCGCATGAAGCGCCAGGAGGGGGAGGAGGAGGAGGAGGAGGAGAAATGAGACCCGTCCCCTCGATCCCTCCTTCGCCCTCCTCTTTTCCCCACCCCACCCGCAGCTCGCCTTCTCCTCTCCGAGGGCTCCTGTCAGCTACGCTTAAAGCCGCAGCGCCCCATTTCTGCACAGCCGCGCCTCCTCCTCCCAGCGCCGGCTCTCGTCCCCTCCGCTTCCCGAAGCCGCCTCCTTAACACCCACTGCAGGTACGGCAGCAGACAAAGGGGCTGCCCGGCCGATTCCCTCTCGCTTCTACCGAGGCGGCGGTGGAGGCGCAAAGAGGCATCCCGCCACCCGGAGCAGAGGAAGGGGCGCCCTCCCCTCCTCCCGAAAGTGGGTGGGGGCGCTGCGGCACCCTAACGGCTTTAACCCTTTTCGTACCCGGCCACGTACCACTCCCCCGGCAGATTCCACGCTCCCGGTGCAGCAGCCCTGATCATGCTGAAAGAGGCAAGGAAAGGGGCTTTGTTCTTCGGCAGCCTCTTAAGTCCCTGCCTGCCAGAGGGTGTTATCTCTGCGCTTGTATTCTTAATTGCAATCATGCACCCCGCTAACAGGGGAGAAAGGGCTGGGGCATGTTGGGGAGGGGGAGAGGGAATGCCAGCAAGGGCAGGAAGGGGGTTTCTGTATCTGCATTCAGCAAAGATCTCCTGCTTCCAAATGCTGTAAAGCTCCTCCAATGCCATCTAAAAGTCGACACTTCAGCAGCTAATCACCTTTGCATCCCCAACTACTGAAGACACTTTCCCATGCTGTAGCAGGAGCTCCCTGCCACTCACTGTGCCCTTGCATCTCCAATAGCTTCTTAAAGCCTAGTGAGAAAAAAAATCTTAACTCCCGCAGGGTAGAGGCTTCTTACAGGTAATCAATGGTGACAGTTACACTTGGGGGGATTTGTGAATTACCCTTACTCCTGATAGACGCATTTGCCCGGTCAAACACAACAGCTCCTTGCAACTCTTGGAACAGCAGTTAGGATCCTTGTTTCTCACATATAATCCTGATGCTAAGAGACTAATAACTAGTTTTATTACTTATTAGCTTTGTAAAATTGCATCCTCCATCTAACAGGCACTCAGGGCAATATATAACAGCAGCGATGAAACTGCACATAAAAGCCAATAAAAACAAAAGCCCACAAGACATTTGACAAGCAAGATTTAAAATGGAAGAACAGCAAAGCATTAAACAGAAAAGCTTGCCTGATCAGGACAGACTTTACCAATCCTCTAAAGGACTACAGTCTTGCTTCTCTCAAAGAAGTGCTGCTGTTGAAAAGGCCTTGTGTCTAGCACCTGCCAATTTAACATCTTGAGGTGGTAAGGTATATAATTAGACCTCTGATGATACTTGAAGGTGACAAGCGGGTTCATAAGGGGGAAAAAAGAAAGACCTTCCCAGATGTCCTGACCTCAAATCATATAGATCAAGGGTGGGCAACTACATGGAGCCCAGGGTCAGATTTTCTGTCCCTGCAATTGTCCAAGGCTGCAAAAAAGGCCCCTCCAACCCATTTTGAAGTTGAAATCAGCCACTCCTGTCAAATAATGGTTCAGGGAGTCTAGAATGATCAAGGTCCATAAAAACAGCTTTGGGGGCTGCATGGGGCCTCGAGATTGCATTTTGCCCACGATTTACAGTGTAGCACCTTGAATTGTACTCAGAAGTAAACTGGAATCCAATGTGGTTGTTCTTCAACCAATGTAATGTGATTTGCAAAGCGCACTTCTGACAAAGGTCTAGCCACCACATTTTGGACCAGTTGTAGCTTCTCAATACTTTTCAAGGGCAGTCCCATGTAGAGCACTTTGCAATAAACCAAATAAGAAGTCATTAAGTAATGTCCCACTGTGTCCAGATTTTCCTTCTCCATTAAAAGGTGCAGCTGGCACACCAAACAGAGAGTTCAAGGCATCATCATCACCATGAGGTGAAGAATACTGAATCCCAACCTAGACTGACCAACAAAATCTCCATCTTGAGTGAACTGAGCCTGAGTTTGTTCACCCACATCCAATTCCTCACTGCATCCCAGCAACAGTTTAGTACTTCCAGCCCCCTCAACAACAGTTGAAAAGGAGATACAAGAAAGATTTGCAAGAACTAGTATCAGACACTGACCATGTAAGGCTCCAGTTTAAATGTCTCCTAATTGTTGTTCTGTGCCTTCAAGTCACTTCTGACTTACGAGGTTCCTAGGACAGATCTATCATGGGCAGAATTTAGTCAGAGGGGATTGTCCTCACCTCTTCTGAAACTGAGTGTATGTGACACACCCAATCTCAGCTTCAGAAGAAGCTGAGCAGGGATTTGAACCCTGGTCTCCCAGTGCCCTAGTCCCACACTTATACCACCATACCATATTGGCTCTCTCCTGCTCATAAGAAGTAATCTTAAGCAAGCCAGTGTTCTCTGAGCCTTAACTTCCCTTTCTGCACTTTGGAGATATTACTGGACTATCTGGGAAGGTTGCCAAAAGGAATAGTGAGGCTAAATATAGATAGATAGAGAGATAGGTAAGACAGACGGACCGACCAATCAACCAGTGGTTATCTAGTTTTCATCTATACCTCCCAGGTCTTCAATACCTCCCCATCCTCTTGCCTACTCTTCTGCACTGCTTGCTGTGAAGCTGATACATAGGGTTCCCAGTCATTGCTATAATATGAGGCTCCAGATGCAGCACTTATTCTAGGAACATCTGAAATTCCTGAATTTGAGCAACCAACGTAGACTAAACTCCAAAATTCATGTAAATTGCCATCCTTCCTCTCATTCTGTCCTGATCACAGGTGTATAATGTAGTTTAGTTGAGAGTAAATGTAAAATTGTTAACCGAAATTACTTAAGGGCAACATAAATGTTGTGAAGAAAGCCAGATTAATCCATATCAGAGAAACAGACAGTGTTCAGGTATGCTTAATTTTGCATGATAGCTGCCTATTCTACAGTCCTGCCTCAAAAATAGTTCAGTAGGGAGATGTTCTTGAGTAGGGACTAAAAGCCAAAAATTCAGAGATAGTTTGAATGTGATCCAGTTTCACCAAGTTTCAATCCCTACAGAGTTTCAACCTCCTACAAAGCTCATGTGGCACATTTGACCTAGCTGTTTTTTGTTCTGTTTTTTTGTTTTTTGTTTTTATGACAATAAATACAAAGTTTGAGGAACCAGAATAGGAAAGACCAAAATGTTAAATATTTGTAAAATAAGTACTAAGGATCTGCAGTTTTTGCTTTCATCAAGAACAGTTACTAAAAATTTAAAGTAGCCACACACCATGTTCTCTTGCAACTGTAGTTCTAAATTCCAGTTTCCCAGTCTTGACTTTCTTCCACTTATTCTCTTGCATAGAAGAAAAAGGAACAAAAGGAACAATGAAAAGCCTAATCCACTACCTTGAAGAGTTAATTCAGCCAGTCTCCCTGTATGACCATTTGTGCAGTTGGCATTGTACAGTTTCTGACATAAGCCTGCGATGCCCCTGATGTGCAGACATCTGCAGTACCATCTTACAAGGTCAGGCAAAGGCCCTCTGTGAAAGACATCATGACCATCTCCTTCTGACATTGTTTCAATGCTTGTAGAGATCTAATGCCTCACTTAGGCTCCAGCTGCTGAGTCAGAGAAGCATGGTAAAATTCCGTCATACCTGATTATGGGTTAGCAAAACCAGGTCATTCTGACTCAGGTACAGACATGGTTATTGAGAGGCAGTTTCAAGCTGAAGCATGCTGAGAAAACATTGAAATGCTGATGAGACAATACCGTCACTAGGTACTAAGGTATCTTAGGTTACCGGATTTTATTCACCCCATGGTAAGGCCACCTTCTCTCCCTCCTACTTGCCACTGTCTTAACTATGTTGTGGAGATATTTGCAATGGTCTCTGAAACCTCATCTTTCTCCAGGACAGGGTGAAGACCTGGATTAAAGCTAGTAGTGAGTTTTTTCCCTCTGATCCAAAGGAAGAAAAATGGAATGTGAGACAGAAAGAAACATGAAGAAAGGCAGTTCCACTGAATGAGGTTGATTCCCTGTGTACATCTCTAATAGCCCTGCCAGTCAGTGCATAATAACAACCAAGGCAATTGATGGCCAACCCCATTGCTATTCAAGTCACACAAATGCCTCCTATCAATTTTAACATGAGCTGAATCAGGCTTACCTTTGAATGTGGTAAAATGGGTTATTTTAAAAGCAGCACAAACCCCTAAAATCCATTAAGAGAGTATTTTGAACACTTTAGCACGGTCAAATTCTCAAGCTGGATAATGCAGTGAAATCTGCAGACTTTTCCAGCACAGTTTAAAGACTGAAATTCATGGCAATGATCCAGAACAGCAATTCTTAATCTTTTTGAGTACTGGAACCAACATCTCTAAGCTGTACCTTCTTATTGTCAGCATAGCTTGGTAAGTATTATTTTACTCTGATACACACAAAAAATGCTCTGAGTAGATCACCCCTAGTTGCCATTTTGAGTTGGAACTCAAAATTACACCATGAAATCTGTAATATTAGGAACATAAATTATAAACAAACAATGTGCTGCATGATTTAACCTCTTGCTGCTGGTTTTATCTTTGATTTTATGAAGTGCTATTTTATTACTATTCTGCGTTGTTTGTTTTAATTGAACTGTACATCACTCAGAGAATTCTGGTTACTACACAGTCTAATATTGTAGAAAATAGATAAGCTGATAAATAACCATAAGACAAGCTGTCTCTTTTTTGTCTCAAGAGTGGTTATGAAGCAGTCTAAAGGTTCCAGACATAGATAGGATGTTTTCATCAGTCTGACCAACTTGCTTAAATGTGTCAGCCAGCCAAACTTAATCATTTGTGTTACACAACATTCACTTTTTGACGTTTAAATATACAGCAGATGACCCACGTGTTTAACTGTTTCAACACATTAGCCCTTCCTGTGTACCATATTTTTCCAACAAAGATTTTACCTGTTATGTGAGTACCAAAGAATGTCATTCTCCAAACTGAATTACCTCTGTCTTTGTCTCAGCTATTCAATAAAGGAGCAGAAAGGTTTTTGATTCAAATCTGAAAGTTATTAGCTATCTTTTAAAGAGCTCCGTGAAGTCTATTGCAGGATGGAGAGGGTTAAACATAACACTGTGTTATCAAAGTGGGAAGAACATGTCCCTATGGGCTTGGAAATAAATAAATTCTCAAGCTTTCTTCTGCTGTGGCAAGGCCCTTTTCTCATCTCCCTTGTCAATGAGCTTTTGGACTATAGTTTGTTTATGGCCCAGGTAAACAATAAAATAGTGAGCAATATGCCTGATTCCTTATTTTTTAAATTAACTCTATGGATGTGAAGATGCATATGGTGCAACATGGGTGCAAGTGTACATGTGAACATGGGTGCACACATGTATGAAAGCTTGTATGTGCATATTTTAAACATGCAGGCACACAGGTACATGAATGTATGTGTGTAGAAGCTAGCTTGTATCTCTGTGTTGTGACTGGTTATATTCAGGCTTCTTAGAAACCAGTGAATCTGTGAACCTAACTAACCCCTCTTGTACCGAACTACTAGGCAGCTCAAGGCAGCAAGAGCCCAACAGCAGAAGGCTGACCAGACTGGGCACACAAGGAAAGCACCACAGAAAAGCAAGCTGACTCTCTCTCCAAAGGAATCCCCACGCATGGCTTGATTAAAAGGGCCATCCATTATTTAGTCTTCCTATGTGCTGCTCTACTCTGCTTCTCCCCTGAGCCCACTGCCTGCCTTGTAAATCAGCAAGCTTGAAGACGGACATCTTTCCCACTCCCTCCTTGAACCCACTGTTTGCCTTGTAAATCAGCTATTTTGAGGCTTATGCTTTCTCTCTTTTCTTCAGTTCTCTGTCCAGCTTTTGGAAGAGTCATAGAAAGAGACTCTTAAATCATATCAGAGGAAGGAGGACAGACCTTCTTCAAATTTATGAAGCTGCCTCTCCTTTGCACCCATAGCCTTCCCCACTCCTTTTACAAGGATGGAGAAAATGACTCAGTCAAACATGACCTACAGTTTCTGACAATCCCAGTTCACTGCCTGCCTCTCAGCTTGTTCAAGCCTCCTGATTTCAGGAACCTGAGCAGTGAAACCCTATATGGATCTGTTCAAAAGCAAATCTCTCAGTTTTCAATAGACTTATTCTCCTCTCAGTATGGACAGGATTGCTTCTTAAAGCTAGCATTTGTGTACACAAAAGTACATTCTGAATTCCTTCTTCTTCTGTCACAGGTAATATAGTACATATAAAATAAATGCATCTTTTGTACAATTACCGTCCTTGGTCATGCCTCAGCAATATCACATGATAAGGAAAATAGAACCAAACATTCTTAGCAGGCCCCTCAAGTCTCAACCATTAACTGAGAAAAGGCAGCACAGAACATTGCAGCTAACAACATTCCTTTCTGAATATTTTGGTCTTTAAAAGGAAAAAGAAATCATAACAGATCCACAACAGCAGTTTGATAAGTACTAACAGCTTAATCTGGACCACTGACATTTCAAGCAGGCATACATCCATGCCTCTGCATCTGTCCACTATACCACCCTGAACATACCTTATGTTGTCTAATCACAGGTTAGCATTTATATGGAGCCCAGGATTCTTCAGGTAGGGCCAGGGAACATTCCTGTCTGAAACCTTAGAGAATCTCTGCCAGTCACAGTTGACAATACTGAGCCGGATGTCCAATCTGACTCAGTACAAGGCAGCTTCTTTTGTTAATGGCCTGGAAGTCTTACTTACCAATGGGCTATGAATCTCAAGTTTTGGTCATCTAATCGTGCCTTTGCATTCCAGTTTCAATAATCCAGAATAGTAAATTCATAACAATTCCAGATCCACATCCAAAATCACTAAAGCAGATTATAAATCCCCGTCTGCTTTCACATATTTATTAGGTACTAGTCTATACATTATGTCATTCCCTATGGAAGTAGGCCAGAATAGCTTCAATGTGCTGGTAGCAACATGCTGTACACAGCTCAGCATCATGAACAGAGATTCCATATCATTACCAGCATGGATGACTAGTGGTATAGGCACTTGCCAACCAATGTGGCCAGCCCACTACAGAAACTCTCTGTGCAATGTGGCTGGTTGATATGATACGTGCTACAAGAACTGGAACACTATGCAGCCTCCACTTAGCCCATTTAATATACATACTGGCTTTGCAAAATGTTATGTGTGGACATAGGTTGGGACAAAAATAATTTCTTTTAGCTTTGTTTGGCCATGTTGATTTGAACAAAGCAGAATTATTATGGTGTATGAATTGCTAATGAAGTTGTTAAGTATATATTTCCAAGAGAGCAATGGGGAACACAACTAGAGTGGACCAACCAATCACATTTTCAGGTTGACTGACCACTGTAAAGGCCTGCCAAAAGAATATTTGTAAGCAGAGGTTGAAAGTTAGGACCAATCTAAGCAGAAGGAGGAAGCACTCATGGGCAGCCAGTACTCTCCCAGCAAAAACTGGCGTAAAGAAAACAACGTCTGCTGATATGGCAAAAGGAAACAGGGCAGATTTATACAGCTTTGATGCTGCCAGGCAAGTGGGGTGACAGCTGCTAGGAGAATGTGGCAGGCTTGGAGCAAGCACCTGTTCTCTTTGGGGTTCACACACACTACCACACTATCCATGCCCTGATAAGTTGAGGCCTTTGGAATGCAGTTTGATACAAAAACATTCCTCTCCTTCCGCAGCACTGGCGTGGAAAAATAATAAGGTCTGACATATTTATGAATAAAATCTGGGCATCACATCCTTTTGACTATCTCAGTGATTATCTTAAAGCAGTTTGGGTGATAGATATGTAGGAAGGCCAGGTAGATTTACAGCAGTAAGTGGGTGGAGCCAAAAAATGATGTGTGTGTCTCTGTGCAGAGTACCTCCAAACCTAGAGGCTGGACCACAATTCCTGGAATCCATAAATAGATGAAGAATAGTTCATTTATGGAATACACAAACGTACTGCCACTTATTTTTATCCTTTCCACAATCCGGCTACTTTTGCATCCCCTTTCCATTCAAACTGGTCTTCTTTACTATTCTTCCTCTTTGCCCCTTCACCCAAATCACAAAGGTACTTGTTCTCATTTCTTGGTCTAGGATCTATGTATAACAAAACAAGGGTTCATGAAAAGTTCTCCATAGTTTTGTGGGAGTATAGCACATCAGCCTGTACTCCCTCTCCCCATGCTGCATGGCTTATTCAAATCCATGCAAGGCAGGTCACAAACTGTGTACTTCCACTGCCTTTGTGTATTATCATATGCTAATTGGTCAACAGTTTATAGTATTTTTAAATAGAAGACAAGAGTACTACATAATCTATTGGTTTCACTGCTTGATTCACTGCAACTTCAACTAAAGTTTGCACATGCAGATTTTGCAGGGCAGAGGGACTACCTGGAATCAATTTCTGAGGACAAAGTTTGTCAACTGTGCATAATCTTCCTCTCTCCACCTCCCAAGACCATGGGCCTGTCAAAGCAACATGGTATGCAGAGAATACAAGGGGAGTTTGGTTGGTTGGTTGGTTTGCAAGGGGGATTATCATCTGTTGCTAGTGTGCATATTACTCTGATGACAGAAGATGAGGGGGGGGAATGGCAATCTTATCTAAGAACAATTTACTTTGGCAACAGCTAAGAAGGAGAATCAAGGGCCCCTTGAAATAACAGGCTCCAAAAAAGGTAGGGGAATAAGGTCAGCAAAACTTATCACACAACTAAATTCTCATTATTCAATATACAGTTGGCCCTCCACAATAGCTAGAATTAGGGGCACAGGACCCCCGCAAAAGTGGAAAAATTGCAAATATCAAATTGTGTCTGTGGGAAGGGGGCTGAGGCATGGTGGAGAAAACGCTGGGTCCAAACCAGGTCAGGGAAAAGAGAGGGAAAAGGGGTGGGTTGGCATGGTGGCCCTATACTTCCTCTCTTTTGCCCACGTTCTTCCTCGAGTGTGTGGGGAACATCAAGAGAAGGCTTGTAGTTTTGAGCAATCAGGCTGTGAGCTGACCTTAACTAGCCAAGCAGTGGCTGTTGGAGGAAGAGGAAGACCAGGGGCAAGTTTTTAAAAGAATGCATGGCTTGATTGGAGCTGCTGAGAGGGAAGATTCCCCCAGAGAAGAAGCACCTGAGGTGTCGGGGAGCAGGGGTTGGAGAAATTCACAAATACTGTAATCAAATATCTGAAAGTGAAACCTGCAAATGTGGAGGGCTGACTGCAAAATGTACTTTAGGACAGAGGCAGTCTTCATTCCAGAGGTAGTCTGTGTCCTCGAAAATTTCTCCACTCCACCTCCCCATACATACTTAAGTTCACACGTTCATTTTTCGCATGGAAATAAAAAATATAGAGAAAGTCTCAAATTAAAAACTGAAAGACTAAACCTCAGGAAAACAAAAGAATGAATGACATTTTGTTTTCATCCAAAACCTGTTGGTGGGGGCACTGGAATGGAGCTAGTCATTGAGGGAAGGGGAAGAATAGAGTGAAGACTAACTTGCCAGAGAGCCTCTTGCTATGTGTCTTGCCTGTGGTTGGTTAGGGGAACTAGGGGAAGGAAGCTCACTGGATCGTACTGCTAGAACCAGTGAGGTCAGTTTCTCCTAAAGTTGACAAAAGGAAAGACTTAGTTCTACTTTTTAAAAAACATCTCAAAGTAGATTCATACAGTTAGTAGATGTAGGCAGGTTGGGGGACACTGGCAAATGTGATTCAAAATAAAGCAACTACATTAAGCTCCCCACCCTCAGCAGATTTGGTCTCAATCTTCAGTTGGAACAGTCTTGTAAAAGAATTTGCTTCCTGGTTACAAAACAAGTAACCCTTGGGTGGAACCCTCCTTAGAATCAGGCTAGTAAAAGCTGTTAATTCTCCTAGATCCTTTTCTAAATCCATGGTGCTCTGTAACAAATTCTGAAACCTTAAAGGACAGCACTGCAACTGGTGCAGGATAGAACAAAGCAGGGTTATGAGTAATGGATTTAAGGCCAAAACCACAGTGGCTGAATCAGAAAAGTGGGAATCAAGGTGAATCCTCTTTCTCTCATGAGAGTACAAAGTTCATTGCTCACAGCTGAAAGCAGACACCTCTCTCTCTTTTGAATACATATGAGTGCATATGTGCACACACATACATACACTGTATGTACCACAACTGCAATTAAGCAAGCAGATTTAATAACAGCTGTTTTACAGGCAGGGTATGGTAGGAAAACTTTAATGCCACACCAGACATTTTAAATCCCGAGTTCAGTAAAGCTCCAAAATCCAGGAACAAACTTTTTTCTTCAGTTCAAGGAACTGAAAATTGTTCATTCCTAGCCATCTAGGGCATGCTATGGCAACCAAATGAGCAGCAATGAACAGATGTTCTACCTTCTATTTGGGGAGGGGGGGTTCCTCCAAAAAAAGGTTGAAGCTCTGCTACTGCCACCAGGAATAAGCAGTGCTGAGTACCTATCTACCGAGACCCATACTCCAATGCTTCCAACCACTGGAGCCCCCTTGTCAAAACCAATACCCTGAGCAGCAGCCTGAACAACTAGTAAAACCCAGAGGAGCGGGCTCCAGCATCATGGCCAGCTTGAGGCCGGAGTTCATACCTTCAGAGTCTGCATTCCTCAATGATCTGTATAACTCCACAACATACTATACCTCATGTAAGCCCATCAGTGCCCCCAGGGAACCTGAAGGAATTCTCTGAGAGCAGAGGGAAGAGGGTTGAGCTCCTTATCAGAAGCCTTTTCAGGCTTCAAGTCCTAAAGGAAGGATGGAGCCTGACAGAAATGGGATCTGGTGCTGGTGTAATAAACAGCTTCAATTTAGAATTGGAGCAAGCTGCTTACCTGGAGCTCTCC
This sequence comes from Ctenosaura bakeri, assembly GCA_948474755.1. Classification (NCBI taxonomy): domain Eukaryota; kingdom Metazoa; phylum Chordata; class Lepidosauria; order Squamata; family Iguanidae; genus Ctenosaura; species Ctenosaura bakeri. The sequence goes on from CAOLHI010000275.1 coordinate 457,123, forward strand.
AAAGTGCTGCAGCTACTGGCCTGCCTTGTCCCCAGAGTATGGAAACAAAAATTAACTTGTTACCCAACATCTGTTGAAGTTTTCAACCACAGTTTTAAAATCTGTTGATGTTAGTATCGACGTGTCCAGAGGAGGGTGACCAAAATGGTGAAGGATCTGGACGCCATGCCCTATGAGGAGTGGCTTAGGGAGCTGGGAATGTTTAGTCTGCAGAAAAGAAGGTTAAGGGGGGGACATGATAGCCATGTTTAAATATTTGAAGGGATGTCATGTTGAGGAGGGAGTGGGCTTGTTTTCCACTGCACCAGAGACTAGGACAAGGAGCAATGGATTCAAGCTGCAGAAAACGAGATTCCACCTGAACCTCAGGAAGAACTTTCTGATAGTCAGAGCTGTCTAGCAGTGGAATATGCTGTCCTGGAGTGTGGTAGAGTCTCCTTCTTTGGAGGTTTTTATGCAGAGGCTGGATGGCCATCTGTTGGGAATTCTTTGATGGGTGTTCCTGCATAGCAGGGAGTTGGACTGGATGGTCCCTGTGGTCTCTTCCAACTCTATGATTCTATGATTCTAGTAAATGACAAGAATATTATTTTTTGGGGTAGCCATCAGTGCTTCTTGTTTAGTTAATCCATTACTGAGTGTTTCTATGGAAGGTAAATGATTCTTTAAAATTTAACAATTTAATTACTCCATCAATTAACTGACAAAATGACTGTGTTTTTTTTTCCCTTCATGGTTTAACATTAGTGAATTCATGTATAATTTAACACTGACTTGTTAATGCCAATATTAATGCTTCTAAACTCAGCTTGTCCCATCATGCCTTTGGATCTTCTTGTCAAAGTCAAGAGATGACAGAACACAACTGACTCCCTTTGTTATCCCTGTCAGTTCCCTCTGGGTAAATGAACTGAGGAATGAGGAGATAGAAGAGTGCCTTGTCTTCTCCCTTTGGGCAGCTTTGTGGGCTTGGTCCCAAAAGACAAGGGCAAGTGAACAAGAAACGGTAACAGCAGAAGAAAGGAGGTGGGCATCCTCAAGTGGAGGAAGTGCACTCTTGCCTAAGGACTGTCCAAAACCCAGAGTCAACACTGCCATGAGGTCTTAGAATATTTGCCATGTGGTGGAGTTATAGTATACCGTGGCTCCTTCCCATCACCTGTTCCATCCCAAAACAGCACAATAAGCACAATGGTGCATTTAGTATCAACCATGATGTGCATAAAACAGATGTGAGACACACAGAGGTATATCTTTCATGCATGAACCTTAGTAAATAGCAATTAGAACCCAGAAAAAGCAATTTTTGAGCTGTGAAAAGCCAGTGGCCATGCTGATTCTGGAATTCTGGAAACTGTAGTCCAAAAAAGCAACTTTTCCTAGCCCTAGTAGTAGTACATAGACAGACTGTTCTCTGGCATCTTGTGTCAGCTTCTACAATGTTCATATTTGTATTGTACTCCTATCTCCATATAGCTTCATGGAGTTTAACAACATAGTATAACATAGTATAAAGCAATAACAACATAATAAACAAGATAAAAAAGTTGTTATAAATTTGATACATACAATGAAGTAGATGAGCAGATCAGAAAAAGTCATCAGGGAGAGGGGGGAAGGAATTCCTAGGGAGGATTGGAAAGAACTACTTGGATGAGAAACGACATCTTGCATATAAGGAAAAGTGGGTGCCGTAGAGATCTATAGTATAGGCCCCTAAACGGTAGTGCCTGAGGATCCTTGCTCCTCAAAAAAGGAGCTATTATATGGCATCTCACAAGGTATCATTCTATCTCCAATGCTGTTTAACATCTACATGAAACCTATGGGAGAGATCACCAGAGGCACGGGGCAGGGTGCTATCAATATGCCAATGACACCCAAATACATGCCTTCAAAAAAATAACATTGCCAAAGGATAGTGCGTCACCTCTGAATGAATGCCTGGAGGAGGTAATGAGTTGTACGAGAAAAAACAAACTAAAAATGAATCCAGACAAGATGGAGGTGTTTACTGTCAAGGGTTCTAATCTGGGGTTGGAGGTGTGTCAGACAGTCCTGATGGAAGTTACACTCCCCCTGAAAGACTGTGTTCACAGCTCAGGGGTGTTTCTGGATCCATCTCTTCAAATGATAGCCCAGATAAATACAATGGTCATGAGGGCTTACTATCAGCTTCAGCTGACATGCCAGCTGCACCCCCTTCCTAGACCTGGAGGACCTAAAGGTGGTAGTGCATGCCCTGATAACTTCAAGAATAAAATTCTGCAGTGCACTGTGCATCGTGATGCCTCTACACCAAGTTCAGAAACTTCAATTAGTGCAAAACATGGCAGCCAGATTGGTTACCACATTAAAATCACTCCACTGAGAATTAACTTCTGGGTAACGTACAAAGTATTGGTTGTTACCTTTAAAGCCCTACTTGATCTGGGTCCAGGTTAATTATAGGATCACTTTCTCCCATATAATCTGCCTCATACACTCAAGTCTTCTGGCGGACATCTACTTCACTGAGCCTGTTAACCAAAGGATTTTATTTTTTTTATCAACCACCTCCAAATTGTGGAATGATTTGCTGTTATACATTTGACAGCTGAATACGTTGTCTGTATTTAACACACCATTAAACACCAATCTCTTCCAGCAGACCTATCCAGATGGTTCTTAAATTATCAATTTTTAAATTATGAATTGATTGTTTTTAATATGTATATTATGCCCTTTTAACTAACAATGTGTTTTAATAGGTGTTTGTGTTTTTAACTGTTTTAATAAAACAACAACAACAACAACAACAACACAACAATAATAGCAGTAGTAGTAATAGCAGTAGTAGTAATAGTAGTACCTGTTACTGAGGTCCCTTCTGCACTCACTGTTCTAGTGGTATTATTCCACTTTCAATATCCTGTGGAATTCTGGGGTTTGTTGTTTACTGAGACCAAAGAGCTCTCCGGTTGAGAATCCTAAAGGCCCCTTCCTGAACTGCAAACCCCAGGATTCCCTAGGGTGGTGAAAGTGGAATAAGAGCACTATAACACTGTAGTGCAGAAAGGCCCTTAGTCTACATGATCTCACTTGTTATAGATGTAACTGAACTGCCGTTATGACCAAAAGACTACTCTTCATTCCTTCCTACACCATGTTGCCTTCAGAATCAAACTGTCATTTCATTTTGGAGTCTTTAATTGATATTTCATTATTCCATGCTAGGCATTTAAAATTAAAATCTCATTAAAAAATAAAAAGTTTAACACACAAGAACAAACAAGAAACAGCAGTAGTCCCCGAAGATCTTAAATCCCAAAGTCAAGCACCATGATATAAACTTTCTACAAAACAATTTCCAAAAGAAAACAGTCAAAGTAGACAAGCAGCGTTCCAAACAGAAGATATTTATCAGCCACAGCCTCTCTTAAGAAATTATGACTTAACTGCTAGGATAACCTGTGGCCTACCAAGACATGTCATTCACCTTCATGGCATCACCCTTTAAAAGTTTTACCTAACTCAATTCAGAGCATAGCAACCTGCTTTGAGGAGCAAATTACACTTATTCTAGAGCCAAATTAGCTCCCACTTTGTTTCTGAATACAACTGAAAGTGCTCAGGGCAATTCTTTTTCTCTAGCCTGTTTCCCCCATGTATCTCCAGCCCATATATAAAAAGCTCATGCTAATAAGGTGGGGGCAGATGTGATAGCCTGTATTATATTCTTTTAGTAGACCGAAACAAAGCTGGAGGGAATAGTGTTTTGCTTTCTAGGCATCTGTAATTGATCTGGGCTCCTTTCCTCATGATTTAACTTCTGTTTAATTGGACAGAAAAATAATTAACTCCATAAGCCAATAATTCCATTTGTGGGGCGGGATGGTGTTCCTGGCCTGTCTGCCATATAGCAGGAAGGAGATGCTAGCTCTGTCTTCGTAGAACTACCATCTTATTTTCTACCATCTTATTTTCTTTCTCAGGCCCAATTAGAAGCCATTCTGAGGGGCTGCACTGCCAAAACTCCCTATTTTGTTTCCTATTCAAGGTGTTAAACCACTCTAAGATACACTCTCCTTCTGGCTCCAAGAGGAAGTCTCACTTCCAGACTTGGGCCAGAAATTCCTTACTGGACCTCAGCTTAGCCAAAAATAATCATCAGGGATTTGTTAGTACTTAATTGTTTAAAGATGTTACCTATGCCTTTAACCTCAAGCAGCTGACCCAGCACATGTTGCCACATTCTTATTCCTGAAACAGAGAGCTATGCTCGCTCCAGTCTTGAAGTGCCCAGATGCTGGGATCCATAGACTATATAGCTTAGTGGTGAGGCACCTGTTTTGCATGCAAACGTTTCCAGATTCAATGCTTGGGATCTGTTCTGAAACAGTTGTCTGGCATATGATGGAAAAAGCCAATGTCTAAGACTTTGGAGAACTGCTGTCAATCAATGTAGGTAATACTGGGCCTCTAGAGAGGCCACTGGTTTATCTACATATAAGATAGCTTATAATTATCCCTAAACATCAAGGGGTTTAAGACTGTATGCATAATAACCCACTTCATTTCTGAACATACACAATCACACTGTAAAGTAGGTTAGATTTAGAGACAAGACTGGGCAAAGATCATCGCGCAATCTTTATGTTGGGGGCAGAGATTGGAATCTTGATTTTTGAGTCTAGGATCAATACTGAATCTACTTTATCCACTTCAATTAGTGCTTCATTGTACTAAATGTATGGGAAACAAATGCATTTTGAAAGCCTATTAGTTGCCTAGCCCAGTGCTTCTGAAGATATCTGATGTGCTGAAATTGCATTTCCCCCCCGCTGCGTACCAGGTACCAGTACTAGATTTGTATTCATTGGCTATAACCACTGTTGTTTTTTTTCCTGGAAACTCTTCATCAACTGACAGCAGATAGCTTGTGGACTGGCACTGGTCTATAATCCACCACCTTCAGTAGCACTGGACTAGACTTTCTGGCATCTAAAGTTCCTGGGTCCATAAATATTTTTATTCCACTAGGGAAAAGCTGGACTCACATGTTGTGGGATTGGAACAGTAAGGTCACCAACTATTATGGAGGCCTGGTGTGGATACGGGTTTACTTAAATGAGTACTATGTTTACTTGCAAGAACTATATCTGTAACCGCATCTCTTATAGCAAAAGACCGCAAACCAGGAAGTCAACACAAGAAGGGCTGTATCAGCCAGCCCCCAAGATATACATGCTGATTTCTCATAAGCATTCCTAATCTAGGAAGGAGTACCCTCACCAAAACTTTCCTGACTGCTGTGTCTGGGACTGGCATGTCCTTGTGTGCTGAGCAGCTGGAGCTCATCTGTGGTCACAAACATTCAACATCCAGGACACTCAGCAAAGTTCTCTGCACAGTACTCACATACCATTCCATTACTTTACCAAAGAGTCTGGTAATAGTGGGGTCCAGTTTCCTGGAATGGGCTCGACCAAGCAAGGGGAGGCATAAGCAATCCCATAATGGTTCTTTCAAATTGTTACCCAATTGTACAAATGACATCAGCATCAAATTAGGACCATGTGCCCTGGCACTGAAACTATCTGGACTAGGCCACATAGGTCCTCTTCCATCTGCTGTCCACAGAGGAATACTATGGAGGCTGCATGAAGAAATGACAGAGATTATAACCAGTGCACTATTAGTCAATGACAGCAAGGTAAAGTGCATGCTTAAGGCACTTTATTTAAGGGGGGAAAATGAGGTGCCAAGGGATGGAGTGCAAGCCCTGCTTTTGAAAGCATAACCCTTCCAAAAAGCAAAACAAAAACAAAACCCAGTGTTCTCCTATTCATGCTTTTTCACTCCCGGCTTGTTGCAAAGCTTTCCAGTTGAGGCATAAGCCTAAAGCGTGGGTGTATGGCTGGAACCAGTTCCTGACTCTGAGCCGATCTGTGTGAGATGGATGGCTCCCAGCAGAGCCCCTAGGCTGGTATTTTCCATGTGAACTTCAAAGCCGTCCAAGGTTTGGCTGGGCCTTTCCTGATCTGTTAAGGCTTTGGGTGTCAGAGCCAATCAGGCCAGACTCTCCAAATCACTTCCATCTTTTGCACAGTGCTGAAACATGACACCGCAGGCACTTACACACCCTTGCTGTTTTCATGGGAATGAACCACACTATAAAGCAAGGGTGGGGAACTGCCAAGCGTAGGGAGGCCACATTGCCCCCCTGCAGGTATTGTGAAGGCATACTTCCTCCCTGTTTCCCACCTCCAGGCTGTTTTCAACTTCTGTTTTAATTCCTAAATAAAGGACTCTCCTGGGCCTAAGAGAATCCTGGACAAGATGGGGAAAAAATGCTGCTCCCCCCAAACACCCTGGGATATAGGGTGATATTTTTATTTTGTTTTTTTATCTATTTCTTTTTCAAAAGAAATCAGGGCCTCAAAAATGGCTTTGGGCTGTATGCAGTCTATGGGCTGTGCCATCCCTGTTATAATTTCACTTTAGAAAGCAACATAGTAGAGAGTCTCCCTGGACAAATCTCATTCTTATTTATTTCATTTCAGTCTTTCAGAAGGGAGGAATATAAAAGATGAGAAACCACCAAATGTTGGGGGAAGGATGTACAGCCAACCAAAGGAAACCCAGAGGTCCAAGGGACCATATTTGACACCAAGGCTGGCGTTTTTCCAACCCGCTTCACGTGAGCCAGGGAACTTAGACGGGATAGGCAGGATTGCTGCAGGTCCACTCATCCCCTCCAGCACATACCATGGAGGGAAAAATAGGGTTCTGCAGGCCAAGTGGGCAAAGAGGCCAATGGAGAAACAGAGCATAAGATGTCTGAAGACACAATGCATTCTCTCTTTAAACAGCTAGACAGTCTCCAGACAAAGAGAAACAAACAACCTTAACTCTTTTCCAGCTATGCTTTTCACGCAAGACACTTAATACCACTGTTGGCTGATCCACACCCATTGAAAAAGGAAACTGTATACACAGGAAAAATTCTTCTTCTTTTCTAAATGCTAACTGCCAACCACAGTAAACCTGCAACACCCAGACTGGAATTTAGTCCTATTTCTCCTCTACAAAATTGGCCCAGCAGCCAAACAACTTCATTAGTGCCATCCGCAAAATCAAAAATCTGGACACCCAGATATTATGCTGGATTCTAATAAACAAAAGAAATGAAATGATCCACACACTTCTGCAGATGTATCTGAGATCTGGGCAGAGTTTGTTTTTTAAGATGATAACTCCCAGAATTCCTCCCTCCCCCATAAGAACATGGCCATGGCATGTTTACAGGGGTATTCGGGATACTGTAAGCCAAAAAAAAAAAAAAGTAATTCTTCCAAGATCTGGAATTGGATATGCAACGCACACAGTTTTCCCACTGCACACACATCTGGATTACTTGTGTGCATTAAGAATTTCTCTTCTATAGTGACACAGAGCTTTAAAGAAATCATACACTATACATGTAAACAGGAAGGTAGCACTTCTCTCACACTTAAATTTAGCTGCACACATGCATTACACCTCTTAAAAATCCAGTGGTGGCTTCCATGTCAGTGGAGTGGCCAATCTGCTCTGAATTTTAATCTCAGTTTTAAAGGAACTATCTAAAGTGCTGAACCTGTTTGGTAAATAGGATTCAGCATGCTGGACAGCTCCTTTAAAGTTCACACTTAAAATGCAAAGAGGATCAGCCCACTCACTGATATGAAAGCCACCAGTCACCTCTGCAAACACTTTTCTGGTCCCCTTATCTAATACACCATACTCTGCTAAACAATCCTTCTGGCTGCCAGGAACTGTACAGTATATACTGCATCCTTTTACAAGTGAACATATAAACACTTACCTTTCCTTCCGGGCAATTCATAGTCACAGAACCCAGTCACAGAGTGTTGAGTGATTCCCCCCCTCATTTAGCCCTGAGCTTTGCAAAATGGGGCAATCCAGGCTAATAAAAAACACACATTACATTTCACCTCCATCTGCAAAAACACAGCAGCCACAATTGCAGGGTAACTAGAGAGGAGTCTGCTGTCACACATCACCCAATTAAGGCATCTCATTCTGGAGAGCAAGCAATGCCAGAGACATGACTGGGGAGTATTGCTCCCAACATCTTACATTCCGTCTGCCTGATCTAGACAGATTTTCCCAGGTTGCAGGAGGATGCCAGCTGGCTGAAGGCCAGTATAGTTGGCCATAGCTGCTCTCCCAGGGCCACGTTCACAAAAATAATACTATATTCACATAAGGCAAGTGGGTGAGTGCCTGCAATGCATTATCAGCAAGGAAGGGATCAGCAACTGCCAGTGAAAAGCTCAGACCCTCCATAACACTCATCAAATACAACTGGTGTTAATTCTGTTGAACACAGAGAAGTCTCCGTTTTTTATTAACTGACTAGCAGTTGACCTTGTTTCAAACAAAAGAACAGCATCTTTGGCATACACAACACATCATTAAGTTATGGAATTCCATTTCCATTCAACAATGGCCATGGTCTTAGATGACTTTAGAAAAGTATAGGCACACATCAAGTACCTGTGTTCCTGGACATCACTTCTCTAACGGAAAATTTTGTATCAGAGGCAAAAATAACATGGAAAGAATAGGCATAGGATCCTACACCACAAAAAAGAAAAGCAGTTCAATATGTTTCAGCACACCTCTTACTCAAAACTAATATTATGCAAATGTGAAATAAAACAATCAAGTCCAGTAAGCCTTGCATAAGTAAACAAAAACATTTTGAGCTTTCTGAATACCATTTAAAGGGCCTTGCAAAATGTATCTAGGGATGACCTTTTCTTTCACCAGCTTCTGCTGTTCTTATGGTTTCCATTTTGGTACGCAAACATATAAATTTACACTTCTTTTCACGTATTAGGAGGAGCTGATGAGGCAGCATATTTGCTCTCCCTTTCAATCTCTCTTTTGCTGTTCATGAATGCTCAGCAATGGATTCTGGAGTCAGCTGCCCTTTACCTTGCCTGTTGTAGGCTTTATAATACAGTAGGCTTAATTAGAGCAGAATCCCAGCTCAGCCTTTGCTTATTGCAGTGTTTATTTGCAGACACATTGCTAAGACCCAACACGAAAAATCTTTGTTTCGCCAGCTCTCCTTCACCATCTTCTCAATGCCAACGCTGCCAAAAACTTTTCTAAACAGAGGACAAGGAGGAAAACCATAGGGTTAGGTGAGCATAAAAAAGCTTTGTAAAAAGGAGCATCGCTTTGTTAACTGAGGTATCCTCCACATTCATGGAGGATAAATATATTTATAGCTAGTAACCAGAGCTTGAAAATGTTGGTATTTTGAATCATAGTTCCTAGAATCCCACCTGCAGTATGGCCACTGACCATGTTTGCTGGGGGATCCTGGGAATTGTAGGCTAACATCTCCAAGCTCTGTAGCAGTCCTGGCAATTAACAGAATTTTTGTATTCTACAGATGTACTGGGAAGCAAGCTACAAGGTACTGCTATCGCCCACGTGTGCTGTAAGGGTTTCTCCTGGTCAGAAGGGCTCTTTGGTACATTCAGATGTGTTGAGCTACCACTTCCATAACCACCTCCCCGCTCACAGCCAGTAAAGTCTGGAAGGCACCAGTTTGGCAAATAGCAGGCAATGGCATGGCAGCCTTTTTATTCATCTTTTTGCCAGGATCTGGCTTTCAGCTCAATGTTCCCATGACAGATTTGTTGTTTTTGTGTGCCTTCAACTCACTTCCAATTTATGGCAATCCTAAGGTGAACCTATCACAGGGTCTTCTTGGCAAGGCTTATTCAGAGAGGGGTTTGCCTTTGCCCTTTCCTTCACTTTATTCCACATATACTCTGAATTTTCCAAAAACCACAGGCAGCTTATTATCCATTTAGTCTTACAAAACAATTCAACAAGTTGTTGTTGTGGATGTTGTTATTGCTGTTTTCTCCATCTTTCCACTAAAAGAAAAACACCAGTCAAGGTGGTTAACAGCAAAAGTTACTTGACTTGCTATTCATATATGATATGATAATGATATGACATCCATGGCAAAATCTGAAAGGACACAGACCGGCATTGTCATTATGAATATACAGCATTCTGATAAAGAGAGAGTTTAAAGATTTCCCTTCTAGGCTAGCTGGTCTTTCATAGCAGTGCTTCTTTCATTACCCACACAGTTATCATTACCTGCCTGTGATGAAGCCTCATTTCAGTGAGAGACCAAGAGGGGATAATCTGAACTTCCTGATCCTTATTAAGCTTTAGCAAATGTTTATAAAGCAGCCAAACATACTGAAATAAGCAAACGGAGCCTCCGGAGCAAGACCAGTTCACAGCACAAACTTGGAAGCTTTTAAGAAGATAATGACTTCATGGATACTTCCTCTAGTGTCCTCTTGATTGTTTGTTAGTCCCCTTGAACTCTTCTCTGCTACAGAACCCCGAAGAGTTTTGGAGAAATTGATATCTAATGCCAGAGAGAAAACACCCAGCCAACAAACCGAGGAGAAGGTAAGGCTGTAAAGAAAGTCCTGCAAGGTTTCTAGTTAATATTGTGTGATGCTGGGAAATGGCAGAGAAAGTCATCCCCAAGCTCCAGTGAACCAGGGAGTGTAGCCAAACAGCTGCTTTTGCCTGCAGATGGGATTAGGCAAAAGAAAGATGGCCACAGGGAACGGCTCACCAGTCTGAAGTGTTGGGATATACACTCCATGCACCTGCACCAGGCTAAGCGGAAATGAAGTATTTTCCAGATTTGGCTCCAGAGCTCGAGGACTGCTACTTTTGCTACATGGAAACTGTTCTAAACTGAAGTTTTCATCCCAAAGAAATTGGGTGGCTATCCAAAGTAACTAGATAATCAACCAAGCCAGTTTTCAAGTCCAAGAGATGACTGTCATTTAAGATACCTATCTTATTCACATTTTATTTATTTAGGAAATGCTTAACCCATCTTTCAATAAAATATTCACAGGATAGGAGAATCTGTTTTTATTGTGAAAAGTGAATACTAAAGAACTACAGTGTTTTTCCTAACATCTTCCTTCTCTTCCCTTATATGCAACAGATAGGATGGAGGGGGAGCAGGTAGCCATGCTAACAGACGGAGCTATGGTGACAATAGTCCTGTCTTTCCAAAACAGCAGCACATCTTTGCAGTTTCCTCTAGACTACTTCTAGCCAGCCGGCGGGAATAGTCAAGCTTCTGTTACTGTAGTTTATAGTCCGAGCCCAGGGCTTATTAGATATCATTTGATATCAAGAAATTGACCATCCCAAGCCGCTCCTCTCCACGTGCTTGTGAGACCCCCAGACAAGCACGCACACAGACACGGCTGAAATAGCTGAACAATACAAGATAAATCCAGGCAGGCCAGTAATTTGCCAGAATGCAGCTTCAGGAGACCTCCTGGCAAGTACACTTTGAAAACACATTATGTATGCATGCAGCGTACAAAAGATTCCCTGCCCCAAGCAGGCAGCTTGACGAGCCAAATAGCCAGCTGTCAAGCACTCCCCATTTGCATACTGTCTGTGCTATTGACAACCCTATCATGATTCAATCACTCAAAGTACTGACCTTTCGGAGGCTTTGTCTCCGGCCCGAAACCCACTGTTTTCCCCGGAACGGACTAGCCTACAGGCACATTTTCCCATATAAGAACCCCTGATTTTGAGCGCGTCTTCGGATCGCTCCTGGCTTCCATCCCACCTTGCTGCCGCTCCATTCGCCGAGCCTTCCCCTCAGCTTCCACATGCTGAGAATCTCCGCTCCAAATGACTTTTCTTCTGACTACCTGGGCTACAGGATTAGGTGTAGTATTTCCCCTGAAAAATCCCTCTTAAAATCCTCTATCAAATCTCCTACCTTTCTTTTCTTAGGTTTGTGTGAGTGATTGCATACATACGTATTGACTGTATTTCAAAATAAAGAAAACAATTATTATTTACTTCTGCTTGATTATTGACTTGGCCTGACCTCGTAAACACTGGGTCCAAGATCTCGCTAGGTTGCCCTGTCTCTTGCATTGCTATAGCTTGTGCTCTTGCTAATTCCCATTCCCCATTATTTGGAGCACATTGAGGTGTCCCTCACAGGACCCCAGAAATCAGGGTAACATTTCTTCCTCTGTCTTTTAATTTGCACCACAAACTATTTGTGAATCCAGTGGCTTGGAGGAGCTAACAGACATCAAAGACCATTCAGAAAACTCCTTCAGCTATCATGCTGTACAAAAGCTAAGAGATACAGACAGTGATTTCTTCTTTGCATAACAGAACACTATATCCATAACATCATGTTGTCCAAGATACTGACTAATCTGGAAAACTACTCCCATGCTTTATGCTTAACTTACTCTAATTCCTCATGCTTACAGCTGTGATCCATCACCAGCAGAGAAGAGAAGCAAGTCAATTGCTCATTTGCAGATAAATCTGTGCTTACTGTAAGCAAGTTTCTGTTTGATCACTGCAGGCTTAATGTGGAGCCTGATCCGAAAAAGAACCAAGACAGCTGAACAGAGGCCAGGCGCCAAACTTACCTTTGCCCTTTTCGTATGCAAGTGTGCACACAGAAACACAGCCATTTCAGCCCATTGTGGACTAATAAAACAGTCAGATGCTGCTAGTCATAGAGAACAAGTAAGCATTGCCTCATAAACCACAACACAGAACATGATCCCAGAGGCTATGCTTGCATCCAGAAAAATGCATTTTTTCCAAATCTCCATCTCACTGACTGTCATGACTGCCAACATGTTATAGGTTGTTTTGTTTTTTTAAATCTCAAAGCTCTGTATTGGCTAGGAGCCTGAGATGTACTGTAGCATCTGGCCAAGCAGACATCTTCTCCAAATGTCCCCACCCCTCTATGTCCTGCCTAGCTTAGAAGTTGCATGAATAGCATATGAACAGCTTTCTTTGCATCTTTTATGAAGGAAGCTAAGCTAGCGCTCAATTACATATACATCCTTCTTATCCTCCTCTCCCCCAAGTATAGATACAGAAAGCCAGCCCAGATCATTTCTAATTTCAGCTCATTTTGAACCTATTATAATGGTCTCCTTAAAGAATGACACCCATGATGGCTTGCCTGTTCACAACATGGCTGGAGCATTGGGAAACCAATTGAGTGACTTTCATCAAATTACACCCTCTCAGCTTTAGAGAAAAGCAAAGGCAACCCTCCACTGAGCAAATTGTGCCAAGAAAATCCCATGATAGGTTCAACTTTTGTTGCTCTTAAGTGCCATCAACCTGACTTCAATTTAGGGTGACCCTGTGGATGAGAGATCTCCAGGTCACCTATTAACAACTGCCCTGCTCAGGTTCACTTTAGAGTCACCATAAGTCAGAAACACCTTGAAGACAAATAACAACAGCAGCGGCAGCATCACTAGACATAGCAACGCCCATTGTACAGTACAAGTTCATATGGTTAAAGGGAAAATAACTTTCCCAAGAAAAAGGGGAGATTGGCTTCTGAGCATCAAAACCCAAAGCTACTCTTTTGCACCTAGAATTTTTTTTTGCCTCAACCTAATACATTTCACATAATGCATAACACTCTTTTCATAAAAGACAAACATTCTCTCACCCTGTGATAGCCTGGATTTCTCTCCCTCTACCAATTCCCCACTAAATTTCTCCTGCCACACCCATGGTCCTCTGTGATCTTGCCATCTCTTGGCCCAATCATTCCATTTCTAAAACTGCTGTTTCAGTCCAAACAGTATTAGGAAATAGCTCTCTAATAAGGATATTGCTATACTTCATAATATGAATTGGTCCAGCTGGTAATGACCCAATATATTACCAAGAAGTGTGTCTTTTCCTCTAGATCTTCTGTTCAAGTGTGGTTAACACTGAAACTGACCAATACACTTCAGCAGACGTTATGTATTGATCTAGACAACTTAATGAAGGAAGACTTCTTCTTAGATTACTAGTGTAGTCCAAATTTCCCTACACAGACACACAGTCACATGCACACATATTTTTGGTTAAAGCACCAAAATGCTTTTCAATAAGAACAAGGGCATCCCCTTCCAAGACAACTGCCAAGTTCTTGATAGCTGTGACAGCCAAGTTCTGCCTCCTGTGCACTTCTGGCAAAAACATCCTCTTCATCTTTCCCCCATTCTGGTTCCTCTGCCTGGCACCAAACTTTATGAGGCTAAGAGAAACTGCTCCTTTGTTTGCAGTCCATCAGATAAATAGTATAAGATTCCCCTTCTATTGAGTGTAACAGGTAACAAAATGGAGGTGTTCTGTGAGTTGGTTTTTACTGTGTAGAGCAAAACTGCCTGCTTCCCACTAAAAACATCAGGAGAGAAGGTAAAGCCAGAGGGATCAAATAAAAGTGGAAGGTACTAAGAAACACTAAAAGTAAATCCAAGCAGGTTGGACAAGAGTTCCAAAAGCTAAAGTCCAACTATTCTCCTGCTCAGCATGCAGAACTGGCAGGGAATTCCTCTCCGAAATGTAGAATTCAGAACTGGTTGATTCTTCTTCCAAGTAAGAAAAAGAGCCAACCCCCACCTTCTGCTGGGTCTCTTGCTATGTTTCAATATACTGCACAATACAGAAAAAACAACCAATGGGTTATAGGGCTGGCATTTCCATTCTAATGTTTATAACTCCAAGGCAGAACCACTAAAATATGTGTCAATAAAAGCTGAAAATGTTTATTGCATCAACCCACTAAGCACACTCCCCTCAATTGCAGTACTTCAGTCATTAGGGATGTTCAAAGCCTTGACAGCCCAATTGTGTCCTGCTTCACTGAAAAGAACCTTCTCATCTGGAATCATTTTGTCCCTTGCCATCTGCAACAATAAGCCACTCCTCCGTCGATGCCTTCAAAGCAACAAGTTCCTCTTTAGGCTCAACGTGATAATGGCAGAAGACCTCACAGGTCAGCTTTTCTGCATCTACTTCCTTGCAGGCTATGCTTTGCTGAAGACTCAACTGCAGGTGGCTGAAGGTCATCAATCAAACAGTGAAAAAGAAAGGAAGGGAAGAGAATTTTTTTTAAAAAAAGAGCACAACTATGAGGTGTGCAGTGGAGAGCGGGGCAACCTAGATAACAAATCACTAGGTCTCTCCCTCTTCCATATAATATTGTTCATGCAAGTGCAAGAGAAGAGAGAAACGGCAGAGTACACCAGATTTCCTTTTAATTAAATTAGACCATTATGCACAATTTTAGCTGTGCCAGCACTGGCTACAAACTCATCTTCCCTTCCCAACAGAGATGCTACAGTACTTCATTCCGTCCCCATTTTTATGTGATTTGTATTTCAGTCATTAATATGCAAGTCAGAACGCCACTATGCCTTGGCTTTTGCACTTCTTCAGACTTTGCAGAAGTTCTCTCTACTTCAGCATGTGTGTTAGCTTACGTACAAAACTAATATATGCTAAAACAAAATGCCTATCAGGTGCTTAGCTTGGGGGAGATGTTTATAAAAATGTGTGATGTTGTGAAAAAATATTCAAAAGTTTATGTGTATGGGGGGGGCACATGTTTGAAGCTTTGTTTTCTACAACCACAGACTGAAACAGGAATTGATTTATGAAACTGATGTGTTAAACTGACACAGACCCAGATCCATCCACCCCTATGTTGCAGGTATTAAAACAATAAAATTATTTTCTGCTTATTGCCCGCATACCTGAAAGCACTATGCAGGACACAGGTTCAACTCCTCCTCCTGTCTTAGTTGAGAGATTATTTGGGCTAACATTTGTTGCCATTTTCTCGAATTTAATAACTTCACTGGGGCTTTGGAAAGTTCATTTTTTGAACTACAATATTCAAAATGTCCCCCTATCTTTTTCCAAGCTTTGCACTATTTCGATCCATTTCCCACATAAATCACCTGAAGTAATACTTGTTCTGGAGTCCTTGATCTAGATAAGACTGTCACCATTATAATTTAGTGATACCCTGTTCTGAGGAGGTGAAAAATAACTTGTTCATGTGCATATGTAATGCCCAGTAAGATCAGCTATGTACCCTCTTGAGCCAGTGATAAAAGAAAAGAAAATATAATGCCTCTTTCCTTTTGCAGTCAGTCATTTGGGCACTGGGGCTATAACTGTCACATCACTGACTTCAGGAAACATTCAATTAAGTTAATGTGGAGCAACGGGTCTAGATTTACAGCATGGAACTGAAAGGGGCAGAGATATGTAGAATGTATAGAGAGGTATATTAGGTATTTTAAGACTCATCACCACTGAGAAAAACAAACAAATCCAAGGGAAGATTGTCCATATCAGTGCCCTTTGAGGGCATTGTTGCAGCCACTGTACTTTCCTGTTACAATCATTTTGAAAATAATCTTCTCAGAGAAATACTCCTGGATAGGCAGCTCCAGTTACTTTACAACACAATCCTGTACATCAAGGGTGGGGCACTCTGTGCCTCCCCAGATGTTGTTGGACTACAATTTCTATCGGTCCTTTCCACTGGCTATGCTAATTAGGACTAGTGAAAGCTGTAGGCCAACCACATCAGGGAAGGCACACATACCACATCACAGCTCTAAATGTATATTCAGAACTTAGTATGCCCCAATGGAAATTAGTCTGAAGCAAGTGGGTATATGATTGCTAGAATAATTGTTTCTCGGGTTCATCTTTGGCAGGGGAGAACAGCATAGAGGACAAGGCTATGTATTGTTTATACTCAAGTTGGCTATGGATCTACAATGAAAGGCAGCATGAAAAACAACAACAGGGGGAGAGAACTGCCCCTCGTAATCTGATTATGGATTTCCTGTGGATGATTGATTGACTGGCCACTGCAGGAAGCAGAATGCTGGACTAAATGCCAAGAAGACCTTCATGTATCTGAGAGAAGCAGGACCTCCCCTGAAGATCACAGAGCTCTGGCGGGTTCATATGGGAAGATACAGTTGTTCAGACAGCCTAGACTGACCATACAGGTCATACAAGTCATGACCAGCACTTTGAATTATGGCTAGGAACAGACTGGTGACCAATGGAGCTGTGATAACAAGGGAGTCTTGTGCTCCCTATACTGGCCAAGTCAGCATTCTGCTCTTTAGGTCAGCTGAACTTTCTGAGCACTGTTCAAAGGCATCACCAGGTAAAGTGCATTACAAAAACACAAATGGGTTGTAACTTAAGCATGTGTTCTCAGCACAAGTTGTCCATTGAAGTGACCAAAACTGTCTCTGCCCAAAAATGTCTTGAATTGGACACTCACAATCTGTCTCATCCAGAAAACCCTGGAGCCTGTGTGGGAAACAGAATTTTGGAAACTGTGTGATCATTATTCAATTATAGACAGGATCTAAGGAGGGTTTTTACAGATTAGGTTTTAAAACACTTTCATTTAACTAAATTAGAACCCTGTCATTCTGTAAGGAGGCACTGACTTCTCCATTACTCCCTCAGTCAATCCCACTCTACCCAACCACTGGCCTTTTTATGAGCCAGTGAGGGCACAAATCTAGCCCAAATGCACGGACTTTTACCTCTCCAATGATCGTGTCCACACTCCACATCCTCAGGCTGTACAAAGTGAAAAGCATCAATCATCACTGGACAAACAAGCCCCAAATTTCCACCCACTGGACCCGTATCAACTATAACATCCACGTCAGAATGGTTCCAAGAGATTTTATCTGTAATGAGCTAAGCACAACATAATGAGGCTCCTCTTTCTCCTCATTCTTGAACTTTCTTCTTTATAGGAAAAATGAATCTTTAAAAAAAGGATTTTTAAAAGTTATTTTCTTTTTTTCTGCACGTTCAGAGTACAGGACTTCAAAAAAGAAAAAAAATTGGGGCAAAACTAAGAACAGACACCAGATCACACAGCCCAATAGTTCCTTCACCAGCGCAGACACAGAATTCTCATTTAACACATTTAACATTTAAGCCATATATCATTTTAATTATCATAGACTACAAGTAGAGGTAGACATGCTTGAAGCCTACAAGTTGTGCCAAATCTGTAGTGGCATAAACAGACAGCAACAGCAAACACTATAACTGACATGGAATGGGGTCCTCATCTTTGCTTAGATTTCTTAATGTATTGGTTCAATTTTAATTGTTTATATTTATGTACATAAGGCATCTTGAATCAGTCTGAAAAATGGGATATATATGTGCTTCAAAAATAACTTCAGGCCTCTTGTCAGAAGTGCTTGCCTAAGCTAAGGAGTAATTTATCAAAATCTTCTTGAGAGGCCCAAGAAGCAGCATGCTATAGCAGAGGGTAAAGGGGGAACTTCCTCAATCTTCCCTGCCACTTGGGAGACTAGAAATGTCTCCTACCTCACCAGTGTTCAGGTCCTCTCCCAACCTTGAAATTACAAGCCTTACTCTTGGCTTCTAGATAACACATCCTAAGGAGGGCTAGAAAGTATACTCGTTTTCAAACTTGCATATCTACACTCATGATTTGTTTTCATGATCACATTCAAATTTGCTTTCTGTGAATCTGCCAGACCCTGTGTGTGCAACAGACATCCATTCTGGCAGTAGTTCAGATCTTGAGTCTATACGATCAGGGTAGGAATGGCTTCCAGATCAGACTTTGTTCAGCTTGGAGATGCAAGCCTTTTCTTCTCCTTGCATCCCTACCACTTAATTGTGCAAGGCCAGAACACAACTGAACTCAGAAACATGAACTCTCACCCAAGCAGCCTCCTCTCCCAGTTTGCATAACAGTTTACCCATTCACCAGATAATATAAAGGCAAGGGGCAAACCACTTGGAAGGACAAGGTTGCATACAGCAGGGACAGTTCTGGCTTCTTGGCTTTACATTGCACATGACCAGCCCAGGAGGGGGAAGTCAGAGGCGTCTGTGTAAACACTGCACAGTGCAGAGACAGGGTCAAGGCATGCTGGAATGACTCACTGTTTAAGCAAACACGACCCAGGCGCTGCAAAGGAGAGATCAGCATGAGGGTAGGAGATCCTGCTTTTCATCCAAGAGAGAAAGAAAATTCCAAATTTGGAGCAGTTGAATGTGAGATTTGGGGCAAGACAAGCCAATCACCATAAATTTAAAAGACAGCCTGCAATGGCTGTATTAATAGTAATTTAATATGAAGTTAATATACTACTCTTCTGCACCAAGCATCTCATGGGTGTGGTTACTGAATTAACATACTAAAAGCAACACAAGACTGATAGGGATAAACATAATTGTTTTGTATATGAACACAAGTCTTATGCATGTAAATATATAAGTAAAAAAAACTCAAATAAATGAACTTGGTTTCTTAGTGAGTAAATTCCCCGATCATCTTTGAACATCTCTCCTACTAAAGGAAGCATAATCCAAACACATTTTTACTTAATTGTCCTGGTGCATACCACTGTGAGGACTGTTTAGTATGCTCAAACTCAAGCAAATCTGTTACCCAGAAAATTACACCCTAGTAGCAAACTTACTAAAATTACGCAGTCCTCTAACTGTTGCCAGAAAATGTTAGAGACTTGTTTGTCATAAATTACATATTTGATCAGAATATGCATATAAATACACACAGATACACATCACAAGAACCTGTCAGGGTCCTCCCTGATGATTCTTGCAGCAAAAGGAAAAGAGAGCTGTGCAAAGCATGGGATCATTAGATGCTTTCATTCAAACGATCCAAGAAAAAATCTAGTGATGACACCAACAACAGAGCGAACGGTGTGACGGAATTCACTTTGTGGCCAAACTTGCCAAGCAATAAAAGGATCCAGAATTAGAAATTCAAATATATTAATTTGAATAGTGAATGACAACTTCACCAAAGAAACAAGTAGGTCTGACTGCTATCGTCGTTGTGTGCCTGCAAGTCATTTCAGACATATGGTGACCCTCAGGCAAACCTATCATCGAGTTGTCTTGGCAAAATTTGTTCAGAGGGGGATCATCGATTGCCTTCCTCTGAGGGTGAGTATGACTTGCCCAAGATCACCCAATGGATTTCCATGGTTGAGCGGGGATTCAAACCCTGCTCCAGAGTCATAGTCCAATGTTCAAACCATTACACTGTACTGCCTCTGGATCTGATTGGGACCATGGTAATTCAGAAGGAGAGGTTAACTCAACCCACTCTGCAATTATGCAGACTAAAGACTCTCTCCCAAAGCTGTTCTTTGCTCTGCCAGGCAAAACATACAGGTTTCACACAGGTTTCACTTTTCTTCATAAGGGAAATAACTTCAAGAGGGAAAATGCCATGGAGACCCATTCTTCTCACCACTGCTCCCCATCCTTACCTCCCATGATTGCTATAATTTTTTAAGGAAGCCACAGGAGCTCTCAATCACTGACCTGCTGTAATACATCTAGTTGTATCCCAAAGGTCTCCCTCTTAGTGGCACTTACTCCAAAGGAAATTATAACATCTCTTGCTTTTAATATACTCTAAAGCAAGATATGTCAAGGAACAAGAAAACACACTGGGGACATTTTTGTAGTGGTGGAATGATTTTGTGCTGGAGAATAGATTGTATAGTAACATATGTTAGAAATGTAAACTTGAAGGTACATTCTATCATCTATGGTAGACATGTAAAAAAGCTTTTTAAAGGGATTCAAATATATAAATTGGTGCAGAGGATCTTAAAGATTAATTTAGAATTAAAACTGGAATGTTTTCTTTGGTGATCGATGGATGTACAGTTGGAAAAGAACCATGGAATATTGTTGCCATATATGACCATGGCATTGTATGCACAAAGATGGAAGAATTCAATACTACCCACTCTGGAGGAATGGCTGCTGAAACTGACAGATTTAGCAGAAATTGGTAAATTGTCAGGTTTGATTAGAAAAAAGATCATTAGTGACATTAGTGACAGACTGAAAACTTTTTATAGAGTTTTTGAGAGAAAAAAAGAAAATGATATGTAGGCTATTGAAAGAAGGGAATTTGTTGCAATTTTGGAGAGAGAGGTATGGACAGTTATATGCATATATTACTGTCAAAAGGAAGACTGGAAACCACTTTTCTTTCTTCTTTTTTTTCTTGTTTTCATTTCTTTTTTTCTTCATTTCTTTTTTTTTCTTTTCTTCTTGTCTATTTTTTTGTATTCTCTAATTCTTTGTAAGTTTTAATCTATTTTAAAAATTCTTCTTAATAACTATTTTTTAAAAAAAAAAGATAATAGTAATTCCTGCAAGCACACACTGTGTGGGTATATGCATGCATGCAAGCTGTATGGAAGAGATGGAGAAAACGAGTTGGATGCCATGACAGGTCTTTTCCATCCCTTTCTTGGATTCTCATGACAAGTCTATAGCTCTAAGTACATTATACCCTCGTGTCATGCTCCAAATTTTACTGAGATGTTGCTATGACGTGCTAATTCCAGGCTTCTGGATCCCTTTGAAGTCCAGATTACTACAGGCTTATCTGGGAGAAAGCCAGGCTATTGATTATTATTATTATGCCTCATGTTTTTTGTTTCCTGGTTATAAAAAGATGCAGACTTCATTGGCCCTGCATTTAATCCATCTCCTTAGGCTGTGCAGAAGATCTTATAAATTCATCACTACAATCCCTTCAGGATTCATTTTCTGAAGGAAGCAATGTTCTTGAAATTCCACGGCAGTGAACTTCGGGAGCCAGTGAATGGAATTCACGTGATTGATCTATTTGGTTAGGTCCCTCAGATCTTGTAGTAACAAAGGGATGTCAACAAACAGAATTCAAATGATTCTGTCCCTCTTAAATCACATCTTTTAATAACAGCAACTAATAATAATAAAAGAACCATCATCACCATCAAAACAATATAATTCTCCATTATTTTCAGGACTGGAATTTCATCTCCCCATTTCCCTACCCACCTTGGTTTTCTCTCTGTTTCTCTCTCTCTCTTTTCTCTGTGTGTTTTGGAGAAACACTTAAGTACACTCAGAGATACCTGTCAGACAGAAACACAGTTCTTTCAGTATTCAGACAGAAATTATCTCCAATACCGTCCCTCCAGCATTATTCCTGTCATTACAGAGTCAGTGGAGAAGAATCAGAAAACAGTCTCCAAAGTGATTTAAAACACTTCTTTTCTTACATATTGGTTTTTTTTTCTGCCACTCCAACAATACCATCACACTACCATTTACAGTTATTACTACTGCTGCTACTGTTCCCACAGCCCTTTCAGAAATTTTACTCTCAACAACGACAGAGGGAGACAGCATAACTAGATGTTTATATGATCTGTAGGAATGTTAATAAATAAAATGACACAAGCAAATCTGTTGCTGATTGCAGCTGAGCTGCCTGGAAATTATTACTAGATCTGAAGGAACCTATGGGAGACCACACAAATGTTTAGCTTCTGGGTTGTTTCAGAAAGGAATTAAAACCCACATTCTGATTCTTCTTAATATCAATATTGACATAGAATATAAAGTGCTTTATATTTAATTTATATATAATTTATAAACCCAGATATAACTTTCAACTTCTAGATTCCTTGGTAATTTTGTGGGGCTTGAGGGTTGGATGGGTGAGGCAGTTACTGCTCTTGGGGGAGTCATTGACTATTTTGAGACAGAAAATAACTGAAGGGGGAGTAGGAGCTTTTGAGGAGGTGGGGAATGCTTAGTGGCATTAAAAACAACAACCACCACCACCACCTAGGGCTGTGTATGCATAGACTGCACAATTCCCACCTCAGTCTAAACACAGACACGATAAAGCTCTGGCTTCTCTCTGCTACCTCTAAATTTATTACTTAGTTACCTATCTAAATATTTATAATAAGTATTTAGTCATAAGATCTTAAGGCAGGGTCTAAACAGAAAAAAAAAATAAAACAGTTTAAAACATTTAAAACAATTTTAAAAATCAGAAGTGTATGCTTATAACAGAATTCTAGAACCTAATCAAGATCCTTACACTCTAAAGGCTTTGATAAAGAGTCACATTTTGACACCAAATGAAGTCAAAGTTGGAAATAATCAGGTTTCCAAGAGGATGTTCCACAGTTAAGGCACCACAGCAGAAAAAGGGGGATGTCCCATGACAAAGATGCTATGGTAGAGAATCCTACAACCATGGTGCTACAGCTCAAAAGGCGGGAGGGGGTGTAATCCCAAAATCTCTTTAACACAGTAGAGAAGGCCCTCTCTCATATCTTCACATAATGTATCACTTCCAATGTTTGGATGCAGAGGAGAGTCCATGTGGAAGACTTCAAGGCTAGACACATAATACACAGAAGCCTGGTAATCTTACCATCAGATCTAGGAGCTTCCCTCTCTATTAAGGCCGGTATCAGAAGAATGGCAATGAGGTGCTAATCTAGGAACTCATAACTACAGTCTGTTTGTTTACATACATCAGGGTAGTAGGTGCTTCAGCAATGACTGCTGTTCAAGTGCATTGTTCTCTGCAGGTTTCACAGGTACTCTGACCCACCACCTATCACAGATATGGCACAACAGATAGATTATCCCTGCAGCCAGATCCTAATGGGGAGGCTGCCAAAAGCCCCTAGGAACTTGTTCTGCCTCTCTACCCCACTACCAGCTGCTCACTTATCCATTCTCTTCTATGGGTCCAAAAGGGATGAGTAAACAGGTAAGTCCAATGGGATTTGGTTGTACATAGAGTTCAGGATCCTGCTGAATTATAAAAAGGTTTAGTGATCAATAGTGGTAGTAAAGAGGAGTTGCCCTGATGCTACCACCTGTTTCTTTGCAAGAGAACAAGTGCAACAGCACCTGAGAAGAATGATAATGAATAGAAGCCGCTGGAGAAAACTGCACTGAGAAGGAGTTGATGACAGTGGAGGAGCAAAGTTTCACCAACAGTGTCATGCCCAAAAGTCATCCAAAGATTGGAGATGGGACTGACTTCCCAACTGGGATTATATTATCATTAGGCCCCCTCATAGCCTTGTTATATATTGTGCAGTTTCCTACAGACAGCATCTTCTAGATTAAATGCTGGGCTCTCTGACTCCACACATCCTATGCAACTTCCTTCTTTCCCTCTGCTGATGGAAGTGTTGCCATTCACCTTAGTGGCATCACAGTGGCAGCCAGGAAAAGGTTGATCATTCTTTGTTCTGTATTTGACACAAGGTGCTTCGTATTTTCTTTTCGGCCTCTTTGCTAAACAGTAAGTACTAACAGCAGAGGCACAATAAATGCAGCACTGGCCTAGCAATGTAGACTACCTGGCACAAATATGACTGTCTGACAGGGGGTCAGGCAGGATGGCAGCCCCAAAGTTTGGCAAATGGGGGTGGCAAGAGATAGTGTCTAACTGATCATGCTTCTTTTACTTGAGTAGATTCCACTTGGCACTCACTATTTCTTGAGTTCCTTTTCAAATTTTTGTTTTTTGAGAAGAAAAGCCCACTGTATTCAACAGGAACTCCAGCAACAACAGCTGCAGAGCAGAGCTGGATCAGTTCCCTCTCAATTCAGGGAAGAACATTCAGTTTTCTGAGTCATTCCAGCTGAAGCAATACATTCCTCTTTCCCCTTGAAATACATTAGCAGATCACATCTTTAATCTCAATGTAAACATATAATCTACTCCTGTACATCATCACTCTCCTGGATTATCATCCTCACTACCTGAAGAACAATCAAAACCAGAAGGTCTTTAGTTTGTTACTGGGTTAGCAGCTAAAAACATCAACGTGCAATGCAAATCACCAGAAACAAATGAAAGGCATCTACCAGTCAAATGGTTACAGGTGTCTGCTTACAATGCTGCATTCACTGACTCCAGTGTAACAAGAGAATTTTGGAGGGGAAGGAAAGAAAATAATGACAAGAACTCTTGAACACAGAACTAGTATCAATGAGAGGTGCAGAGGAGTCTGAAAGGGAGAAATCAAGGGGGAATTACTCTCCTCAACAAACTCTCCAGTGAGAAAAATTTCAGCTACTCTCTACTTACAGTACTATTAACAGTTTCACTGAGTGAGTGGATCCACCGTCCTGAAATTCTGTTGCCTAACAAAAAGAACAAGATCACAAATTCATTCTAAATAAACTAACCAACAAAATTAGCTGATTAATTTTTTCTTCTACCACAAGTTCAATTTTAAAAAATGGTGGGTGGGGGGACGGGACAATCTATTCATATAGTAGGGAGAGGAAAAAACTGCCTTGTATTACGTCCAAACTTTTGGCATATCTAGCTAAGCATTGCTGACGCTAACTATGGTTATTTAGGGTTTCAGGCAGGAAATGTTCCAGCCTTACCTAGAGATGCCAAGTATTGAACCTGGGATGTTCCCAGCAGGTGCCTTACACTGGGCTACAGTCCAGTCTCACCCTTAAAGAAGATGGCATCACAACACTTGACAACTGCCAATCAGAAATAATAGAAAGAAGCAAACTACCAACATTACCCTAGGTTACTTTTATCTACTGCAAGAGAAGTATGGAATCTGTCTCTTTGTATTTTATTCTATCTGTTCTTGATACATATAAATACATAATGGAATTAGAACTTACAAATATTATGTACTACTATTGAGAAACATAGATCTTTTCAAAACATACAGCAGCTGGATATTTTTCAAGAGGGAAGGATGGAAATTCATCTCCTGAGAAATTCTTTGAAATATCAACCTCTTGCTTGATGCATTTTAGGCACTCCCAAAGTAATTTAGCATCTTGCAAACAAGCCAGTAACCATGTGATCAAAGAGAGGAGAAGGCATTTCTTTACCAAAAAATGTCTCTTCTCCTGGATTTCTCCCAAGAGGCGGCAATCTGTTTCCACTGTCTGTATGCCCAAATTCATCTGTGCTTATGATTAGATCCTCATTAATCCCTAATTCATAGTGATACAATTCACTGCTGAAGGGAAGAAGAGGAAATGCAATGAAAAACGAGGAATATCAGAAATAAAACTGAATGCATGTGAGCTGGAAATTAAATCTGACTCTGCATCTTCCCCAATGTAAGGCAACTTGATCACAGTAAAAACAGGCATTCCAACAATGAAACAAGCTCAGAGCACACAGTAAATCACCCACCAAATACCCACTGTGGTATTCCTTGGGCAACCTAAGCATGTCTGCCAGGGAGTAACCATGATCTGCTACCATGGAAATATGCCTTTGCTCATCCTTCTCTCTCTGAGCATCTGCAAAGCTATCACAGTTTCTTCTTTTTTTCTACTCATGCAAATACAGCAATCAGGCTGGGCAGCTTGCCAGTCATCCTTCCTGTGAAATAGTTGACACGGCCCTGCAGGAAGCTGGCACAATCTCACTGTAGGCATTCAGAAATTACCGACACAAATCAAGGGGTGATGCTTTGAATGTATTGGTCAAGCCTGACCTGGATATAAGATCAATTTGTCCTCTAAAGGCGGACTGAGCCATGCACAGAATGAAAATTTATTTCAAGGACGCTGTGTGTGTGTGTGTGTGTGTGTGCGCATGCGTGCGTGCAGGAAAGGTGACATACCTCCTTGTGGAGCTCCTCTGGTGGTCTGTGTGGCCAACAGATATCAGCTGAGCACTGTGCCAGACAACCTGCCCATGGCACATTAAAGAGCCTTTTCTCCTTCATGCTTTTCAACAAGAAAAGGTTGCAGCTAGCAAATAACTCACCTGTCTACTCTTAGCAAGTGCAAAATGTTTTTAAAACTCCCCGGTGGCCCTTCTGCCTTGCAGCTCATTCAATTACGAACTCACAGGAAATTGCTCCCTGTAAATTGTCCTGAAAAAAAATGTGTCAGGCTCAGCTATTAACTGCAGGGCGGGCCATTAAATCTGCCACTCACCACACTGCCTCCCACAGCTCCCTTCTTGTTCTGGCACCTGCTGAGGAACCACAACCTGTCCAAGGAGCCTGGTGCCTATGTCATACCAGGCCACACAATTAATGCTGCCAGAAGAAGGGTGTGTGTATGAACATATGCAGACATGGTAAAATGCTAACATTTGGAGAAAATTCACACACTGGGAATTTCTTTAGAAACTCAAAGAAACTTCCTATACAAACAAAATCAGCAACAAAATTCCCACTGGACCTCTACCAGTCACTATTAAGTACACAGGCACTATTAAACTGCAGAGTCAACAGAACATGGAACAGCTTGGTCATCAAGCTTCCCAAGTAACCTTGGCCTAGTCAAGAGTTCTCAGATTTGCCAACCTCACTGGGTTGTTGTGAGGATAAAATAAAAGAAGGCCAAGGAAAGGAAGGATCTAAATGTAGTAAAGAGACAAGACAGTACAAGCTCTCCAATTCATTTTTGCCCCACTATATAGTCATATCACACCATACATTTGTTTTATTTTGCTTCAAAGTGCTGGTTTTGACCTACATAGCCCTATACAATTCAGGTGCAGGTTGTCTGAAGGACCGTACTCTCACTTATGAACCAGCTTAGGCCATGAGATCTGCTGGGGAAGCCCTTCTCTCTGTCCCACCATTCTCACAGGTATATCTGGTGGGAACATGGGAGAGGGCCTTTTCGGCAGCTGCCCCCCGCAGGTCCTAGAACTCGTCTTCCAGAGAAGTTAAAGCTGGTACACTCCCTACTTTCTTTTTACAGACAAGTAAAGAATTTTAAGCTTACACAGGAGTTTGATAATTGACTATATAAAGCCCATCTCACAAAATAATGTGCTGAATCTTGCTAACTGTTGTGCTGGGATGCATGTGCATGTTTAATGATATATCTTGTAATCTGGTTTTAATTTTTTTGACTGTTTAATTTCAATTTAACTTTTGAGTCTCATGGATTTTTAACGATGTGTTTTTTAATTTGTTGGAAGCCATTCTGAGTTCTAATTTTGTTTGTTTGTTTGTTTATTTGCAAATGCTAACTCCCAAGTAATTCGGGAAGAGACACCAAAGAAACAAATAAATAAATAAATAGCCCTTAAATCAATGCACAGCATCTTCAAAGAATGACTCTTTACCAGTGGGGTTATCCTCCAGACAAAAGGATTAAAACTGAATCAAGTCACATGCCAGGCAAAGTTTTTGTTTAATTTCTTGCTTACACAGGAGAAATAAAACACATTTTAACACTAAAGCTATATTCATTTTTTAAAGTTCATTAATAAGACACTTGTGCTAGTCTGGCATCATTTCATCTTTTTATGTTGGTCTGAATTAAAGAAACACTCTGCAATTTGTCATCTCCACATTCTTTGCTCCTTCATTTTAAACAAATAAAACCCACTGTAGCTACACAATAGGATAAAAGTAACCTCTCAACCCTCCAAAAAGACAATGGCAAAAATAAGGATGGAAACTTCATTTAACTGCTTTCTTCTTACTGAGAACACACAGAGAAGTTTTCCTTGGCAAAAAGGCAAAGATATTTCTTACTTCTGACCCAAAAGCCTTTGATGACTTTCCATGAAGGCAATACTGTAAGCAGTGAGCACCATGAAATGATCCTTTCCTCATATGGAGGATGGAGCAAGCCTGTTTTCAGCTGCTCCAGAGACTAGGATATAGAGCAATGGCTTTCAAACTTTAGGAAAAGAGATTCCATCTAAACATTAGGAAGAATTTCCTGACAATAAGAGCAGTTCGACAATGGAATGTGCTGCCTCAAAGTGTGGTTGAGTCTCCTTCTTTGGAGGTTTTTAAACAGAGGCTGGATGGCTATCTGTCAGGAATGCTTTGATTGTGTATTCCTGCATGGCAGGAATGGCCCATGTGGTCTCTTCCAACTCTATGATTCTATGATTCATATTCCTAGCATCCCTTCCACCTTGCTTTCCTCCAACTGAGAGAATTGGGTTTTGTGCATTCACTTCCTGGGGGGCTGGTAAACCTGTGAACATTCTGCTCTGTAAAGATCTGTCTCTGACAGAAGGATAGGCACTACTGAGCAACTAGTAACTGAAAGGCAGTTACAAGGCCAGTTTCTTTGCAAGACACTATAGCAGCTGCAGTAATGATTATGCTCCACCTTTTCTAACTTCCTAAGAATAGGGTAAGTTGGGAACTTCCTTCTTGAATGGTGGCCAGTTTGCCCATTGATAAAGGAAAAATTGCAACAATTAATGGTAACAAGTCAGGAGATACAGAATCACTCAGTCAGCATAAAATGATTTCTTTAACACACTTACACAGTTCTGAAATACTAGACTATTATGGCAGCCAGGTATGATTCTTAAATTACTTACTGACTTTTAGAGTGGAATAACAAAAGTGTTTTTAAGTTTTAGGCTGATATGGGCATTATACTTTTTTCATTTAGGAATGAGAATTATGGGTCTTTTGGACCACATGCAGCTAGGGAAGGAGGCTAGCGAAAAAATGAGACTGACACTGAAGTTCCCACCACCTCCAAAATGGTAAAATATAGTAAATAAAATAAAGTGTCCTCCACTCTGAAACAGCAAGAACCCACCAACACCCAAAATGATGACCAGAAGTGATGCAATGTTTATTGCCAGTGGTGAAAATGGTGACTACAATGGTGCAGCTGCAGCTCTCCAGGGTTCTAAATGCACTGAAAATCAGCAACTGCAGCCCTTCAGTTCCAGATCTTGCCAATCCTGCTTTATAGACTGGTGTAGTCCTTGAAATGTGTTGCCTTGAAGCAAAGTGCAAGCCGACAACCATACAGATGGTGTTCAACTGCAAGCTCCACAGCAGCTTGAGCCACCACAGCTAATGTAAAGAACATTGGGAGTTCAACAAAGTCCAACAAAGATTTGGAAGCTTGCAAATTTGCACACTTCTGCCCATTTTCACAGAGAGGGCTCATGCAGTTTCTCTTTAAGTCATTTAGGATCCTATATTTGTGCTTAATATGGCTTGTAAAGGTCCCTACAGTCGGTATGGACTTCCATATATTAATATTTCCAATAATGCAAAGCTGGGGAATGAGCACCTCACAGGCCAAATATAATTCCTGGGGCTTCATATTGTATCTTCTGAATCCCCCAAAGTCATCTGATTTCACTAGCCTGTCTATATCCAAAAAACTTTGTAATTGTTTTTGATTGAAAATTTGGCCTCAAAAACCACTAAATGCCTTATACATACATAGGAAGTGACATTAACAGGAGGATCATATGCTGTTCTTGATAAGTTACTTTTTTGGACTGTAGCTCACAGAATACTCCCTAGGCTGGCCAGTAGTCATGCTGGCTGGGGAATTCTGAGAGTTGCAGTCCAAACAGAGAGATTGCCAAGCTTGGAACATGGCAAACATCGCATCATGTTCTGGAAAGCAGGAGACAAGCTGCAGTCCTCCTCCTGAGTCTGGAGCTGGTGAGGAGTAAGGGCCTGCCACTGTGCTTATGCAACACTTCACAGGGGCAGATGGAAGGTCTCTATTTCCTATTTCGCTTTCCAGCTTGAGCAACATATGCGAATCAAATTTACAGGTGTGCTGGACTTCCAGAAGCCAAAGAAAGTATAACAACAATCAAAATGTGTCGACCCAGTAGCAATCTACACAGTAAGTTATTGGGTTGAAACATAACAGGAGCATTCTGTATTAAAAAGCTGTTACAACAGTCACTGCTGTGTAACCTTTACACTGGGTCTTGGATGATTGTCCTGGCCTGCGATAACTCCTTTACCATTGGTAGTTGGGCATATGGTACATTCCACCAGATTCAGCTTCTGTTACTGAAGTATTGTAACAAGTACACCTTATCTGAACCAAATTGCTGGTAAGTACAGTAATAAGTATGCTTGGCCTGATGGAATGACTCCTTTCTGCACAACATTTAAGTACTATTTAGATAGTAGGTAGGGACAGTGGGAATCTCATTCATTCATTCATGCACGTCACTAATTAGATGACAAGGCAACCAACATCTGAACACATAGCAAAACAATACAGGAAATAAAAAAATAGGCACAAAATGCTAACAACAGCTCTAAATACAAATAAAAACTTTTCAAATAAATAGGGTCTTTACCTGGTAGCTCAAACTAGTCAAAATGAGCAGCTTTGGAAAGCACATTTCACAACCAGGGTGTAACCAGCAAAAAAAGGTCCTTTCCCCTAAACCCTGAAGTCAGGGATATTAAGAAAAAGGTCTCTGATCAGATTTGTACACAAAAATGACTCTCGGAGAAAAAGATGATTCCTCTGATAGGCACCTGAGCTGGCACTCCAGAAGCCAGCCTGATTTTCCACCTGGGTTCTCCCTCAATCTTAGAAGCTGGACTGTTTTCTGCACCACAACTACACCTCATGTCCATTAAGAGTGAGCGTATGGGACCTTTTTCTCCTGTGTGACAATCCCACATGGCAACTAGGCAGCCCCCTGCAAGAGATTAAGCAATCAGGCTGCAAGAAACACATGGACAGACAGGCGGCAGAACCATTATAACAGCACCAGTCCTTAGCAAGTCTCTGAGAATGGGAGGCCCACAAATGGGGTTGCCAGATGTCCTTTATTTGAAGGGAATGTCCCTTAATTCAGAACACAGACAGAGCTACAGAATAAGCACAGCCATCCCCTCACTACATAAGATCACAGCTCCATGGAAGTATGGCTACTGTTGATTAAGAAAGAAAAGAAAAAGGGGCACTGCCCCTTAATTTTGAAAGGTTGATCTGGCAATATTTGTGGTATAAAACTCCCACTGGATACCCCCCTCAGGCTTTCTCACTTACCCAGAATATGGGCTGTGTAATATAACAGCAGGTCTTATTTATCAGACCACTTGGGAGAAAGGGAGAGAGAAAGAGAGAGAAACACCCACACAAAGCACAGGCTGACACCTCAGTGTTAGTTTGAATCCCATGTCACCTGCTAAGATTTGTGGTTTGTCACCAGAGACCTCAAACAGCTGGGTCTTTGCTTGCTTCAAGCTGTCATGTAACAGGCCAAATGTCCTCCTCTATAGATTGGGACAAAATCCAGGCCAGAAAATATTTATTTTTTTCTTGCACTGAAACAGGAAACTTCCAATATGCTAGGATTCTCTCTGGCATTTGGCCAAGCTTAGGGTGTGGGAGGCTAAAGAAGGAAGAGTCAAGGCCTGAATTTGTATGAAACTGAAAGCTGCAATGAGCATCCCAAAATAATTGATGCAGGAAGGTTTAGTTTTGACAAGAAACATGGGCATGTGAAGCTTGTCATCCAAATGCTTGCACGCCTCCCTGGTAGTGGCATGAGCTGCATCATTTCCATACCTCAAATGCTGGATGATACATACATGTTTAAAGTAATTAAGGACATCAGCATCAAGCGGTGACTTCATATACGAGAGCATCACCACAAACCAACTATGTGATGTATACTTAGATACAACTTTTTTCATGGAGCATACCTGCATGTTCGAACTATCTCCAAGTACAAGGCAAGCATAAATCCTTACAAGGCTTGATAGGCATGTTGTGAAATAGATATAAGGTAACCAGCTCTAAATGTTTTCATGTGTTCATCAGCAAACTATGTGAAAATTAAGCAGGTGACTCTCTTTCTGGCACAGATGGGAAAAACTACTTGCATAAATGTCAACCTGCCAGGTTGCCACTGGGGGGATAAAAATAGAAGCAAAGAAGGTAAAAAAGTTGGTAACTTTACACTCAAGCTACTTATTACATACCAGAAACAGCAATTTCTCTACATAGATTACCCCACATCAGACTTGTACTATCTTGCTTCACTCAAATCTATACCATTAGGAGCTAGTGTCATGATTTTTATACCCCAGTAACAACACTAACACTACTAAAGATGCCCCACAGTTGGACTCAGGGTTTGTCACAATTACACATCTGCAGACCAGAGCTGTGGAATTAACAAGGACTCTCTAGAGTAGCTTTCCATGACATGTGTGTATTTTTAGGCCCAAGTCTACACCCCTTCCCTTGATGGAGCTCTGGGACTTTTAAAACCCTTCCAATGATAAATGGAAAACTCATGACATAATATCTCACTCTGTGAGTTTCCATCTCTCTCAAGCAGCAGGGGGTGAGCGGCCAAAAGAAAACAAGGCCAAAGGCCCTTCATTTCCAAACAACCTAACAATTTGGAGTACAATATTCAAATTAACAAGGTTTTAACTGTGTAGCAACCAAATGACTTCTTACCAAATATTAACAAACGTACAGCAATTAAGAGATCAATGACTCCCCTGTGGAAACGTATAAATCCAACTCCAGGATATCTTAAGAGCATAAAATGAACTGTGCTGAAGCAGACCAAAAATTCATTTAGCCCAGCATTCTGTGCACACAGCAGCCACAGAAAGCTTACAAGCAAATATAAATGCAGTAACACCCTTTTAATCACGCTCCCCAACAGCATATATGGTATAGAAGCAAATAGAGCTACAGACCTGAAGAGCATCTAAACTAAGTGATAAGAAACTAGGAGACTTCTCATGGTCTCAGGGATGATTCTGTCTGATATCTTCTCGGATTCATGCTGGACTGATTAAGCGGCTAGCCAAATGGCCTCTGCTGAAGTCACTCTTTTCATTACACTGGGGGGAAATGTCTCATTAAGTACTTTGTGCAACCCCTTTTGTGTTTGCTTATTTCAGACAACAATTTGGCCCAATATTACCTCAGTTACAGACTGCATAAAAAGATATATAAATTAAAACATTCTTGGTGAGATCTTTATGCCAAGCTACATATGGTTTCAACTGACTGGGAAATATGAGAGCTCAGTAAACTCAGATCAGACCCTTCAGGTCCCTTCTACATAAAAAAAATAATGGTGAAAGCAGCATACTGATAAGCCATGCTGTATGAGAACTCTATTAAAGAGCTTAGCTTTGCATTGTTGGCAAAGAATTTCAGTTTAATTCTTTTTTGCTGCTTTTCCAATCTACCTGGAGTCCTATTAACATGTGGCAAACTGGATGGAAAAGCTGCATTTAAGCATCTGTATATACAAAGCACTGAAGCTGACTAAAGATGGAGTATACAATGTTTTCTTACAATAAGCTGCACAAGAATATAAACTGGAAGATTCTGCTTACATTTGTAAAAGTTATAAAGATAGCACAAAAGAATGCAACCACTGGACTTCACTCCTTATTCTTTCACCATATCTTTTTACCATTCTCTTCCAAATCTTCTAAGAATGAGGAGACGGTCAATAGGAGCCCTGGTGGTGCAGTGGTTAAATGCCAGTACTGCAAGCCACAAGGTTGTGAGTTCGATCCTGCCCGGCTCCAAGGTTGACTCAGCCTTCCATCCTTGCGCAGGTTGGTAAAATGAGTACCCAGCTTGTTGGGGGCATGCATAGAAATGTTTTGAAATACATGCTATTTGTAAGTTGTTCGCCGCCTCGATCCATATGGAGAGGTGGGATACAAATAAATAATTAATTTAAAAAATTAAGGTAAGCTGAGGAAAAGGAGAGTGGTCAAAGGGACCTCTAAAAGAATGAATGAAAGCAAATGGCTGTACTCTCATCATCTCTCTCAGAAATCTGTAGCTGACATCTGGTTTGTGGTGTATTATTACAAGCTTCTGGTAGCATTCACAGGTCTCCCCCTTCTCCTCCTCTCCTCTTTCCCACAACAACCCTGCAAGGTAGTCATGCTCAGACAGTGATTGATACCCAGTGACTTTTATGGCTGATGAGAGGCTGGAACCTGGATTTCCCAAGTCCCAATCCAACACTCTAACTACTACAAGTGAACTAGCATACTCAATTATAGTGTTGCTGTGACTAGTTTCATACTATCAAAACAAAAAACAAAAAAACCCACAACCCTAGCTTCCAATAAAAACAAGGTTTTGCTGTTACTTAATCTGTAGTGCACTTCGGAAGAATGTCAAGCAATTAAACAGAAACACCAAGCAACCAAGTACATTCAAAAAGTCTTTGACACTTAAAAATGGGAGAGGATTTTACAGCCCTCCAGATGTTGATGGACTGCAACTTCCAGCATTCCTACCCCACATAGCCAATGGTGACGAATGATGAGGGCCAAAATTCAACAGCCTCTGGAGGACAACACATTTTCCAACTCTGCTCTAAAAATCACCAAGTTTCACTTGGTATACACTTTAGTGGACTACAACACCTCTTCATTAGATGCACCTGAGGCCAAATAAAACTCCAGCCTCTAATGCAGTGGTTCTCAACGTTCCTAATGCCGTGACTCCTTAATACAGTTCCTCATGTTGTGGTGACCCCCAACCATAAAATCATTTTTGTTATTATTTATTTATTTATTTATTATTTAGTTAGTTAGTTATTTCCAACATCAAATAGATTGGAAACACTGCCCTAAATCACTGCTCTGGATAGACTTCTAATGTCTAAAAACTGGTAACCCTCCCCCCTTTTTTAAGCACAGAAAGCATCCATCAATGCCAGAATTAAGGCAGTAGTTCTAGTTCTGAATGTTGGGTTTCCACAATTCAAAAAGCCAGTCAATCCCAAAGGCAATGCCGAAACAGCCCACATTTTACACAAGGCGCAGGGAGGAAAGGACAGGGAGAGAGGAAAGATGGCAGCGGCATAAGCAGACGTGTTTTGTTTCACTCCCTCCCTTCCTCCCTCCCTTAAAGGGAGTGCGGACACTGAACATACAAAAAGTGAGGAATGCAAGACGAAGAACACAACACGTGCATGTGGCAAGCGCCAAGGGTCCACGCACAACAAAAGCGAGAGGAGAAAGTCATCCTGGCTATTTCTGCACTAGACTGTTATAGCACTATTATTCCACTTTCACCATCCTATGGAATCCTGGGGTTTGCAGTTTGAACCCCAGTGCAGGGGTCTCAGAAGCACTGCTCCCATTGGCTGTGAGGCCACCTTCTTTTAAAAGGGGGCAGGATTGAGGAGCGGCGACCCCTGTGAAATGGCCGTTCGACCCCCAAAGGGGTCCCAACCCCCAGGTTGAGAACCACTGCTCTAATGTATGCTCTTAAGAGGTGTGTCCAGACCTACTCTGTATACTACATACTCACTACTGATCAGCAGGTCAAGTAGTTTCATTATAAAGTTAGTTAAAACATCTAGAAGTATGGCCAACTTTGAAATCTAGAGAAGAACTACTTATGGAAGGGATGAATTATTTCTAATTCTTATATATGCAACTCTACCACAGACTCAAATTAGATATGAGAGAAAAACAAGTAAAGAATTTCCCCTCGGAGTTAGATGTCACCTTAGAATCAGGCAATAAACATTTAACAGCTAAATTTTATAGTTAAAAGGGACTCAGGATATTGGCCACCCTCTTCAAATAGATGATTGGATACAAACTTGGAAAGATTTAAATTTTATAGCATGTCAATCACTTAAAGAAAACTATTGCAAGATGCTCTATAGATGGCATCTAACTCCAGCTAAAATTGGTAAGATATATAAAGGTGGTAATGAAAAATGTTGGAAATCTAAATCAGAAAGAGGTTCATTTTACCACTGTTGGTGGAATTGTAGAAAGGCAAAAAATACTGCAGAAAGGCAAAAGAAAAAGAAATCATTTAGAAATCACCAAGATTGTAAAGAAAAACTTTCCTATGAAACCAGAATTGTATTTATTGAATATGTTCAGTTTGGTGGGCAACATAAAAAAAATGATACTCAATTTAATAACTAAGACTAGAATCCTCTATACTAAAGATTGGAAAAAAGAAGAGACACCAAGTATCAATTCATGGCTTGTAGATATTTATGAAATACTAGAAATGGACAGGTTAACAACGCTATTAAATGACAAATGACAAATATTTAGATAAGTTCAGAAATGACTGAGAAGATCTAATTACATATTTGGGTCAAAAATGGGGAGATTCCTCATTCATAGCTTATAGAGACTGATCCAATTTACATGGAACAGATTTTAATTGTAGTATTTGGGGGTTTTTTTATACATTTGCTCCTGATATATATGTATAACTATTATTCTAGTTACAACTCTAAACCAATAAGAATCTGTGTATTGAACAAACGTACATAAACAGGGGGAAAAACATTCAGAAGTATGGCACAGATCTTCACCAAGATCTACACATCACTGTACACAGAACATCTAATATATCTACATTAATTGTAGTAAGCCATTTATCCTCATACACATCCTCTATTATTTTCTCACCAGTATGCCTTTTCTTCCTTCCCACAGTATCTACACAGCAAGCAAAGACTGCAATTATAGCTGCAATGTTGTTCTTTTTTTATTGAACGTAGGCATTTACTTTAAAAGAGCCAGGGTGAGGTAATGGTTTGGGTGTTGGACTAGGATTTTAGAAGGCCAGAGTCTGAATCCCCAATCAGCCACAAAACCCACTGGATAATCTTAGGCAAATCACATTCTCATCTCAGACTTTCTTTGAATGAATCTTGCCATGGAAACCCTATGATAAGGTCACCATAAGCTGGAGTTAACTCAAAGACATGTAATAACAACAGCTAATTCAGTTTAAGCCAGACACCCTTCTTTACCCCCATTGCTCCACAAAACAGAATTCACTTGCCTCAAGTCAGTGACAAATATC
Organism: Ctenosaura bakeri; assembly: GCA_948474755.1. NCBI lineage: Eukaryota > Metazoa > Chordata > Lepidosauria > Squamata > Iguanidae > Ctenosaura > Ctenosaura bakeri. Next base: position 494,515 of record CAOLHI010000275.1, read on the forward strand.
TGCTTTGTAGAAACAACTTGCCACAACTGGGGATTGGATATTTGCTTTGCAGAAGCACCATGAGCATGCCTATGTGTCCAGACCACAAGTAAGGCACTCTTGCCTCCAACCTCTCAACAGTATGTATTATCTGGTCACAGCTGAAGTCTGCTATCTCTTTGTAGCAGCATTCTTTTTGTATTCATGGTAGCAAGTTAAGTTCTAGGAGCAAATGATAGTGTATCATACTAGCAGCCAGATGAAACCAGGTATATCCTATGCTGTACATACAGTTGGCCCTCCACATGTGGGGGTTTGAGTTTCATGGATTTAATTATTTGGGAGTTTCTCCAACCTCCGTCTTGCCCAACCTAAGGATCTCTTCTTCCATGGCAACCTTCCCACTCGGTGGCTCCATTCAGGCCATGCAACCCTTCAAAAACCCGCCCATGGTCCTCCTCCTCTTCCTCCTCCAGCTGCTGCCTGGCCGGCTAGACAGATCAGAGCCTGACTTCTTGGCACCACAAACCTTCTCCCAACGCCACCCCACACCCAAGGAAGGAGATGGACAAGAAAGAGAAAGTTTAGGGCCACCATGCCAACACGCTGTGCCTCATTATGCCTCAGTCCCCTTCCCACAATCACATACACAGACATTTTGATATCCGCAATTTTTCCAAAGGGATTCTGCATCCCTAACCCTAGAAAATGTGAACGGCTGGCTGTATTTACATGTGGGAAGTTGGAAACAAGCCCAAGCATTTTCAGGTTCACATAGATTATGTTAAGGCAAAGATAAAAGTAAAATGGGTTTGGCAAATACAGCCTTATCTTAATGAAGATATTTCAGCTGAGGCTGGAGAAATAAACACTTTCAAGTTATATCAGCTGACTTTTGAGTCACATGTTTGATGCTTTGCAGTGGTACTCACCCTGTGGTGATATCATCATCCTCAGTCATTGTCTTGCCCATTAAGTCACTGTCACTCATGTACCCAGATTTGAGATCGACGTCATCAGCATCAAGTGATTCCACAAGCTCCAGGCGAGAAATATGGCTGAGCTTGCTGGGGCTGCGCATGGGCATAGTGTGGGAATAATGAGCTCGCTCCCCGTGCATGTACCAGCTGGGGGTGCCTTCTGAGCGACAGCCCCCACCCACTGAAGGAGCATCCCCAGCCTGTAGGCGTGGGCTGGACTGACCATAGCGCCAGGAGAGGGGAGAAGAACGATTTGACAGGCTGGACACACTGCGGGGATTGGCTTCATCACTGTCATAACACGTCATCTCCAGAGAGCTGCAGGAGTAGAGCACAGAGAACAATATCAGAGCTGTAAGTGAAGAGAGAAGGGCAGATTCTCTTGGAAATCAAAGCACCCAGAACAAGATATATTCAAAAGCACATGTCTAGGGAATGTTCAACTGTACAGTCAGGCAGAGCAAATTTGCACATTATGCCTCAGTGTGTAGAGAAAGCTGAAACACCAGTATATTCTTGGTCTCATTTACTTTAATTTTCCAGCTGTTTGTCATTACAAGACCAAGATCCAATCCTTCCTGGTATCTGCAAAGGAAGTGAGAATTTTAGTAAACATGGTTCCTCTGACCACAGCAGATTTGCAATAGTAGTAGCTGAATCTCTCATTCTTTCTGTCTAAGCACTAAATACAGGTATTCTGTTCTACAGTAATCCTAAGAACTTTACCTGTGTATTATTTGGCATTCATGTTGGATGTAGGAGTCTTAAGTACAAGGGCCAAAGAAAAAGAAACACAGACAATATTGATGTATTTGAATCACAGAATTACACAGTACGAAAATACCACAAGGGCCACCCCATCCAACCCCCTACAGTCCAAATGTAGTGCCCAGATGCAGTATTTCAGGTGAGGTCTGACCAAAGCAGAACAGAGTAGCACTATTACTTTGTCCTTACAATCTTGTTTGCAAGAATATCATGGGGGACCTTGTCAAAGGTGTTACTGAAATCAAGATATGCTACATCCACAGCATTCCCTCCATCTACCAAGCTTGTAAGTATGAGAGAGAGAGGCAAGGGGATAAATCTGGAATGACTTGTTTTTGAAAAAGTTTCCTCAAAATGCTTGCTCATTAATATTGTCATTAGTATATGAGATTTGGCTGTTCACATGTCACAGATTCTTACTGGCTATTATCCTGTATGATCAGCAGGAAGAAGAAAAGGTTAAGAGGTGACATGATAACTATGTTTAAATATTTGAAGGGAAGTCATATAGAAGATGGAACAAGCTTGTTTTCTGCTGCTCCAGAAGCTAGAACCCAGAGTAATGGCTTCAAACTTCAGGAAAAGAGATTCCATCTAAACATTAGGAAGAACTTCCTGACGGTAAGAGCAGTCTGACAGTGGAATATTGTGCCTGGGAACGTGTTGGAATCTCCTTCTTTGGAGGCTTTTAAACAGACATTGGATGACCATCTATCAGGAATGCTTTGATTGTGTGTTCCTGTGTAGCAGGGGGTTGGACTCAATGGCTCTTGTGCTCTCTTCCAATTCTATGATTCTACATTTCTAAGACGATGGTACCTCACTCCTTCATGTCCATGCCATCTGATAACTTTTGTGATTATGAGAGTGCCTGATCCACTACTCTTTGAAATGGAAAGTGAACATACTGACAAGGCTACTCTGTCAGTTATTGAACTTATCTGCTTCAATTTGTCTGAAGACTGACTATACCTCATCTTCAGTGCTGGTTTGCAATTCCACTCTAAGACGTAATTTTAAAAGGGGCCAAACGGCAGTTCTCTCTCCTCTACTTCAACACACACAAGCACACACCCAAATCTACTATACATTATGCTTGGTAAATCTATGGAACATTATGCTTAAACTAGGTTTCTAAACTACTGCTGTCTTTTAATGGGCACTTGTGCACCTATCAAGCAAAGGCTAACATGTAGTCACAGGAGATATTTTACTTGCTCCTCTGGATAACAGTCTGCAGAATACTTTGATGCTTTACTTTATAGAGTAATCAGCGAGTTTAAAATTCAGGTTTCCCTCCCAATGCAACTCACCATGACATAAAAAGCAGGCCTGGAAACTGGTGTGTAAAGAGCATGAAGGTATTATCAACACAGCAGTACAGCATGTTGTGTTTCCATTACAAATAAAGGCAGGCTTGAGAGTTAATGGCCCTTGCTGATGCCCCAGCTCCTAGGCATGCCTTTCATTTAGATTCAATAAAAGCAGTTACTGGACATCAAATACAAAGCGATGATTAAAACCATCTTTGGAATGGGTTCACAGCACCGGGAGAGATGGAGCTCAGCCTATGAAGCCCTGCAGACATGGTTTTAATAATTGCATTGATGCACAAAAGTTGTCTTATTAAACTGAAATTAAATGCTTACATATATATGGCCTTTCAGTTCAGTGGGAAGTTTTGCCAATGTTCTGCTTAGCATACCTCCAAGGCCATCCTCAAGAGGGAAATCCTCCCTCCCACACTTTGATCTGGTTCATGAGGAAATGGCTGTTTGTTCTTTGGAATACTAAATTTTGCTACCCAGGAGATGAATCCTAGCATTTGAGGAAGGAGCTTTCTGCCACCTAAAGGTAGGACACAGGAATTTATACCCCTCCAATTGCTAAATAAACCTCCCCAGTCTGATACCCTCCAGATGGCTAGATTACAGCTATGGAAAATTGCCAATGGGAGTTGAAGTCAAAAACATCTGGAGGGCACCAGATTGAGGAAAACTGCACAAAGCAGTATTATTTAATCAGGATACTACTAGCTAAGTACCCTAAAGGCATCAGAACCCATTTGATCTTGGAAGCTAGGCAGGGCCAGCCCTGGTTAGTACTTGGATGGGAGACCACCAATGAATAGCAGGCACTATAGGCTATATTTCAGAGGAAGGAACTGGCAAAACCACCTCTGAAAATTCCTTGCCTGAAAATTCCTTCATGGGGGTCAACATAAGTTGACAGGTGACTTGAAGGTGTGCGCACGCGCGCACACACACCCATACACACACACACACACACACAGAGTCTTATCTAGAATACCATCTAATGGTAAAGCTACCCTTTCACAAGAAGAATGGCAATTTTGGAAAATGGATTAAATAAAAAGTTGGGTCTGGGGGGTGGGTTTATTCACCTTTTTTTGTGATAATAATGTGGTGTATTGTTTAAATTGGAGTTGAGTTGTTTAATTTTGTAAAACAAAAAACAAACAAAAAACAAAAAAAAACAAAAAAACAAACAAAAAGTAAGTTAAAATATAATCGGCTTTGGGGAGTGGGTTTACCTTTAGAGATAGTTTAATATGTTAAGTAATAAGATTATATTTAGTAATAGCATTAGATTAAATTTAAGGGAAAAATATAGAATTAAGAATGATATTACTATAATAATAATGAGTATAATGAGAATAAGAATTAGAGATAGGTAATAAAAATATATAAGTAGTCTGCTATAGAATAAGCTGAATAAGTTTTTGATTGTAATTATATAAGAGAGAAATATTAATGTAAGTTTGTTTTTGGTTGAAATTTTTTTGTTTTACTATTAGTTGTATCACATGGTGCTTTATTTTTGTGTTTGTGTTTTCTTTTCTGTATAATCAATAAAAATTTAAAAAAAATAGAATACCATCTAAAATTAACCAACAGCTTTCCTAAAGTCTATCTCATTTTTTTTTAATTGGTGTCCCACGAAGAACTGCACATTCTACTAGCACAGGAGATGAATATGAACAACTGCTGTTGTGAAGGCCCAAGGGGGGGGGAACAGAAAACTTTTAGAAGAAACAGAGGGGGAAATTCCCAAAGGGAATTTCTCCAGAAAAATTGGGGAAGGTGGGGGAAGGATTATGGAATATTTTATTTTAGAATGATGAATAAAATTTTTAAGTCAAGTCAATTTTTAAGTCACGTATTTACTGACTCAAAATCATTTCTAAAAACTATATGAAAGTTTCATGAAATACAATGTACAGTATCAGATCATTAAAATTCTTGGCCTTGGTTTCCTTTTCTCAGTCCTTTCAAGTCTGCTATGAAGAACTAGTGGACACAGTTTCCCCTATTTTATTAATGGTTACAGTTTCTTCTTTACATTGGGATTTTCTTTCTGGAACGGGGGTCCATTCCTCAAACTAGCAATACCAAAGAGTTTCCTTACAGTTCCAGTACTCCTTATAGTTCAGGACTTTGTTCCTCCATTTATAACCCCCTCCCAAAAAATCATTTTGTAATTATATTCTGAATAATTTGTACTTTTAATATAAGAAAAATTATAATTTGATCCCCGACCAAGTCATTATATAATGCTTTTTATGTTCCTAAAGCAACAAAGTGACTTTCAGTCTGTTAATACTGCAGTCTTCAATTTTTCTGGAATAACTGCTGACTTTTACATTTGCAATAAACTGGCGGAAACAGCTATTATAATTTCTTTGTTGCAGTTCTTGGTATTGTCAAAAATCTGTTTTGCTCCTAAAATGGTCTCATTAAATCTGAATAATACTCTCTCTACACATCTATAGAGTGTTAAAAAGTGCATGCTTTTTTATCATGCTCAGATTTTTCTCCGGTACTCCGATTGTTTGTTCTTCTTAAGATCCCCATGTAGAAGAATTCTGGAATACTCCAAAGGTTGCTCACTACTATGTGAAGAAAGGCATTACAGTACTTTGGTTTGTACATTTCAAGAAGTTCCAGCATTACAGGGTGCCCCCTACTGGTGAAGATGCATACAGCACAGAGTGTTCAACATTTATTCTTGTCTAGCAATTCCCACTGAACAGGAAATACCGAGTTCAGACAACATACTCCATACTGTCCAGAATAGAATACAACCACCTACAAGTTAGAGTGATTAGTTTTAGCAGTGCAGCACAAGCAAGAGCTGCATCATTCAGGATGGATTAAATACTACTCTTGTTGTTGTGTGCCTTCAGGACATTTCCAACTTACGGCAACTCTACCGTGAACCTAACATGGGGCAGTGGTGGAAAGATTTGTTCAGAGGTGGCATGTCTTTGACTTCCTCTGAGGCTGAGAGAATGTGACTTGCCCAAGGTCACCCAGTGGGTTTCCAGGCTAAGGAGGGAGGATTCAAACCCTGGTCTCCAGAGTCCCAGTCAATGCTTAAACCACTATATCATGCTGGCGCTCATGAGGAGGCTTAGCCAAGCATAAGAGGCTGACTTCCCACATCTTTTTGCTCATCCAATCTGTTCCTGACCGCCTGTGCTGAGGGGCAAGATCTGAAGCGGTTTTCCACCTGTCTTTGGCTGAATTCAAGTAGGTCCCATAAGGTCATAGTCCAATGGTCAATCCACCACATCATGCTGGTTCTCATTCTTGTTACGCTGTTAAGCTAATCTTGAAATCTTATCCTCCAGTAGCAGCAGCTTCTTAGAACAAACCTCAGTAGCAAGAAGTTAAATACATTAACATTTAGGAAAGGTAGCAAATTCAACAAAACTTACTGTTCTCAAAATATGGTTTTATTTTAATGGTTTTTAAATGGTATTTAAATGGTTTTATTCTAATGACTGAAACTTAACAAATTAAAATCTATAACCATGAATAACCCCCCAAAATCATAATTCTATATCACACTAGTGGACGATCAAAGCATATAGGAAACTGCCTGGCACAGAGCTTTAAAGACTTATTTTTATGGACTATGACTTCAGAATCACCCACATAGCATAGCCACCAGCCATGTTGGTCAGAGGACTTGGGGAGGAGACCTCCGTTTCTATGTATGGTTTTGAAAACTGGACAGTAAAGGAAATCAGCTTATTTGAAATGTGGTGCTGGAGGAGAGTTCTATCAATACCACAGACTGCTAAAAAGATGAACAAATGGGTCTTAGAGTGTATCAACCCCGAACTCTCACTACAAGTGAAGATGAATACATTCAGGTTGTCATACTTTGGGCCAAATATGCTAGCTTCTGCTAGTTTTCTACAAACACAGAGTCTTTTACATAATGAAGTATTTAAAATATGACTCATTCAACCCCAGGACAAAACCTACACTCTTATCGCTTGCTGTTACTGAACGTGCAGCTCGACCCCAAGCTTTAATGAGATCTAAATTTGTAAGCGTATCAAACCGTAGGGTGAAAGACAGGTCAAAGGTTGAATCACCATCAGGGTGTTATCTTACTAAATATATCCCTTGTTCTACAGGTCTGTCTGATCTTTGCTTGCTTTTGACAACCTATGATTTAGCTTCAAATCACAGATTGTGGTCTTCTATTGCAAGGTTTAATCTTTTAGCAGGAGTCTGGGTGTGGCACATCATGCCTCAATGCAATATGTTATTTTATGTACTGTATTCACACACCCAGTTGTTTTGTTTTGTTAAAGGAACGTCCCCAACGATTCCAGCCTACAAATAATGCTATATTATGTCTTTAGTTTAAGAGTGGCTCAGACATGAGATGGGGAACGCATAGCTCTCTAAACATTGTTGGAGAGCAATTTCTGTCATCCCATGCTGCACTACCTAGGACTGCTGGGAGATGTAATCCAACAACAATACAGAAAGTCTTAAGTTCCCCAGGCTTATACTGACACTCAGAAACTCCTGACAAAGGAATCTGTCTAGAGAAAAAAACAATGCAAAGAGATTATATGTAAAGTCACCAAAGATTTCGTTAAAGTAGTCCTTTGTTTTAAAAACATGAATGACAGAAAAACTATAGGATTGCTACTGTTTCAGTAAGTCATCGGGAAACAAATGTCAACTAATAGGACGACTATTCAGTAATCAAATGGTATTTGTAAACCAAGGGACTGCCTCAGAGAGACAGAAAAACTAATTCCCTGTCATCTTGCTGTGTAACATACATGACCCTAGTTTTTACCAAACTGTGAAATTCTGGGCTATACTTCAGAACACTGGACATTTACTCAGAATGTATTTGAGTAAATGTTTCTCCTTACCAAAACAATTAAATAAGTAAATTCACGCATATGAGGCAGAAGGCTAACCTAATGGCCTTTCCACCCTATACTGTTATAGTGCTACTATTCCAGTTTCAACATCCTGTGGAATTCTGAGGTTTGTAGTTTACTGAGGCCAAAGAGCTCTCTGGCTGAGAATTCTAAAGGCCCCCTCCCTAAATTGCAAACTCCAGGATTCCACAAGATGTTGAAAGTAGAATAATAGCACTATAACAGTGTAGTGCAAAAAGGCCCTAAGATATTAGGCATAATTATACAGAAGGATAAGTTAGTACACTTCTTCCCAAAACACTATATTTCTAAGTGGAAAGGACTTCTGGTAGCCCAGGAACAAATCTGCCACTTCATGAGGACCAGATCTGCTCTTCAGGGAGGTGATAAAGGACAGATCAAATAGAGTCTAGCTAATTTTATTTCTATACCTCTTTCCTGCAATGACTGCACTCAGTGTGGATCCTCAGTAGATGCAAACACAGCAAGATTCCACAAACCATTCAATTCACTACCAAAATGAATAATCAAAACTAACAAAGTCACAAGACAATCAATATAATAATAACCCCAGAATAAGCAACAAATACTATTATGGTAGCATTAAAAGGCAACTTATATCTCTTTCATCCAAATCAACCAGCCTATGAGCAGAGGCCTAAACTCTTTCCTTATAGTAGGAGATGGGAACATTTCGCTCTCAAGATGTTGTTGGATTGCCACTTCCATCAGCCATAGCCAGCATAAGCATCCAAAAACATCTGGAAAACCAACCATTCCACGCCTCCACTTCACAGCCATTATAGCGCAGTTTGGATTACCATGTGTAAGATAAATGGTGGCAACAATGCATCCCGCTCCATTCTGATCTATGGGCGTGCATCAGAACTCCCAAAGAGGGCACTCCCAAAGTACAGGGGCTCTCATTCTAAAGAATACCCATAAATCAAGGGTGTAATCATGTCAAGGCAAGCTAAGGGGCCGCTCCATGCTTGTTCCTATCACTGGATCACTTATGTCCAATTACCAATCAGACTACCTTGACTGTAAGATAAAAGCAGCAAACTATGATCCAACAATATTACAATAAGAACAGATGGAAGAAACAGGTGTGCTTTTTCTCAGGTGTGCTCAATATGGAAATGCATATTGAGGATTATGGAAGAGAATGAGACTCTTGTACAGCCTTTCTAATTTCTCAACTCAGATACCTTGCTCTGGTGTGCACAGTTTGTTCTGGCTCATGTCCATGCACCTGCTCTGCCCAGTTGGTTTGGGGCCCCTGCCAGGCTGAATTGGCAGGCCTTTATGCACATGGTTGCTGTGGCCAGCATTTCCAAAGCATACATTAAATCTGCCTCTGTTTTTATTCTGTGTACTTCCTGTACAATCAGCTTCTGTGCCTTGCTTGGTGTACAAGGCTCCATTTTTCCCCCTGCAAGTATCTGCAAACAAGAAACTGGACTTAGAATTCATCTTCACGAAAACTTTGCATACTTTGAACTTTTGAGGGGGGAAAAAATCTCAATTTTTCATGGGGACAATGAAGAGTTTGAAACTGCACTGGCAACATCTGCTGAAATCTGATGGGGCTTAGTTTCTCTGTCTTTTTCCCACATGATTTCTTCACTTTATATTGCTATATCTACTACCTATTACCATTCCAAGTCATGCCTTCAGTCCTTCCTGAATTGCACCCCAGTCTGACCTAAAATATTTGTTCCAACATAGAGCTTACTCACACCCTAGCCATGTGAATTAAACACTGCATTCTACATAAATACACTGTCTTCCGCAACATGCCTAAAAGACACATTTCTAATTTACTGGAATTATAGTTTCTTCTGCATGTCACCTCTACATGTCCACAAAGGATCACGTATACCCACCAGGTATCAGCCTAGGCATGATTGTCAAGTTCTTCTGTAAAAAGAACTCAAAGTCTTATGTCTGTCAAGGGGGTGTGGTGAGCACTTCCAAGACGGCAACCTAGCTGTATCCAAGCTCTGATACTTTCCCCTCTATTGCAGATTCCTGCTGACTTTTTATAGGATTTGATTAGCACATTATCTGGAGGTAAATTCCACTCAACTCAACTCCAACTAGATGAACGTAAGCTTATGTCTAATTGAATTTCAAAATGCTATTTCCTTGTCACTAGAAGAAAGTGGCCTTATCACTTTGGGGTACCTTAACTTCTCTTGGTCAGTGAATTTCTCATACTTCCAGTGGATCCACAAAAATTTGGGGAATATAGTGAGGAATGGAGGAAACAGCCCAACCAATTCTCCCAATACTATCCAGGATTAACAGTTCTTAGAGGAGAGAGACACTGACAGGAGACTTGTGGGAGTTACTTGTGCTGTTGTTGTTGTTGTTGTTGTTGTTTTTGGTTCCATTGTCACGTGCAGTTTCTGTTAATTAATATGAGAAAAGGAACAAGCAAGTACAATTGTAATCTTGCACTGAAAAGTTGACAGCAGAGCGGTTAACAAAAATGTCACTAAGAGAGAGATCGGATTGGCCTGGTACATAATGACAAGGAAAAGAATTCAAAGCAAACAGGTAGAAAGAGAGTAAAACGTGTGAATGCAACCTTAGTCAATGCATTTTATTACTGAATGTTGGAAACTGGACCATTTATCAATGGGTTCAGTTGCTAGACTTTTGGACTTAGGCCAGGAAGTTCTAGGTTCAAATAACTACTCAGCCAAAAAGTTTGCTTTCTGACCAGCCTAACCTACTTCTCAGAGTTGACCCTAAGCCACCTGGATGAAGGGAAAAATAAGATGCCCATGAATGAATGGACAGAAACTTGACAGGAATGGATACCAAACAGTTCAGAAAAGCATAATATGCTAAGGTGCCACAGGATTGTTCATTGTTTTTGATGACCTCGAGTTTGTTCAACAGAAGCAGCATCTGGGCACACCTATGCACAGATATCTGCTGGCATCATCAGCCTTTACATATGCTGACTTGCAGAATCCACACTGTGAATCAAGGCCCCCACTTCTCCTGTGCATTCTGAGCCGGCCTCACCCAATTTTCCCAGGGAGCCTCTTCCTTTTACCTTGTTTTCCCTCTTGGCTAGCCTAGCTCTCCCAATATTAGTCTTCCTCTATGCATAACAAATGCCTTGGATTTGCCTCAAGAAGCAATCTTCCCAGTCCAAACTCTCCATGTTCAGTGAAACAAATCAACTGGAAGCAACCCAGCCCTCCTCCCTTGTTGGATTCAGTGCTACAATGACTCATCTGGGTGGGGTTCATTTGGCAGCTCCCAACCTTCATGGAGTGAGACATGCAACATGACAGTCTCATTCTGCTGCATCATGTACCATCAACCAAAATAACTCAGGGTTGGGGGGAGGTAAAAACAGGGAGAGAAGAAGAAAGATGAGCAGCAGTGGGCTAGAGGGGAGCATGCTGTATTTAGAGAAGCAGCCTATTATTATATGCAGCTGGCTTAGTATTTATAAATTGCCCATACTCAGCATTAATCTTTAGGTTTATGAATAACTAGTTTTCAATGACTTCCAACTCAAGCGGGTGGTAAGAGGAAGTAGGAGGTGGCTCTGTAGGAAAGGATCTGAGGGACTGCTATCAGAAACAGAGGCCTGATTGCCAGGAGCTGTGGCATCCCTATTTGTGATCTCGTAATTGTGTTCCTGCCCTATCTCCTTATCAGCTTCCCAGAGCAAACACAAAACATGGTTTAAGATCCCCCTAAGGACCAGAACTAAGCAGTGGTAAACAAAGAGTGACCCTATTTCTCTCTTTCCCTGGAATTAAGTGACTGGTAGCCTGATCACAAATTCCATGCACTCATTCCCCACAGCAAATTCCATAAGGTTGGGAAATGAGCTCACCTTGCCAGTCAAGTCCTCCTCATCCACCCACCGCACAACCCACTTACAATGAGAGAGAAAGTGAGAGATCACAATGTGGTTTGCTCAGTGGAGGTCTAAAAAGCTGCTGTCATTCCATTAGCTCATTTGGACAGTGGAAAGAAAGCCAAAGGGAAACTTCTATTACACAGAGGCTGCTGCCAATGCCCTGGTCTGAGGAATGAAGGAGGCTCAGGACTGAGGCTTTGCTGGGACAATTCCACAATGTGGCACAATGCGCTGCTCCTTCCCTTAAAGGAACAGGATGCCTGCTCTGTGAAACAAAATACTACATCTCTCCCAGGATAAGCTGCCCATTCCACTCAAATACCTCAAAAAGAGCAAACAAAACTAACCCTGCTAATACAGCATAAAAAAACAAACACCTGAGGGGCACCTTTGGAACTGTTTAAAACCAATTAGTCTCCAGGTGTTACTGAATTCCTTTATCCATTCTTATGCTAAAACAGACTAACACAACTATCCTTTTGAATAACCTAGCTAACGCTGTCAGGCATTTGAAAGCACTCTTTCGAACACAAAGGACACATGTGACACAAAACACAAACTCTGGGAGGCTACTCATCACCTCAAACACAAGGTTTTATGTGAGGATGTCTCAAATCAAACCCAGTCTTCCCTTCAGCTGCTTCCCTCCATATGCACACTGTGGCCATTTCTGCCCTACACTGTTATAGTGCTATTATTCCACTTTCAACATCCTGTGGAATTCTGGAACTTGTGGTTTACTGAGGCCAAAGAGCTCTCTGGCTGAGAATTCTAAATGCCCCTCTCTAAAATGAAATGCACAAACGCAATCCTCCCTCTACATTTGCGTATCTGAACTTTGTGAACTTGATTATTTGCAAGGTGCCCACTTGCCTTCTCCAACCCCATTTTCCCCCTCCCATTCCCTTGCCATTTACCCTGGCGCACGTGCCTTCCTGCCAAATGCACAGGGGGTAACACAAGAGAAGGGGAGGAGGGATGTGTGCACTTTCTCTGCATGCAGGGCTGCCCTCTCCCATTCTCTTGCCTTTTGCCAGGACATGTGGAAGGCAGGCATGTGTACCTGAGTAAAAGCCAAGGGAATGAGAGGGAGGAAATGAGGTGGAAGACTCTTGAACACCTACTCCATGTGTGGGGCTGCGCCCTTCCACTCATTTGCCCAGGTGTGGAGGAAGAAGGCACACACACCCAGGAAAAAGGCAAGCAAATGGGAGGGGGTATCCCCAAAAGGGAATGGAAGGGGGAGCACTTACTTGGGCAGGGGGGAGTTAATCATGGCTTTTTTTAAAACTTTCATGAGTGATCTATGCCCCAAACCCTCATGAAACTGCAGGGGTCACCATATAGGATGGGTGACACCTGGCTTGACAACAGTACATGTGAAAATGATCTAGGGGTCTTAGTAGACCACAAGCTTAACATGAGTCAGCAATTCAATGCAGCTGCAGCAGATCTGGGCTGCATCAACAGGAACAGAGTGTCCAGATCATGGGATATAATAGTACCACTCTATTTAGCTTTGGTCAAACCTCACCTGGAGTACTGTGTTCAGTTCTGGGCACCATAGTTCAAAAAGGATGCTGACAACCTCGAACACGTTCAGAGGAGGGCGACCAGGATGGTAAGGGCTCTAGAAACCATGTGCTATGATGAATAGTTTAGGGAAGTGGGAATGTTTAGCCTGAAGAAGAGTTGGCTGAGAGGTGATATAAAATATTTTAAGGAACGCCATGTTGAAGACAGAGCAAGCTTCTTTACTGCTGCTCTGGAGACTAGAACATGAACCAATGCATGAAAATTGCAAGGAAGGAGATGCTGCCTAAACATTAGAAAGAACTTCTTGAAAGTAAGAACTATTCCACAGTGGATTAAAAGGGTGGTGGATTCTTCTTCTTTGGAGGTCTTTAAACAAAAGTTGCAGGTAATGTTGCTTGAAATGTTGTCTGCAAGCCTCAGCTTGCTCAGTATAGGAAATGCACAATGCACAAATCTTTCTGGTGCAGTCAGCATGGTTTCACACCCCAAAATGCCAGATCAACAGCTCTGCCAATGAATAAAGGGAACCTCACCTGTGAGTTACTTGGGAGCCCCGCAAGCTAGACATGGTCTCTTCCAGATTCTGCCGGAGGTCGAGGACATTTTGCACTGTTCTTTTTCTCTGGGATTCAGGATCTATTGGAAGAAAAGAATATTTGTTTCCCAGTGAATTGTGGAAGAAAAACATGGCACACTCAACATTATGACAAATATCCACAGCTACAGAATCTATACTTCTCTTAACCTTTGGGAAAAAAATACATTGCTTGCCTAACTGCTACATTTCTCTTTTCCTCTAAGTTGACTTTGTGTATATGTGTGTGCATGCATACAAGCCCTCTGGATAATCCAACTTGGTCAGGATGGGAAATTCAAGGACCCCAAACTTGCAAAAGTAATTGTAATGGGATTCTCAATCCATCTGCTTTTAACCACCAAGGTGGAATGGTTATCTATAAAGTGCTGACTGGCAGCTGGGAACCAGCTGTTAACTGTTCCCAAACTGGTTGTCTCCAACCTAGGGGAACCCTAAGGTGAACATATCATGGAGTTTTCTTGGCATGATTAGTTCAGAGGGGTTTACAAGGGACCACTCACATACCCTCCAAAATTTCACAGATGAAACCCATGTGACCAAGCAACATCCAAGTGTGGTCAAGATAACAAAAGTTATTAATGAGAAAGAATACACAAGCTGTTTGAGCCTGCAGCAGTTTGCTTTTCCCTGAGCTTACTTGAAGGAGCAAAATTTTACCCTTCCTCTCCCCTCTCTGCCCCCACTGACTTAAACTGAGTGCAAGTTACTTTTGTACTTTGAACTCAGTTTGCAGCAATTAAAGTAGCCCGAGGACAAAGGGGAAAAACAGGAGGAGGAGGAAAAGGAAACTAGGACACGTTAAAAAGTGGGACAACAGAAGATTAATCAGGACTGTCCCTGACAAATTGAGTCAGGACCAAGATATGCACCTATTTTGAGGCTTAGCTTGTATCCTGGACCCATGTCTTCATGATTTCTATTTCTCTGCAGGCATTAGTGCCACCTTCCACAGAACATCCCTCAGTTTATTTCTCTAAGGCTCCTAAAGTGTGAGGGACCTTTCTGGAAGCTTAAGCATTTCTCCTCTGGTCCTTTGGCCAATGAGAAAATATTGAACTTGGCTAAATAAAACCAATAAGTGCTTTGGGTGAAAATTTCATTCCCACATGCATGAACAAATAATTGCAGGAATAATTTCTCCCTACTCAGCAAGAATATGAAAGTTTCTGCATAATTTTCCAAAGCTATTCGTACTTTAGACATTGCTGTGGAAAATTCATTTGCACAAAAATATACAGTCAGCTTGTGTAGAAAAGTTGTATTTTTACATTGGGATAAGTGCATTTTGCATGAAACACACTGTGCATTTTGCAAAAAGATGGTGGGCAAAAAAGTTTTTGTCAAGAAAACATTTTCTGTGCCCCAAACACATTTTTCTGTACAAAACAACCACATGTATTTTGTGCAAACAATTTTTCCCAAATAACCCTCAAAGTACAAAGAATCTTGGGCCATTCTCCTTTTCTTTAGTGGAGTGCTGAATATCAGGACACCTATTTTTCACTGAGGTTGCAAATCTTGATTATTCTTCACATCTTCAGCAAGGACAGACACTTTCTAAAGGAAGGATGGGCAATTTATGGACTGCAGGCTGCATGTAGCTGCCAGGGCTGTTTTTGTGGTCCTCAGAGGAAAAAAATAATTAGGTCCAGGAAAAGACCATTTTTAAAAACAGGAAGTGAATCAAAATGACTTCTAGGTCACTTCTTGTAGAAAAAGCCTCTTCTGGGCCTACAACAATTCAGAAGAGTACAAGAATTGTGGTACAAATGCTCCCATGCCTCCTAGGAGTCACTGGAGGACATTTGGGGCGAAAACGGTTTCCATCTCTTTTGTTGCAAGGGGTTCAGTCCTCCATGGTCTCCTGGAATGCTAAAGCAGACCTGTAACCTCCAACATTTACCTCTGTACCACCCTTGTTCTAATGAAATAGATAATTCTGGAAGAGTTTTCAATGTTAATATAATAGGGGTAAGGTATTGCTGATTCCTCTTGACATTCCTTTCATTCGCCTGTTAAAAAATGCTCCACTTAGTTAAATAACTGCACTTGGTCTAACACTAAGTTGTAGTGCATGTGTGTGCACACGTATGCCTGTAAAGATGATATTTGTTCTAAGATTTATAGGTATAACCATCAAAGCACAGAGCGCCCTACATAGGCACATACAAAAGCTGTTACTGGGTGGTCTAAAAGTATGACAAGCAAATAAAAGATGATATGGATAATTTATTCTCCACAACGTTCCAATTACTCCACAAAGAAACCACTGAATGCTATCATCCTCTATGGCAGTGGTTGTTAAACTGTATTATCAGGGAACCCAGAACTTCCCCGGGAAATTGTCAGGGATCACTTACTCTTCTAAAAGGACATTTGCCCATCACTATTTATCCGAGAGACAGTGTGGTGTAGTGATTTGAGTGTTGGACTATGACCCTGGAGACCAGGATTCAATTCCCCACTTAGCCATGGAAACCCACTGGGTGACTTGAGCACATTGCACACACTCAGCCCCAGAAAACCCCGTGATCGGTTCACCTTACGGTCACCATAAGTTAGAAACGACTTGAAGGCACACAGCAACAGCAACAAACTTATCTGCATCTAAACCATGCAGTGTCAGGAAATGACTGTTGTTTTCTAACACTGAATGATAACAAGGCCCAGCAAGTCATTCCAACACTTTCCATGAAGTAACAGTGCCCTTTAGAATATTCTCCAGCATCTTCTTTAAGAAACAAACTAAATGCAGTGGTGACAGCTTAAAGTATATGAAGCTAGACCTGCTGTAATCACATATAAAACAAGGGGCAGGAATCTGAGGTCAGAAGCAAAAAGAAAGCCACAGGTGATAAATGCAGACACCTTCCCTGTCTGCTGTGTTTGCTTCTTGGCCTTCAAGCCTCAGCCTTTTTCCCCAGTCAGAGCATTTCCAGTACTGGAGTGCAGCTGAAGGGCTAGAGACTAGACAGTGGTGTGGAAACTACAGGGAAAAAAAGAGGTCTGCATTCTTCATTCCCACCTCTGCTTTGCTCCTTAACCTAGGCCTGTCACATCTCTGGCTTTCCATATTGCTGTGGCAAATCCAGGGCTTAAGCATATGGATCCAATATGTTCTCTCTTGTTTGGATCTAGCTGATGGGGATTCTGCAGCAAATATTAAGAGATTTTTCAACAGATAAATCAATATAGAATCATTTTTGAAAGATAGAAAGCTTGCAGACCATTTATTTGCAGACTCCCTAGCACAGCAACTTAAAGTTATGAAGGTATTTTGTGGTGGGGGGAAGAACCAAAGAGAAGCTACACCCTCCTGGGTCCAACATATATGGGCAAGCTTCATGTGGGCAGCATGTTCATAGATTCATGGAATCACAGAGTTGGAAAGGGACCTCTGTAGGCCATCAGGCCCAACCCCCTACTCGATGCAGGATCTCCAGCTAGAGCGTCTCCAGCAGATAGTTGTTCAGCTACAAATATCAGGATCAAAGGTTGAGAAAACTACCTTTGTTGGGGGTGGGGGACTACAAAACCTAGAACCTCCAAGAGCCATGATGGGTAGGAAATTCGGTGAATTGCAGCCCAAAGTAACAAGGTCTGTCTTAGGTTCAGAAATACTGTCTTCTTTCATATGAGCTTGACTGGAATTTGAGATTATCAATAAAGACCCTGTTACATGTCTTGCCACCCTGAGTGGCTACGTAAGTACTTGTGACAGGGCTTTATTTGTAGTGGCACCCCAGCTGTGGAACTCCCTCCCAAGAGGAGTCATTCTGGCTTCATTCTTTGACTTTCTAGCAGGCAGCCAAGGCTATACTATTTCACACAATCTTGGGTCCTTAAAACAAGGGTGTATTTTCTGATTCATTTTTGGTGTGTGTTTTAACTGTTTTTAAAAAACTGTTTCAGTTTGTTTTTAAAAAAATGATTTTACTTACTTTTTTGTTTTTAACTGCTGTATAGGGCCTTGGAAGCCCTGACGGACTCAGATACACAAATACATTCAGCCCTCTGCATTCACTAGGATTAGGGGCTTAGGACTCCCCACAGATGTGGAAAAACCACAAATATCAAAGTGTGTGTGTGTGTGTGTTTGTGGGAAGGGGACCAAGGCATGGTGGGGAAAGTGGGCACCCAGGTTCCAAACCAGAACAGGGAAAGGAATAGGTGAGCATGGTGGCCCTAAGCGCCCTCTCTCTTGAGCATCACCTTCCTTGGCTGGGGAACATTGAGAGGAGGTTTGTGGTGCTGAGAAATGGGGCTGTGATCCATCCTTAGCTGGTCAGGCAGTGGCTGGTGCAGGAGGAGGAACAGAAGCTGGTTTTTAAAGGGCTGCATGGCCTGATTGGAGCCATCAAGAGGGAAAAGATGCACTTGAGTAGCTGGGGGGCAAGGGCTGGAGAAACTCATAAATAATCAAATCTGTGAAAGTGAAATCTGCAAATGTGGAGGGCCAAGTGTAGTTAAATATTTTAAAAAAATATTTCCAAGCTCTGATCAGGATATAGCACAACTGTTTGTCAGTTGAGATCCTGATAACACTGCTTATCCAAAGCAAATCCAGACAGCATGGAACTTTTCCCTGGTGCTGACTAGCAGATGTGGTAGGTTGGAGGGCAGTTCAAACCACACACACACACAAAAGTTATCTGTAAAGTGAATTGGATTATAACTTCTGGAAAATTACAGTAGATACTCTCTTCTTATGTGTCATAACGCTTGAGGCTAGGGTGTAGCATAGCCACGTGGCTGCAATGCTGCTTCTCCAACCCACCCTTGCTCTGTCCTATTTGCATCTGGCACAAGAAAATTGACCCAGGATCCCAAATTTCAGCAAAGAGATTCTTGTTCATCATGCAGCTGGAAGGAGAGGAATCATATACTGTATCTGAAAGACTTTTGAAAAACAATTCTCATCCTAGCCAGAGGACATCTGGTAGTAACTCTGGAGGAAAAGAACTTGTGGCAAAGGTTGGGGTGGGGAGAGGCTTTTTTAGAAATAACAAAACAGGAGCCATAACGGAAACTCTGGGAAAAGAGTCAGTTGATTGAAGGCAGAATGAATAGCAGCAGCTGATACGCTCAGCAGCAGGTAGGCTCATTCCCTGGAACATGAGCTCCCAGTGTTACTGCTCTCAGAAATACCAGGCTGGCTTTGCACTCAGAAACTTAGAATTAGCTGCTCGGTCTGAAAGCTGCATGCATTTGCCAAGGGGAGGACAGGGCAGAACAGAGCTCCCCAGCTACAGACCCAACCATTATAAAGGCAGGCTTTCTATGTATGCCAAAGCAGCACTTCCTGGTACAGCCTGGTACATAGTAAGTAATCTGTTAAGATGAATATAAAGAACAGGACTTGAAAAGAAGAGTAAGATTGCAAAATGAAGAGGCAAGGGTTCACTTATGGTTGCTGCAAGGCAATGAAAACAGTGCTACAGTCCACAGCAGTTCAGCCCCTAGAGCAGGGATAGATAACTGGGGTCCCAGAGATTATTTTGGACTACTGGGAACCTTCCATAATCATCATGTTCAAGAAACTCTTTCCCTCTTATTTTTATAATAAACCCCCAGCTGTGATTGTTTGCCTTCATGTGCCAAAATGCAGTCATTAAATGTGTTACTACTTCCAAGTGCTTTACTACAAGCTACTCATAAACACAGCTGCCTCTTCATCATGATATCATCCAGCTGGACCAAAGATGACTTTTTTCCTACTACAATTGCAGAATGCTGTCACCTCCATCACGCATACACATGTACATGCACGAAAGTACACGTACAGTTGTAATGTTCTCCCTGGTGTGAATAAACGGCTGCTGCCAGAATACCAGCTGAAGCGCATAAGGGGGGAAATGATATTGAACCTTCATTACTGTTCACAGGGCTACAGCAAGCATGGAGAGCTGCCAACTTATGGGCTAAACTGTTCCCCAGGCCAATCCACATAAATGAGGCCTGTCCCTGTTCACCAAAAACTTGTCCTTTCCCAAGGGACAGAGGGTTGGATAGCAAATGAGCTGCAGTCTCCACAAGCCTTGAACCACATGGGGAAGTTGCAAGAGGAACAAAACCAGGCGCACTGAAGCACTCTGGGAATTAGCTGAGTCCTGAGGGTGAGTCCTGAGACTGAGTATACTTGGTTTCCCTCTCCCCTTGCCTTCCCCATATGGGGAAGATAACTGGGGAGAGGGAAGAAAATAGTCTACAACTGAGCTTTTCCAGCTGGCACTTCTGTTGGGGACTTAATATCAGTGGAGGGGTATGCAATGCCTTCTGAAATCACCCATTTCATGAAGTCTTCAGGGAGAGAAATCTACCTGCCCCCAAAGTTCCTTACCACTAAGCTAGAGAATTGTTGGCCTGTGGACCAATGCAGTTAACATAAATTTTAAAATGTAAAGAATGGGGGGGGGCAGAGAGAGAGTGACCAATTTCTAAAGCATAGCATGGGGAAGTTTAATCCTTTCTCTTCTCTGAAATCTATTTCCCCTGACATTATATTACAAATGAAGCTCAGAGAAGAAGGCTACTGTTATTTGTTACTTATGATGATAATAATGCAGTTGTTGTTCAGCCCTTATTCAATATAAAATATGCCTCCCTTCATTAAAATCAGTTGCCAACCAGAGCCCTAAAGAAGCCAGAACTGGCACATTCCAGAAACTGTGACACACTTGTTATTATCAAGCTGCCACTTTCACCTAAATTCCAAGGCAGCCTTTGGGAAATATTTGCATCACTATGATCGTGAACTTCTGCAAGAGCTACAGGCCACTGGAAATGAGAAGAGCAATGAATAGACTGGAGAGCAGTGGACTTGGGAGAATGGATTGATTTAGTTACGCATTTGTGGTCTCAGATACCAAGTCTTCCACTAAGAAGTTAAAAATATAGTTATCTGGAATAAATTACAAAACATACAACTTTTCCTACAAAGCAGTCAAGGGAAGAAATCACACAATTCTAATACATGAAACTAATTGTGTATCCAATCTAGAAACAGAGTGAAGCTTTATTTGGTCTTCAAGTGTCACAACCAGGAGTCATGGCCTGTCCCAACTACCATGCCCTACATCGTGAAACATATGATCACTACATCCCATCCTGTCCCACACGCCCCCTATTCTGTTTCATATCCATATTAAGTCAGTTGATGAGGTCATTCAGCATTTAGGGGCTGGGTGTCCTCAGCTGATAACATTAAGCTCTACTCTTTGTCATTGGAGTTGGATAGTGCTATGCAGTTGCTGGAGCACTGGCTGGACACCGCAATGGTCTGGATAAGAACCAATAAGCTGAATCTGAATCAGAATACATGGTTTAATTTACAATGGAAGTTATGTGGATTGGTAGTCCCCAGGTTTGAGAGCTGGGCTGGTATTGCAGTCCCCTTGAGGGAGCAAGTGCATACCAAGTCCTAAATCCCTCTCTCTAACTCTAACCCCAAGTAGACTCTGGGATTCAGAGTACCTGGGGCCAGCTTTGACTGGTTTGCCAACTATGGCCTGTCCTCAACAGAGGTAACATGGTCATAGTATTTCATGCAGTGGTAATTTCCTGACTGTACTACTACAGTGAAGTCTGTGAGGAGCAACCCTTGGAGACGACTTGAAAGGTGCACATAGTGCAACGTGCAGCAGCTGAACTGCTGGCAGGAACATATTATACAAACCATTGGACACTAGTTTTACAGGACTTACCCTAGCTGCTAGTATTCTTCTAGTCTCAAGGAACTGGTAAGAGCATATAAAGCTATAAACACCCTTGGGATTCAATACTTGAAAGAGCATCTACGTACGCCCATCTGAGGACTGGAATATGCTAAAGAGGCATTCCTCCCTATCACTGTAGTGGGAGCAATACTCCATGTGTAAACATGGGAGATAGATAGGCTTCTCAGCTGTGGAACCAAAGTTGTGGAATGCCCTTTTTCAAGGTCTCACTGATGTCCACACTGGCTTCCTTCTGGTGCTAAGTTAAAAGATGGATTTTTACTTTTAAAAGCTTTCTTTGGTGTCAGATGATTTCATTCTTATCTGGTTTTAAACTGAAAACTGTGTTGACTTCTTTTAAATTGTTTAATTCTTTAATATGCTTTTAGACTCTTCAAATTTTTTTTACTGCTCTATATTTTTAATTGTTTAAACTGATTTTATTACAAGCTGCCTTGAGATCTTATGCTAATACAATACAATAAATGAAATAAATAGTATGCTATAATGTTAGGCCAGGCTGAGTAGCTGAAAGGCTTCTCATGCCCCTGCTTCTCATCTGCACATCTTTTTCCCTCCTCTGAGCAAGGAAACAATTGGTTCAAGCCATGCAAACTCAGATACAGTTCCAGATGTTACAGCCTGCAGCAGCCAGGAAGGTGGCTTAAGCCAGTTATTATACATACAGTAGCAGCAGGGTAGGAACCTGAGGTGAAAGTTCAAACCACACACAGAGCGCCAAGGGTACTCTTAAGACCAAAAGGATTGGAGTAGGCCCACTTCCAATCTGGATCTGCACACTTAAAATAATAAACCCCAGCTGCATACAGAAACACTGCACTAAGCAAACATTCTACCTTTTCTAAGTTCTTTCCATAAAAGTCAAAGTGAAGAAGTTGATAATGGACAGTATAGTCAATCATGGCTCAGATAGGAGTGCCTATAAGATCACTCTGAGTTTTCTAAAGAATGAATATCTCACACTTTTAAAATAAATGAATAAATACATAAACCTGTTTGAAAGGAAATGGAGCAATTGGAAGTTTGAGAAGAAGAAATTTACCCTTATTTTTTTTATATTGATTTCCAAAACAGGGATGGGGGACAGAAAGCCACATGATTTCCAAAAAAGCTTACAACTCTACCTCATAACAGCCAGCAGAGGGAAACATAACCATAAAAACAATAGTACTGAGATCATGAAAAATACATCCAGATTTTTCACTTCCAGTAACTACAGCTGATGCGAAATACCTCCCATATAGTTCTGCCTTCATCTGATAGTCCAGGTCGGTATGAAAGGGAAATGACACTTCTAGGTGCACAAGCGACATGCCAAGTGATGACAAACATACTGTGTTATGCCATGAGCATCGTTATTGTTGTCATCATCGATGTATTTTTTTCCTATCTTTCTGCTCAAAATTGAAACTGAATACATATGTAAAATGTTACTATTGAAATGCAATAAAATATTTATAGATTCTATTACAGAGAAAAAAAATTAATAATACTGTAGCACACTATTAAAAGCCCTTTCCTCATAAACAGTTTGTCAGGATAATAAGTTGCTAATAGAAGGATAGCAAGGAGAGAGCCAGTCTAGCCTCTCCAGGAAAGGAGTTCCAAAGTCTGGAAGCAGCCATCAAGAAGGCTCCCTCTTGTGTTCTCATCCCTATTGTGAGAGTAGGGTGACTCACAGAAGGGCCTCCCCTGAAAATCTGAAAGCTGTGCAGGATCATGTGAGACAGATTTGATCTTTTCGATAGCACAGACCAAGCCACATAGAGTTCTATAGGTTGCAACCAGCACTTTGAATTGTATATGGAAATGGACCAGTCTGGCTGCAGCTCTTTTGGCCAGCTGATGTTTCTGTTTTCTTTTCTGAGAGCATTACAGTAATCCAGAAAACACAACTCACTGTGGTCAGCTTTGGCAGGCATTTGGACAGGGGAAACTAGTGAACAAGTTTCTACTTTGCAAATAAACTCCTAGCCACCACAAAAGTCTAACAGCCCAGGCTTAGAACAAAATCCAGAAGTCTGTGCATAATGCAAATTTGTGTCCTCAGGAAGAGTGTAACTGCATTCCGCAGAGGCTGAATCCCTACTCCCTCATCTGCCTTTCGGCTGACCATGATTACCATGGTCCCATCTGGATTAAGCTTCTCAGTTTTCTTACCCTCATCCAGCTGATTTCTGGTTACTGACACTGGTTTAGAAACAAAACAGCTAGCTTGGCTTTAAGTGGAAAGGAGAAATAGAGATGAGTGCTTTGAGCATATAGGTGACACCAAGCACTCTGGGCAACCTCTTCCAGAAATTACATGTATAGGTGTCAAAATGGGACAATGAGAGACTCTTCATGGCAGTGGTCAAACAGGAATCCCCAGGACCACTTTCTGGGTTCAGCCCTCAAAAAACGATGCCTCCAAATCCCATTCCAGTGGGACTGCCCAGAAAGATAGCACAGTCAACAGCAGCAAAAGTCACTGACAGTATCAGAAGAACCAACAAGGTCCTATTTTCTTTGTAAAGTTCTTAGCACAAGATGTCCACTAAGATTATCAATACTGTATCTGCCCCACATCCAATCCTGAAACCAGACTGAAATGGATTTAGATAATCTGTCTCACCCACAAACCCCAGGCACAGAGATGCCAGGCTACACGCTAGCACAGATCCCAAATTATTGGAATACTGTCATGACACAAAACTTAGCTGTAGAGGCTTAGCATTCAAAAATAGTGTCAGGAATACCGTAAAATGCTTAGTTTACAAGCAACTCTTGCAAGAGAAAAATACACTATGAGGAAAGTATTGGTGCAACAGGTTAATCAGATTTCACCATGTTGCATTAGGATTATGAAAGCTGAAGTCTACCACATCTGGAGAGTAAGAGGTTGGGGAAGGCTTTTCTACATCTTAAATCTTAGAGTGAGGATAAATTAAATTCATTATAGGAAACTTAACTTACATTAATTATTTTAATTGGCATTTTTCTTCGTGACTGAAGAAAATCACTTACTATTTCTTAGTGATTAATTATTAATTTAAATCTGTTCAGCCTGTTAGTGAATGCCCCTGGCACTTACTAAATATTTCCCTAGCTAACACTGCTTCTTCCATCAAAAATGATCTTTAAAAAAAAACCACTGGAAATATCTGTTGGCATGCTCCATCACTCTCAATAATCATGATATTATAGTCAGACCTAACACTAAAAATAATTATTGCATGTACTGTATATGCAAAGCAAACCTCAGGCATACTAAATAAATGAAAAAGTGATAAATCATTTCAGTAGCAACATTTACAGCACAGAAGGTTGCAGACAGCAGTCAAGGCAGGACATCCTGATAGATTCCTGTTGCTATCACAGTCCTCCACCCACAAAGGCTATAATCCTATAATTTCCCAATGATTCTATGGATAGGTCAATAGATAGATAAGTCGTTTTTGTTGTTGTGTGCCTTAAAGTAATTTCTGACCTATGGAGGCCCTGAGGTGAACCTATCTTGGAGTTTTCTGGGGCTGAGTGTGTGTGACACACCCAAGATCACTCCATCGGTATCCATGGTCAAGCAGGGAATTGAATCCTGGTTTCTAGAATTGTGGGCCAACCCTGAGACCTCTACACCATGCTGGCTCTATTGCTTGTAAATAATTAGTTCTAGCCATAACTAATGCATAACTGCAACTATGGTAGTTCTCAATTACAGTACATCTATTGAATTAATGGAATTTCCCTCACAATTCAACCACAGATTTAATGGGCCCACGCTGTTTGGCACTAACCAATAAGAATCAGAACTCGGTCCATTTCTGCACTACATGGTTACAGTGCTGTTATTCCACTTTCAATATCCTATGGAATTCTGGGGTTTGTATTTACTGGGCCAAAGAGCTCTCTGGCTAAGAATTCTAAGTGCCCTTTCCTAAACTGCAAACCCCAGGATTCCATTGGATGTTGAAAGTGGAATAACAGCACTGTAGCATGCAATGCAGAAATGGTCTCAGTAACAGTGGGAGTGGCATCTTATGTACCACAGCACCTTGCAAGATTCTGGTTTTTGTTTGTTTGTTTGTTTTGTTTTTTGTTTTTCAATTAATTTATTAAAAAATCCAAAGGACAATACAAAGTAAAACACGGTACAAAGACAGTACAAAATAGAAAGAGGTTATAACAAGAATCACTACCATGGAGTGCTCAACCAGAGTTCTGAACCGCATGGTGAGAGCTCCAGTGTAAGTATGGTGTGTCATTCATAAAATCAACAAAAGGGTGCCATATTTTTTAAAAGTTGTCCTGTGTGGTGCAACCTTTGGTTAACCTTCCATTATGCGCCAGCTTTTCCAGCAGCCATGTATCCCAGATTCTTCCCCACCATCTGTTGATAGAGAAATTGCCTACTTTCCAATTGGAGGCAATTTCCAATCTAGCATTTATGAGAAAGAAATTAATCAGATCCTTGTGGTTCAGTTGTTTACATTGTGAGTCATATATTGAAAACAGCTGGAGGGTAGAACAAGCAATTACTGTTTGCTTTGTAACCATACTAATATTTTTCAAAACCTCCGACCAAAAATGGGCTACAACAGGGGAGGATATCCATAAATGAAGGTAAGTACCTTTAGAACCACAGCCCCGCCAACAATTAAATGATGCTGTTTTCATGACGTAACTCAGTTGAACA
Source organism: Ctenosaura bakeri (assembly GCA_948474755.1). Lineage (NCBI taxonomy): Eukaryota > Metazoa > Chordata > Lepidosauria > Squamata > Iguanidae > Ctenosaura > Ctenosaura bakeri. Next base: position 520,908 of record CAOLHI010000275.1, read on the forward strand.
GGTGTAAGGTACCACTTATGGACCAATTTAAGGGTACACTCTTTAAATTTGGTTGTGGAAGATTTATATGGGGGCGATGTCCAAATTTTCAACCAGTTTGCATCCAATATCTGAATGTCAAGTTCAGCTTCCCATCCTGATTTACTCAGGAGACCTCGACCATAGGTCTCATCGATCAACCATTTATTAATTTTTGATGCCAACCCTTTCAGAGAGAGATCCTTTGAGACACATATATTTTCAAATGGAGACAAGCTGCATGGAAGTTCCCCCATGTGGGTCAGTCTGGTAATAAATTTAAGTATTTGATACAAGGGGAACCATGTAGGGGGATGAGGGGATAACATATGTATCAATTCATCTCTTGATTTTGGTTTGGAATTGTGAAATAAATCATGAATTGTAAACAGTGCTTTGTCTTTCCAGTCTCTGAATTGGGAAAATTTGTGGCTGTAATAGAAATTTGGATGGAGAAGGAAGGGCCTGATTGGTGATGGGTAAGGTGCGAGAACATGTTGCCATTTTTTCCATGTCAGCAACGTGGTTTGTAAACATGGGTTTGGAACCTTTTTAACGTTTCTGTTGGTTAACTTGGAAAATATAATTCTCACTCCTTCAGACAGATCATGTTCTAATCCTAATGCTACCCACTTAGTAGACTGGTCATTTCTAGTTTGTTTGTTTTAAGTAGCTAAAGATTACCTATTCTGTTACCCCTGACTCAGAAAAGACAAAGTTAATACAATTGGAATCTTAATGGTTACTAATTGGCATAGCAGACCATGAACTGCAATGAATTACTTTTTAAATGTAATATTCCTACACATGATCTACTTTCAGGAAAAGCTCCAGGTCTAAAACAAACAAATAGTCCCAAACATACATCTACAGCCTACATTTTATCATCTATACCAGTGGTCCTCAACCTGTGGGTCGCGACCCCTTTGGGGGTCGAACGACCCTTTCACAGGGATCGCCTAAGACCATTGGAAAATACCTATTTCCAATGGTCTTAGGCTCCATTCACTCCTTGGTGGTGGTGCGCAAGCGCGAGCCACACGCTCACATCCTCCTGCCCCCTTTGGCGGGAGTGTGTGCAGCCACAGCGTCGCCACAGCAGCAGCGGTGGTGCGCAAGCGCAAGCCACGCGTCGCGTCCTCCTGCCCCCTGTTCAGAAGGGACTGAAATCGCTTCCCTTCTCCACTACCAGGAGAATCTTCTGTCTGACGGGCCAGCTTGGGGGGGCAGCTGCAGCACAGGGGGCAGGCCCCCTCCTCACCATGGCCCCTGCCCCACTCACCACGGAGGGGGACGTTGCAGAAGGGCGGGGGGGCGCAAGGCAGCACTTTTCTGGGGAGGCGAGCTGCGCCTGGCGCAAAAGACAAAGGCGCTGGGATTCCTCCCCCCCCGGCCAGGGTCGCCACTCTGGAAACTTTTCCCACACTGCCCCCTCCCCAGAGAAAACGAGAGCAAAGCAGAAGCAGAGCCCGGGGGGGGTTCTCGGAGTTTTTTCCCAGGGGAGATGCGCGGCTCCTCTTTCCCTCCCTTCCCCCCTCCGTTCCTGGCCGGCGAGGCGGCCTTTGCCGGGGGGGAGGCATTGAAATAATAAATAAATAATTTTATTGTTGGGGGTCACCACAACATGAGGAACTGTATTAAAGGGCCGCGGCATTAGGGAGGTTGAGAACCACTGATCTATACCAATCTGTCCTCCCCTTATTTTATTCTTTACAAAAAATATAGCATCACTCTCCAGAGTACTGATGAGTCAAGACAATCTAAAAATGGGCTTCTATTTCATCTTCAGGGAACAGTTAATTCCTGCAAAGAAGATTGTGCAGTTTATATATATGTATACTTCTGTAAAAGTGTAGCAACCACAGGAAAAAAGGAATTTGGTTTATCTACAGCTTCTCTTGATACTTGCAAGTTTCAAATACTATTCTTGTATTTTCCTCCTTTTGCAACTCAGCATGGCTGTATTTGAAAACCTCCAATAAGACCTACTCCCCTTCTCTTATGTTTAGAAAACAAAGATCTTGAGATGCATGAAAATGAGAGTCTTTACTCTCAGGAAATACTGTATATTTCTCCCCTTTCTTATTTTGAAAAAGGTAATTGAGCACAGCTATCTTATAAGAGAAAGCCAGAGTGGCATAGTGGTTTGAGCATTGGACTGCAATCCTGAAGACCAGGGTCCAGTTCCCCACTCGGCCATGGAAACCCCATCATACACTCTCAGCCACATAAAAGCCCACGACAGGTTCACCTTAGGCTCATCATAAGTCAAAAATGACCTGAAGGCACACAACAGCAAATTCCATAAGGACCAATGGCTTGTATGTAAAGGCATGGCCTGAAACAATTGTTATGTCCCCTCCCTCCTGGTACCTCTCTCCAGAAAGCAAGGGAGCCCTCTTGAATGGTGTGGGGTGTGCCATGTGGGACTACAGTGGAAGGAAGGGCAGGCAGAACCTTAAACAAACAGAAGTTGGCTGATGCAAGGTTCCTCCATCTTCCTACTGCAGAATATCCATCACGCTCCACAGTGTTCAGAAAAGGCCGTCAATCCCTTGTGGAGAATTTTCAGGGACCGCAGGAAGGAGAGGAACAATCTATTGCTGCATGAATGGAACCTATGGATAATGAACAACCCCAGTGACTAGAAGAGAACTTTATGTTTTCTTCCACTTCTAAGTCTTTGCTTAATCAACTAGTGATATACACCAGTATTTTCATATAATAACCCCAGGCTTCACTTTCTAATAAAAATCATTCATTATGGGACACTTCTCAACATTTTCATTTAACACACCTGTGCATATAATAAAGCAAATGGAACACACTTTTTATATACAAATGCAAAACAGCTCTAAGCAAATCCAGACTACCTAAGCAGTTAATATGGTCCCTCTGACTGTGCCAAATTGTGGTGGCAATCCCTTGAAATTCTGTACATGTCCTATGCAAGCAGAATATGAGGAACTAAAGGCAGCTATATGAAATTTACAAACAGCAAAGTAAAAGTAATTTTTGCCACATTTTTGGGAGCCACTAAGATGTAGTGCCATATGGACCATAGAGAAATAAGAACCACCTTCTCTAAGGAGCTGGGTTAGACTTGCTGTGTAAATTACAGTAATTTTAAGAGACAATTCTTGGGATTGATTTTCCGCCCTCATTGGTAGACAAAACAAACAAAACAGAAGAAAATCCCTCTTGAAATTATACACTCACATCTAGGAAGATGAAGCATCTTTGGTTCTGCCATGATTGCTGACAAAATGTCTTAAGCAAGCAACTATGCACTCATTTTTCATTAGACTGTGATAAGGAGACCTTTTTTGCTGTTGCCTTGAAACTAGCTTGATTCCAACTGCACTGTCTATAATATATTTCAGTACTCTCTGTAGTAAGCTGCATTGCAAGATTCTGTGGGATTCAGCTATCAGTACTTTGTTTCTCCTTCTCTTAAGTAGTGGGAAATTCAAATAACACTTTTTTTAGGAATAGACTATTTTTGGCCTATGAAAATTTTGTACGTGCTCATTCATAAATCTTTTCTACCGCCTTTTCACATTTATTAGGGGTGAGGGTAGGGAGTGGCTATTTTGTAAAGCTTCTGTAGGAAAATTTGTTCACACGTTTAAATCCATTTAATGCATTTTAATACACTTTACAGTATACTGAAACTGAAAACTGAATCGCAACATTTGAAGTTTGAGACATGCAGGCCAAAATATTCCAATTGCAATTAGTTTCAGAGGTACGAATCCTACAATTACAGTTCCATATACAGAAAGAACAAAATCCTACAGCATTCATAATTTCTTATAGAGCAGCAAGGGAGTAGAATTCAATCTTGTTAGATATACTTTGTATGGTATTTTTACTCAAAACACAGGAAAGAAGAAGTAAAATGTATCAAAGAATACATAATCTCTGAACCTCTGAACCTTGTCTCCACACCAGAATCTATACTCCTCTCACACAAACGTCCACTGCTGGGTACTCCAACTCCACAGATACCTCATTTCAGCAACCTAATTTACATCTTCTAGCTAGGAGTGTAATGCTTCTCTTTATGTGGTTTGTCTTGTCTCTGTTTCCTGATACTCTTAAAGAAATATGCCATCTTCAGTTAGAAGAAAATACTGGAAATGCATTTCAGCACTATGATAAATTGTACAAGAACAGTTTGATCCTCCACAACAAGCTTCAAGGTTAAGGAGGACAGGGAGGAAAAATGCCTTGCAAAGATAGTGAGCTGATCCACTCAGAAATGACAATGGAAGTCTAAATTAAAAAGCAGGAACATCAGTTAAGGTGGCCTAAATACCCTAAAGGCACCAGATCCTGTCTGATCTTGGAAGCTAAGTAGAGTCAGCCCTGGGTAGTGCTTGGATGGGAGACTGATAATGAATACCAGGTTCTGTAGACTATATTTCAGAGGAAGGAACTGGCAAAGTCACTTCAGAGTATTCTTTGCCTAAGAAAACCCTATGAAATCAACAGGTAATTGAAAACACACACACACACTTCACTTCACCTAGCTATCACGCTAAGGCATTTCCTCACTAGATTGTTATAATGCTATTATAGTGCTATTATTCCACTTTCAACATCCTGGGGTTTGTGGTTTAAGAAAGGGCCTCAAGGCTCCTCTCTAAACTGCAAACCCCAGGATTCCATAGGATGTTGAAAGTGGAATAATAGCACTATAACAGTCTAGTGTGGAAACGGCCTAAGAAAAACTACTTTGCCCTATGGCTTTTAAAGCAGATTTTGCATCCTAACAGCAGAATTGAACATTAGTGTGTGCACAACTAGTCAACAATTAGCAAGAACATGGATCTGAAGGATGCCACAGGCCCCCTGTAGTTTCCCCTCAATCTAATTTCCTCTTTTTCTATGTATTTTCCATTCAACCTGGGCCTGCAGGCAGTAAGGGACTTTCAGTTCTTAATAAGGAAGCACTAGATGCTGTAGCCAGAACTATAGCCAGAGTCACACAGAAATTAGAGAGGAACCATTTTTCCCAACCTCAATGAAAAATAATATTGCTTAACAAAACATATTGCTTAACAAATGGTCAACCTTCACAAGATTTTTGAAAAATTTATTTGCATAAAGGCATTGATTTTTGTATAGAAACAATATTTTTAGTAGAAAACAGTGAGTGTTGCATTAAATACATTGGCTGCACAACACAGACAATGTGTTGTCGTTTTGAGGGGGCAAATAACAACAAAGTCATTACAACAAAGAAGTCATGAAATGTAGGGGGGGGGATTCAAAAACCTTCATTATGTCCACCAGTCTAAAGAAAGCCTCTGAAATTCTTGATTCTTTTGTGCAAGAGCAAAATAAGCCACAATGTACACCAAGAATCTGCTGGGACTGCATGGTAATGTTTGCTGCCTGTCTGTCTATACATGAACCTCCAGAAAATCAACAGAAGATAAGGCAGAATCCAGAACACCAGCTTCCCTGCAGAGATTTCTGTGGGAAGTTGGTACAAAATACTTCACTGTCTAAGGAAAACAGAGTGAAACAGTCTCTGTTTACTTGTTCTGTGCTAGCTTATGAGGAGGGTGAGTGGGTGTATTTATCAGTGTTTGTGTATATCCTTGTATGCCTGTGTTTATATGTCTAGTAAAATTAGCCAGGATTCAGAAAGGGTTTACTTAGATGACTCCAGGTCTGCAGAGGCATCTTTGCAGCCTTCGTATATGCAATTTCTTGTTACCCACAGCTTAAGAAGCAGCAGTCATGGCTTGTAAATTATTATCTAGATGTTCCCATGGCAGGCAGTTTTATGAACGATCTACGACGTTCAGAAGATAAACCACAAAACATTTAGTCTGGAAATAAGACTTGTTTCTTATGACTTTGGGCTTTGAAATCCACTGATGCAGTCTGCTTCAGAAAGTAACAGATAAGTGGTATCACCTGAACATTCTGTTCAGAAATGGGTTCTTTTCTAAGATCTGCTCTGGCTTGTTCAAAATAAATGAATGAATGAATGAATGAATGAATGTATACATCTGACCAGAGGCCCCCCCTTTTTTTGGCTCTCAGGATACTATACTTTTTAAATAAACATATAAGAAACATGTTGTTCTGTTCCCTCTGTTGCTGCTTTGCTCAAGTAGAGGGTGACAATCTGAAGAAAAGAGCCTTCTCAATCAGTGAAGGCTGTCCATGCAATCAAGAACCCTGGTAAATCAGGGTTCCTTACTAAATGGAGAACCTCCAAGCCCATCAGAGTCTCGTCCCTTGTGAATGCAGTAAAGGAGGTAAAGCTAGCATGCTAATTTCCAAATTATTTTCTGAGGCAGCTACTGAGCTTGAAAATACAGCCTTGTTCATCTGAAGAGAAAATCTGTCTGATAGTACCATGTTTTCAGACATTTTGACCTTAGGATTTTGAGATGGATTTTTGACTGCAGGGTTCGTTTGTATCCTGATATCCATTGCTGCTTATGAGTAATACAGCTTTGTATCATCTTTCTGAAATTTGTACTTCAGCCATGCAAGAGCCTGTGCTTGCTGCATTTGCTGAAGTATGAGCATGTGTATGCATGCACATGCACGCACACATACACAGGTTCTAGTCAAACGTTCTCTGACTCAGCTTAAATAAATTACCTTAACAAGAGTATCCAGGGCATGCAGCTAGAATACTGCTTCATCTGTCCAGATGGACGAGGGAGAAATTCCTGGCTGATATATGTTCTTTAACAGCTAATCTTCCCACACAGAACAATTTATAAAATATAAATGGAAAAAGATTCTTTTCTACAAATGTGTTATCTATTCCATGCTTGTCAGGCTTCCATAAATATGATTTAATAATTAACTAGCTATTAAGTCCTGTGAAATAACTCCTTGTAAATTTCAGTTACTGCCCAAACAGGCTTAAAGGCTATTACTAATATAGTCACCAATCCTATTGAATTCTGTTAAACTCTGTATGGACCTCTATTTGTAATGATTGGTTTAACGCATAATACAGCCCCACAGTGATCTTGTATCTAGACCTATTCCAAAAATGCCTTATATGATATGCTAAGTAACTTTCCTAGAATCTTAGGAGATTTGAAACAGATTTGACAGAAAGTCTAAGAGCTTTTCCACATTACACTGTCATACTGCTTTTATTCCACTTTCAACATCCTGTGGAATTCTGGGGTCTGTAGTTTACTGAGGCCAAAGAGTAACGATCTCTGGCTGAGAATTCTAAAGGCCCCTTGCTAAACTGCAAACCCCAGGATTCCATAGGATGCTGAAGTGGAATAACAGCACCATTAACAGTGTAGTGCAGAAAGGCCCCAAGTCTTTTCAAAGTTACTTCACCACAAACCGGACTGTGTAGTTAAGCCAGCTAGATTCTAAAAACAAGGGCAAAGAAATGACATAGCCATTACAACACTCTAACATGTTTGGCTCCCATCCCTGTAAATAAAGCTCAATTTATCACAGGCTGGGATGTATGAAGGTGATAGTCCAGTTTTAAGAAGAGGCAAGACTTGTCCCTAAAATAAGTTCCTCCAAGGTAATACAAATGCCAGGATTTTTTCTAGATATTTTTCAATGGAATTTTCTACTGAGATTTGGAATGAATATTCATGTCAAATCAGCTAGCATGAAACTGACTGGGAAGGCAATTATTCAAGCAACAGTTGTCCTAGACGTGGTGTAGAACAGCATGTAAAAGACTGTAGGAGGCAGAAGCCAGCTCTGGTATAGTAGACAGAGAGTTGGACTAGAATCAGGAAGACCTTGGCTGTTATCCTCACTGAGGCCTGAAAGTCACTGGGTAGCCTTGCAGCAATCATCACCTCTCAGTCTAACCTGTCTCACAGAGTTGTTATGATGATAAACGTGTCCATAGTTCTCTGGGCTACTTTCCAGGAATAATAAGTAAAAATTAAATAAATACTTAAATACATTTCAGAGTACTGTATTCACTTGGCCACTGCATCTTTAAAAGATTTACAAACCCTGTTTGGAAAACAAAACAAACCAGACAAATAAATGACGGTATAGAAGATTAAAACTAAGGATAGGTATCTCGTGGCAATAAAAATTCCAATCTCGTGACACATTATTAGCTCAAAGGTAATCACCAAGGCAAAATTGTTCAGCATTTTTAAGACTCCACTTCCAAGTTTCACTCCTACCTAGCTTTAGCTTCATTAGTTCCATTTGAAGATATTGGCCTTAGTCATATTATCTCTGGTTGTAGTGGAAAGTTCTCACAAGACCTTTTAGGATAGCAGCCAACATACAGCTGATGGAAAAATTCAACTAATTGCACACAGATTATTAGCTGCTGACAGAGGACAGCCTTCTACCAATGCCAAAAAAAAATTGTCACTGCCATTTACTCTAGCACAGTATTTAAGATACAGTCTGGTAAGCAGCTATTCAACAGAGTTCCCATAGTAAGTGTCACAGAGTTATGATCAGGTAAATATATGACCCCCCCCTTGCTTTGCTCTTGTTGAAATGTAGATACTGTTGTTTATCTGGTACAGGAAGCCCCCACCTTTTGATGCCCCATTATCTGACAACACACTCTTCTGACGCTTCTAAATTAAGGACAAGTTCCATTAATTTGATGGGGGTTCTGCTCTTTCATCAGTTCTGCTTGCCTATAGAAGCTTGCCTGGAACCACTCACATGCACGCACTGCTTGCAAAGTAAGCTGGGGAGAGGTGTGATGCCAAACCAGCTGAGAGGCTTTGCAAGCAGTGCACATGTGGTCGGTCCCAAGTGAACCTCCATAAGTCCTTCATGCTCTCTATAGTACATACATGAGTTATACTTTTTAACCTATTTTGTTTTCTGTCAGTACTCTGGTCACTAATCTGTCAGATAAATGGGGAAAATCTTTACTAGACTATTAGTTTTATAGTACAATCAATAGTGTCTCATTATTTTGAAAAGCAAACCATAACCCACCTATTTGCCTCAGCAACCCCTGATTCCAGGATGGCTATCAACATGTCACTAGAGTCAAAAAGCTGATCTGCAGAGCAGGAATGCAAAATTCTGATAAAAATGGAAGAGAATGTAATCAAAGATGGCTGCTGGACAGAATGAAGGGGCCTCTAAAAGATCAGAGCTGGATTTTCAGAGAACTGGGCAGCATCACCTAGAAACTGGCTATACATTTGCACTACATTTATCTGCATTGTGCCTGACTCACATGAAAAGCATTTATAGGGGAGAGGCCCCTGGACTAGAACTGGATGGTAAAACAATTAAGATGGGATGAGTTCAGAGCTAGGCGTGCATTTTATACCACAAGCTGCCAATTCCAGTCTCCTCCAAGCCTTACATTTTTGTGCTGTCTCTTCTGCAAATAGTTCAGCATCTGCTACATCCAACCACAAGATGGCAGTAAGAGGCTTCAGATGTCAAAACTGACCTAAACTGAGAAATTTTCTTGGGACTGCTCTAGTGCAGCTCAGTATGGGAGAGAACATCCAGAGTAGCCAGCTAGACTGTCTGCTCTGCAGGCACCAATCCACAGTCTGGGAATAGAATGAAAACCATTATTCAAGAATGGATAGATCCCTTTCCAGTGCTGGAGGAGCTTCATGGCTGAGTGATTAAGAAAAGTGGGACACCTTTTCTTTTTACCAGGGATTTTAGCACACTTCTTGTTCTGCCAAACAGTGTTTAATGGTGCTAAAAAGAAAGCAGAGAGAAGATGATCTTCTTCGAAGAAGAAAAAGAGTGGGTGATGTGTACATTTCTAAAGGCCCATGCTTGGCTCCAAGTTAAAGTAATTCAAATGCTGGAAGGCACACCTAGTTTGAACCATCCTAAAATACAAAATGAATGGCTGCACAGCATTTGGGCAGTTTGCTCCATAGGAGGAAACAGATCCTGTACTCTTAAAAGTTGTGCAGGAAAGGGAATTCCAGCAGGTGCAATTTGCTTAAAAAGCTACACTCACTGAAATTCAGTATCTCCTTTTGAATAATGCCACCCTGAGAAGCATTCCCATTTACTCAAAATAGCCCTGTTTGCTCAAATTTTAACACATTAGTAAAACAACTAGGTTAGAACCCCTTTCCAAAACAAGCCAGTTTTTCACATGGAGAAGAATTTTGGGAGACTACGCATTCAACTGACCATGATGTCACCCCACCCTCCTTGGCCTGAATTCTGAAATGGCACCAACAGTAGTACATGCGTCCTGCTTCAGATCTGAATCTGTATCAAACTACAGGCATTGTGGGTTATTTTTTCTTACAGCTTAGTCTATGTCCCAGGTTTTTCTGCTTCAGCTGTAGCCAATTTGCACATTTAGGTGCTACTCTGTTGGAAACCAAGCCAATGACTCTGAAAGACTCATGATTCCATGCTTAGATTAAAGCAAAACTAGGGCTGTTTTGAAATATACACTACATCAGGAAATATATACCATCATATACAAGACATATTTGGCTTTACCTGTAATCTCTTCCTGGTACTCTCAGCAGAATTATGCAGGTCTGTTCTAACTTGACTGCTTCCTGCTCATCACAGCTGCTATAAATCCCTGTGGTCCTGCTAGTCTACTGTATAGCCCTCATAAGAAATCAAACAATGGATATGAATGACCTGCATTTCAAGACATAACTGCAAACAGTACTGTGTCTCTCTCACATGCTGCTGATCCCCAGAATGAAGAGTGGTACTTGCAATAACTTTTTCTTTGGACTGGCTTCCAACACAAATCTAATTCACTAGTTGGGTTTTATAGGAAAGGAGAGTTATTTTGTGCAACATTCTTGCTCTGAACATATCAACAGGTGTATAGCCTTCATGGTATATTGCCCTTATAAGAGACAACACTGCCAATATTTCATTTCAACCAGCCCCCACTATTTATTTAACATTTCCATTAAGGACAAGCTGAAGTGCTTCCTGCTAACACCTTGCTTCAGTACACAATTTGTTTCAGCAAGATGGAATAAGAGGGTTGCTACAGCAACACATGCAGAAGCAGGAGCAACACTGGTAGGAGGAACTGTGCAGGTTTCAATCCTCCCAAGATGCCCAGCCTCACGTGGGTGCATTCTGTTATCACTGTACAGATGGAAATGTTTGCAGAAACTGTTTAAAGAACTCTCTTTATCTTGTTACTACATTAGTCAAAAACTGCACTGAGATCAAACAATATTTTTACTCTTCACTATGGTTATTTCCACACTGTACCCTTTTCTTTTCTCTTTCCATCACGATCCTGGCAGTGCCTTTGCTGGGATGGGAGTGCAATGTGAACACTCCTCTCCATACCCAGCCATCTCCCTGTGGATGGCAGCATGAGTGACACATGCCTTCCTTCCTTCCACAGTGCAGCTAGTTTCTTTCCAATGCTGCACTGTGGAAGGAAGCACCTACATCACGCCTCTACCCATTCCACATGGCTGCCAGCAATGGGACTGTCGCTCGATCACAGGCCATTTACAGATTTTTTCCGTTAATGAAATATCCTGTTATCGCAACAGCTGGGGGCACATTGGCAGTGAGACCACAACAACATCATGCAAAAGCACAACTCATGGACTGCAACAATGCGTTCTCATCATGTGACAGTGACGCCATGTGGAAATGGCCTATGAATGAAGAGAATAAACAACTTCCTACACTGGCATTTTTGAAACTGAGAAATTGTAATTGCATTATATCTGAGATATCCAAGCAGCTACGTCAGAATAGGAACGATGAAACCTTCCACATTTTGTTGGACTGAATTCCCAGCATTTCTCACCATTGGTTATAATAGCTAGAACTACTGAGAGTAGCAGACTGACAGGATCTGGAGGGCTACCTAATTCTCATCCCTGATCTACATTATAGTGTATTCCAGACCAACTCCTAGGCAGTTCTATAGTTTTTACTTGCAACTCCATCATATTTCTAGGCTCCTAGAAAGTTCTGCTTAGAGTCTAGGTGTCAATGAGTCATGAAAGCATGGGTTACTACTAAGATAAATAAACAGCACTCCATGGCTCAAGCACAAGGGAGTTAACCTTGGAAAAGTTATTTTTTGATTACAGCTCCTGGAATCCCTAGCCAATATGGCCAGTTTGCTTGGAGATGTTGGGAACTGTATCCAAAAAACACTATTTTTTCAGGCTGTACATTTAATTTACAGTGAATTGTCTACAATTAGAAAATATTAAGAGTATGAAAATGAGCCCCCCCTATGATCTTCCAATAATCTTAAGAATAACTGTGAAGCGTCAGGTGGTGACTAATATATACTAAGGGTCTAAATCTTTATTTCATTCTTGCATGCCAGAATGAATAATTTCAAAAATTTTCTCCTTTCAGGGTGAGAGGTTTTGGAGGGGGCAAGTTTTTCAATGGTTTTTCACACTTAAAAGACTTTTTTTATGAAAAATTCATTTGCAAAAAAAAAAAAAAGCTAAAAAAATGGAGTTTTGCACAGAAAAAAATTGATTCATGCACTTGCAGCAATTGCCCGTTTTTTTCAAGCAGGTATCTCAGTGAGTTGAGACACCCTTTATCACTGAGGACAAGAAAATTTGTGGGCATTCTTTATACCCTAAATACACAAAAGATCAAAGAAAGACCACAACTGTATTTGACCATATGCCTATATAGTATGCATACAGCCTTTTTCCAAAAGCAGCCAACCAGACCACTCTGTAAAACTTTTAAACAGAATGTGAGTGCAGTAGCACTCTCCTGTTCTCCCTCTCCCCCATCGGTTGAAGCTCAGAGGCATGCTGCCTTTCAGATGGAAAGGTAGCATACCACTATATAGGTGGATCCAGATAAGATGGTGGCTCTGTGTATTGTTAGTTCTCAAGTCCAGGAAGTGGGTAAGGAACCTACCCTGCATGGAGTTGCACTACCCTGAAGGAGCAGGTGTGTTACTTGAGAGTATTATTGATTGATTGATTGATTGATTGATTGATTGATTGACTGATACCTCACCCTTCAGCCAAAAAGACTCCTAGGGCAGGTTACAAATTGTTAATTTAACAGTTTCCTACTATCAGGTTTAGAGTCTAATAAAACATAGCACACAAGGAATCCAACTTTGTCACTGGAAGCCCAAGTGAGCTCTATGGTACAGAGTGCTCGGGGCCAGCTCTAACTGATAAGCCAATTATAGCTTTTGCTGAACAGGGACAACTTAGCCACAATCATCCATGCAGTGGTAACTTTGGGATTAGACTGCAGAAATGCACTCTGTACAGGGCTGCCCTCTAAGATGACTTGGAAGACACAGCCAGTGCAAAACACAGCAGCAAGATTGCTGACTGGAATATCATATATACAACATATAACACTGGTCTCAGATGAGCTCAACTGGCTGCCAGGTCCCTTCTGGTCTGATTTCAAAGTACTGGTGATGGCATTTAATGCCCTAAACTGCCTGGGACCTCAATACTTGAAGGAGCACCTTTCCCAAGATATACCACCTGAGAACTGACGTCTATAGATAGGGTCTTCCACTGTGTCTTATCAGTGGGAGCAATACAAAGTGGGAAGACATGAGAAAGGGCCTTCTCAGCTATGGCATTCTGACTATGGACTACCCCGCCCTTGGGATCTGTTACTGCGGTTATCTGGCCCAAGCCCGAGGTCTACAATGTCATATTGGTTATGGTTAATATTTCCGCATGGCACTCCACAAAGATGAACTCCACATGTCTGATTGGGTCACAGAGAGCCTCTGTAGGCAAGCACGGCGTACGGCCTTAATTATGCAAGCTAGGTCTAGGCCAGTAAACAACAATCTGTCGCACAGCCAGTAGTGCCCTCCAGACACAGCTGACCATTAAGCAAAAGCACGGGCTCTCAGCCCCGAACTGCTTGCTTGACGGGATAAGTGCATCCATCTATACAATCGCTAAGTGCTCCTTATTTGCATACTGTTCTAACAATTGGCAGTGCTGGCCAAATCTCATCAATTCTGATTTCGACCTTTCAGAGGCTTTGTCTCCACTCAAATCCCTATTGTTCTCCTTGGAAGAGGGCTAGCCTCCAGGTGCAATCTTCCCTATAAAAACCCAAGTTTGAGCTTCTTGGCGGAACGCTCGTGCCTTGCATCCCGAACTGCTGCTGCTCTGTTTGGTGAACCTCCCCTCAGTCTTCACGTGCTGGGAAACCACAAACCCAAGCCTCGAACTCTATTTCCCATCTCCCGGACTGCAGGATCAGGTGGAGTATTACCCTAGAAATCCGCTTAAAACCCCTATCAATTTTCCTCACTTTCTACTTGTATAGTTCTTGTGTGAGTGCATGAGTGCGTGTGTCCATGTGTGCTAAATTGAGGAAATTATAACAAAATCTTTTAAATTGAACAACCGTGCCTAGTTCTTGCCATGGCCTGATCCCGTAAACATAGAGTTAAAGATCTCACTACGTTGCCCTGCCTCTCACAGTGTCAGCTTGTGCTCTCAGATAATTCCCAATTCCCCAATATTTGAGCACATTGTGGTGTTCCTCCAAGGACCCCCAGAAATCAGAGTAACAGATCCAAATGGTTTCTTTCCAGTGCCAAGCCAAAATATAGCTTTTTAAAAAGTCTTCAGGGAGTAATTTATTTCATAGTATACACGCACAAAGTTTTTAAAGCAGTTTTAACTGTTGCTTTTCAAATAGCTTTTACAATTGCTGTGTTTAACGTGTTTTTATCTTGTTCAAATTATTATGATCTGAAAGTATTTTAAACTGTTTGTATTGTATGGCACCCTGAGATCCTATGATAAAAAGTGGGATAGAAGTGTTTAAATAGATAACTAAATGTAAGCATGACTAGTAGCAAATGCTGGATTTGTCTTCCAATCTCCTTTTAAAATCATTTAAGCCTGCAACCATCATCTCATCTTCTGATAGTAAATACACAGTGTGAAAAAGAAGTTTTTCTTTTTCTGATTTTGCCACCTCTCAGTTTTATTAGCTGACCCTGAGTATTGTGTGAGAGAAGAAAAATTTCTCTATATTCACATTTCCCATGACATGCATAGTTTTACAAACCTCTGTCATACTTTCCATTACTCATCTTTTTTTTCTAAACAAAATAGACCCAAACTTTCTAGTTCTAGAATAGCTCCAAATCAGAATTGTAATGTTAGTGCAATGCACAGCTTTTTATTTATTTCTGGGTGAGAAATCAGGGTGTTTCTAGATGACTCTTACATCTCCAGAATGTATGTCATGTGAATAAGTACCAGTCCTCCAGTCAAGGGCATTTGTTTTTAAGAGCAAAGATTCAAAACCCCAGGATCAGCACTGACTTTTGCTGACACTGGGGTTAATGGAAAACAGAGGATGTGGCACCGGAAAGGCGAAGTTTGACATTTCACAAGAAGCTGGAAGAAAAGAACAAAGGCTAAGGTGAAATTATAAGGCAGAGAAAGTTGAATGAGCAATGAAAAGGGTCAGAGGATGTTATTTCATAGCACAGGCTCCCTATAGTCACTATAGTACAGCCATCACATGTAGCATCTATTAAGTGAATGAAGATCAGTAGATAAGTCAATGATTTGCTGTTCGCCAAAGCCTATGATAATGTGTGTGTGCATCTTTCTGTCCATATGTGTATACATAAAGAGGGTGCGAGAGAAGCAGTACCATATTCATGTAATATCACATTCCAAACAGGTGTACCTTTGCAGAAAAATGAATGGGAAGTTGCTAAAGGCAACTGTTAACATAAAGGGATGCATTGCTTTTCTTGCACAGTGAACACTGACTGAATGACCAACATGGTACTAATAGAATGAGCATGACACTGCACTATTGGCAGATGTGAGCTAGATTTCACAGCTGCAGTAAAACAGAGACACAGCACTCTGCCAAAATCCTGAATAGCTGTAGCTATTAGTTTTCTCCCTCTGGTCTCTGTTGATCTTCTATTTAAGAAATGAAAGAGTACCAGCCACAGCATCTTTGCAACCCCAGCATAAGCATTTATCTTCTGTTTCCTGTCCCACCCCACTTATAGCCTAATGCTCTTGGCACAATCAGTGTAAATCACAAGACTCAACCATCTTTCAAACTCATTAATGCGTCCAAATTTTGCAAACAGTAGTCAATGCTGGAGGACACTTAATAGATTCATGTATATTCAAGCCACGACAGTAATCTCAATCTGATTTTTGCTTCTGTTATCATTCTGAAGAGGTCCCTTCACTATGTAACTTCACTTATCACAGTATTCCGAATCTGAACTTTGACATCCTGAGACAAGTGTCCATATGCCTACATGGTCTTAGTGATGGCTGAAGCAGTGCTGGGTTGGCAGAAACAGTTTGGCTAGTGCTAAAACACTCATTGGCTGACTGTCATGGCAGCAACCAATGGTACAACCTCCCTCACTCTCACTTTCTGATTCTTTGGAATACTAAACTGCATCCTATAGTATACCAAACATAATTTTTAAAGAGTCCATCTTCATATTCTACTATGTCTATAAAGGTAGCTAGTACTGCCAGTTGGGATATTATTTCTGTTAAGCTGTTTCTGTAACGCCAAATCAACCACACTAGTATATGAAAATAATTTTTAAAATTACATAAAAGAATAAAATTAGTATCAATATTTTAAATATTTAAAAAAATACATTTAAAGCCCTGTTAAAGTAAAGTGCCTTCCTGATTGAAGAGAAAATGAGGACTACTCACAAGTCTATGGGTGAGTGCTCCTAAGTTTTGGGAGTGACATTAGAGAAAGCCCTGTCTCATATGCCCAACAAGCGGGTCAAGGCAAACAGAGTTAGTTTTAGAAAGGCTTCTCCCGAAGATTTTAAGAGCCAAACAGGTTCACACTGAAGACAAGTGGCCCTCAGATAAGCAGTCCAATTAGGATTTTAAATATTAAGACCTTGAACTGAACCCAAAAAACAACTGACAAGCAGCACATGTCTTTCTTTATTGTGTGCAAAACAATCTTGATATTGTTCAGAGATTAGCAACCTAGTTGCCGTATTTTGCACTAACTGAAACTTCGAGCAACTCTTCAAGAGTAGCTATGACTACATACCTCCAGGCACTTTGACATCTGTTGTGACTCTCAGTTTAATACAGAATAAAATATGACAGATTTACTATTTATTTTATCCCCTAAATACATGTAGGTGAATAAGATGTAAACACAAGTAGGCCAAAATAATCATTTCCTGCCTGCCAATCATGAGATCAGCCACCACACATACACCTTTAAAACAGTCCCACAGTCTGTGGAATATCCACAACTTAGATAATGTACAATGAAAAGAGTGAACAGCAGTGTCCATCTTACATTCAGTAAAACTAAGAAGTACAAGAACAAACAAGCAGAGTAGGTCTGGATCAATCTGGTGCCTTAAGGAAATATTAAAGGGCTCCCTCTGTCCATATCCAGTCACTGAGCTTCGGAGTCTACTAACCTGGCTGCCCTCCTTCCTACAATCCCTGCCTGGACTTTAAATTTCTTTCCAGTTGTTATAGACTCTAGAATATAGAGACTATAAAGGACAGCCAGACAAGAGAAGTAGCACTGCAGCTGCAAGCTCCTTCCTCCAGCTCTACATTACAACAGTATATAGAAAACCACTTCATATAAACAGCATCATTCCCCAACCAAATGCATCTTTAACCACCCTCCCGCCAAAAAAATAAAATCTGAAAAGGGCTTGCACTAGAACTCAAGTTACAGCATAACATCAGAGACATAAGTCAGCATCCTCTCCCAAATGTTTTTACTGCCTATAATTATTTGTTGGCACTCAGCATGGGAATAGAAGTATTTAACACAACTTGTTAGCACCCAGGAACTGATCTGTATATAAAAAAAAAACACCTTAATGCTTCTTTACTGAATTACTCAAACTTCTTGAAATTTGGGAAGAGTGGGAAGAAGGAATAGGCTTTTTACACTGAAGGTTTCACTGACAATCTTGCCACAGAAAATGTCTGTGTTTGCAAAAGTGTTCCGTTTGCAACATTCTTCAAGGTTTATTTTCCAGACATTATAACCGAATAATGAATCCCTCTGGAACTTGAATAGCACCCCAAAGTGTAGTTCTGCACTCATATTTATTTTTGACTCATTCTAGATTTCTATTATTTTAGAGCTATGGAGAGCCCAAGGAACAGCAATTACGATAGCTGTCTGAGGCCATTTACTCCCTTGTGTCTACATTCATTTAGTTAGTATTCTTCCTGTGCAGCCCAGCTGACCCCAACAGCCCCAGACAATGTCTATGCAGCCATGAGTGAAAATCATGGGCATGCTCCTTGTATTATGAGTTAAGGCCTCCAAGAAGAAGTTCACCAGGGAACGTTATCTGATAGCCCATTCTGCTTACTTGTTATCATAACTGCTCCTCTCCCTTCCTCTGCAAAATCCCATGCAAATGTATTTATAAATATATCCTGTTCATTTTTGCTGTTATAATCACTCTGCCATTTCATTATGTTACCAGACCTCAGCCCTTTTGTTGATCTCTCTCTCCCTCTCTCTTCTCTCTCCCTCTCTCACAAACGCATACACACTCTCATTCCTGAGTATCTTTACCCATTTTAATATAGTTACCAGATCCAGGACAGGCCTAAATACCCTAAAGGAACTAGATTCCATCTGATCCTGGAAGCTAAGTAGGGTTACCCCTGGTTAATACTTAGATGGGAGCCCACCAATGAATACCAGATGCTACAGGCAATATTTCATAGGAAGAAACTGGCAAAACCGGACTGAGTATTCCTTGCCTAGGAAAAACCTATGAAATACATGGGATCACTGTAACTTCATAAGCAATTTGAAGACACATACACAGACGCATACTAGTTTCATGGACATTCTTATTATATTATTGGCATCAAATTGCATAAAGGAGAGGAAAGCTCAGGGAAGCTATTCATCTGTCTCAGCCTGACAATGTAAGTTGGTGCCAGAATGCCTGATTTCAGTAGAAGAAGGTGATGTCATGAGTTTTGATGCCAGGTGTGGAGAATCTCATAATAATAATAATAATAATAATAATAATAATAATAATAATAATAATAATAATAATAATAATAATTGCACAATAGGCCATACTTGCATGTCTGGCTCTGAATTTTGTAGTAGATTTTGTAACAAATCTACACAGACAAATAGAAGCAGAGTTCACTCATGGTCCCACCCCTATTTGGACTACAGGCTGCCAATAAGCAGAAGACTTCATTTCTAGATGAGTAAAGTATGTACCCACCAAGAAATTAAGCTTTCTTCTTATTGGCAGCTTGTAGTCCAAATAAGGATAGGATGAAGCACATCAACCAGGGTTAAATTCCCCACTCAGCCATGGAAACCCACTGAGTGGCCTTGGGTGCATCATGTGCTTTTAATCCAAGAAAACTCTGTTAATAGGGTCACTTTAGGATCACCGTACATCAGAAACAACTTGAAGGCACACAACAACAATAAAGTAAGTACCACAATGATGAAGGTTAAAACTAAGAATCTAAGATAATAAAGCAATAGTTTCTAATGTTTCAAAAGTCCATGGCTGGGTATAATGACAATGCAGACCAACTAGAGTAGATGAACCAGTGGGTACTGCTATCTATTCACTCACCACAATATCTGACTGCTTTGATGTTTCCAGCTTAGGTACCCATTTGGAACAGGACAGTTAAATAGAAGAGTAACTGTAATACCAATAAATTATGAACATTCCTGAGGCCACAAAGGTTACAGAAATGAAAGGTAGCTTTACTAAACTGGTTAATATTATTCTTATTAGCTTTGTTGAAATAATTAATATTGAAACTGCAAAAGTGGGTTCACAGAGAGGACATGTAAAAAGAAAAAAGTTTACAGACACCTGGAAAGTTAACAAGCTAAGAAGTGGATCATGCCTTAATGAGCAAATGGAATAGATCATACCTAACAAGGAAAATCAAAGAATTCTTAGTAGGTAAAGGCAATTGATATAGGCTAAGAAGAAGAAGCCAAAGTATCAATATGACCTGGCACTTGTTACAGGTATGAGCTAATGGAAGAAAGGTGTGTCAATGAGATATGAATTAACCAATCAGGTTCAGCTTTGGGGAACCAATCAGCTTAATCAGGCTTGATTTCAGGGAACCAATCAAGTAGTGGATCCTAAACTTGTAATGAATCAAACAATGCTAGCAGAAGTATATTTAAAGGATTCTTTGTCTGGGTTCTGGATTTACCTAAGAGCTCAGAACCTTTATTATGCAGTAAATCAATAAAGGCCTTTGTTGGAAGACACTCAACTGGTGATCAGTCTTTTGGGCACACCAGACACAAACCTAGAAGGGTCTTTGCCCATTCCTACTATTCCCTGTAAATATTTTTTTCTTCTGTGCCCTTGGAGCTCCCAATCCTAAAATGTTAAAAAGGAAACAGGAAATAGTCACCTATTGCTAACCTATTTGGTCTGACACAACAAACTTTGGTCTTCTCATCTGAGAGGTCTCTAGGGCTCTCATTAAAAAGCATTCTGCCAGCCTCAACAAATTATCTCAGTTGCTGCTCCCTGCACTTTAAGTTAGAAGAGGAGTTGGACAAGTTGCCCTCAGTGGGCTCTTTCCTCATCACTTATTCACAGAATCACATGATTACAGAAATGAGTTGAAAGAGATCCTAGGGGTCATCTAGTCCAACTCCTGGCTACTATAGTCAAGGGACATTTATTGTCCATCAGCCTCTGAGCACAACTCCCATTTTTGCCTAGTGACAAAAGAGCAGCAGATGCCATTCTCCTTGCTTCCTTCATTTAATCCACACTTTCCCTCAATGTTAGTGTGAGACAGCAGTCATGGCAAAGAGGAAGAACAGAAGCAGGAGCTTGCTTGGTCAACTGTAGGCCCCTAGCTAAGGCGTGTGACCTGGCTGGTATACAACAATGCAGAGACTATAGAACAGTAGTCTGTTGAACTACAACTCTCAGACTTCCCCAACCAACAAGGCCGCTGAGAATTGTTTTCCAAGTAATAGCTATTCCAAGTTCTGACAATGTTTACAAACAAAAGGAGAAGGAAGACCACAGCGCTTCATAAAATAGCAACTCCCACTAAACAGAAAATTAGCACAGCAAAACACTGGAACAGTACCTCTTTCCCATATGGGATAATTTTCTATTTCAGTGGCATTTTTTTTCTTTGGAGGTAGAGCATTCAGAATTGCATCTTTCACCTGTAGCCTGAAGTGAAACAGCTTATTCATCCTTTCTTCTGCTGCTTAAGGAGACCCAGATTATTGAACCAGCAACAGAATTCTCATAGTCTCATGTTTTAGTTTATTCTCTGATGGAAAGCTGGCCTCCATCATGAAATAAGATTGATTCTTCAGCTTTTCAACTGTTAGATGTAAGCATATGCACAAACTTCGGACTTTCCTTGGAATCATCAGAACACAGCGGAATATGTGTGCATGTACAAAAATCCAGCTCTCTAACAATCTAGCATTTAGAAGAATTCCAAAGTCTATTGTTCAAACAGACAGATCTACAAACATAGTGCTTCCTCATTACTCTACTAATCAGGGTGCATTAATTGTGTGTGTGTGCATGCATATCATATTGTGGCTTCCTAGTTACTATGTGAGCATTTGAAGCATACAATGAGCCCTCTGTTTTAGGGAAGAGGGGTTTTTTCCCCTTAATGGATAGCTTTGGACCACATATTACCAAATTTCAAGTGACTTACTTATTAGAACATATGTTGCAAATGATAGATATGAGATATAAACATCTTACATAAAATCTCCAGAATTTTACTTCTCTCAGGTATACATTTCACCCAGACCACAGCCAGTGACACAACAGAAATGTATTATTGCTTTCCACTCCTTTTAAAAGAACACTCCCACAAAGCCTACCCCACAGGGAAATACTTCTTCACCCTTGTGAAATCCAGTGAGGTCCTTACATGCAGACAATCTGTGGCTATTGTGGTCTGCCATCATATCTCTCCTTTGTGAAGAGCAACAACATCACTCAAAACCCTACAATGGCCAGCTGATCCCCGTATCTCCTTCTGAACACCCTGCGTTGCTATGGAGATGGAAGCAGTGCCTTTACTAAACAGAGGTCACAAAAGCACCACAGAAAGGGAAAGCAGGGAGAGATGAGAAATATTGGAGCAGAAAACTGCATGAATGGGTATAGAAACAAAGAGAGGATAGATAGAGAACACAGTCTAGACAGTAGCATAAGGATGTCAGATAGAAATGTAATCCAACCTTTCTACCACCAGCCAGTTTAGGTCAAAGGAGGGACTTTGGCAGGGAGGAAAAATAGAGCTTGAGAAAGTTACCTGTTTAGATTTAAGCCACCGATCAACATGTTCATTGGTGATTTGGGGACTTGTAGTCTAAAACAGTGCTATTTAAATTAGTTGTCCTTGGCCCATTGCTGGTCCCCAAACTGTCAGTTCCAGGAGAGCTTCCAGGAAATAGAGAAACAACTGCAGCCACTGGGCACAAATACAGTGCTGGTTTCTGGCACAATGGAAGAAAAATAATTGCCAGTTCCCCACATCATTAGAATTAGAACGATCTAAAAAGTGAATTTCTCAAGCTCTAAAAAGGAACGACTACGCCAGCCACGCAAGGCATGAACAAGCCAAGGGGTATCACACAGAATTCCTTAGCTCTCATTAAAGCTTCTC
Organism: Ctenosaura bakeri; assembly: GCA_948474755.1. NCBI lineage: Eukaryota > Metazoa > Chordata > Lepidosauria > Squamata > Iguanidae > Ctenosaura > Ctenosaura bakeri. Next base: position 543,560 of record CAOLHI010000275.1, read on the forward strand.
CATCAAGCTTATTTAGTGGTCTGAGCAACTTCCCAGAGCCTTCTCTATGGTTGCATCTTCCAAAAGAGGCCTGTATCTTCCTTCCTCACCTAAACCCTTGTCTTTCATCAGTTGGTAGAGTTGTTGTTGTGTACCTTGAAGTCATTTCCAACTTAAGGCAACCCTAGGCAACCCTATCACAGGGTTTTCTGAGGATGAGAGTACATGATGTGCCCAAGGTCACCCAGTGGGTTTCCACGGCTGTGGCGGTAATCAAATACTGGTCTTCAGGGTTGTAGCCCAAAGCTTTAACCATTACACCATGCTAGTTCTCAGTAAGTAGCAACCTCCTTCTTTTCAAAGGCCTTTGGCCTGCTGAAGCAGTTTTTTTCTCCTCATTTTTATTTTAATTGGCTGGTGTTGTTTTAACATACTTCTCTTGTTTATAATCTGCTCCTAGTTTGTTTTATGGTTGTTTTAAACTTATACCTTTTATGTGTTTGTGATACTTGCTTTGAAGTGTGCTTGTAAATAATTATCCTTAGCCACCACTATGATCTGTGTGAGAAAAACTAGTACATTTAAATAATAAATAAACCAGGAGACCTGCACTTTCTGACTACAGCTCATCTTCCATTTTGTTGCATCCTACCTGAATTTCCAAGAAGTTGGTTCTGACCACACCCAGCAGAAGGCTGTTAATCACTCACACCTATCTTGTTTCTTTCTGTAGAGATAAGGAAACAGCAGTACTGAAGCCCTAACTAACAGCAAGCAGGGATGCAGGCTAATGGTTTCAACTTCTCTCAGATTTCCATTTTTTTCTGCATTCCCAGTTCCCTCATCCTCTAGGGAACACACACAGGACCTTTCTGTGCTTCCTGCAAAACTGTTTTCACCTCAGTAACGGAATGGACTCAGAAACAGCATTAAGATGCAAGTGTCATTTTCCCTTTTCCATGAGGACAATATACCCACATAAGCAAGGCATCTTTCTTTCTTTTCTTAAATATTATTTTTATTTAAAAGATTGATAAAAAGAGATAGAACAGATAACTGTAGGAAAAAAATTACAAAGATAATACTTATACTACAAAATACCATAGTAACATAAATACTGTAGCAATTAGTATAACTATACACCCTCCTGTAAACAAATAATCTCCCCCTACAAACTTCCTTCTCGCAAAATGATGGATGCCCAAATAGATGTCAATTTTCCTTCAACTCTAAATTATATATTTTATCTGTGTATCTCTACTGCTTCATTCACATTATGTTATAATTTGTTACATAATTTTGTTTTTGTATCATGCTATTACAACATATTTCTGACAGTGCAGCTGTTAATTTTTACATACACACCTATCATACTCCTGGTCAATCATATGTGTGGTTGTGTGTGTGTGCATGCGTGTGTATTCTAAATTCCCTATGCCTCTTCTTTACTTTTATATTTATTTAGAATTTATCCTTAATTCCAACAATTGCTAATTTTCCCCACTTCAATTTCCACAGAAGTGGGAAGCAAGGCATCTTTCAAAAGCCTGTGGCATTCACTGTATTATCTGCCTCATTTTTATCCACCTTCTTTTCTAAGGAGCAAAGGGAAAGCTTATAAGAGATGCTCACATTCTTTCTTTTCTGAAGAGCTCTGTGAGACATGCAAGCCTTAGACTATAGGCTTTTGTGTGACTAACCCAAGGCTATCCAGTAACCTTCATGGCTAAGTGGGTGCCTGAAAAGGGTTTTCCACATCCACTGCACTATACCAAATCCAAATCTTCAAGTTTAACACATTATTAATGGATTCATTATTTCTGTTCTAAAGTCTCAAAACCCTCTTTACATTTGCCATCTAGCTCCCAGCAGCTAAGATTCCACTACAACATCAGCACAGCTGAGTTAATGGGAGATCAGGAGCTAAGAAACCTCTGTCAGCAAAGTTGCTCTTTGACATCAGACCAAATCACCCAATGATATCAAGAAAGCTGAGAAAAGCAGGAAGGATAGAGGTCAAGTAAGGGAGGAGTCAGCAAGAGGTTAAAAAAAAAGACACATAACAAGATAAGATTTCATCTACTATATAAAAATCAAAGTTTGTTAGTCTGTCTGTGGCCCTTTCCGCACTGGGGTATTAAAACGGTGCAGAGCGACCTCCGATGGAGGTCGCTCTGCACCGTGGAGTGGATTGGGGCAGACTACTTTTCATAGTTCTGCACCTCAAGCCGCTCCGAAGCAACCAGAACTGGTGGCGCGGCATTTTTTTAAAAAACCTCTTTTCAGAGGTTTTTAAAAAGCATGGAGTGCACAGCCCCGTGAAGCTCCATCGCCGCGCTCCGGTGCAGGTTTGCAGGCGCGCACTATTGTGTGCCTGCAGATCTGCCGGGGGCGGGCTTCCTGCTGGCAAGCTTCTCCGGTTGGTGGAGAGCCTCCGCCAGCTGGAAGCCGCCATTTTGGACGCCGAAGCCACCATTTTGGACACCAGAGGACTACGGAGCAGCGAGCTCACACTGCTCCGCATGGCGACGGACTTACCCGGCTGCCAGTAAGCTCTGTTTTAGCATGTTTTCCCCCGTTTCCCCCTCCACGTACGGAAAGGGCGTGTGTCAGACAGGTGCAGACCTCATATGATTGGCTGTGTGAGGCAAGGAGACCTCATATGGTTGGCTGTCTGTGAAAATTCTATGGAATCCTAGAGTTGGCAGTTCAGGTAGGGGCCTTTAGAATTCTCAGCCAGAGAGCTCTGAATAGGCCAGTTGCTATGGAGACAAGGCCTAGCAGCAAGTCCCATCACAAACTCAACCTCTGTATGTTAACAATTCTGAATACAGACTGGATTGGGAAATATGGGTAAAAGTTACAGGTTCTGGACAAGACAGTTTGGGGAATCAGAGACACAGGATCTCAAATCTGTGTATTTCAACCACATCTAACTCTTAATGTAAGGTAAGGTAGTTCCTAAGGTATTTCTAAAAGTGTTACCTATGAGAAAATAGAATCCTGGCAACACTAGGTAAATACACCAGTGAGATAATAAAAGTAAAGCCTCTTATACAGATAAGCCTCAGTTCTAGGATTAACAGTCCAAAATATTGTTCAAGCAATTGAGAATTGAGGCTTTATGGTCTCCAGTGATCTCAGAAATGCTCCTCTGCCATTATGAACACAAGAATAGCTAAGTAGTGACAGCCAGATGGGCTGTGGCAGTTCTGACTCAAAAACCCGTCTGTGACATCAGAGCAGATCACCTAAATGACATGAAGTAAAAGGAAGAGTGATTGACAAGGAGAGTGAAAGGAAAGCAGGACATTCAAGGAGTCCTAGCTATACCCACACATTGTAAACACCCTTGATAATATGACATGGCAATAAATAGATCCCAGAATACATATTTGTTCTACACATGAGGCCTCTGTCAAGTCTAAAAATCAATGCATGTATTTAAAAATACATATACCAAAATACCCCAGCCCTTTCCCTTAACTTCTCTAAACTCCTGTAGGTACTTATGCTAGGTGGATTCCTGGTAAAATACTGTAGGCCATCATTCCTGTTTTTCTGGAAGAAACACAGAAGGAGGCTGCGCTACAGATCTAACATCTAAATGGAGAGAGAAAAAACAATGGGGACAGCTGAATTTCACTAGCTTGCAAGAGAATATACTAGCTTCTTTCCTATTCCAAAATCCCAGCTCTCTCCTACTCAATGAAAACTGAGCCCATGGGGAGTTGCTCTTCAAAATCACTGAATAGTAATAAAATAATGCACCCTAAATGACTGAGAGCTGTTTTTTTCTTTAAGCAGCCATAAAAAGCCTACAATTAGTGGGGAAAAATACAAAGCCAAGCTACTTGTTGTGGGAGCATGGATACTTCCCCCACTTTTCTCTGCCTGGTGCCACCTACAGCTGTATGTCACTTCCTGAGCTAAACAAGAATCATCACTCTTTATAAAAGAACCTGTAACAGTTCCAAAAGAGTTATATATCTACACACACACAGCTACTTGCAGTGTTGATACATGTCCCAGTACAAACCTCTGGAACTAATGCAACTTCAGTAATGCTTTTGAATACAGTCAGCCTCCCCACTTTCTGAATACAGTCAGTGGGTTTCACTTTCATGGATTTAATTATTTGTGAGTTTCTTCAACCCCTGCCCCCAACCCCACACCTCAAGAGCTTCTTTTCTGGGGGAAACCTTCCTCTTGGTGGCTTGGATCAGGCCATGCAGCCCTTTAAAAATCTGGAAGGTCATCTAAATATAGAATTTTACAATAAATCTGGCTATCTTTAAAAAAAAATCTGGCTATGTTCCCCCTCCACCACCATCACTAGCTGCTGCCTGGCCAGATGAGGATAGCTCATGGCCTGATTTCTCAGCACCACAAACCCTCTCCCAGCGCCCCACATGCACTCAAGGAAGGAGATGAGAAAGAGAAGTGTAGGGACACCATGCTAACCCACCCCTACTCCTTCTCCTTTCCTCAACCTGGTTTGGACTCTGGCTGCCCAATATTCCCACTATCCCTTGGCCCCAATCTCCGCCTCTCTCTCATACACACACACACACATTTTGATGTCTGTGGTTTTTCCACATTTGTGAGTGTCCTGTGTCCCCTCGCCCTAGCAAATGTGGAAGGTCAACTGTACTGTGTATTTAGAACATTTCATAATGTATATGCATAATTGGGACATTATTTCATAGTAAGTATGACTACCAACTGCATGTCACAGTGGCACCTGTGTGTGTGTTTGTGTGCATAGTTGTGTTGTTGTTTTTAATCTGTACAATGTATTCAGACACTCCCCTTATTCAAACACAAGTTGAAGTTGAGAATTGATCCCTCTGACACTATAAAGATTTTAACAGTGAACAGGAATTTGCCATAAAAGACTTTGCTGTAATTCTGAGTCATTATACTGGGGTCCCATTACTCAGTAGCAGGAGCAATGAATCTCCTCAGCTAGGGAAATATTTTAAGTGATTGCAAGATTCCTTTCAGCCAACTAGGAAAAAAATAATAATAAACCTGCAATAAAAGGCTGTATTGCAGAGCAATAAAGATTCTTCTGCCTCTATAGAATATCCCTGGATCTATAAATCCTTGCAAATTTGTGTGCCCCTGGAAAATGAACCACTGACTCAATGTGCTACTGCAATTACATTCACTTCATACAGCGGTTCATGTGGGAAGCCGCTGGTTAATTCTGCCTCTTTAGGGCCTTCCTCGCTCAATTGTACCAATAGACAGAGAAGGTAAGAATTGTTTAAATGCATGCTGTTCTAGGAAGGAGAATATTAGGGTCAGCAGTTCCTACTTCCCAGAGGTGAGGGGTGGGTTCTGTCTTTCTATGTTAAACTAGGCATCTTCCCTAAAGTCAAACTAGATGTGAAGGGGAATGTGTATTCCTAAAGTTTAACACTTTTTAAGACCAACAACAGGATTTCCTCAGAGATACATGCCTCATCCCTTAGACTTGTGATTTAATTTGTGTCTGCTTTCCAATAACCAATCACAAAACGAATCATGCTAAATGCAACATATGTAGGTGGGGGAAATCATTCACCATGACAGACATCCTTCACAATTTGGGAGTATCTCACCAAAAAAAATGCTAAACATAAAGTCTAGTCTGACATTCTCCTTATTGGAAAGGAGAAGAAAAAGAGCCACAGGCTCTGTTCACACAGAGACTTTCTTTATTTCAAGAGCTACTACAGCAGAGGGATAGAGAAAGGGAAAGAAATCTCTAGATCTTTACTTTCCTGCTCTAGTCAGAAGGCTTCTTGTCTTCTCAAAGATGCCACTGCCACCCAGGTACTCCTTGGCCTGCTACAGATACAACATTATCCAGCTGAGGATTGAACTGTTCCTAAGCAACAAGAAGATAAGTCTGCCTACCTGCTGCTCTTATCTCTGTATGTTTACAAAGCCTACCTCTTTCCCTGTCTGCCCACCTAACCGTCTGATAAATTTACGCTCAGACACCAGCTCTATGGACTTATGTTCCCAGCTTTTATCTTTTTTCCCCCTCATTAAGGCCACCTTAGGCCCAGAAAGCAAATAAAGCCAAGGACAGAAATTCTTCGGTTTGTGAGGAAAAAACTTTTGGATTTTGTGTGACCCCTGGAGCTCTCCCTCCTTCCAAAAAATTAGTCAAAACAGCAGAGTCTGCTTCCAGAGGCCTCCCAGGACCATGATTTTCCATTTAAACAGTATCTGCCTTACCACAAACACACACTGATGACCTGAAACAGAATTAATACAAATGGCAAATCTCATTCACCCAAGTCAAGGTGTGTGCTACCCAATGCCAGTCAAATTATTTTGGCATACGAAGGAATGGGTAGGTAGGATCCATGGAGACAAAGGGGTAATGCAGCACAACCATTTTTTAAAGCTGAGTTTGCAAAAATTACTTCCAGTTTTTGGCTATTAGCCCCAGAATCCTGCAGCCAGCATGGCCAATTTCCCTCTAAACACTGAATATTTCCTCTTAGTGTCTACTGTACAATCCAGTGAGCTGTTATGTGAAGCAGCAACAGCAGCATCAAACCCTCTATAAACTAAGGAAATTGTCCTCTTCAAGCAACAGTGAACTGAAATAGGGTCTGTTCTGGTATTTCCTCATATGTCTTTGTTTGCCACAAAGAACATAGTTACTGGTACTACAGGAAACAGTGTCAAGAAAATCTCTGGGGTGCATACCACACAACTTCAAGAAATAATGACTTGGATTCAATTTTTTAAAAAAATATTATGGGTAGTACAGACATAGGTGCTCATTTTAATGAATAATCTGTTAAATCTGTGGCTCTCTAAGCTAGTGACTACCAACAGAACAGGAGCCTGGACAAGCTTTCAGATAAGACCCACCCCGACATTAGGGAAAGTTAGGCAGCAACTTTAAACAGCAGGTTGTGCATATCATGCAATGGCTGCAAACTGCTATTTTATTTATTGCTCCTGTATTTTTACTAGAAGGGAAGAGGAGAGGGACAGTTGGGATTTTCTCCTTCACATGCCAAAATAACTTGTCTGGTTCTGGGAGCGATGCATCTTGATTCGAGTGAGTGAGAGCTACCATTTGTTCCTCTGTCTCAGAAAACAATATCTATTCACTCTGCCCTATCCCTAAGGAATAAAAGGGCAGTATCAGTGCACAGAAAAATAACATCAGTTATAAGGGAGCAAAACTCACCAATTATCTAAAGAAAACTAAGTACGCTCAGTAGCTACAGAATACTGGATATCTGCCTTTGTATGTTGAAAACATGACGGTAGGCAAGAAAGGAATGGAGTATTCCTGAAAAGAGTATCACTGCCTGGCTGAAACATTAAACAGAAACACTGCACACTGCAACATTTCATCATATTCTGTCACCCACCCACCCCACTCCATAAACAGTCTTTACAAAGTGTATCTTTCTCCACAGCCATTCACAATAGCCCAACTGCCAACCTCAGGCATCCATATGTTATGACCGAAGCCAACAAACTCATGAGACTTAGTCGAAAGTAATAAATGTCAGCCCTTTTTTTTTGCCTTTCCAGGCAACATGATTCAGATTTCTTTGCACATTTCTTTTCTGCAACCCCAAAGGGTAAACATTCAATTTTGTAGTAAATGGAAGCTGACCAGCTTCACAAAAATACATTAACTTGAGGGAGTCTGGGTTTCAGAAGAAAATATAAACTACTACATGACTTTGCAGAATTCTGGTGATAGTCCCCCCTGAAAAGAGGGCGTGGGGACAGACAAAGGGACATGAGGATGTGGAGACACTCAGAAAATGCCATGAAATCCATCCTTCTCACCAGTTTTTCTTGACTGTTTGACAGTGAGAGATGGTTGACTGTAAAATCCTTATCTACATTATTTCTGAAGACAGTAGTAAGACTTAACTTTTGTATAGCACTTTCAAGTGTTCAAAGCCTTTCACTTGCTTTATTCAGCTGCAATCTATAGAATAATCCCATTATTGCCCCTGCTGCCAGAAAATACTGCAGATGTAGGGAACTGAAAAATACAGGCTTGAGTATCAACATCTATTGAGTTTGTAACAGAGGCAAGATTTGAACTAGGGACTTCATAACTCAGTCTCTTAGTCCCTATGCCATACCACATGTTATTTAAAGGCCAAAAATCCTTAGGTGACATATGCTGGTATAATCCTAGTTGCACTAGTACATTTACTTTGGGGGATGCTGCAGAAGGAGTAATCCAGGTATCTTAGAACAATGCCCCTTGCCCTGAGTCTGCAACAGCAACTTGGGAAACTCTTAGGTGCAGTTCCATCCTCTCAGCCACTGATCAGCTGTACAGATATACCTCTAGCAATGTTCTGATTACTCTTGTGTACCTGAGGAAGGAGGAACACTACACACAGGACAGAAGCTGTCACTTTTTCTCTGGGTCCACAGAGACAGTCAGAATATGCCCAGGCACTCAGACTCTGCATCCAATAACCAGTCACAGTACACTGGCAGATCTTTACATTCTGTCAGTACTCTATGAGATCTTAGCCAAAATGTCACTTGAACAAGAACTGTGATTGTCCTTACTGAGCACCTGGAATATTCCAAAAGGCATTCAAGTCTCAGGGATAAAAATAGCTTGCAGGTAATGTATTCCACACAGGTAACAGGACAGACACTGTATTCCTTAGTCCTCTTACAGTTGGCTAGACCATCTGAGTTATCACATCATTATTGGGTTTAGGAACAAGTGGACCCAATGGCACATTCCAAAGATCTTTAATGAAGACTGGTGATAGAAACTTCTGTGCAAAACCACCACAGTAAAGTGAAGCTCACTGCTCTATGCTGTGCTGAGTGGGATCTCTGTCCAAAAGACGCTAAGTGGTTCATGAAATTCAATCTGAAGGGCTCATTACAATTCAAGTTTAAGAAGAAATGGTCCCAGATGCTAAACTACTTAGATGTCACCTCATACTTCCCCAATTACTTTCCTGCTTCAGATGAATCTAATGAATGGCAGAGGATAACCAAGAAAATTACAATCTTTTATACAGAAATCTCCTGCCAATAGAATCAGTCTGGCTAAGTACAGCTCATTATCCAAGATATGGGGGACATAGGGTTTGAAAAAGCCACTTTGAGGAGTTTAAATTCAATTGCTGGTTCCAACCACGTTACAGCAATTGAAGCAATAGGGTGTGTGCAAATGCTGACTTACCATTCAGTGACTGAATCAATATGTCTTCTCTAGTTAGAACAGCAACTGAACTTCAGCCTTAGACTATAGGTCTGGGATTCTTGAAGACACAGTCCAAACAATTAAGTTTAAAAATATACTGTGGGCAGAAGAACACCAAAATGGTTACCTGAGAAGAAAGTGGCCATATCTACTATGGAAACCGAATATCCCATCCATGAAGTCCTGCAGCAAAACTGCTGTCAGTACATCTGCCATGGAATTCCAGGCATTTCTATTGCAACAGCCTACTTCAATAGTGAGGAAAATGGATAATTCTTCCATCTCTTACCATATTGTCAGTGACCAAGACAGAAAAAAATCTTCCTGAACCCTCCTTTCACATACAATGGATGATGATCTTTCACACATGGTGTGATTACCAGTAACTTAGAATTTATAATGCCTTCTCAACTGAAATTGTACAGCCTTGGAATCACTGTCACAGAATCTAACCCTAGTCATTTTTCCAAGCAACTGATCCCAGAGGCAAAAGCAACTTGTTAACACTGCCTTCTCTATTAAATTAATTCCCCTTCACTCCCTGACATGAGCAGTTATTTAAAGGAATAAATTATCAGCTAAAAAGCACAATAGAGCTACTTTTGTTTCCTTGATAACCACTTAACACCTTAGTAAAATTCTAGGTCAAACTCTCATGTCACAAAAAAGGAACATTCATAACCCCCTCCCTGCTGAAATAAAAACTCTACAGTACCCCACCACAAGTATGTCAAGTGTCAGTTCTGCCTATAAAAGACTACAATGTATCAGAAACCACTGCAAGCTTATGATAGTCCATTAATAAGTTGGGAACAGACAAAATTTTATCAGTTATGGGATATTCATCAACATTAATGACTTAGAGAAATGCTCACATTTCCTGGAACCTAATTATGTGTGTTTTGCCCTCAGAGGTCATTTATATCACCACACATAGAAGATAAAACAATTGCATCCACTTGGGGCAGTCGTGAAGAATACCTGAGAATACAAAGAAAGCTAGTGAAAGCTTGCATCAAAAAAGTGGCATCTACTAAATGGTAAGAGCCCTTTCTGACCAAAAGAAGCCCAGCTACATAAGTAATATGGTCAGGGTTTCTCCCAATCCATGTTCTGTGTATTTTGGTTCCTGAAGCACTGTTTTCAGTGGTACAATGAACTATGAGCTTGGTCAACTATGGCACATTTCAACTTTACATGGACCTACATAACCAGGTCTCTAGAGGACAGCAGTTCCACTGGAGTCCTCATGTCTTTATCAATGTCTTAATTTCTTCTAGCCATACAAAGTGCACATAGAGCCTTTTTTCTTTTCCTTATAAAAACTGCCTTAATATGGCAGCTCTATTTTTCTTCATTTTAGTAACTTTTGTCTTTTCCTAATCTCTGCCCTTGGCATGAAGCTGAGTTTTCTGTTGACAGATGGTGATAAGGAAAAGACTGTTTACCCTGTCGGGTATATTATGAAGAATATAATTGAGCCTGCTATATATGAAAGGTGTGCGGGTCCATCTGAGGCAACAAAACAGAGTCTTGCTGTTGTAAACCAGCACTAACTCTGGGAACATTTTTCTAGAGGAAAGTGATTGCCACTGGTCAGCCCTCCTCCCTGTTACCTCTAAGAACCTCTTACAACTGACATCTATATTCCAAGATCCCTACAATTTAGTTTGCACTTTTAAAGGAAAGGAATTGAAGTTTATATTCAACATATTATACACTAAAGCTTGATAAGTTGAAAAATCTAAATGCCTATCTCATTAAAGAGGCTAGAATAAGTGGGTCGGGGTTAAAGGAATGTCAAAAAATGCAGCTCCCCTCCAAAACTGGACACTAAAATTGTAGCACTCTAAAGCAGTTCTAAAAATAAATCCACAATGTTAACTGCTCACTGTTAACTTTGTGGCTCTTTAAGTTGAACTGTCTTTTTTCTTTCAAGACTCTACTCCTGGCTCTGAACCCATATTGGCTGGGATAGAGGAACGTTCAGCTGCTTAAAAAGGTCTCTTTGCAAGTCATAAAAATGGCAGCTGCAAGAATGAAATCACTGTTCTCACTTTAAAAGATAAAGCAAAACTTTGCTTAGCCATGGGAACCAAGAAGTACAGCAAGAAGTAGTCCAGTTCAAAATTCTTGTTCATACCTATTGAGAACATTGTGCTGACATGGAAGCTTTATCTCATCATTAGAGAGACAGGAAGGCAGAGGACCATGATTTCAATGATGAATTGTTGAGAAAAGAACTTTCATTTCAGCCAGATCAGCATTTCCAGGCTAGTTTCTGCTGTTAAGCCAAGTGAATCTCTCTTAATAAATCTAAAGGAGTTAAGAGACCCCAAACTTGAACATCATCAGGCTTAAGCATGCCAAGCTTTAAAAAGGTATCCAAAGTTTCTCAAGAAAGAAAGTCTATAAATCTAGTTAATTAGGTTTTCACACACAAATACAGAATCCCAAGTGAGCTCTCCATTTACCAGAGTGTACTGGGATTCAGTCTGTCATCCCATTTCTCTGCAATGGGAAACTCTTCAGGCATACTGCAGATATAGAGACAACAATCACCACAGCATTCATTAGACAAATGAGACATTTGTCCCAAGTTTCCAACATCCAGTCAGCACAGAAGAGTGAGAGTCTGAGAGAATGTGAATGAGGGCAGGAGCAGCATGTAGTTAAAAGGAGCGGGGGAAGCATATGAGAGGCAGAAAGGTTCCAATGGGCAGCAGAAAGTAACAGAAGTCTCATGACAGGAGAAGAGAGGAGCAGCAACCATAGCTCCTCCTGCTCTTCATCTCAAACAACTGTAAGTCTTGCTTTGTACAAATGCTCCAGTCACTTAACAGCTACTTTCTACTCAAGAATGAGCTCCCTTTTAACTTCCCAAGACACATCAACTCTCCCCATCTATATTAACAAGTTCAGACATGCATCACCAAACTCCTGCAGTACTTAATTATTTGTAGACAGCAGCCTGAGATGCAGTTGCATTCCCTGGTTACTATTAGCCAAACACATTATTTCATGGTTAAATTTTAACCTATGCAATAAATTCTCTAATGAACTCAGTTCTTCAAATCAGTGGTCCATAGTGACGCAGACTTAGTTTTCAATTTTGCTCTTTCCTCTGTTTCATCACCATGACTGAGTTACTTTCCCCAGCTGATTGCTGTGCATATACCCTTTGCATCCAATTGTGAAACTGAGAGGTAACAGCTAGATAGCAGGTTTAGCAAGGCAGAACCTCAGAAGAAATAACCAAGAGGAAACATGGGAGCCAATTTGTTAAAGAAAAAGAAGGCATTCTTCAATTTACAAATATAAAATGTGAAAGAATGCTCTAGAAGTCTAAACACAAAGACACACACTCATTTCTGGCATAACCCAAAGATGCCTACAGCTGAAATCATAAATGATTAAAAGAAAAGGAAGAGGAGCGCAAGCAGGCTGCTGTGCTAAAACTGATCTCTAGAAAGGTTCTAAGATGCTTTGTTCCCACAGAAGGGATTGTATTCTAGAACAGCAAGCAAGTAGCAGTTCCTCTGCTCTCTCTTCTAAAAAATAAAATAGTTTGAACAGGCATATGGAAATTCAAAATTACAGACGGGTCTTTTCTTGGATTTCTGTCTCGTTTCCAGGGCAACAAGACTCAGTGTCATCTGCTAGTTGCCATAGCAATTCACCTGACTTCTGGTTGAGCAATGTACTGGGAGATAAAGCAAGACAGCTCCTTTTGCTGTCACAGAGTTCTTGGTCTTATACATTAAAGTTACTGGGGGAAAGGATAAGAAAAGGGTCTTTATACAACGCAGCCAACAGATTGACTCAAAGGGACAGGAAAAAAGGACTATAGCTAGCCACAACAATAAGCTATTCCTTATTTAACCATTTCAGCACCACTCAGACATAAAGCATGCTATCTAGTTTTCTGTTTCATCAGATAAATCATGTTATCAGTAAACTGGTAATTAAAGGAGTAATGCTTCATTGTTTTTTCTTTCTCTATATATATGTTGTATGGGCTTTGGATTACAACCCTGGAGACCATGGTTCGATTCCCCACCAGGCCATGGAAACCCACTGGTGACCTTGGGCACATCACACACTCTCAGCCCCCAAAAACCCTGTGATAGGTTCACCTTTGGGTCACCATAAGTCAGAAACAACTTGAAGGCACACAACAACAACGGGGCTGCATGCTGTAAGCCACACGTAGCCCCCAGGGCCTGACTAGGTGTCAACAAATTTAAACAATCAAAATAAAGTTTTTGCCCCCAAACAGCCTTTAGAAGGGTGCGAGGGCATCTTGGGCCATGTTTTGTGACAGGAAATGACTTGGAATGGGACATGTTAAATTTTGATACTGTTTTGCAGAGAATACAGTGAGGGGGATGAGGTTCTCCAAAGTCTCCTGGGAGGCTTCTTATTTTCAATAGTTACCCACTGCTGCTATACTTCCTCTTAAAGAGCAGATAATATTCATCTGTTCAAAAGTTTATTATGATAAGAAAAGGACATATCCCTGCTCCAAGATGACAAAGTGCTGTCAGGTCGGCTTTGCTCTTCCTGTCATGCTTTTCGGTAGTCACCTTGGTTTGATGCTTTATTGGGCTTTATTGTGATGTGAAGGGATGATGGAATCAACTGGGACACAGTGTGCTGGGAATGAAGGAATATTATTGTAATGAACAGTGATAAGAGTACAGGTGCAGGCAGAGATTCGACTGCAAGGTTGAGCTGCTGGCAAGCTTAACGAGAAAATGGGAGGGGGATGCAAGAGCCTGGGAAAGGAGTTGTTATGATCAACTACCAAATAGAATGCTAGCACATGCTAATCTAAAATGTTACGGCTTATACGATGCTGCAAATCCAATACTTTTTTAGTCCTGGAAGTTGCCAAAGGGGTGCAGTTGTTTTCTTTGATGTTACTGAATAAAGCTTTTGAAACATCAAAGCCTAATTACTCCATCTTAGAGCTATCCTGTACATCGCAAGTGTAATTGTTTGGCCCTCACCTCATATGACAACTCAACTTGGGTAACAAAGAGCTCCTCCTACATTTTGGGTAAAGGCTTAAATAAAATCTACATTTAAATATCTCCTTATGGCTCAGGGAACCCCAGGCCTGGTGTGTTAGATTTTTATGTTTATTTGAAGTTATTTTTCCCCCTGTACATTTCAGGAGAGTTTAATTTTGAGAATCTGTTAGTGGAAGACATGTGTGCCCTGTGCTGTTTCTCATATGCCAAAGATCTCCTCCATCCTAGCCCAGTGTTCTCACCATCACTCTATACATATTCACATCCTAGTTGCAAAGTATTGTTAACACTAAAGGCAAGATCAGAACTTAAATGCAAATCTCAGATACTAAGCCAAAACTTCTACAACAGCAGGCAGATGAACTGACAGCTGTTAAATCTGACATGAATACACTGATAACTTGCAAATGTCTTCACCCAAGCAGCAATTCTTCAGTTTATGGAACTTCTCAAGTGGTAATCCACAATGAAAGTTGTCTGTGTGTATGTGCCTTCAGGTTGCCTGTCAACTTATGGCAAGGCCATGAATCCCATAGGGACTTCTTAGGCAGGGAATTCTCAGAGGTGGTTTTGCCAGTTCCTTCCTCTGAAATGTAACCTACAGCACCTAGTATTCATTGGTCATCTCTCACCCAAGTACTAAATAGAGCTGACCCTGCTTAGCTTCCAAGATCAGATGGGATCTGTGTCTTTAGGGTATTTAAGCCTATTGCTCTCCTGCCAAACCCTTCTGCACTTCTTCTTGACAAATGTTCTTTCCCAGCTCCATCAGGTACCAGTGATTCTTACCCAGACCCCTCCCTCATTTCCCTCTTTACCATATCTATCTTCAATCACCTTTGCCTTGATTATATTCATAACCAGCATTAAAACAGAGCAATTTAAAACAATCAGTCTGATTCAAGAGTTTCTCCACAGCAGGCAATTGTAAATTAAAAGCAATCCAAATTATATTCAGAGGCCTATTTAGAACTTAACTTCTGTGACTGTGGTCTAAGCTTCAAGAGGGCAGGGGGAAAAGAGACATAGTCTCCCCTCCCCATAACCCACAGAGGTTTCAGCTATTCAAGCTCTTCTGATAGCCCCTGTTCTTACACATGCTCTGTGGTGCTGAACCAAAGCACATCTGAGTAAGGAAGACACAGAAACTGCATTTCCTGCTGAGAAAGGGGAAGCAGCCAAAGGGAACTCTCTGATTAGCATCTGCTAAGCTGTGGGTGAATAATTCACAATGAGCCAGCAAGACCCTCCAGGGCCTTCATCTCCATGTCTTGCTTCAGCCAAATGTTTTCTATGTATTCTAGAAGGATAGCCTCATTATCCTCATCGAGCCAAAATGGCAATATCTTGTTGCACTTTAAAGACTAACATATTTCCACGAATAAGCCCAACCAGCCTCAGGTAGAAATCTAATCAGCAACCAGCCCCAGGTAGCTAGAAACCTAATGAGCAATATTCCCCCAGCTAATCTAATCATATTTTCCAAAATAAAGACATTTATCCAGTTGATTTGCCCATGTTCTTGGACCATTGGCAATATACCAAAAAGATGCAGCAATAGATGATAAGTGCCAGATCCCATATTAAAGTTTGTTTAACTTAAACCTTGGGGAAAAAGAAGAGCTTCTTAAAGCTACTAGAAGTCATGAAGGAATGTGGTGGGCAAGTGAGAGTTAATGAGATAATGTTTATGAAATCCAAGCACTGAGATGATGCAATCTGACCATTCAAACACATGATTCAAATGGTTAGTATTACTTTTAGCATAATTATTATTTTGAAAACAATGGTAGAAAACTGTAGAGGGTTCCTGTACCTTTAATAGTTACATAGAGGAAAGAATTCCAGCAGATATTGTTGGCTATCTGGTGATATGGCAAGCAAAACCTGCTGAAGTTCCTTCTTCTCATCCACTAAAGGTACAGAAGCTGCCTCTACTTTTCAGCATATGCCCATCCTCCGTTTTATCCTAACAATTACCTTACAGAGAGATAGCACAGAGATTCCAGAGCAATTTTTTCTGTATCGCAAGAAAGTAGCTTTTGTACATGTCTGAAAAGCTCTTTATGTTGTTTCTTTATTTTATTCTGTTTCTTTTATGCCTTAGCCTTCATCGTGTTCCCAGGACAATTTGCAAAAAGGTACAATTATACCAAATTGTAATTTAGTTTGGTATCATGACTACATACATAGTGAACACCAACTATTGGGGAAAACAAGCTGGAGGGAGCAGTTGTGTTTACATCCTGCAAAATTTTCCCATAGCACCGTTCTTTTTATCCCAGAAAATGATCCTGTGTATCCTCAAAGAAAGGCTAAAGGAGAAGCTGGCACAAAACTAATGCCATAAGAAAGACTGAATACATTAAAGGGAGGAGGGGAAGAGGAGAATGTATATATTTATTTATATCCTTATTCAAGACACCTGAAAGTGAGACTATATAAACTAGAACATCTGATTTTATAATGGAAAATACATATATATATCAGAAACTTGGTGGAAAAATGTAGAACTGAAATGCCATAGCCATAGGAGCATAACCATGTTCACTGAGAACCAAGCAACAACTGGAAGCGACTTAGTTTTATTGACCATGCGTTCTTATCTGAGAACTTTTACTGGTGAGGATGTGGGGAAAGACTGGCTTATTAAAAATACAAATAAGCAGCTATGCACAGCTAGCTATTGTATAGTTATGTTCTTGTAGTGTGCCTTCAAGTTATTTCCAATTTACAGTGATCATGGGGTTTTCTTGGCAAGACTTGTTCAGAGAGGATTTGCCATTATCCTCCTCTGAGACTGAGAGACTGTGATGTACCCAAGGTCATACACCGAGTTTCCAAAGCCAAGTGGGGATTTGAACTCTGATCTCCCAGAGTCCAAGGACATTTCAGCACTATAATGTTATAGTGCTATTATTCTACTTTCAATATCCTGTGGAATTCTGGGGTTTGTAGTTTACTGAAGCCAAAGAGCTCTCTGGCTGGGAATTCTAAATGCCCCTCCCTACACTGCACACCCCAGGATTCCATTGGATGTTGAAAGTGGCAAAATAGCACTATAACAGTCTAGTGTGGAAACGGCCCTAGTCTAATACACAGGTCATAACACCACAATGCCTCTTCAGTTATCTACTGAAGCTAATTCACTTGGCTTCATAAAGATGTAAGAATCAGCGCAGCTGGTGAAGACCTCCAAGTATCCTTTTCCACTACTCTAGCAAGAGAGAGTAGGGGCCAGTTTTGGGGTGTCCATAATTTATGCCTGAAACATCTTCAAGGGTAGCCAATGGGTAACTTCATGGGTAACCATGACCACTCTAGCCTAACACTATAACTACTACTACTACTACTACTACTATTTGTTGTTAAAATATTTATACCTCACCTAATATCAAAAATCTCAAGGTAGTTTACAAAAAGCATTAAACCAAGTTATACAATCTAAGAAAATAAAATAATTAAATAAATTAAACACATATTAAACTTCAGTATTAAATTAAAAACAGGTTCAAAACATTTAATAAGTTTTAAAAAAACATGTATGCAACATTTGGGTTAAATTAATAAGGCCCACAGGCTCTGGTGAGTTTTAACTTGGTGTCTAAATGATAAGCATGTCAGCGCCAATGGGGCCTCTAGGAGGAAGGCATTCCACAATGGGATGCCATGACTGAAAAGGCCCTCTCCCATGTCCCAACACAGTGTATTGATATCACTGGTGGGATACAGAGGAGGGCCCCCTCAGATGATCTTAATCCCTAGGCATGCACATATGAGGGGAGGTGTTCTCTCAAGTATGCAAGCCATTTAGGGCTTTGAATGTCATCACAAGGGCCTTGAATCCAGACCAGAAAGATACTGGCAGCAAGTGCAATTATTCTGGGACTGGCATGATATCCTATCTATATGACACTCCAGTCACTCCAGTTAGCAATTGAGCTGCTGCATTTTGCACTAGCTGCAGCTTACATCCTACCAGCCTCTTGGACTCAGTAAGAGAAAGTAACAGAAACAGCTAATTTTCAGACCTCCTTAAAGTAATACCAACTAATCAATCATGCTAGAAATAAAGGTTTAATTTCAGTCTCTAATTTGGATAGGTTTTAGGTTTGTTTAAAAGAGCAGGCCTATTCTGAGAGACAGTTGGTGGCAACACCTTCACATGTTAAGTTTTTGGAACCTTACTGGAACCATTCTTTCATATCAAAGAGACTTGGTCTTCTACCTTATTAGTCCTAGACAATGTGACATCTCTTCAGCAAGATGGATTCTTCCTCCTAGGTTGCTTCCTTTGCACCATAATGGCTAAGTTCTGGTCCCAGCTATTACAAGTAGACTGATGAGACAACAATACACAGGCAAACTTAACTTCTAATGCCTGGGGGTGATGACATATCAGTCTTTGGCTTCCAGCATCAAGGTCCTTAATATTAAATAATATATTAAATAAAATATTAAATAGTAAGTATATAATTATAAATAATTATATTCATGTTAGAATTAAAAACAGTGGTACTTTCACACTACAAGACCCAGACAGCATCACAAAACTAGATCATTTTTTTAAAAATAATAACTCTCTATTATGTGGCTTTAAATGCAGGGTTTTTTGTTTTTTGTTTTTAAATCCACTTCAAATCATGTGGTAGGTAAGGGAGCAGTCATTTTTTAACTCACAATGCCTGGTGGGTCAAAATAATATTGGATTTCTGATTCAGGACAGACGTTCCATGTGACTGCATTCTACCGTCACACATCCCAGATAATCTGCATTATGATTGTTGTTTTGCTGAGCATATTCACATAACATTAGCTCCTTTGTTTGTTTGTTTAGCATATTCAAATAATGTGGGGTCAGCTAAGGACACAGTGTTTGAGGACTAGACGCTCTGTGCAAATAATAATATGCAGCCTCCAGTTCATTCTCCCTCCAGTCATGATGTCCAAGATGGTAACATATTCTCCAGTGGAACCCATTAGGCTGTTTTGCTGTTAGGACACTGCTTAAATGATGTGAATTCCCACATCATCTCATACTAGATGAATTCATCATTACCCACAAACATATGACTCAATGGTTGTCCCCCTCCGCAATCTATGTGGGGAAATTACATATAACATACATATATGCATAATCTGTACCCACACATGTAATTCACTAGATGCTTTTCAGTCTGGGTTTTCCTACTAGGAACTAATTGCTAGTGCCAAAACTTCCTGGGTTGTTGGAATCTACAAATGTTTCCTTCAGGCAGCTGCCCAAATGCACACAAGTAATAATGAATACCATGACACAAGGAATCATTATGAACCAAAATGAATGCTTTCATTTGCACCAATCAAGGGTTGTTGGGTTTTTTTTGTCTCTCTACTGAACCAGCTCTGTTAACAATGCTGACTCTAGCTTTCTGTTGCCTTCTGCTTGGTGTACTGTACTACAGGTTCCTTTAACTGCCTGAGGTTAATGAATTCCTTTTCACTGGCTATTTCTTGCCACACAGACTGAGTTTATAGCTGATCTTTAGCAGAGTTTTATTCCCAGGCAGAGTGGAGTCTCTTTTTACTACAACCCTGATTGCATGGCATGTGGGGAGGAAACAGAACTGCACAGACAATGACAGCTTTGTGTCTGATTCACCAAGTTAGAGCAAGGCAGGTCCAAAAGGAATGTAGTGCTATATATCCCAAATACCCCAAACAGTTTTCCCCACAGAATTTTTGGCATGTACACAGCCTTGTGTGTTTTGTCCCTAGAGCCAGCCCAGGCGTGGACAGTGATGAGGAGAGCAAGTCAGAAGTATATGTCTGAGCAGAGGATGTTTTACAAGAGACCACTGAGAACTGTGACTCCTATGCAGGTAATATCACCAGTATTCCCAGAATGATCAAACAGAGAGACTCATGCCTGTTTCATGAGCTTATAGCATCACACTATGTCTAGATTTGAGTAAGGAAGAAGGAAATCAGAATTGTCATAAGTGGCTTCTTAAAGGCCCCAATAACCTTATAAGTCCAAACCTCTTTCTGGCAGTTCAGTGATTACCGTATTTGCTGGCATATAATACGCACCAGCATATAAGACGCACCTCATTTATATGCCAACAAATATTATTTGCTGGCATATAAGATGCACTGCCATATAAAATGTACGCCATTTTCAAACAGTATTTTTCAGGGGGGGGGAGTGAGTCTTATACACCAGCAAATAGGGTATCTGTTCTGTCCTGCCATGCACTTTCTCATCAGTAAAGGGGCCTTTGCTTCTGATCTGTGCACACACACTCATCTTCTGCCTATCTTCATATCTTTCCAAAGAAGATATTACCTTCCAAGGTAAAGGCCCACTGAGCACTACCTCAGTAGCATGAAAGACAGTATAGCACAATTTGTTCTACACTGCTTCACTAATGTTACATCTATAATATTGCATAGGAGAAGCAGTGGCTACTACTAACAGCACATCAACACTATCCACCGTGGGAGGCAGAAAAGCACTTGGCTTGGCTGTAAGCATCCCAGTAGTAGTTCTCAGATTCTCAAGGATCTTGTATTAACACAAACACATGGGAATACACCATTTTGCCAAGATTTCCGCATCACTGAAATAATGTAATATGAGAATGTGGCAGTGAGAAAAGGGACACAATCAACAATCATGGAATGCACTGTTACAAGACTGGATTCCCATTTCTTGCCAGCTCTGTTGGGTTATAGCAAAATATTTTGGTCACTGTCATCTACAGCAGTGGTTTCCAAACTCAAGTTCCACAATACTATTGGACAACTCCCAGAATGCACAGTCATAGACAATGCCAAATGAGGCTTCTAAGTGAAGTCCAACAACATCTGGGCCCTTTTCGCACGCCAGTCCTGCTGCAAAATGGCCTCGGGAGCATCGTGTGATTGTGAGGATCATTCCACATGACGTCCTTGCAATTGCAAGACGCTCCTGAGGCCATTAGGGGGCGATCACGCATTATATCATTTTCAGTTTGTTGCCAAAAATGAGGCGCGATCATGCGTCCCTCCCGTGCCCCACACGCACTTACCTTGTGTGCGGAGTCTCCGGACGCACGGTCATCACACTTCCTCTCCTAGTGCAGCCTAAGAAAGGACCCAGCTGCACTGTGGAAGGAAGAGGCAGAGCACTCACACTTCCTTCCCGCCAGCATGGAGCTGGTGCAGAGGGGAAGCAGAGGGGATGTGAGTGCCTCCTGGACAAGGCTTTTCGTGCGATCCCCACGCGACGCCAGTGTCACCAGGTAAGGTACAAAAAGGGCCCTGGAGACCAATCCTATGGAGTTGTTTTCTCAGTAAACCTTACATTACAGTTTAGATGACTTCTGTGCTGCGACAGATAAAACATTTCACAGGAGTGCATTTCTTCACAATGTTGCATTGACAAAAGCACCTTTCCTCAAAAATCCATGCACTTCCCAGACTTATGAAATAAAACCATAAAATTATGAAAAATACACACCAACACAACTTAATCAATTTAGTCAGTAATAGAAATGTGTACAAAATGCATGCATTATGAGAAGTGCATTTGGAAAAATTATGTTCTATAGGAAAAATGTATAACAAATATACAAGAATGTTCATTTCAAGAGGAGGAAAAAAAAGTCTCAGTAAGGAAAAAAAAACCTGATAAGGAATTAGAATGAGACAAAAATGCTGGTAGGATTCTGACAAATGCAGTGAAATGAAACCAGCAGATTTTCATATGCCAAACAAACCCATGTGGAAGGAAAAGGACAACGGCATTCAGCAGTTGCCCAGATTTAGGTTTGCAGTCAAGGGTGCAGTCCAAAGCCAAGTTAGTAAAAAAGACTGCTTTAAGGGGGTTTATTCTGCAATTGGTTGTACAGGATGAGGATGTGTAAGAGTAAGCAACATCTGCCCTTGTAGAAAGCATTTATTCACTCTCTTCAGTGCTACACGACTACCACTGTTCAACACAGTTATGTATACCATCAAATCTTACTTCTTTCCAGCCTACTGAAATGCTTTTATTCTGCATCTCTACACATGAGGCATGGGGAAGGGCAGCCAGACTGATGTAGCATCCTAAATGATACAAATGTTGTACATGGCACTGTATTCCTAAAGATGCCAGGAACAAATACTTATTTTTAAACAGTAAACTTTTTCTTTTGACAACAAGGTTCCCAAGGTGGATTACAACCATTTTTAAGAATATGTTGTAAAATCAAAATAATATAATTAATAGCAAAGAATTAGGAGAAAAAATGAGAATAAGCAGCAAAGATAAACTAAACTTTAACAGAGTGAGAATAATTAAAGCAAGGCAAATGCCTGCCAAAACAGGAGTATCTTCACTGCTCATCAAACATGGCACTTAATTAACAGTACTACAATGTGGAAACATTTTCTAAGTGTATTAACTTCTACAGTATGAAGTTAATTCAATGTCAAATCCAGCAAAGTCCATCTATAATTATGCAGAAGGGGCTTTTTAGTTATGCAGTCTGGCAAGCAAGGCTCATTGAGAGAGCAGTCCAATGCTGCCCTCTCAACACATGCTATGGAGACAAGGAGAATGAGTCACATATGCCTCTCTGTCAGCATATACTTGGGAAACTCCAGTTACTCCCCTGAAGAGCCCGCCCAAACAAGTTGTTTCAGTATGATGAAGGGATAAAGCAGAAGCAGCCAGCCCTTTGTTCACAATGGAGTCCCCAGAAGTGACCTTTCCTCTATTCTGCTCTGGAGTTGCCACATTCATAATCCCACTGGAACCAGCTGGAGAAGAGGAGACACACCAGAGAACTATGTGGGACAGAGAGCAGGATTTCCCTTTGGTTTCTGTTTCCCCAGCCTAACCAGTAGGACTTTGAAACTAGTGGAGCATCCACCACTTCACATCCACAAGCCCCTTTTCAGAAGACTGGACAATAAGAAGCTTTTTATACAGGTCAAAAAGCATTCTGCTGGTTGTGTGGGAAGATACCAATCACTGGACTTCAGGGACCTGCAGTCCACAAATGTACTTCAGAGACTTAGTAATAAGATTTCGTCTTCAAAAGACAAGGAGAACATTAGATGTTCTGGAATTCTTCTCCACTTTCAGTTAAAAGTCATAGCTGTATAAGAGTATCAATTCAGGGTAAATAGCTTAAATTTCTAAGCCAGTCTAAAGGAACCTGAAGGAAACTTGCCCATTCTAGAGGGGAAAGCTTTATCAGCTGCAAATTTTTGCTTCAACCAATTCCTACTTGAGATTCCTCACTGTGAGCTCAATCCCTGGCAGAAGGTTCAGGTTCATCATGTGTGCCATCAGGCAACGGTCACACACCAGTGGCCAAACATAACTCAGCTACTGATGTCTGTCCCCAGTGGATCAGCCAAAGAACTGCCATTTTGATTTTCCACAAGGGCATTGAATAACATCACTCCAAATAACTGTGACAAATTGAAATGGTGCTTTCAAGACACCTGTTGCTTGTTGCTGCTGCTATCACTGCTATCACTATCCCATTCACCCATGCCAATATCCCCAAAAGAGCTCACCCATAGAGCAGGCCAATGACGCATCAACAGAAGCCCTCAGAGAAGGGGAAGTCCTCAGAGCTGGAATTTACAATTCCTGAAATCTGGAAAAGTTACCTTTGTGAATATTCATAATCCCCAAACAAGAACAACATCCAGAATCCTCCAGCAAGAATCTGGGGATGCTGGGAAGTACAATCCCCAAAAGTATGTTGGTCATATCTGTGAGTCAGTTGCATGCATAGATTTTTTTCAGAAAAAGCTACTGAGCTTCTGGATGCACAGATGATGTTCTAACAACTAGAAACACCAGCAGGCCTGGATTCAACAGTGTTCTTTTAGAGAGCTTTCTATGGCCTTTTCTGCACTACACTGTTATAGCACTATTAATCTATTTTCAACATCCTGTGGAATCCTGGGATTTGCAGTTTAGGGAGGGGCCTTTAGAATTCTCAGTCAGAGAGCTCTTTGGCCTCAGTAAACTACAAACCCCAGATTCCGCAGAATGTTGAAAGTTAAATAATGGCACTATAACAGGATAGTGCAGAAATGACCTAAGTTCACGTAACCAGGACAGCAGCCTCATATGCTCTTAGGAGGCATGAATGGGGTACATATGCAGAGAGATCTGGGTGACATCCAATCAAGAGCAAGTACCAAAAAGCAAACCAGATCAGTATCAAATTGTTCAAGACTGTCTTCTTCTCCCCATTAGCTTTACATGTACTTGCAGAGCAGAAACCATACATGCCTTTGACTTCCCCAGAAGGATTCTGAAACTCAAAGCCAAGACGGCATAACTAGCACAGCCAAAGGCTTTGCTTTGGAGAAGAATAAAGACAAGCAGAAAAAGTTTTATTCAGAGAGACGAGCAATTCACATTTGCCTTCTGACTGTTGGATTATATATCCTTGTTCAATGAACAAGGAATCTTTTGTCCCTACCTCCTGTGGATTAGATGTTTGTTTAGAGAAATGCATAAACCATTTTCCATGGCCTGAGCTGGACTCCATGGCAAAAAAAAAAGGGGGGAAAGATACAGACTATCTGTCCATCACAAGAGCTGACAAGCAGTCTATCCATATAAGTAGTTGTAATTCTAATAACCCTTCTTTTCCCAATAACAATATATAGCTCTCATTCATTTAAAAAAAAAAGCCTTTCATCTCAAAGCAATTTTAAAACATAATGTGAAGGGAATCCCTGAAATGCAACCAACTATGTAGCAGAATGCAACAGCTGCTTAATAACCAACAGCGACATCACCAAGCAATTTAGGACAGGATATTAAACTGTGAGTGAAGCTGAGTCAGGAAAAATTGAATTATTTAGATTGGGTTTTAGCCAGAAGTTGTTGGGTTTTTTTTTAAAGCTTAATAGTCTCGTTTTTGCAAAAAGAAGAAAGAAGCAGATTTAGGTACTATAGTTTATGATATAGCCAAAGGCAACAAAAGTGCAGAAAGACAACAGTTCTCATGTGCATCACAAGGGGGCTGACTCATAGAGGAGGTATAAGCATATTCTAGTCATTACCATTATCAGGAGAACTCATGTAGAGCCCTGCTTAGCATGGAAAATACAGAACCACTAGATGGACACATTTTTAAAAGGGATAATTATAAAAATGAGACTAACACAGATGTTCTTCTTCCTTTTTTCTTTTTCTTTTTCTTTTTAAAGAACTGTGATTAGGACATGGCCTGACATCTCACAAGTTCACTACATTCAGCTGAACAACTGCACACTGGCAGAGTTAAGGAAAGAGCCTCTTTCTCTTTTAAACTCCAGGACTGTTAGCAAAGCAAGCCATATTAGCTAACTTCTCCACAGCAAAACGGCAAATTTGTCCTAATGAAAGCACCACTGTCCACCTCGAACATAGCCTACCTATCATTATCATCCCTGGAATTTGTCTCAGCCTTTACTGCATTTAATCTGGAAAAGTACATTCTCTGGAAGAATAGCACTGCTTTCTTTTCTTAAATGGAAGATATGGATCAGAGTTTAAATAGCATGTATAGACCACAGAGAGTGACTCTGTACAGAACAAAAAACTGAATACAGATGCTAGAGAGTTATCACCCAGCAAATACAAGGCCAGGCCAGTCATACATTGTGAAAGAAATGGTAGCATAGCATGATAAATACATCAACTGATGAATCAACGTTTATCAGTTCTAGGTACAAGAGGTAGCCTGTTGTTCCAAGACTTACTGCAGCCAGTCAGAACTAGGTTGGCTGCAGTTACCCAGAGGACCTCCTCTTCTATCGCTCCCAAGTTATGGAATGGCCTGCCGGAAGAGACCCGGCATATTACCAGTCTTGATGGCTTTAAAAAAGCCGTCAAGACTGTTCTCTTCCGACAGGCCTTCCCAGACTAGTGCTCCACCGTCTCCCACCAACTGTCCTCTTGTTCTTAATAGTCAATGTGTTTTAGGGGGTTTTAGATGGGTTGGTGGATGGGAAGGATGGGCTATGTTTTAATTGCTTTTAATGTATTTGATCTGCTGTTGTGCTGCCGCCTCGATCCGTCGGAAGAGGCGGGATATAAATAATAATAATAATAATTATTATTATTATTATTATTATTATTATTATTATTAAGACATTTTTGAAATGGGAAGATTTTAAAGAATGGGCAGAAGGTGCTATACTGTTTTAAACTAAACTTTTAATTGCTTTTTATCTTTTAATTGTATTTTATATTTTCATTTTAAATTATTTTAACCATTTTAAAATAGTTTTAAATCATTTTAATATTGTTGATAGTTTAATTCCTTTTTAATGCTTACTTTTTTGTATGCATTTAGTTTTTTAAAAAGAAATAAGCCACGCTGAGTCCCAATTTTGGGAGAAAGGCATAATTTTAATATTGATGATGATGAGTTATCAGCTGCTCTGTTTTCTTTCTTTCTCAATTAGCCTCTAGAAAGTATGATTATGCACTAGTTATTAGGCAAAAATATTAACCATCAAAGAAACCAAGTGACTGTACTTCTGCAGGTTGTACCTACTTCCAATGACAGGGCATACCCAGGTAAGGAATCAGTGGGGAAAAAGAAAAAGGAGTAGGCTCTGCATAGAGGTGCTTTTTACTCTTTTAGCACAGTAAAAGTAAAGCCTTCTTGGGTTGTTGGCAGGCAACCAAGGTATGGTGTATAAAAGCTTTTCCTCCCCCCCCCATGAAGCATGGGGACCCTACAGCATTGGCTGACACACATACAGAAGCCTGGAAAAACAGAATCCAGAAAGCATCAGCCTCTTGGAATGACCTCATACACAGGACAAGAGTCAGTGATATATAATTCCATTCAACAACATGAAAACTGAATATCCTAGAAGAGAAGGCCATCTACCACAAAATAAGCATGGAAGCACCAACAGCCAGAGAGTTTCAAGGTGATGCTTAGGGATTATTAGGGATAAAGCACAGGTGAGAAACCTATTTCCCTAAAAGCTGAAATCCATTTATGAGGAAGTCATCAAAGATCATATTCCAATGGTAAGCCAAGCAAAAAGCAAACGGGTAGGATGAACAGTCTCTGCAAAAATTAGTCTAACGTTCTTACTTCCAGCCTTAAAGAAGCCTTAAAGAAGAGGCATTTCAGCTTCTCAGATGAAAACTACACATTTCTTTCCTTGCCTATGCCTTCTTTTAATACACTGTTGAAATGTGTCAACTAGCCATTTCTCATGCTTAGTGATTAAATCTGTTCTCCATGCCTCTTGACATCTGTCAGCTGGCTTAACTGTGTCACACCCCATAAAATACCATTAAAACCCCAAGTTTCAGTTCCCCCAATATTCTATTCTGCTTCTTTTATCTTACTCAAGATCCTGGCAGTTCATCCAATTGTCAAATAAAGCACACCAGCTCTTGCCACTAGCTCTTGGGTGAAACCACTCTGAAAACTATTTTGTTGAAATCACTTTGCTGCAAAGGCTGGGGCTTTTCCAAAAGACTTTCATTAGACATTTCCCTCGAAGTATCCAACCCAGGCTTCCCAAATTCCATTTCTTCCAAAGTAGTAATTCTAAATAGGAACTTCCAAGGCTCTTTTCTCTTGTCATAGGGTGTCCTTACACACCAGTTGTGCCTTTAAGAAAGATTCAGTGACATTCCAGGAATGTTCTCAAAATATTTCTCAAAAGTGATGTCTTCTGGCAATCATTTTCCCATAAATGCTTCCACCTCTGCCTCAAAATTTCCCTCTTTTATTCTCTTCTGTGTGTGTTCATATAGATATTTGGTTATATTTTTTTTTTCCCAATGGTTTTCATTGGAAGCCTTTCTCTGGCAATCCAGTGGAAAGGATTGGAGCCAGGATCCCCTCTTTGGAAAGAAAAACTCCTTAAAGGTCTTCTGCTTTCTTTCCCACTCTTCTTCTCCATTGCTTCTCAAGAAAATCTTCCAGAGAAGCTCTATCAAGAGAACAAAAGGTGTGACAGGGCAGTATATGCTGATTGCATCTGTGGACATCAAGAAAGTCTAGGCAAGAGGACAGGGCACCAAATCCAAAGTATGTGAGTGTGAACATGTTGAACCCAGGCATCTCAGTTGCTCCAGCCACCCATTTTAATACCATAATCCTAAAAAGGAAAGTCATGTTTGATAGATAAGTTTACACAAGTTGCTGCAAAATACTTCTTATTTTTCTGTTTCCTTTCATTGCTTCCTTTTTCTCCTTGCCTCTCTCAGGAAACTACGAATCCTTGATTGTCCCATTCCCAATTCCTACAGCTTCCAAGAAACCAAGCCTACTCCAATCCATTCTACAACATGTGGCCTTTGGACTATTCTTTAGGCATCACAGCCCTCATCTGGAATAGTAACTATATCCTATAAGCTAGTGTCCGCATATTACTAACGTCTGGTTTATGATTTTTTTTTAACTAGATCATCTTACTTGCTCCATATTACATTATATGCATTGGACTGTTGACTGAAAAAACTTAATTAATTTATGTTAGTTAAAGACCTATGAGAGTCACTGGGTTAAACCTACTAAGATGTACCATTGCCAAGGTTCAAAGATCTCTTGCACTCATGTATTTTAGAATCTGTGTAAATCTGTGTACATGTCCAAACAGGATGCTTGTTAACAAGGTTTACGAATGAAGTTTGCCTCCCATCATACTTCAGACAGACCTGAATTCAGACCTGACCTACCAAATGCTTGATAAACACTACTCCTGCCAACATGCTACCTTTTCAAATTAAAAGATAGAATGTTCTTATATGCTCATTCTAATGCACTGTAGCAAATCATATGGCTTAACTCTGTGGGTTACACAGAACATTGATTTCCTTCAGAAAGAAAAAAGCAACAGAGATAAAGAAGACTTCACATTTCACATCAGGGAAATTCCCTCTTTCCAAGGTGGATAACCATACTAATTCATGGGCTGCCGTGATTAAGTGACGACAGCCTTGTTACTATGACTCTGCCTACTCCGGGAGTGCAGAAGACTGAAGGAATGTGTTTTGACACATGTACTCAAATCTGCATGTAGCTGACATTCTAAGAGCACCAGGCTAATAGGAATTATTTACAATGAAGGGGCTGGGAGCAGGTGGTGATGTCAGAAAATAACTGACCTCCCTGAAACAATTGCACTTTGCTAACCAAGCTCTTTATACATTTCACACTGCTTATTTGCATAATTATATCCAGGCTATTTTTCTTCTCTCTGTCTGTCTCTTTCTTTCTCTTTTAAGCAGCTATAAAGAGAACAAATAAAGCCTCCTGCTTCAGGGTGCAGGAAAAATTGCTTCTCTAGTAGATGTCCTCCTTATCTACCCTTTATACAGCTTATGGAACATTTGCTTCAGTAAAGACAAGAATTTCTGTAAAAGCTGGCCTGTAAATTGGAGCACTGATCTCCAACCAGAAAGGAATTCTGCTTTCCCTAGTGTGAATGACAATGATATATACACATATTAATATTGTTGCTGGTCACACCAAATGGGAATATTCAAAATCTTTTATTTGGGGTGGGGGTTCATAGAGCACTAGAGGAAACAAACCCCCGTTGTTGGTACTTCTATACATTCTCAAACTATATTTTCACACAAATGTGTGTATACCTGTGCACAGACAAGACACAGAATATTCAATATCCGCCTCTCTCAAGACTGGGCTGTTATAAAGCAGCACATTAACTCAGATCATTTGCTGCTTCCAAGTGTGTTTCATGCTGAGAAAACATTTCTTCCACATTTTTCAACCAGCCTCTGTTTTCCATTTCCCCGCAGCATTCAATAACAGCTGCAATAGAAGATGAGTGATATTAAACTAAATGAATCCAATCTGTAAATGCAACACTCTATCCTACTGTGTTCCTTGCTCTTTTTCTTTTCACAAAAATATCATTGCAATATTGATTTGGAGGAACTGATCCATTCGTGGGGAAAGAGCAGCATCTGAATCTTGTACTTCCACATTAGCAGATGCCTCTCCTGTAGAGATCCACATTTGACTGGCCAAATATTGGAAAACACAAAAGGCCAGAAAAATAATACTTTAGGTATTCTCAACACAAAGTCACTGCTCTAATGTCTTGTCATGCATGTATCCTCAAACTCAAACTATTAACAGAAGGTAAGCCTTTTACATTCAGTATGACTAAGCAAACAAGCACACTAACAATTAGACTGCAGGAAAGTTTGAAAACAGCAGTCATGGAATTCACATCTACACAGAGGGAAGAACACAGGCTTCTGAGCAAAAGCAGCAGCAGCAGCTGTAAGTGCAGAAAGCACTCAAGGGGCAGTCAGCAAATTTAAACACAAGCACAGATGCCACCTTCTTAAACAAACAGTTAAAGCACCAGCAGCCAAATGCAGAAAACAATACTGTAACCTACCCACTGTGCATTCTGGTATATCAAGTACAGCACAGGAAGAAGTTAAAGTATGATAGAACAGAGCTCTCATACTGCACTAGGTTGGATTACAGACCTTCCTCTACATTTATGGGTTTGACTTTTGAGAATTTGATTATTCATGAGACACATGCTTGCCCCCACCCATTCTCCTTCTCCCAATCCCTTGCATTCCTCATCCCAGGCTTGTGAGGTTTGTGTTTCAAATGGACATCTTTTTTCCTTTTGGGGGAGCAAAGCCTCCCCCCGCTGCTGGAGGTGTGTCCTTTCTCCATGTGGCTGCAGATTCTGCTATGTAATGGCCACTGATTGGTCAAGTGCTTTCTTTGCTCCTATCTCCACTCTCTGGGCAGAACTTCCTTTGCCAGGATGGTGACTGGAAGTAGCTAGAACACTAGAACTCAGTGCTGGGCTCTTCTCCATCTGAGAGGAAAGTACTGGTAAGCCCACCTTGTCTTTTTCTTCCCTGCTCCAGGAGCACCAGGGCCAGAGGCAAGGGAATGGCAGGGGGGAGTTCTAGAAGAGAATGGGCCGGGGATTGTGCAGAGGGGGGTTATTCACAATTTTTCCACTTTTGCAAGGGTTTTGTATCCAAAACCCTTTTGAATGTGGAGAAGCCACTGTATCATTCTGTCTAAAGTCAACTGTGAACAGCCATGGTTCTGTGATTCTGAAGGACTACAGTGCCTCAAGATAAACTTGAAGAAACCATTTTGCTATTCCTTAGCTTAGCCTCACAAATTACATTATAACCCAAAATTTGTAAGTCTATGTTCTTTTCTAAAGCAACAGAAAGGATCATAGCACCTTAAAGACTGTCAAATCTGTAGTACATCATTCATTTTCAGGTATCATCACATAACAGTCTTCATTCCGGCTCTGAGGCCAGCCTAAAGATGATTTTATTTATACATATAGAAGTCAGAGCAAAGCCTTGACTTAGCCAAGTACTTCACATTCTGATCTCTACAACTTCCTTGAAAAGACTTGGGTATCCTCTCTAGTTCATATGTGAATTGCACCTAGCTCATAAATCATCATTTGGCCATAAAGTTCCCAGGGTGGCATTAGGCACAGTGCTAACACACCCTGTCAGCTTTATCTGCTACATGAGTAAATTCCTAATTATGACCAACAGCAGTTCCATGTAAGAAGTGTAAGCGCACGAACATGACTATGCAATAACACCACACTTCTGCCCAATGAACTACAAAGATGGGCCATGCTGAAACATATCCCTTTTCTTTTATTATAAAAAAATATATATGCCCCTTCTCAGACTCATCCTCTACCTCAATAAGAGCCATCAGCAGTTTTAATACATGGTTTCTGAATAGATTCCAGTCCCTCAGCTATGCAGTAATCAGAATCCAGTCCTTGAAGGGAAACATGATTTCGAAATAATGCATTTTTACCAACAGTCTCTCAAATCAGGAAAATCACACTTCCACAAAAGGAAATGGGTATGTATCGTTTTAACTGCTTTATTAAGGGGATGTACACCCTTGGCTTGACAGGATATTGATTTATGACACAAAGCATGACATATCAAATACTCAAATGTATAATCCCTGAATGACACAAAACAATTGCTACTTAAGGTGAGAAATCAAACCGCAGAAACACAATAGGGATTAACATATCTACTTTTCTTCCATAGACAGAATTTCCATATTGAAGCAAAATGAGGTACAATAATACTACCAAACTTGTGAAATGTATGCTTTTTTTCATTACTACACACATTTGGAAATTGAAGGAAAATACAATGCAGGAAGCAACCTTATACCAAGTCAGATCATTGTTACCTCTAGGTTACTATTTTCTAAAATAACAGGAGTGAGCATCAGCTTGGGGAGTCAGATTCATTCCTCAGGACTCTAGATGTTCACACCACACATTTTCATTCTCCTGTGCACTCTTCCCTTTATTTTTTAAAAAAATGTTCACAAAAATGCTGAACTGTCTCCTTTGTAAGGCCTCAATGGGATGCAACTGCCATGCCGAACATTTTTGGACACATACGCATGCACTTGTTTTAGGCTATACAACTTTCGTCTTCAAAACTGGGAATGACTGGATGAAAATGGAAGTGGCAATTTTTTGTGCCAAAAAATGGGGAGCTGGAAGAGCCTCTTAAGGTACAGTTTACCCACTCATGCTCTATAATGACTGGCAGCACCTCTTTGGGATTGGAAAGAGGAGCATTTCCTCCGTCTTATCTGGAGATGTTGGGGACTGAGTCTGGGATCTTAAGCAAACATATGCTGTACCTACAGCATCCAGATGAACATAAGATAGACATCTGTGCAGTTTCCACACAGAGGAATGTACATAAGTATACATGGTTCATCCTACTAAACTGCCATCTCTATATAAGCAATGGCACAGGTGAAGTGACTCTTTATGCATACTTTGCATTTTATTTACCAGAAGATCATCACATTCCATAAATCATCTGCAAGGGTTAGGACTCATATACCATTATCCAACAAACAATTAATGTTCCATGATTAAACTGATAAAAGATGTTGGTTTCCAACGTCTTTTACTGCCAACAATTGTTTCAAGACCACAATATTATTCTTGCAATTAATTTCCGGAAATGTTTTCAAAATAATAATGAAACATGTTTGATGAAGTAAACCTTCAATGACAGTGGAGCTAATGGCTCAGTCAACATTATCTCACCAGCAGGGCATCTCATTGAAAAGACAGCTACGGTCACATTTCCTCTTATACATGCATCTCAGCAGAGGTGACTTTATTGCACATTAGAATCTTTCTTTACCTGCTGGAAACAACCTTTGAAAGTCTGGCTTGGCTGCTTCCAACAATGTGTTCTACAAAAAGCATAAGCAGGACTTGCATACAGGAATTCTCCAGTTTTTAAATAAATAATTTTAAACCATAGATTTATTTTGCTCTTTCATCTTCTGGTTTTGCCAGTGTGATAAAGCAATAAAGATTTGGAGGTACTGTGAAAGACAAGGTATCATGGTTTGGATAGCAAAGGTCAAGAGCAGCCATTCTCTCCTCCTACGGAAGTCTCTACCTCAACAGGGCAGAGTAGGAGATTTCACAGGCCAAATGAAAAGGACAAGTACCACGAGACAGTTCCAACACATGGGCTGGCAGTCCTCCATCCATGGGCAAAAGTGTTAGTGGTATTTTAGATAGTAAAGGAAGACAATTAGGGCACATGAGAAAGGTTTATGATATAGAGATACTGACAGAGAGAACATACTTTACTTCTCCTGACACCAACCTTTGTGGCCATCCAATAAAATTCCAAGTACTAAGAAAAGAAAATACTTTTTCAAGCAACACATTATTATCTTATTTTCATTGTCTACCAGCTGTTACTAATTGAATTTTGGACCATCAATGGTTCAAATTCTGTCCAAGAATCTAGGAGTCGGGAAGTATCATCAGATAATGTGAAATGTTCCAAACAGTGTCACTTCTTTATAATTATGCTATTTTGATCCTATTTATGGCAATTTCATACAGATGTTCTGTCCATCCATTTGGAACTATTCCCAGAACACCTATCACCACTGGAATCAAATTTGTTTTCTTTTCCCAGTAGCACTGAATCTCAATTTGTAGGTCTCAATATTTCTTAATCTTTCCTCTCACTTTTTCTTCAGTTCTTCTATAAGCTAGCTAAAGCTTCTACTCACCCACTGCAGGAAACTGCGCTACATGGATATTTAGTTTTTCCTCCTCCTCTTCTTCTTTTCTTATCATGGTTTAAGCATAAAATTATAACTCATTAAATTCACTATCCTGGTTTGTATCTATCTTATATGGGGCTCAGCAGCTACGTTCCATTAAGGGCAGTACAATTTCACCTTAAAGAAGCTATTACCAAAGGTAGGATATTGATCAGTTAACTTATCACACTATCTCAAGAGCACTGTATATTTTACCCTCCAAGTAAGAGAAGTGAAAATGTAGAGGCAAAATGAGGAAGTGACAGCCCAAGCTCGGTCAGGGCAGATCTGGGAACATGAACCAGCTTCTGAGACCCTGTTCCTGAATATGGAGCTGAGCCAGTCAACAAATAGGAAACTCTTTGTGAATATTTTGTCATTTTCTACTGAAATTGCATCAGAAAGTATGCAAAGAAAATCAGAAAACTGAGCGGCAAACCACTAAGTCCTGAGTCTTCCATAATTAGATATGCACTACTTCTTTTGACTGAAAGGAAATTGCTAGCTTGAGTTGTATATGTACACTGGTTTCCTTCTCTGGATGGACCTAACAGCAAAGTTCATTCAAAGATCAACATCAAGCTGGTGAATTCTGTTCTGGCTATGTGCTTTGAACTGATAGCAACCATACTTGGTACTATTCATAGCTGTAGAAATTTTTAAGGAATTAAGCAGCTGGCGAACATTCTAAGTGGGCCACATAAACGCTGCTGGGATGTCAAGCGCAAACATACTATCATCGTTTTGCCAGAAAATGCCAACCACATGAGGCCCTCGTGCAAGCAGACCAGTCATACACTAACAGTGCTTTCAATGGTCTGTTGTATTGAAGCACTGTGACAGGCCCATGGCTGTAGAGCCCCAGGCCACGTTAGCTGGGGGAAGGGAATGTCAGATTCCCAAAGCACTCTAATGTTAAACTGTATAATTGCTTGCCTTGTGCCAAACAATTCATATAGAAGGCATTCCATCCCTTCACTCCAACAGAGAGGCAATTACTCTCTGCAGAGAACCCCTTACAGGCTTCTAGAGATTTCATCAGTCATGCAGGTATGTGGAAAACGGGATAAGCCATATACTAACCACCTGAAGATCTCAAGATTTCTTTATCGAATTCCTACTGCTGCACCTACTGTTTTCTATTTATTAAGGGAATTAATCCTCTTCCTAAGGTGAACAATGATAATATATATGTCTTTTTAAAGTATTGCTCCTTCTGAGAGGTCAACTCATAGACATAGTTTGAATAAGGAGACAAATAGTTCTGTGAGGAACATCTTGCTTCACCTAGTAGAAAAACTGTTCTTTCAGACTTCTTCATACAAGACAAGCACCTTGAAGAATATTTGCACTCCAGAAGAGGAGGCTATTTGCCTAAACTCTTTGAGAACAAACTGAAGTTGCGTTGGAAACATTTGTTTTTGGTTTGTTATATTGCAGCTATGTATAACATATGTAAAGGCACCAGATCCCATTTGATCTTCGAAACTAAGCAAGGCCAGCTCTGGTTAGCACATGGATGAGATACTGCCAATGAACACCAACTGCTGTAAGTTATATTTCAGAGGAAGGAACTGGCAAACCACCTGAGTATTCTTGCCTAAGAAAACCCTATGAAATTCAAGGGGTCACCATAAGTGGACAGGTGACTTGAAGGAGCACACACATATACACAGTTAATATAATATTTATAAATGGCTTGAGACCTTGATAGTAGAAGGGGCATCACTTCATATACATGCCTGCCTGAGAAAAAGCATATTACAATTTTTTAATGCAATAATTGTGAACTGCCCCAGATCGCAACATCCTTCTGGTGCAGACCTACCAATTACTTATGCATTCTTCATACAGCTACATGTGTCTTTTCAAATGGAGTAGATAGAATGGAGGTCTCTGCAGAGAAAATAGCCATCAAAACTTTACAAATGTCAGATCAAATTGAAGGCATTTTTCTTCCCTTGAAGATAATCAATGTTTCTCAGCTTTTCCCAGCAGTAGTGATCCAAGTTGAAGGTATTTGTTTTGTAAAGCCATCATGTGGGAGGCATTATCAGCCTGAAAAACACAGGTGTAGGATGCAGAATTTCCATCTCTTGGGTTCCAAAATGAAATTGGCAAAAGTGCTGATTTGTCTTGGAAGAGTATGAAAGAGAGCTGAGTGACCAAAAACCGTAAGTGTATCTCAAATTTTCTTCATCCAAACTTAGTATTCTCTCTGCTCCTCCTGTTATTTTTTCCTCCACTGTAGGAATCATTTTAGTTGTTAAACTTTCTTCAGTGTTTTAGCATCATATTTTGAAACCATATACTACTAAGGCAGTCTAAGGCTTGTGCTTATGACAACAGTATTTTGG
Organism: Ctenosaura bakeri; assembly: GCA_948474755.1. Classification (NCBI taxonomy): domain Eukaryota; kingdom Metazoa; phylum Chordata; class Lepidosauria; order Squamata; family Iguanidae; genus Ctenosaura; species Ctenosaura bakeri. The sequence continues at coordinate 580,278 of CAOLHI010000275.1, forward strand.
AGAGTACAAAACACATGTCTCATGGCAGTTGAAAACATTCCACATGTCTTTAAATCATTGTAGTTCTCATTAGAAAGAATCAGGATGATATTTCCCTACACTTCTCACCATGGAAAGAAACAATTCAGATAAGCACATTCTATTCTCAATTGATACGAGCAGCTCATATCTTATACCTCACCTGAATATTATAAAAGGCAAATGACCATCATTTGCTAAAGCCAAGACATGAGAGCCACCTTAAGACTAAAAGCATCCTTTAGGCAAACTCAGTCTTATAGGATACATTTCCCTCATGTCCAAGAAAGCCAGCAGGCATCTCAATTCACCCATGACTGCTTGAATGAGCAATCTTCATCGTCATTAATCAGCCTTTGGGTAATATCTGGACTTAAGTTTCTGCAACAAAGAAGTGGAAATTATGTTCAACAACATCATCATAGAGTTGAAAAGCTAATGATTCTTGCTTTACTTAATCAAAGCCTAATATTGTACATATGGTGTAATGGAGAAATTCCATAAGAGTTCCCAATATTACTAGTGTGAGGAATATACTATTAGACACTAACAACAACAGCATATGTGCTATAGGACTCTTCACCTTAATTCATAAAAGGTGTTGTGGGAGAAGAAGGAATTTCACAGGCTTGTGAAATTAAGGAAAACTCTTGGCCAAGCAAACCACATAGCCAAAGCCCAGAAGAGAACTAGATGTCCTGCACCTTTAACAACTTGTAAAGCATTCTTTTTAATACCAAATTTTACTGCTAGTGTAGGGATAATTCTACTTCAACCCCTCCAAAGCTAACTGAGCTGGAAGCAAAAGAAGGTTTGACTATGGATTATCATCAAGCAATTAATACACAAGATCTGGCAACAATTATATAGTGGATAATACTTTCCAAACAGCAAAGAAGCATATTTTAACTGGGCTGACACTTCCAAGTATTTAAACTATCTTGTCAGTATTCATATTGTCAAGTGTCTTACCCTATACTGGTATTATCTGTGCTACAAATCTTAAGGATCATGACTTCTCCCAAAGAAACCTAGGAACTGCAGTCTAGTGAACTACTGAAAACTCTCTATTTGAGAACTCCAGTCTCTGCAAAATTGCCTTCTCTCTCTTCCACCCCAATTAATGGCCCAGAACTACAACTATCAAAATTCCCAGAAAAAACAAGGTAAGAATAGTGCATATATAGAGAGGTATCTTCCTCATCTGTCAGCGGTACCTGGTAGAATTCTGCATGTCATTTTCCAAAAACTAAGCAAGGATGTAATTCATGCAGTAATAAACGCATAATAAACCTATCTACACTATAAAACAAGGGAGGATACCATGTGACCTACCAAATATTGTTGGACTACAACACAAATATTTGCTGCATTAGGCTTAGCTAGCCCAGCCAAGGCTAAAGAATGATGGAAGTTGCAGTCCAGCAGTATTTGAAGGGTTGTGTTTTCCTCATAAATTATCTGAAAGAATGTGTTAAGAATACATCTAGATTCAATGTCATCTGACAGGATGACTGGTAGTATATTAATTTGTGTCACAGCTGAATGGCAGCCAGAGTAATGCACAGAATTACAGAATCAAGTACTTACAATTGTTCCACTACTGCCTTCAAGCATGCACAGCCATAAGACAGCATCGCAGCACCACGATTTACCAATGAATTCATGTGTCAGATCTATGGCCAGAAGCAAAACTACAGGTTGGCTTTACACCCAATCCTTGGGTTTCAAAAATGTTTGCAGTTAGTACTACAATCTGGAACCATCTCACAAAAAGGGACACACAGAATGTTTTCTGTTTACTTCAAAAAGCTGTTGAGATACTAACGAAGCTATTTTTCCCCTAGAAATACTGAACTGACTTGATTTTATATAGGCTGCTCATATTTTTTGGAAATTGGATTTAAAGGCCAATCTATACTTCTAACAGTCAACATAGGTCCGGGAATCTCATCTAATGATCATCTGCTGCCAAAAAGTCCTCTGAGCTTCACACATAGCCTATTTTCCTTCCTAAAATTCCCACACAGACATACCCACTACCATCAAGTGGGATACAAACTCCTTCTACTTTCCCTAGTGATCCAACTCCTCCTCCTATCATCTGCCCCTTTGCATTGAAGAATAATTCCACACAGACCCTTGGCTCATGGTTTCCATGAATGTGTGATTCAACTAACATTTTTCTAAACCCTCCTAAGTGCTTCAAATCTGAGTCAGGAAGTGTCCTTATGTCATCAGAGCAGACAAGAATGACAATCAAAGGGGCCATGATAAATCCACATGGTCAGAGCTGTGAAATCACAGCAGATCATCTATTAAGCAATGGCAGCAAAGATTACACAACCCTTCACAATGAATGTTCATTTGCTATAAAAGGAAGAAGACCAACTCTTTGGAAACATCGTGTTGAAGGAGAGTTCTACAGAAACTGTGGACTGCTGACAAGACAAAGAAATGGATCCTAAAACTAATCAAGCCTGAAATCTCACTAGAAGCTGAAATGAGGGTACAATACTTTGGACACACCATGAAATACTATGATTCATTGGAAAAGATAATAATAAGTAGAAGGCAGTAGGAAAAGAGGAAAACCACATTATAGATGGACTGATTCAGTAAAGGATGCCATACCCCTGGGTTTGTGGCACCTGGGCAAGATCAAGCTCTTGGAGTTCACCAGAAATTGTAGCTGACTTGATAACAAATAACAACAACAAATATATATGTACTCAAATTTAGATCTAAATTTTTAAACAGAGATACAGAGCTGTAATCCAACACACTACTAATAACAAACTGGTCTTCTAAAGGCTATATTGCATTCAGCTGTACTGTCTTCTATCACCATTTCCCTGCTATTCCTAAGTATAATTTTTGTAGTTCAATACATTAATATTTTATAGTAATAAAGTACTAATATTCTAACTAAATTATACCTTCCTTTTTGTGCATAAGATGACTGTTAAAATTTAGAAGCAACCCCAAAAATGAAGCTGAATTAGGTGTCAATGCTCAGTTCTTTTCATATTTTCAGCAGAAGTATGTTTGAACAAAGTCTCGAACAGAACATTAAGTTATCTTTAAGAATACACAGCAAGAAGTATTAAAGATATTGCTGTTAGTCATAGTTCATCAATGTTATGCTAGTTTTGTGTGCTCTCAATGCTGCATTGAGCACATTCTTATATTCTGTGTGTGTGTGTATGTGCGCATGTTTGCATACACTCATGCTGCACACAAATGATTGCTGCATTTGAAGAGCACAGAATTGGAAATTTTATAAATGGGCTCATGGGATAACTAAAACATCTACAGTTACTGCTGTCCAGCACTAGGTGCAGTTTCTCAAGCATTTTTTAAAAATAATCCTGTGCTGTGTTGTAGAGAAACAGGTTTGTTATGCATTACATAATAGCTCCTAAAATGGCCTACATCATGACTGGCTGTTTGGTTTGCTCAGAATCATGGACCCTTTGGGAAAGGGAAATGTCAGCCAAGGAACGTAATGGAAAGAAGATTCATCCAGGATCAGATGAAAGGCCCAGGTGGTCCCCACTCTCATCCCCATTCCTCCACTCATAATCCTTTCCTGCCTCCTTAACCTTGAAATCAAGCCCTCAGAAGTCCATTACTCAAGGACTTGACAGGGCAAGAGCAAGACTTCTTACCGAGTAAAGAAGCTTTAATAAGGCCATTTCCACAGTCAACTGTTATAGAATTATTATTCCACTTTCAACATCCTAAGGAATCCTGGGGTTTGCAGTTTATGGCCCCTCCCCAAACTGCAAACCCCAGGATTTCATAGGATGTTGAAAGCAGAATAATAGTGCTATAACAGTCGAGTGTGGAAATGACACAAGGAAAATTCCTCTATGTGCAGGAAGAGTAAGGCTGCACTGTTCTATATTAATTCTCCTCACTTTTTGATTGCTTTCCTTTGAGACAGAAGATAACTGCTTTATGAAAAATTTCCTTACAACTCTGAACTTTTCAGAACTCCCTCTCAACATAAGGAAAATGAATTCCTGCATCATGTGATCTACTACTTGGACAAAAAGGTCCCACCCAAAAGCCAGGTTTAAGCAAGTCCAAAATCTTCCCCCAAATTAAATAAAAAACACTTATTCTCAGGATTGGACATGACAGGAAAAAGGAAGCAGGGAATGAAAGAAGCGGCAGGGAAGAACACAATTTGAAAGGAACAGATTAGAAAACAGCAAACACAATGAGTCTTTGATGAGTGCGGCTCTGCAGTGTCACACTTGCTTTAGCAACAGGCACAGCAGCTGGTTTTGCATTGCTACTCATCTCAAAGCTGCAATGCAGACAGCATTTCTTTCTCTTCTCTCTCACTGACCCACCCATACTAAATCAGATAAAATTGCAATGCTTTCTTAGGACCACCACCTGTTTTCCTTCCTTCTCCAGAATCTGCCCACCCAATTTCAAGTTACACTAGGTGTGGACAACCTGATACAGACAGTACATTCCATATGTTTCGTACAAAGCCTAGAAAAGATGCTTTCTAGACTACAGTTCCCAGGCTACTGGTCATAATGGAGGACAGTTTTAGGAGTTGTAATCCCTAAAAGTAATTTTACCAAGCTGTGGTTCTGGACACTCATAACTCTTGATCATTTGGCCACACTTATGAGGCTTATAGTCCAAAATATCTGGCAAGATGTACTGAAAAACACTAGGTTGCTTTCCTGGGGTTCACCTTTAAAATCCTCCTCATCTCTGTATAAAGTTTTCATCTAAGAAACCGGCAAAAAGAGAAGAAACCTTGCAGTGCGTGTCCTGAGTTTCTCAATAATAATAATGAGAAATAGGAAATGATAGTCAAGGGTGAAGAAAGCCACATTTTAGGACTGCAACTGAAAGTCACCACATACAGCACAGAATTTCCAAACACTACTGCCAACAGAAATGTGATTGAGAAGACCATGATGCTATATAATACGACTGAAGTCACAGAATATAAACCAAGACCAATCTTATATTCAGTTCTTTTTGCACTGTAGTTGGCAGGTATTTCAGTGTATTAGTATAGGATGAGCCTCCCTTATCCAAAGTTGCTCAGGACTGAAGGGTTTTGTATTTTTGATTTTTTAATATTTCGGAATAGAGTAACTTTTTGGAATAGCCTCACATCTCATTCATTCACTACTTGTGTTGTGTATGAAACACAAGGCTTGAGAAGAGTGCGGATCTGTGAAATGGTGGGAATCTAAGCATATTGCTCAGTGCAAATTCACACCTCCTGCCATTTGAAAGATCCTCAGTCTGTCTCTTTTGGCCACCAGCTGCCCACTTCTGCCTTCAAGGAGGTGGTGGCTGCAGTATCTCTGCTCATTCATCTCTCAGATCTGAGGAATGCTGCAACCACTGCCATGAAGGCAGAAATGGATGGCTGTTGTCAAACGAGAGAGACTGAGGACTGAGAGACAAACAAAAGCACTGTCTCTGCTGCCTCGAAGGCAGAAACAGGCAGCTAGTAGGCTAGTAGGCAAAAAAGTTCAGTTTTTGGAGGTTTTGGGATTTCTGTATAAGGGAAACACCATCTGTATTTTTACGTAAAAGCAGCACCCAAGGTGGGTTAACAATGATAAAATACAGACAAATACAAAATTGTATTTAAGGTACTTACTAACAAACACATTAATTAAGAAAGAAATCACTAGCTAAATTATACTTCACTTGTCTCATATTGAACCAATTCATCATCCCTCACATCTGCTTTTAAAATTTAAAAACTGAATCATTCACATAGCATAAACTTTCATTAGAACTACCTTTTCCCCAGAAAGTTCACACCACTTATGTATCAGTTTTGTAACTCTTTGGTAGTCCAACAAAAGTCAGTGGCTTGAGTGTTGGACTGTAAATCTGGAGACCAGGGCTCGAATCCCCGTTCAGCCATGGAAACCCAGTGGGTGACTCTGGGCAAGTCACATTCTCTCAGCCTCAGAGGAAGACAAAGGCAAACCTCTTCTGAACAAATCTTGCCAAGAAAACACCTTGATAGGTTCATCTTAGTGTTGCCATTAAGTCCAAAACAACTTGAAGGTATACAACAAGAACAAAAAATATTGCCCAGCTCAGATGTTTTTAAACTTATGGACCAGTTATGGTGCTTCCTCCACTTTTTCACCTCATATAACATGCAATTTGGCATAGAGGTGGGGATATAAACTATTTGAAATGATATTAGAAAGTAGAGAATTAGAAGTTAAAAGCTAAACAGCAGACATAAAATTAAGAGACAACATTAAAACAAGCAGGAAATGAAACTGAGAAGAAAACATATAACTTTTGGGCCAGAATTACTCCCATGATCAACACAAAGATGTTCTGTCACAAATGGCTGGTATAATTAAAGAGATTGTGCACCTTTAAAAAGTGGTAAGCTGTAGCACACCAGTGACCTGGAACAAATCCTTCAAGGTAATTCAGCTCCAACTCTACCTAGGTGCCTCCACTGAAGCTTCTAATGAGATCTGAGATGAATATTCATCCCATGTCACGTAGCATGATGCTGACTGTGAAGAATATAATTCAAAGAAGCATTTGTCCTAGAAAGGGTGGAGCTGGTGGATGGTTGGTGGGCTGAGAGCTGTAAGTTGCTTTGAATCCCATTCAGGGGAAAAGTGGGATATAAACAAACAAACAATCAAACAAACAAACAAAGAGTGCAGTAGACTGAACATCAAAGTAAAACAGAGGAGATCCAGGTACAAGTCTCCAACAGCTATGGGGATCACTGGATGGTTCTGGGATAGTCCTTCTTTTCCAAACTTACCTATTTCAGAGAGCAGGGGGAACAAAAATGGAGGAAACCAGTTACGTCCCCTTAGCTATTAAGATGAAAGAAAAAATAAATTTTAAAAATGAAATGAGAGTGTTGTTTTTTTAAGTACCCACTTACAAAATAAGAGAATTAGGCAGAAAACGATGTTCCAGCAACAGATTTGGCAGTGTTCCCACTGTATAAAAAAGTGGAACATGATTCAGCACAGTTGGGGAGAAGCAATGCCGCCACCACCACCACTACCACCTTTTCCCAAAGAAGATAGCCACCCTGCCCCCTGCTTTCTACTGCTGCTTCTTTTTCCTACAGACTATGGCCTCAAACCTTCAGGATCAGGCCCATCAGGTATGGAAATCACCATGTGTCCTCTTCTTGGAAGAGGTATAAGCTGGCCATCTGAGGCAACAGGAGTCACCCCCTTTCGAGTAGCATGAGACTGAGAAGCCAGTCTCCACACTTGGGAGAGGAGTCAGGAGGTTACCTAGTGTTGGCTAGATTAGTGGTCTTTATAAACAGTCTGCCCTGCTCGCAATAGAAAAAAAAGATGAGTGATATAGAGAGCACAGGAAGTAATCCAGAAAGTAACCACTGAAACAATAATGAGTAGGGAGATACAGAATTGGGCAGCAGTGTTATCACCATGGAAGAGGGGAGAACTATAGGATGCTAGCTTCTCCCACACCATCCCTCACTAGGGGAAGATGGTATGGCAACAAGCACACTGGCAAAAGTACAGCAACAAGCCCACTGGGCTGAAAATGTTGCTGCTTGATGCCAGATGGATAAATGGGAAAACAACACTGATCTGGGATTTGATCGTGGACAGGCAAGTTGACTTAGCTTGTATTACACAGACTGGCTAGATTAAGATTGGGAATGAGTTAACTCCAGCTCTTGCTACCTGGGTTCTCCATAAAGCAGCAGGCAAGACCTGAGGAGGCAGGAAGGCAGAGCTGCAAGGCAAGGCTCTACAGCATGTGGTAGACTCCCAGCTCCAAGGGTTCCTGGATGAAAGATGTTTCGATCTGGCTTTAAGCCTGGTTATTGGATGGAGATAACTTTGGTCAGGAACTGACCACTGGGAGTATGTCCTTGTTGGTTCAGCTGGAGCTCTCAGAGATTTACCATACCATGGTATATTTCAGAACAACTTCTCTGTGATGGAACTGCAGGGCTGTTTTACACTGGATCTGGTCCTTCTTGGAGGAATGAGCACAGAAGGTAGTGCTGGGGAATTGCTGTTCATCACCCTGGCTGTTGGTCTGGGCAGCCCCTCTGGCTCAGCTTTGCCCCCAGCAGTACTGAACATAAAAGCACTTGGAGAGGTTATCCTGAGTTTTTGGGTTCAAAGTCACAAAACCCCCAACTCTATCTCTCCTTTCTATCTAACTCCAAGGAAACTATTTCTATACTAAGCCAGTACCTGTTATTAATAATAGACTGGGTGAAAGCGAACAACTTGAAGACAAGAGAGAGGTATTTCTGGTCAACTGAAAAGCAAATCAGGGAATAGGGATTTAGCTTATGCTGGATGAGGCTACAAACCCTCTGAATTCTCAGATTCATAGCTTGGATGTACTGCTGGACTCAGCCCTAAGCCTGGACGCTCATGATTCAGCAGTGGCCAGAAGTGCATTTGCACTGTTAAAACTACTGTGCCAGCTGTGCTTGTTCCTAAAAAAGTTAGATCTTGCTATTGAGACAGATGCCTTGATTACATCCCATTTGGATTATTGTAACACATTTTACATCGGGAGGCACTTCAGGGGCCCCAAAATGTTATGGTCAGTGTGCTGCCTGGGGCTTGTTATAGGTAAGATACAATTTCCTTATAGAAACAGTTCACTGTATACTGGTTCATTTCGAGGCACAATCCAAAATGCCAGTTATGACCTATAAAGCCCTATACGGCTTAGATCCAGACTATGTGAAACACTATGGCCATTTCCACACCAGAATCCTAGGGTTTGCAGTTCAGGGAGGGGTCTTTGAGACCCCTCCCTAAACTGCAAAGCCCAGTATTCCATACGATGTTGAAAGTGGAATAATCGCACTATAACAGTCTGGTGCGGAAATGGCCTGTATCTCCCTCTGTGAGTCTTAAGGGCTTCAGGGGAGCACTTTCTCCTCTTAGTTCTGCTATTGTCACAGTCCCATAGGATCAGGACACATGAGAGGGCTTTCTTGGTGGCTGCTCCCTGGCTGTGGAACTTTTCTGCACAGAAGCATAGGCTGGTCCCTTCTCTGCTCTCTTTTTGCTGACAGATAGACCTCTTTATTTAACCAGGCATTTGGTTTTCTGTAATGAAGTATGTGTGATGCCCTTGATCTTCTAGTCATGTCTCTAAAATGAGGTTATACAGTTTTAAATTATGGTAATTTACATTTTTAACTTCTGCATTGCCAGGTTTTGTTGTTGTTGCTGTTGTTGTATTTTGTTTTAACCATCTTTTAAGCCACCTTGAATCCCATGTCAGAAGAAAGGTCGGATAGAAAAACAATAAACAAACTGAAAGATTTTGATCTAACCATGCTTTATCATCCCAAAGTTCAATCTAGTCCAGTGTTCTGTACCCTCAGTAGCCAACAAGATGTCAATGGAAGAGAAGACCATAGCAGGAGATCAGCGTAATACCACCCATCTACCCGTGTTCCTCAGCAACTGATACTCAGAGCCATATAGCCTCTGAAACTGGGGAACAGACATAGCCACCATGACTAATAGCCATTGATAGTCTTATCCTCTATGATTTTGCCTAATCCCCTTTTACAACCATCTAGATTGGCAGCCATTACTACATTCTGAGGCATCAAATTCCATACTTTAACTACATGCTATATGAAATATTTTTTTTCTTCCTTGAATTTCTCCCTATTCAGCTTCCCCAAGGAAGGAAAAAAAACCCAGTAGCACCCAAGTCAACAAAGCTCTGGCGTAGAGCAAGGCAAGGTAGTACTTGCCAGAAGTTTGGACAACTAATTTTATAAACACCAGTCAACATGGCCAATGGTCAGAGATTAGGGGAAATGCAGTCCAAAGCATCAGGAGTGTTTCATGTTATCTGTCCTTGTTCTGTTGTTCACAATCTTTATAAAGGATATGTTTTGCAAGAACACCTCCAAGCAGGAAACACTTTATTCACATATTTATTCACAATTCACATAACAGAACTTTCTGGGTGAACCAAGATTCTGTTTGACCTAATGCTCAATATGATACCAAAGGGGGAAAAGTGACAAAAGAGCAAGATCTAACTTGATGCTTTATTTCTTACCTTAACCTATCTAAAGTGCAAAAATCTCAATCAAGAGATGGCCAAAACATAAGGCAGAATATACCCCCCAAATCACAATCTATCATTTACTTTCCCATTTGACATATTCAAATGAGTTATTTCACAGCGGCTGCCCCCCCCCAACCTGGTAGAGTCTGTTACAGAGATTGGAAACAAGGCACTGATGTTAATTATATGAATTCCTTTAAAACAAATCATAAACAAAAATGTAAAATGCCGTCTTCCAAGGAAATTTGGTGTAACGTACAAATGGCCCCTCCACTTTCATGAGTGTTTGGGGCACAAAACCTGGCACAAAACCTTTGCAAAAGTGGAAAAACCACAAATAACACCCCTATGCTCCCTTTCCCATTCCATTCCAGGGTTTCCCCTCCCATTCCCTTGTCTTTTGCCCTGGCACACATGTCTTCCTTCCATGCCTGGGCAAAAAACAGGGAATGGGGGAGGAGTGCCTTCTCCCCATTCCCTTGCCTTTTGCCCCACTGCACATTCTCGGCACCCAGGAAAAAGGCAAGAGAATGGGGGTGGAGGCACACATGGACTCTTCCCCCCATTCCCTTGCCTTTTATGCAGGTGTGCCTGCCTTCTTCCTCTGTGCCTGGGCAAGGGTATGGGAGGAGGAGAATGGGGGAGGGAAGGCACACACGAGCCTCATGAACTATCAAATTCTGGAAGGTCAAACCCATGAATGTGGAGGGAGGACTGTATGAGGCATTTTCCCAGGAATAACGTGTGGGACAGAATTTTAGTTTGTTCCATTGTTTCTCATCCCTTTGCCAGTTCTCCTGCCATCCTCACCAGATCTCTTCATTTTGTGGTGGGCAGCTGCTGCAAGCAGTGTCAAGTATGACTGAAAGCAGCAAGAACGAGGCATGAAGAGGAAGCCCACAACAGTTTTCTACTTGGTTTTCTGTGGAAATTATTACCAGTTATTTTCAGCTGTTTGTCATTTGGTCCTTGACTGCCTCTTAGCCTACTTCTCACTATCATTTGGCTTTGTGGCTTCCATTTTGGTTTTTGGCCCTCCTTGTTACCCATTAGCTATTTTACTTGGCCCTCAGTTTTCTATTGGCTCTTTTTTTTTTTTTTAACTGCTCTTCATTACACCATTCTTCCTGCCCTCCCTTGCATTTTTGGAACTTTTCTACCACCTTTGCTGGCAGCATAGTAGCTGCAGCTTGACCTAAAAACAAAACAAAACAGTAAATCTCCTCAGCCTTCTTTCCACTTGCCACATTACAATTTTGCTGATGCTAATTGGGTGTAGCTTTTTGTTTGCCTATTCATTTATATCACAGCTGTTTATGTACTAACCCCCTCCCATGCTGCTTACATTGTAGTGCTAGTGGGGAGGGGAATGATTGTGACTGAGGGTGCTGATTGTTCTTCAAGTGTTGTAGAAGTATCTTTTGTGGTTGCAAGGAGCTAGGACTGACATTTCCTTGTTACTAGGTTTATATCCATTATTTGGTGGCTGAGGTGTTGGACAGGCATTCAGCTCTATTAAATTGTGCTGTCTTGCTCTGATGTTGTATCATGCCATCCAGTAAATGTTTGGTTTGGTTTCCTGCATCTTTCTTCTGTATATGTAGTTGTTTATTTTTAATGTCTGATGGGGAAGGGCAAGGAAAAGAAATGGACAGGATTTTTCATTTTCACTCCAACAATATTTTAATAATGTAACACATAATCTAACATTAATTTAGAATTAAGGCCTTTCCACACTACACTGTTATAGTGCTATTATTCTGCTTTTAGCATCCTATGGAATCCTGGGGTCTGCAGCTTAGGGAGAGACATTTAGAATTTTCAGCCAGAGAGTTCTTTGGCCACAGTAACCTACAAACTCCAGAATTTGACAGGATGTTAAAAGTGGAATAATGGCACTATAACAGTGTAGTGCAGAAAAACCCTTAAGTATAAATGCAATGAAATCTCCTTAGCATAACTGCAACTGACAAAAGGTTTTTTGATTTTCCAGTATAAACATAATATAGTGGCACTTTTTCATGAACTCCCCTATTTTTGGTCTCAGGTCCAAAACAAAATCTAAACATCCATCAGTTCAAAGTACACCCTATTTCATGTTTGCATTTGCAAACAGTCCTGCAACACTCTAGCAAGATCTTAATTGCTTAGGCTTCTCATTGATCATGGAGATGCCCCTCCACATGCTTTTGAACTCCAAATTATAATGCTAAAGCATTTTTCTTACACAATTTGCTCTATCATTCTACTCATTTCTATGGAAAGAAGTGTCACTTCTTAACAAAGTTTTCCCAAACTAACTGTTCAATGATAAATCCATTAATTAGCAATTTTCAGTCTTGAAATTCTCCCCAACCCTTCACCTCCGGGTTCAAAGGACTACAATCCATATTACATTTTGGCAAAAATCTGAATTGATAGTGGTATGAAGAACTGAGTCACAATTGCCTACATCTAACATAGAACTATTACGCATGCTTGAGCCTATTGATTTCGATGGGTGGAAGTACACCTAGCTCTGCAGTGGATTTGGGCCTACATTCCCAAGGACATCTGGCAAAACATTTTGACCTGCAAATACTGTTGCAGGAGAGTATCAATTTTTTTATACCCAAGGATTAGAGATACAATGTATACAAGGGGTTCATTCTCCCCAGAGCTGAGAAGTATCCTTTTTTTGAACTAAAATCCCCCAAATTCCTCAACCAATGTGGCTTCTGGATTAAGAGACCACGGGAGTTGAAGTCCAAAAAGTTCTTTTTTCAGTATCTGAACTTCCACATGTTCGGATTTGATCCATCTAGATTCTACTTACAGTTTTTGTGTTAGAGGTACTCATGAAGATGAGCTCTTACATGTGCAGAAAAAAAATACCCAGAATAATCCGAAATGGCTTCAGAGCAGCCAATTCGTAAGTTAAGATATGTAAGAACACAGAAATATTTCATCCAGTTTTACTTAACTCTTAAAAACAGTGTATAACTTAAAAATCTGTGTTTAAACTAAAAAATAATGCATTCCCATTTTATTGCAACAATGGTCCAGGGAATTGGGTTAGGGTGAAAGAGAATAACCAGCTCAGGTCACTCAGTGATCTTCATTGCTGAAAAGTGATTTGAACCCAGGCCATCTTCACCCTAGCTTGATGTACTACATATTATACCACACTGGATCTCCTATGGAGCTGGATAAATAAAAGTACATTTTAATCTATTTCGTGCTGGCATACAAATACATACTTGTCCCTCTGTTTGAGGTTTCAGGGACATAGAATTTTGATTCTGAGTACAGTTCCTTGGAGCATTGACTGTTGTTGACCAGTCCTCTGGCTATATAACTACCAAACCCATTTCCCACAAGCTTTTATAACTAACCTCAGCCTCTAGTTGACATGAAATGTATAATTTGTATGTTGAAAATAGTAACTACAAAAACAGATGTTTCTGCTGCAACATCCCCTAGAGATTCCTCCCAACATACAGAAACATTCCTCCTACAATGTGCATATTATTTGCAAAGCCTCAAATACTACTGAACATTATTACCAGTAATTCTGGAAATACCAGTACTTTACTGGTTGTCACTTGTAATCCCTTATCTCCTAATCTCTGGATGGTTGGAATACTTTAAGCACAAACTGCCAAACCCTTCTGACCAAACCACACATATATTCACACATTTACAATTCTGTGGATTTTTTAAAAAATTTGGTCTAACAGCTCCTGTTAGAATTAATTTTCCCTTAAAATATCAAAACACAGGTTCCACAGCATCACAACACTATAGAATTAATGACCCATGTTTTGTACAAGCAACATGTAAATATCTAACTTGCCCCCTACTCCCATATTGAGTGAAAAGAAGGATAATAAATAAATTAATTAATAAAATAACTTTCAGATTTTTATAGCAGTATGGACAGCTGAGACTATAAATGCACTGGATTTCAGCTTTTTGCTGTAAATTAGAATTATGCTGCCTCTGCCAATCAATGAGTCTCAAGCTTCATACTTATGGCCACCGCTTAACACACAAATTCTGAACACACTGTAATTAAAACAGGATTTTTATCAGGATCACTTTCAACTCAGGAGAAAAACAGTCTCATTGGGCAGGGCTTGTGATAGTGGCTCTGCTGTGTATGTCCCTAAATGCACTATTGGTACTACAAAACATACAAAATGAAGACCCTATTTAACTTATTGGGAATTATTTCCAAGTGAGCATCACAACAAGCTAGCTGTAAGAATATTCAAGAGCTTAGAAAAAAATCCTTTAGTAGTTTACATCTTTCAGAATCACTCCCAGCACGCCCTGAGGTCACACTGGCTAGGGGATTCTGAGAGGTGCAGTCCAAAGTAACTTCTCCAAGTTCCAGAATGGTAATAATCAGGCCATGTTAGCTAAGGGATTCTGAGAATTTTAGTCAAAATAGTTAGTTTAGCACTGTGCTATAGTAAAACATTTATAAGAGGGAACACAATGCTTAAAAGAATTTTCAAAGCACAGAAAAGGAAACAGTCTGGGTGAAAGTTTTGTTAGATTTTTTTGTTACTAAGTCTCTGGCCATCAGAGAAAAGATGAAAAATCTCTCAAGCAAAGCTCAACAGTTGTATCCATGGTCACTGCTGAGCAGAATTTGATACAAGCCAACCCAACTGACCTAAATGAGAAAAAGCAGCTCTTATGGAGGAGAGAATGTGGTGGACATAAATGGAGTAGCAGTAATTTTATCTACATCCAGAAGCACTAAGAATGGCTTGAAGATGAACTTTCCCTACCTCTCTCCATTTTGGTTGGTACTCATAAAAGAAATGGCTTCACCATATTCAGCACCATTGCCAAAAGGCAAAGAAACCCCTCTCCATACTAATCAACTGACAAACATGTGCTTGCCATCTGCCCACCAGTTGGCCACTTTACCCCCCCCCCAGTAGTATGAAGCATGAAGATGGCACTACACATCTGCACCGGATGTAGACTCCAGAAGTGGCTATATTTTGTAAAGATGTGCATGCTTGGCACTAAGCTGGGGCTACCTGCTGTAAAACACAAACACTGAAGCAAAGAATGAACAAAGGAGAATATGATAAAAGGTTAGCATATATTCAAAGTCACTGAATCAGTTTCTTCAGTGTTTTAGTCCTAGGTTTTGTCATTTGCTTGCTTTTTTAATTAGTAAAATTCACCAGTCCGTGAATTTAAAAAGGATAATTCACAAAGCAAGGGTGTCATTCTTAACAGTAAAATATTAGTTAAACTGTATTAGGTGAACTTAGGTGTGCACTCTTGCTTAGGAATGTAATGATTGGTAAATTTAAAGTGTGGTCCACCAACCACAGCATTCCTTGCAGGAATCCCAGGAACTTGCCATCACTGTGCAGTCCACTATAAACTGGCCATAATCTTCCAATATATTAAGATCTCCTTCTTGTCCGCAGAGCTGCCACATTCCGTCTCTCTCTCTCTCTCTCACACACACACACAGTTTAACAGAATCATGCTTGACCAGAGAAATGACCACTCTCCAAAATTTAGAGACAATTCCAGAAAATTGCATGTTTATGGTGGAATGGAGAAAAAAGCAAGAGAGATGAAGAAACATCTTAATAACCTTGAGACAATCTAGATTTTGACTAAATCAGCTATTTTTAATTTTCAGTTATTCTTAAAGCAGTATTAACTTTTGATACATAACTAATGTCTGTACACACATTTACACAATTCCTCTCCTATGAGGCTCAATTCAATATGAGTCACCAGCTATTTGATGGAATAGCTCAGTTCCATACGCCACACATGCTAAATCCAGAATAAAATTCTGTAACACTCCATCTTTCCAAATTATTAATATGAGTTACTCTACCATGAATCTTTGAGCATTTTGATCAATTATAGCAACAGGCCACTAAGACGATGTTGGTGTGGGGGCTAGTTCATATTTTTTTTAGGTTGGATTTTATCAGCAAGCAAAGTGCATCATCCACACTGGTGAATGTACAGTTTTCTCCAACGGCAGAATTCAAATTCTACAGATTCTTACCTTTCAAAAGCAGAAGGACACTGTTATTATGGTACAAGGCTGCACTGTAAAAGAAGTTAGACTCAGTTCTTTGAACTGTCATGTCCCCTTCTTATTTCTTTTGTCATATTTGTAGCCTGCCCTATATCAACAAATCCAAGATAGCTCCATTGAAGTCATCTCATTTTGCTTCACAATATACACCAGGGATGAAAGGCAGTGATTTACCAAAGACCTACTGAGAGCACTTTACAAGTAAGAAGAAATTTGAATTTGGACATAAGCCAAGTTCAGATGTACACATGTATCTCACCATACCAAGCCCAGACATGCACAAATCTTGTATCCATGTACTCCATGCTTGAGCCATGCTTTTCATCTTCGCTTATTCCTATGCAGTCAATGAAGATCCTATGTAAATTAATCTCAATTGAAATCATAGTTTAGCACCATGATTAGTAGTGTCACAAACCAAGATCTGAAACCATGATTTGAAGTTGATTACAGATCCTGGTTTGTTCCTATCCTGGAAATATTCAAGTACTGTATACCAAGAAGGTATGAGGAAAGGGGCAGCAAAAGAATAGAACTGAACTGAGAATAGAACCATGAACTGAGCTAAGTATGGAAAGCTATTATAGACCAGCAGAACTCAAAGACAGCTTTGATGGTCAGAGGCAGAACATCTGCAAGCTATATAAATACAAGAGTACCTGTTTTTGATCAGAAGCATTTTACAATGACTTTGCTTGACTTTACATGCAGCACAACACAAAATACTATTAAAAAATAATCACATTGCCATACCACCAACCTATGCCCGTCTAAAGAATATAATGAGTAACTATAATTGCTTTTACCAAAAAAAAAAAAATTCCCAGAAGAACTGTTCATATGCTAGGATATTTAAGAAAGACATTCCCTGCAGCAGAATCATAAAGCACTAGAACAGAGGAGAAGTGAGCACAATCGCATTCCCCATTACTGACCATGTTGAATCAAGTCCTTTCTAAATATTATACAAACAGACAGACTACATATAGCAGGGCTTCAGGCTTTAATTTGTTTAATTAATCAGTCAACTAAACCTCTAGCTGATTAAACAATGGGATGCTGCTTTCATCTCTCAAGGAAAATTTTCATCAATATGCCCAATGACTAAAGGGAACACTTTTTTAAAAAGCTGTTTTGATTCTGATATGTTAATTCTAACAAAGAATGGCAAAATATTAAATATGACAGTCTAATAATGTGGTAGACTCTGTATTATTGAATATCCTTAAATATCTCAAAATTATTAGCATTTCATACACATTTTTCAAATAATCAAAGCATTTCACACACAGTGTATCCCAGGAATCTATACAATCCAATAAAACTTGCCTAAACCTTCTACTACATTTCAGTCCCATGGCTGAATACAGAAAGAGGAGAAATGTGATTCACAGTGAATGCAAACCTATCCATTCATACTTCACAAATAAATACAGAAAGTGAAATCTTTGCCTTTTGTGTGCCTCTGAATTTGCATTTCTCCAGTTTTTAAAAGACACATTAAAATGTTAAAGGAAATTGTCCAGAAAAATGTATATCACTTAAAATTACTGTTAGGAGAAACTACTTATAAAAACAGTATCTACTGGACAAAATTGTATATAAAATGTTTAAATTATGTGAAAAGTGCAAGTAATATACCTTTTCACAGACTTTTTTCTCAAAATAAAAAGCAAACTGGTGCAAAGAAAAGGTGGAACACATGTAAGAGTACAAAATGAAAAACTGAGATAAACCGTAGCTGACACATTTATGCATCCCCAAACCTGAAATAAAATCTGGACTGGGTATATTCCCATTCTCAGGCACTCTTCATGAGATCTCAGTACCACACACATATATTTTAATTAACTTTTTGTGATTAATGAACAAGACATTAGCCTAAATCACCAGAAGACTCTTGAGTTTCTTATCTGTCCTAACATACACGTGCTGACATTTGAACACTCAGTTGCACGGGGAAGTCAAGATCCCTGTGTTTTTCTACTACTAACCCTTCCAATCTTTCTCTGCAGTTTCCCAGCTGCTAACCCTTCCAATCTGTCAAACCCTTCTGTTAAAATCAGTGCTGGTTTTCATACTCCTTTCGGAAAATTTTCACCCTGCATTCTGGAGTGCCTGGGAATTTCAGAAACTCACTCAACTTCCAGACTGCATGATAACAACAAATTTGAAAACTGACTGAGATTTCTGATGCCATGTATCCTTGTGGTGACATTCATATGGTTGAAGAACAGAACAAAAAAGTGAGGCTTAGGAATCAAAGCAAGCAATAACAGTAAAAGAATCCCCAGGCTCTTTTATTTCTAGTTCAGTGTATGCTTTTGTACATGTTCCTTTATTTTCAAAATCTATTTAGTCCACTGACAGCAGCAGATTGACTTGAATTACATACCAAACAACATAGTTGTTATTTGGCTGATTGATTTCAACGGTACACCTGTACCAGCTATATTTAGCACAAAGTCTGAATATACCATAAATTAGTTATCTTCACATCATCATCATCAACAACAACAGTTGTTTCAATGTTTGAGACACTCAGTGAAGAGAAAGGAACAGTCACAACAATATTCACACTTTGCACTTGGGCTGGAAAAATTAATTTCCATAGGCTTTCCTGTGTAAAAAACACAGTTTTGGGTGGGAAAATGTGCATTTTGTCCAAAAAAATACTGATTTGTGCACTAAAATACCAATTTTTGCACATAAAACATGCAGGAAAACTACACATTTTTGTCTGTACAGAATCCACATATTTATGCAAACATGAAATTCCTAAAAGATAACACCGTTGGGAGAAACACATAGATTCCAGCATAGAAAAACCATGTCTAGTTTTCTGCAGTTATTTTTTTTTCCCTGTACAGGAAAGCCACATGTATTCTTGTGGAAGTTAATTTTCTCTAACCAAGTCCCAAAGTACAAGCAGCACTCAAATGCTGCACAGAAACTCTTATAATCTCATTGAGCAAGAAGAAAATTATTGAAATCTTTCCTGCATGCAGAAACAAAACAAAGATTTACATCCCTACACAAGCAGATGAATGAATTTTCTCTTCATCCTGAGTTTACTCACTGATTAGATTTCCAGGTTTCACAGTACAGACATTAAAACCTTTATTGACTTCCTAGATATCCCTTGTGTTCTCCTAGTGTAAATATCACAGGTTGTCCTCATTTTAACTTCTTTTACTGCTATAAGAGAAACTCACCCTTTATTTTTTAAAATCTGGATGTCACATCGAATCTACCCAATAAGGAACCAAGATGCACAATTTGTGTTTTTCTTTACAGCAGGAACGTGGAAAGTGTGGTCCCCAACCCCCACTTTGTTTTTTACAGGATGCAAACCCATGAGGACATCCCCAAAAATCTAGAAAAACAATGTGAATGATTTCTCCCCCTCCCAAAAATAATATTCCAAAAGAATAGAAAAATATTTGACAAATCAGTTTTCTTAATTTCTTCCCCTACAAAAGGAAAAAAACTCTGCAAAGAACAGTCTAAAAATGAATCCAGAATGTATGTCACACCACTTTCTGTTCAGTAAAAACAGCCCCATGCAGCCACCCCACAGGCAAGGGAGAATACTGCTCCCTACCCTGGCCCAGCTGCCACCACTTTTCAAAGGGAAGAGAGGCAGTTGTTAGTTTCACAGTCTGAGCTGCTCATTTATCCCAGGGAGACAGGACTGCATTTGGACATAACACTAAACCATGATTTCACAACACAAAAATGAACCCATCTTCCCTCTGGGTCCACGCATTTCTCCCTGTCCCTTCTCGTTCCACGGCAGAGCCGTGAGGTCAAGACTTTCCATTTTCCTTTTAGATTAACTTCATTTTAGGGTGTCACCCAAACCATGAATTATAGTTAATCTTCACTCTGGTTAAAGAAGTCAGCTTCATACATTAAGGTTTGAAGCTGTTTTTCACTCATCATCGTCAGTATTAGCTACTGTTTGTCCAGGCTTAGAAGACATGCAGGAAGCTATGTTCATTCTCCGGTTAAGTACTATATCTGAACAAGCTCCGTGTGATATAATTACTTGAGCACATATTGAGCACTGAGTATTGTTTGTGAGCTACCGAGAGATGGAAATACAAAAATACGGAAAAGGCAAAAAAAAAAAAACCCACCCTACCCTCTGTAATCTTCATTTCTCTTGTAACACAAGACTTCTGCGGCACTTAACTAAATTCTGCAAATCTGTAAGGCTTTCCTCCTCAGTTCCATCCCAGAATACAGGGTTTTAATAAAGGAAGCCTCTGCTGTGGATTTCAGAAGATGGAATCAGACATCACAAATCAAATAGAAATTGAGGTCATCTTGTCAAAGTCTGTAAGAGTGAATAATCTAGCTGATACTGTGTTCTTTGATTTCAAAACAGCCTTTGATGAGGCCCTTCACAACAATCTCTCCAAAAGCTATACAGCCACAGGATAAGATGGAATGTCCTATTTTAGATCAATCAACTGGTTAAATACTGGAATTAGACAGAAACAATTTATGAGCTGCTATCTCTATGGAAAGAAGTGTGCAATGAGGTGCCTCTAAGTATCTGTACTGAAACCTGCTCTTGTTAACGTATTCATTAGCAACCTGAAGAAAGGTGTGAAAAGATTTGCACATGATGCCCAATAATTAATGCAGCTGAATCTTAAGCATGCTGGGAAGAGCCTCAGAAGGCTCTTGTAGCTCTGCAGAGATGAACAACAAAATGGCAAATGAATGGCAGTGATGTCAGACACCAAATAGCACACTTCGAGGATGTGTGTGTATGTGCCTTCAAGTCACCTTATCAACTTATGTCAACCCCATAAATTTCATAGGATTTTCTTAGGAAAGGAATACTCAGAAGATGTTTTGCCAGTTCCTTTCTCGGAAATATAACCTATAGCCCCTGGTATTTTGGGAATTTTCTCTCATGCAAGTACAAACCAAAGATGATCCTGCTTAGCTTCCAAGATCAGACAGGATCTGGTGTCTTTAGGTTATTTAGGCTCTTTTGAAGTTATATAACAACTAACAACAGGTATGTTGTGCTCAATATTTTTGAGGATATATAACCCAAAAAAACACTGAGCACAGAATTAGCTATCATCATTGTTGTTATGTGCCTTCAAGTCATTTCTGGCTTATGGTGACCCTAAAGTGAACCTATGACAGAGTTTTCTTGGCAGGATTTGTTAAGAGGGGGTTTGCCTTTGCCCTCCTCTGAGGCTGAGAGAGTATGATTTGCCCCAGGTCACCCAGTGGGTTTTCATGGCTGAGCAGGAATTCATACCCTGCTCTCCAGAGTTGTAGTCCAACACTATACCACTCTGGCTATCTTACTTGTTTAAAGAATCTTAAACCACTACATAGCTATCTGAAAATGTTAATGCTATGGTCACCAGAAAATTGTGTTGTTGTTATTACTTTTATTTAAAAAATGGTCTGTGATGCACATCTTAAGCAATCCAGCTACCTCATGTAAAACAAGAAAGCAAGCAAAGCTGGAAAAATCATAAAGAGGGCAACAAAACTGCCTGGCAATATGATGCCTTTTATAAGAAAGAGTTGGAAGCCCAGAAAAGTCATCTAAAAGATGAAAGAGGTATAGCAATACCACTCAACATGGCAGTCCATGGATCCATGCTGGTCTGTGAGCTACTGGCTATGGGTCTGTGGAGAGTTTCTAGGCAAGAAAGAAACAGCTGTAGCCAAAGGGCACAAATATTGTACCAATCCCCAGCATAATGTTGCCAGTCTCCCAAATCAGATAGTTTGACAAACACTCTTCCCCAAGACACAGAGTTTTCTCACAGTACACACTGTACTGCTCTCTGACTACAAGTTAGAAACAGCCTACAATATAATTTAATCCAAGAATGAGTTACTTTGGTGGAAGACAAAAATGGACAGTTAAAATTAAGATGTCCCTATTAATGGAGGGCAAATGGGAAGAACTCAGTAATCTCTTGTCACCTGCCCAGGTACAAATAAGACAGTATCATGAAAGCAATTGTAATCAAACTGAAGCATTCAAATTTTGCAGCTGACAGGGCAGGATGCTGAATTAGATAGAATATAATAGATTTGATAGAATATAGTTGTCTATATACACTTTTGTATAACCTTCTCTTCTTTCATACAGATGAACAATGCATGGTAAGTCTCTGTAATCTATATGTGCTTAAGATGCTCAGGTGGAAGGATTTAGAAAAACCAGGTGTTCCAGGCTAGCTCCCAATTCTGCATTTTGAAAATTCTGCATATAGAAAATCAAGCACACATTTCTATACCCTACAGCATGGGAAGAGGGAGCTGGTGTCTTAGAAGGACCAGAAATTAGGTTTCATGTTTTGTTTGTCTTTCCTCCTGGTTTAAGCTCTGTTTGGCATACCCTTCAGCTTTTCAATTTATTTCTTCCTTAAAAATGGAGAAGAGGGGGGTACAGGCAGTAGGGCAATTCTCAGCCAAGACCGCAGCATATTCTCTTTTCTAGAAGTGCTGGGAAAATGGAAGTCCAATCTTTTTACTTAGATACACAAACCAGCTGCTGAGCAACCTGCTTCAGCCATTCACCAGCAGCCAGCCAATCCTCCCACTCTTGTACCACACTTTGTGTGTGTTTTTATATATTCATTTGCAAACCACAGAACGTATTCTTTGGAACAGACAAGAAAGTGGGAGAGGATACACCACAAGAAAGTTTCACTGTATGGATCAACAGTCTTACAGCTGCCAAATGACACCCCCTCACCAGTTGTTCTTTCTCATTAACTTACCAATTCTTTCCTCTTCTAACATGCACCTCTTTTTTTTCTTTTTCTTTCTTTCTTTTTTTTTTTGCTTAACCAGCCTGGTGTGCCACGCTTTTCTTCAATTTTAGCAGTGCCTAGTTAGCATCTTGAGCTATCTTGGCCCTGTGTTTCCTTCAAGCTCCAACTGTTCCCACTGTCCTTGGATATTAAAAGCTGTTTTGTATGCACTGTTTTCCCTACACAAAGATAATACACTGTTGTGTTTCAAAATAACACACGTATTTAGATTACCATGACTACATTCACACCATTAAAATGCAACGATGATGGTGGTGATCTTTATTTAAATCCTTCCTTTCCCGCCACAAACAGGACACAAGGCACACAAGAGTAGAATTCTAATTCTTCTTTAACTCTTAATTCTTCTTTAATGTGGGGAGGGCATAGTCACTGACAGGAAACCGTCTTACACAGAGACAGATTTCTGATCCATCTGACTCTATTCTGTTCCATTAAAGCAGCAGTTCTTCAGAATTTCAGACTCACGAGTCAACTTGGAGACTGAACTTTTCCATGAAACCTTCCTATGAAAGCTATTGTGTGGAACAGTGCTCTAATCAGAGCCATTATTTTCTATCCTTAGTATTCAACAAATCCCTGTGGCAGTGTTTGTGTCTCTGCTGGACACTCTCCATAGTTTATCACACATATCACAGGTTCCTCAGTTTTAAGCCCACAGCTTCTCTTTTCCTTCCAGCCCTATTCAACAGTTGCTCCTTATTTCCAGCCTGAACAGTTGTGCCTACACTCCTGTGGCTTTCTGTTCTCTCACTTTCAGCTCTGGTTTACCACACCTCAAATGTGGTGCCACTGAATCCCCAATCCCGGTCCTTTTCCTAGCTCAGTCAGTAGCAACAGTTGCCAGTCAACCCAAAGGGTGTGGTAGTTTTTGCAAGATGACTCAAGAATGCAGACAAGTGAAATGGCTCTTAAGTTTTTAGGCGCACCATCCTCCTGATACCCATCCTCCCAGACACTAAAATGCAGAAGCTTATGTGTCAATTCTATCTTCTGTGCACACAGCTCAAACAGAGCTATGTAATGTATAAGGGAAGAGGGAGAGCAGGGAGTTTTGTATTCTGTAGTGATGGGTGCTTACAAGCTGTTACACAGAAACCAAACTGCTACTGCTTTAAGAGGTTTTCCTATTTATTCTGCCTATCCTCATTCTATGGCACTCATAAAGCAGCCATTCCTGGGCGGATGTCTCAACCTGAAAGATTCCAGGTGGGGACGAGTAATAGCAGCACTGAAGCACTAGCAACTACTGTTCCTATGCAGATCTCCTTAGTAACCAAACAGAGTCTATTCCCATCTCTCTTTCTTTTCTGCTCAAGGAGGCATCACTATGTTCTTCCCTCCCTATAGCCCTGTACCCCCACTTGTCATGTTGCAGGCTTTTCATTTCAGCTGCAGCTGGCACAGAGCTGTGTTAGCGACCACTCCCCTCTTTCACCACCAGCAACCAGAAGGCAAAGGCGGCTTACTCTGCGCCCAGTACATCTGCTGTATCCCTGTGTGCACACCCCTATGGGAAAAATGCACACACAGTTTACACTCCAGCTGTCCACAGCATCTCATCATAGCTCACACCCTCTCCGTTTTGTGGATGAGGACACATGTTGCAAATACAATTGCTGTCTCTCTGTTTCTGACATACATACACACCTACCACTGCATACCATGAAGCTTCTGCAGGAAAATCAGAAAGACAGAATGATACAGAAAGAGATTGCTCCCACTGTCCTTCCTAACGGAACAGAGATGGTAGTGTTCATTTTAGCACCAATTCTTGCGTGCCCCTGAAATCCCACCCACCCCCTTTACATTACACCCAGTTCCAGCAAATTCTTGGTCTTGGTTTGTTCCATTTTTACTAGTCTCTCTTGTTAATTCAATAGGTGAGGAGGGCGATTCCTCTGCCCTTGCTCCCCCTTGACCTGAGTACAGCAAAAGGAACCAGGGCCAATCCTGTTCCATCTTTAAATATTTTCACTACCTGTTTTATAGGAGCTAAGGAATCCTGACCCATATTTTTTGCATATGCCAGTTTAGTCACCTTAGAGGTGACTCCTCTTGCGGAGAGGGAAGGAAGACACTATTGGCAGTGCTTGGGGGAGAGAAAATAGGAACGAATTAGAAAGGTGGATAGCAAGTTTCCCAGAGTGCTGACAGCTGTAAAACCACCGATTGAGATGGCATAAGGGAGGTCAGCCCTTCCCCTGGAACAAAATCTGTTCCTCACACTTCACACAAAGCAAGGCAAAGAGGCACTACGCAAAATCCGTGGAGGAACACAGCCCCCTGCTACCTGCCAGCACCTCCGGGTCGTATCCTGGAGCGCCGCCGGCAAACACCTGTCCTCGCCCGCAGCCTCTTTCTCCCCCCCCCAACAATTCCAGTCTCCCCAATAACCTTCACCGAGCGAGGCGGCGAGGCATCCGTCCGCCGGCAGGAGGCCGAGACGGCGACTCACCCAGCATCTGGCTGAAGAGCAGCTGCTCCAGGTCGCCCAGCACGGTGACCACCAGCTCGGGATCCACCTTCAGGAAGGCCTTCTCCTCCGGGGGAGCCCCTTTCCCGGTCGGCTGGGAGGCCGTTTGCTGCTGCTGCTGCTGCCCCTGTTGCTGCTGCTGCTTCTGCGGAGCCGCCTTGCCTTTGCTGGAGAGGATCTCGTCGTCGGACTTGGGCTCGTCGCCGCTGCCGGCCTCGGGCGCTTTGCTGAGGGGCTTGACCTCGGCGTAAGGCCCGCGCGGGATGCGGCTGGGCTTGCCCAGGTTGGAGGGCAGCGGCGCCAAGGGGGCCAGCGGCGGCTTGCTGCCGGCGGCCGGGGCGAGCTTGGCTTGGAAGAGCGAGTGCTCGGAGCGGGAGAGGTTCTTGGACATCATCGAGGGCGCCTCCTTGCCGCCCTTGAGGCTCCGGCCGCCCCCGCCGCCGCCGCCAAGCCCTTGGCCGCCTTGGCCATGTCGTCGCTCCACTTGGGCTCGTAGAGCTGCATCTTCTTCTCGCTGTCCGTCAGGAAGGAGAGGTTGGTGAGCGACTTCTGCTTGCGGAGGTTCGAGGTCACCGGCCCCCGGCCCTCCACGCTGCCCGACTTGAAGACCTTCAGCTCGGCCGCCTTGGGCGCCACCCCGGCGGGACCCTTGGCGTTCACGCGCTTCTGCATCATGGCCTTGCCGCCTTCGGGGGCCGCCGCCGCCGCCGCCGCCTTCTTGAAGCCCTTCAACTCCGGCTCGGGCCCGTCCTCGCCGCTCAGTCCCGCGTCCTGCTGCAGGCTCCTGACGTGGGGGTTGCCGCCGCCGCCTCCGCCGTTACTGCTGCCGCCTCCGCCGCCGCTGCCAAGCATCTTCTTCCCGCCCGCCTCGAGGAAACCATTTAAAAGCCCAGCCTCTGAAGCACGGAGGGAGAAGAAAGAATGAAAGAGGAGGAAAACGGGGGGGGGGAGAGGCGGGGGAGGAGGACGGAGGGAGAGCGAAAGAAGGGAGGGGATGGCCGTGGGTGGAGAAGGGGAAGGAGGGGAGGTGGTGGTGGGGGGATAAAACAGGGGAGGAAAAAAAGACACGCTATCAAAGCCGCCGGCGTGGCCACCTTCCCCGCCCCGGCGCGCTCACGGAGGCGCCGAGCGCCCTGCCCCGCCTCGCCCGCTCTCTCTCCGGAGCCCCTGGGGAGGCCGAGGGGGCACCGAAGGCGACGCCGAGGCGAACAAAAAGGGCCCTCCCCGCGCGCCTGCTCGCCCGCCCGCCCAGCCGCCCGGCCGCGAGATGCTCCCGGCTCGGCGGAGAAAGGGAGTGGAGGGCGGAGAGGGGGGCGCGAGACGCGCGCGAGGCTATTTCTGGCTCCGCAAAGGGGAGGCGTGTGTAATTGTGCGTGAGGGTGTGTGTCTGTGGACATATAGGAATAGGCGCGCGCGCGCCCGAGCGCTCGCTCGCTCGCTCGCTCACGAAGGCAGCAGGCTCCCGGTTTCGCTCGCTTCCTGGGCTCGCTCGCCTGCCCGCTTCTGAGGCTGAGAGGACAACGGGGCGGCATCTAGACGACGAGGGAGCCCTCGCCAGCGACAGGCGGGCGGGGCGCGGGGCCGGGAGCGGACAAGGGCTGGGGGCGTCCCTCCCGCCCGCCAGTCCCCGGGGAGAAGCCGGGGCTACGTGCGGTTCCGACGGGTGCTCGGGGGCAACTGTGGGCGCACGCGAGGCTTCACCCTCTGGCCTCGCCTCCCGGAGCGTCTCCCTAGAGAGGCGCGGACGGACAACACAACTGGCCGCCCAGGCTGACCGAGCTCGCTTTTTGTTCTTCCTCAGGCTTCAAGGGCGCCCGGGTTCAAGACAGCCACCCCAGGGTTCTGGAGCCCTTGCTTCGTAAACCTCAACCTGGCCGAAGGCGAGGCAACCTGCGCGTGTATTCCCACGGAAATAAGTTCCACAGAGGAATCCTAGCATTCAGAAGGGAAAAGTGCTCTTGAAACTGGACGAAAGTTCTCTTCAAGCCTTCGGGAGGCTTTCCTCACAAAGCAGTTCTCTCCCTTGCGGCACACAATATCTAAAGGTCACTTCAAGGACTACATGAGGCACAGGAGGTGAGCATGGGAGCAGTGTCCCAGCATGCATATACACAATTACACACATACAAATGAAGAACCTTCCAATATTTTACAAAGAAAGGCTCGCTTGGAGGAATTCAGTAAAATAGAAGCAAGCGCCCTTCTTGCTTCATGTCACACATAAAAAGGTCCAAGTGCCACTCAAAAAGAGTCACCTGCAAACCCCAAAAAGGAATGCAAAAATCTGAGCTCCCATTGTCCTTGCACTGTCAAAGCAGTCTCTGCCTATGCCCATTCATAGCTTATAAACCTCGGTTCCTGGGCACTTCACACATCTAATGAAGCTGACTTAAGTCTACCAAAGCTTATGCTACCAACTTCTTTCCCTTAGCTAGTCTTAAATGTGCTACAAGATCTCACTATATGTGCAACAGCGTTAGGTTTCTTACTTAGGACTGGCAGAGGTAGCTGACACCTGAGTTGCTTCAGTGATCTAAGCCATTTTGCAAGAGACAGATAGTAAAAGATGTTCCTGCTACTGAACCTGTCTGTGGACACTGGATGTTAAACAAGCTTCACACATGCTTTGGGCTCCACATTCCAATGCAAAGCTCAATCTATAGCATGCACAGGGGTGGAAGGTGCTACTCGACAAAATGATCACTCACACAGAATTTCTCCCCAGCCAGTTGTGCAAAAGATGCCATGTAATCTTTGCCAGATATTCTGAATGGACCCCTTATGAACCAGCAAGCTAGTTTGTCTTATGTGTCTAATCATTTGTGCCCCACTTTCCACTGCCTAGGGAATGCTCTGGGCAGTTAACATGGCATTTAAAAACAATTCATAAAATAAGATTATTGAAAAGGTAGACACATTTTTAACAATACAAGCTGAAGCAGAAAGACTTTGAGAGATCAAGCTAGGTTGCTGTTGTGTGTCTTTAGGTCACTTACGGTGACCATAAGGTTGAACCTGTCTTGGAGTTTTCTGGCAAGATTTGTACAGCAAGGGTTTGACTTTGTCCTCCTCTAAGGCTGAGAGAATGTGACTGGTCAAAGTCACCCAGTGGGCAATAACCAACTATGACTTGGGAATGTTATTAATAGGGAGTGATGGATTCTATTTGTTTACAGTGAAACCTGATATAAAAATAAAATAAAAATGTAAAAGTCTATTTGGATTTATTTTAGGCCTTTTTTATCATTTTCAAAGTCTGCTAACCTCCATCCCTTTGTCCAGATGACTTGGGA
The DNA here is from genome assembly GCA_948474755.1 of Ctenosaura bakeri. NCBI lineage: Eukaryota > Metazoa > Chordata > Lepidosauria > Squamata > Iguanidae > Ctenosaura > Ctenosaura bakeri. The sequence continues at coordinate 609,069 of CAOLHI010000275.1, forward strand.
TGCAGTACTTGCTCAAGTCATCCCCAACAATGTGAAAGTTGCTCACCTGTGGGCTAGATGGATCTTCCAAAGCAGAGAGTTCTCCATCTTGATTGCCACATCCTGGGAGAGAAGATCCATCCCTATATTCTCAATAACCATACCTTACAGAGAGACATAACACTCAGAAGGGACTTCCCTATTGACTCTACTGGATGGGGAAACTCATATAGAAGGAAAAGATCCTGTAGCTATCCTGATTCTAAGCTGTTTGCGAGTTTAAAAGGTCTGGCAGTATCCTGAGCTATGGCTAGAAAGAGGTCAGTGGCCAGTGAAAGTAGTCTAGAAAGGAGACACAAGCTTCAAAACGAGAGTCTTTAGAAACACAAGGAAATCACTTTCTAGACATAGCTTTGCAATTTACCAGATACAATATTGGTTAATAATATTGATCCACCCTTCCAAGATAGTGTATAAACCACTATATAAATCTATAACTTAATCTTGGGGCTTTCAAATGGAGGAGGATTAGCCGCCAGACCAAAAGGTTTGTCATTTCTCTTTTCAGCAGTTTCTACAACAGACCTTTGCTAACACACAGCCCAAAAGATACTGCCTTGGAACTTGATTTCAGTGGATCATCTTCTCAAATGAATGCCCATAGGTATGCAGTTTCAGTGTGAATAGAAACTGTAGTACCACTGAGCAGGGGAAAGGAAAAATATTTCCCTGTGTGGCAGGTTTAATACAATATACAATTTTATAGTCCAGTTGTTAAGAATCTTTCTGTGTGTCTAACTATACCTGGTTCAGCCTGGCAGAAATGCTACTTAAGATAGCCATCCATTCTGAGAAAGGAATATTCTCAGGGATCTTGAAATTTAGTCAACTTGATGATGTCAAACCAGGCCAGACTCATCGGGTCTCTCCCGTTGGGTGTATTTGTAGGCTCCTGAGATGTCCATAAAACAAACTGCTTAGAAGAGGAAATTCCCACTCACTCGTGAGTCACCACAGCATTACTGGTCAACCAAAGCCAACTCTCAAATCCCAAGCCAAGTCAGATAAAGTAGAGCTAGCTGTTATCTCTGCATGGGCAGACAGTGACTTGGAGCCTTTCATGTCTCATTCATGTTACTCATAGAAATGAGTTTTTGCTGAGGCTGGACTTGGGTTGCAGCTGTTCAAAATACTTTGCCTTTGGGACATATGCAGTGCTGCAATACAAGGAGGAAATGCCTTATCAGAGGCTGAGCAGGAAACAAAAGAATCCAAAGAATCAGTCTACAGAAACTCACGGAGTAGAGAGCTGTAGCACAAAATCCCATTTCCTTGTATGAGATCAGACTCATCCCAGTTGAGAATCTAGCCCACTCAAGTGTGTCCCTAGCACCTCTTATTCACTCCAATTCACCTGTAACTGATTTATTCCAGCCTCTCCTCTTAATTGATGAAAATTCCCTGCTATTTCAATTAATTTGTTGGTGCATAGCATAGAAAAAGTCACTGCAAAAATGGGCCTAGGAGCAGGCCAAGATGTACATTTGGTCCTCAAAGAATTGATCTCAGCTAGTTTGAGAGGTGATCAAAGAGAGAGAGGACAAGAATCCAAGAATCCAGAATATTCTGGGAGAGATAATCCCAAAATTTAACTTTTCCAATCTCTGGTAGAGGGGTACCACAGTTGTGTCCAATCAGAGGCAATTATATAATGGAGCATATATAAAAGCACTGTTGTCCACATTCTGCTTGTGGTCTTTTCAGAGGCCACTGTTTAGCTATTGTGTGAAGAGAACGCTTGACTAGATAGGCCTTTGGGCTGAGCTAGCATGGCTGTTCTTGTGGTCCTTATGATTAGCATGGACAATGATGTCCACCACCTCCTTCAGGCTTCCCTATTTCCTTTAATCATAGCTGCATTTCTCATAGCAGCTGCAAGGAAAATGGATTTTTGTAGCAACAATATATGGTTGAAACCTAAAGTATTTGGAGGTGACTTGGTCTTGAACAGACAAGTAAAATCCTTTTGTTTTAAAACAAACCTGCTCCTACTAGAAATGAAAACTGCTAGAACCAGTTTGTTGATGTTGATCAACATTGTGGTCTGTTTTTGTGGATGGTGAGTCTCTGAACTTCAAAATTTGTCACAACCCCAGTGATAAGAGAGGAGTGATTATGAATTTTGAAGGATAAAAGCAGAAATTCAAAGCAATCTTTAGGTCATCTGTAATATTTTATGATGTAGTATTTTATGATTCATAGCAGATGTTTTATTGTGAGGCACCATAAGTATACGTTGACAGAAAATGGTGAGATCAAAAGTAATTAAGTAAAAGACAAGTACTTAAATACATGCACGTACACTTTGGAGTTCATCTTACTACGAAAAGTGAAAGCAGACACATACATATACCACACAAACATACATACTGCCAGCTATGGGCTGATTGCATTCTTTGGATTTGGACTACACCAAAATAATATTCCACACATTTCATGGATTTTTCTCTTTTTCAGACATTCATAGTTGAGAGTCAACCTCTCCCTCCCTCCTGCCCCAAATTTCCCAAGACCAACAAAATTGATGGAGAGAATCCTTTACTAAGGCTCTTTCTGCACCTTACCTTTTTCTGGCACTGGGGTGCAGGGATCTCGTGAGCAGCCTCCAGCGAGAGGCTCTCACGTCCCTGCTGCTTCAGCTCCACACAAGCTGCCTGCTCACGCGAGAGCCCTACCTCTTCCTTCCACAGTGCAGCCTGGGGGTTTCCCAGGCTGCACTGGGGCAGGAAGCGCGACTGGCGTGGCTCCAGAGGCTCCGCACGCCAGGTAAGTGCGCGCGGGGCCCAGGAGCAATGCGTGGTCATGCATCATTTTTGGCTTCTAGCCGAAAAGGAAAAGGTGTGTGATCGGCGCCTGTCAGCCTCTGGAGCGTCATGCGATTTTGAGTGCATTGTGCAGATCACTCCTCACAATCACGCGGTGCTCCAAGCGCCCTTTCACATGGCTAATGCCATGCAGAAAGGGTCTAAGAACCAGAAGTATTTTATGCCAGGAAATCCATATTATGTGCTCACACAGTACATCATGCAAAGCAAAACATTTCATAAATTAATTCACATGGTTAATAATTACTGCAATATATCTGTCCTTGCAGAAGCTGCAATTTTCTTGGCAAGGAGTGAGACTTCACAAGGTAAAGAGAGAGACAGCCAAAATTCATTAGAAAGCAGGAAGGAAGCAACATTCAGGAAAGAACTACACCTTCTATATTGATTTCCCAAAGGCTAGTCCTGCTCGTCTGCTACAGGAAAAAACAAAGAGTCTTGTGGCACCTTACAGAGGAACAAATTTATTATGGCATAGGCTTTTATGGACTATTTCCATCTGTGTATAAACCTATGTATACACACTGAGAGCTCCAGCCTAGCAAATCTGGAAAACACAAGATTAAGTAAGGCTGCATTTTTAAGACTATTTTGTTTTTAGTTGCTTTTCAAATTGTTTTAATTAATCTGTTTTATTATTTAATATGTACTTGTTTTATTTATTTACTGTTAGATGCCTTGATTCCCACTTAAGGCACAAAGGGAGGGAGGGAAGAAACTAAAATGGCAGCTTTATGTTGGATGTCTCTGTTCCCTTTGTAACATGTAGTATATGTTTTACCTTGCATTTGTGATGTCATTACCTAGATAATTTCCTTGTCTTCTTCAGCAGCATCCAGTAACATAAAGCAAGAGACAGAGAAATGTATACAGGACAGTGACAGACATAGCACATGCAAATTGTACAATACAGAGAGGCAAGGCAATGGTAGGTGTTGGCAGGAGGCCTCTGCTTGAGCCCCTTGTTTCAATGACCTTTGGAAAGAAGATTTACTTTGTCAGCCCCATAATATTTTGCAGGCCGGCAACATTTTGCATTTGTTTCCACTAGAAGGCAAGAGTCAGAGCTCTGTATGGTTTGAGTTTAGGAACAGTGTTTCACCCAGCTCCGTTTCATTTCTGGGCAGAAAAAGGCTACACATTATAAGTAAAAAAAAAATCATTGCATATTGTTCCTAGTCATGAAGATAGCTAGAGTGTTCTTCAGGTCTACCTGTACCCACTTACATGAGGGGAAGTAAATGTGCAGTGACAGTCAAAGATCTTTTGCTCTTTGAAGCAAAGAATAAGATGGCATCCTTCCTCTTAAACATACACAAGCCAACTGGACTCTCACTGGAATCTTACTTTGACAGCAGGAGTGGCGCAGCATCTTCCATTGTAAAAATGGTCAGTGAATTAGCTTAAGGCATGCAGAGCAAGCCATTCTCTGACATCTTGCTGTCACTCCCTGACACCCCTTAATGCTTCCTGCCTGAGGCTGTTGCACTATTCCTAATGGCAGGGCCTGCCTGGGAAATAGAAAAATCACCCAAAACATAACACTTCAGATGCATTATCTGGTGAGAAGTGACAATTTTGCCAGTTTTCAATAAGCTTCCAATCCAAGTTCAATGTATTAGTGATTACATCTAAGGCCCTAAATAGTTTGGGACAATGTTTGAAGGAGTATCTCACCATTTATACACTTGTCTGAATGTGAAAATATGCTGGAAAGGGGCTCTTTTCTTCATCCCACCATTTGTAGTGGTCTATTATATAGAGAGGTGAGTAATGTCCTTCTTCGTTGTGGTATTGTAGATATGGAATGCTCTTCCCCTAGAGGCCTAGCTGGGACCGATACCAACTTCATTTGGGCACCAAGTTAAAGACTTGGTCATTTAGCCAAGTGTTTTGGCCTTAATGATTACAGATTGGCTCTTCCCTACCACTGCTAGTATCATACTGGATTGTGGGGTTTTGCTGTAGTTTTATGATCTGAATTAGGACCGGACATTTTTTAAAAAAAATTAAATATACAATATATATGTATATACACATGTGAAATGTGCCACACCCAACTGGTAACAGAGGTGGAGGAGTTGTGGCTGAGTGAATGTCAAGAAGCCTGGTAGAAGCAGCAGAGATAAAGAAGCATTTCATTAAGCACTTCCAGTTTCTAACAAGTCATTCACAACTGTGCGTCTGGAATGTTGTGGTCCTGGTGTATACACCATGGGACTAACTTTGTACCATGGGAATCAATGACTCTGTCAAACAAAATGAAAACACCCTGAGCTTTCTTTAATTTCTTCCCCTCTTCTTCTAGTCCAAAATAAATTGTGTGCCTTGATCTGAACTATACATGGATGAAAGAACCCTATGAACTGAATCTACACAAAGCTCTCAAATCATGTTCTTGAGAATCCTGATATACTTGGAAACACCTTAGAACTATCCTGTTGGATCAAACCAAACATCTGTCTGGCCCAGCATCCTGTTTTCCACAGAGGCCAACCAGATGTCCAAGGAAAAACTACAAGCAGGACATGCAGGCAATGATTCTCTCACACTGTACTGCAGCAGTTGGTATTCAGAAGCACTCTGCCTCTGAACCTGGAAGTAGTGTATATGTGTGCGCTTGTGTGTATCTACATGCACACACACATAAACCATTGATGACTAGTAGTCACGGGAAGCCTTATTCTCCACAAATTTATCTAATCCTGTTTAAATGCCATCTAAACTGGTTTTTAGTGATCACAGTTTATCACTACATTGTGATGGTAAGTTTCACTGTTATTTAAAAAAGTACTTTTTCTTGGATTTCTCTGTCTATAGTAATGGCGAATACCCTCATAGTCAGTGAAATGTTTAAAGGAAAATAGCAAAACTCTCTACTTATCTTTTTGTCAGTTTAGATTTTATCACAACCAAGGAAATAAATAGCTGTTTACTCTATAATCACTTTATAGATGCCATATATGCTGCCCAGTAGAGTTATCCTGAGTGGTGAGGAACCCAATTGAGTCAACCTTGATGAGGCTAGGACATTTGCCTGCTATGACAAACTCACTCGGCACTTTGAAGAGAAAGTTGCTCTTATTCACTCAAAACTTGATGCCACATTCAGTCTAAGGAAGTGTTCACCCTTCTATCTGGCCAGTTTTCTTGGGATCAGTTTCAGCTGATGTGTCCTGATGATGCAGGCAAAATGTTTGAATCAGTTCAGACCATGACATGTAAGTTTGATTTTTGCCCATCGTGGCTGATAAGATCTAGCAGAAGCAGATGGGTGAGTCCAGGAAGTGATAAATGTTTCACTGTGCCATGTAGGCTATAATAGATTATAGTTCACTCTGTCCTGAAGAGGAGCTCCCTAGATTTAGAGGCCATTTCTGCACCATACCCTTTTATGTCGTCATTCCAGCATCATCCCAGCAGTACCTTTGCTAGGATGGGAGCATGTCCACAATGCTTCCCTCTGCAGCCAGCCAGCTGCTTACAGATGGGAGCACAAGCAACACGTGCCTTCCTTTCGCAGTCCAGCCAGCCTCTTTCAAGTGCTACATTGGGGAAGGAAGTGTTTAGATTGCACTCCTACCTGTTCTGCATGGCCATTAACAGATATTTTTTTCCGTTAATGGAATATCCTGCGATCATGACTGGTGGGGATGCACTGGCAACATGACGTCATGCGAAAGCATGACTTGTAGACCACCAGCAACATGTCCCCATCTTGGGACAGCAACATCGTGTGGTTATGTGATAAATGCTATCCTATGGCTAATATTTTGGGGGAAAGTGCTTGAACATGTAGTGGCCAGACAACATCAGGTGTTCTTAGAGGAAATAGATTATCTGGACCCACTTCAGTCAGGTTTCAAGATAGGGTGAACTACGAAAACAGCCTTAGTTCTCTTGACTGATATCCTATTCCAAATGAAAGACAGGAGAGACATATCCTTCCTCAAAAGCTCTCCATAGTTTTGGATAATATTTTCATGGTATCCTGCTGGACCAGCTCCATCAGATGAGAGTGGGAGGCACTGCGTTACATTGGTTTCCCTCGTATATGCACAGCCAGTCCAGAGAATGGCACTGGAGAACTCCTGAATCAGTCCCATGGCCATTAAACTCTGTCTTGTCTCTGTCTTGTCTCCCATGCTGTTCAGTATCTATATGATGCCACAGGAGAAGGTCACTACGGAGTTTGGGTTGAATGTCATTGGTGTGCTGATGACACTCAGCTCTACTCCTTGACATCTGAGTTTGCTAGACAGGAATAACTTATCCTACACTGGGATAACATAGCCACAATAATCCATGTGCTGGTAACCATCCAATTAGACAACTGCAACACATTCTACTTGGGCTACCCTTGAAGACAACTTGGAAGGTGCAGGTAGTGCAAAATGCAGCAGCTAGACAACTGGCTGGAATACTATAGAACCACCTAACACTAATTTTTAAAAAATTACAGTGGTTGCCAATAGGCTTCCAGCCTCAATTCAAGTTCCTGCTAATGTCCTAAATGGCTCGGCATGATGATACCTGAAGGAGCACCTATTCCTCTAAATAACTGTCCAAGGCCAGACAAGTGCAGGAAGGTCTCTCTCTTCTGTGTGCTATCAGTCAGGGCAATATGTTGTGGCAGGACAAGGGAGAGGGCATTCTGTGGCACCCGTATTAGAGAACATCCTACCCTTACAGGTCCAATTAATGTTAATGCTGCTAAGGAATTGGTGTCAGAGACTTACTCATAATTTAGAGTCAACACCAATAAGTATCACTCAAGTACAGAAAGATTTAGATCGGGCAGATCAAAAACACAAAAAGCAGTAAGGCAAGCATATTCTCCACAAATATCTTCAAAACATGGGAAATCTCCCTGATTATAGGAGACACACTCCTATGCATTCTTGAAAGTGTAACTGAAGCACTGGAGCATAAGGTACACTCTAGGCACCCGGAGGTCCAGTTGCTGGTATCCCACAAAAACTATATTCAACTTAGAAAAATCTTTCCCAACTTGGTGGCCTCCAGATGTCCCTCTCTGGCTGTGGTATTATAAAAAATCTACTTCAAACACCTGTGAGAAGAGTCCTCTGCCTATGGAAGACAAGCCTAGAACATGTCTTACAATGTCTATGAACAAGGACTTGCATCAGACCTTAGGTGTCCCTCTGGGCAGGCAGACTGATGTGGAAAGAACTTGATGCAGGTGAAAGTTTAAACACTATTGCTTTGACAGTAGCAGGCCAAATAGCTGGGTTATTTTTATTTTTAGCCCAGACTGCTTCTGTTTTCCAAAGACTCTTTAACCAGCAGAAATGGTCCTTTCAAATAAGGCAATTACATGCAATGCCTCTGATGACCAGAAAAGGCTTGCTTGGGGCTTAGAGCTGTTTTCATCAGGTGAGATCCAACCGAATGTTAACAAGGCAGAAAGCCCTATCAGCATAGAAATGCAGGATTGCTTGTGCTTGGCACTGTCCAAGTGGTTAACCTTGTTGCAAAAACTTGACATCTGTTTGCATAATAAGACAGTGGTTGCCTATAGCCCAAGCATAGGAACTCTCAAACCACTCAAGCAATCTGACCATTTAGGATCCTAGCCATAAACTGCTGGGCAATGGGACTTCAGGTCCATAGATAAAGTTAGTTCAGCCTCCTGCTTCTCAAGAAGCCTTAGGCTCAGGGCTGGGGAAAACTATTTGCAGATGCCAGCTTCCAGAATCTTCCTGGTCATGGTGCCTGAAGGATTTTCTAAGAGTTGTTGCTCCAAAATGTATCTTTTCCAAGCTCACCTTTTCCAAACATACATTTATTTGAGAGGAACGCCTCACTGAATACAATGGGACACTTCCAACTAAACATATTGTGAAACAATAAAAAATAAAAAAAATCTGGCTGTAGTACAGTCTGGATAAAAGCCAGCAAGTGGAGAGATAAACAGACCCACCACTCTCCTGAAGCAGCGTATAGCCTGAACCACCCCCTCCGCCCCATCGTCAATCATGCCCTGGGGACGGGACTGTTCTGAATGCTTTTCCTTCTTCACGGTATTCAAATAAATAAATAAATAAATAAATAAATAAATAAATAAATAAATAAATAAATGGAAGTGGGCTTTGATTATAGTCCCCCCCTTTGGCTAATTACCTTCCTGTGGGAGGGGGCAATTAGCTTTATCCAGTGACCTCACAGATGATTCTATGGCAACGGACAGGATGCACTGCATTAGAGGACATTACCATGGGGTTGTGGAAAAACTGAACAGACAAAACATTGCTTTTAGGGGGAAAAATCAAGACTTGAACTTTTCTGTCAGTAGTAGTTTTTAAACCATACCTTGGGGAATCATAGAAACTAGGATTCAGAACATGGATAATACTCAGGTCTCCTAGAGGTTAAATCTTGAACTGAAGAAACACACACAAGCACAAATGCAAACACCATGAACAGAATGGGAAGATCCATGTGGAAAAGGTTAAACTCTTTCATCTTGAGAAAAAGAATTCTCTGTCTTCTTTCAGTTCAGAACCACTAAAATACTAACCCATACTGAAAATGAAGCAATCAATTTAGATCAGGTATTTGTAACTAGGGGCCTTTCCACACTACACTGTTTTAGTGCTATTATTCCACTTTCAACATCCTGTGGGATTCTGGGGTTTGTAGTTTACTGAGGCCCTCTAAATGCTCCTCCCTAAACTACAAACCCCAGGATTCTGTAAAATGTTGAAAGTGGAATAATAGGAGTGATGTATTTGAGTCTCTTACTCCGAGTCTCAAGGCAAGTCTCAAGTCTCTACCTTCAAGTTTGAAGTTGTCTCTTATGTCCTTGCAAGATACTCTCCAGTCAAGTCTCAAGTCTGGGAGCCAACTTTATATTCTAACCTATAATCCAGAATTTCTGGACAGAGTCCAATAAAGTCAGTTCTTTGAGTAGAGTTGGACCTCTACTTTTGTGATTTTGCTGTCTGCAGCTTCAGAAGTGGGGAGTAGGATCTTTCTTACTTTCCATTTGCAAAGCTGGAGGCTTTTTCAGAATCATGGAATAGGATCCTTCTTACTCCCCATTACTGAAGCTTCAAGAGCTTTAGAAGGAAGGGTTCTTCTTCCTCAAGCCCACTGCCTAACATATTTTCTGTTCTGCTGTGAGATATGTGCCCTGAACTCTGGGCACAAATCTTGCCTTCTGCTCTTAGGAAAAGTTTTAGACAGCTCCTCCTATATGTAGTGGGGACAGGCTGCTGAACAGACCTCAACCCCACCTCAAGACCATTGCCAGCCCATTTGCTGTTCCCTCTAAGAAATGTGTCCACACTTTGGGCTTGAGATGGATCGTCATGTGACCAGTAAGTTGTACGCTTTCTGGATGAATGTGTTATTTTACTGAATCGTGCAGCAAATCAATCACTAAAAATATGCAAGTCTCAAATCAATTTGAGTCAGTGTGTAATTTTTGCCAAGCCATCCCAGTTGAGTTACTGAAGTGACTTAAGTCTGACTTGAGTTCAAGTCAATCAACTCGAGTCTACATCACTGAATAATAGCACTATAACGGTGTACTGAAGAAATGGCCTTAGATTATGGGGTAGAGGAAATTCTTATCAAAATTATAGATCATATAAAACTGTGAGGGGTGGCTAACACAAGGGAAGATAGGAACAGAATTCAAAAATATCTTGATAAACTAGAAAATTGGACAGAAGTCAATAAAATGAAATTCAATAGAGACAAATGCAAAATTCTATATTTAGACCACAAAAACCAAACACATAGCTATAGGATGAGGGATATATGGCTCAGCAGTACTACATGCAAAAAGACTTTGGGATTATTGTTGATCATAAGTTGAATATGAGCCAACAATGTGATAATGCAACAAAGAAGGCAAATGCTATTTTAACCTGCCTTAACAGAAGGACAGTTTCCAAGCCAAGGGAAGTAATAGTCCCACTATATGCACTCATCAGGCCTCATCTGAAGTACTGCATTCTGTGCTGGGCTGTTCATTTTAAGGAGGATATAAACAAGTTGGAGTAGGATCAGAGAAAGGCAACAGGGATGATAAGACATATGGAGAACAAAACCTATGAGGAAAGGCTGAAGGAGCTCGGCATGTTTAGCTTGATGAACAATCAAGACAATACCTATCCAAAGCAGACAGAAGAGAGTGTACAAGATGGGATAGATAAGAATAAAAAAAACACAAAATAGTGTACTAATATCCTTAAACAGTAGACAGTTCAAAGCAGTTATTAAAGAGTTTTAGGCCCACTTTACTATTCTAAGTCTAGGTAACTAACATTATCTGCACAGCACAGAGGGCCCATTCGCACTACACAATTATAACACTGTTATTGCGCTTTAACTGCCATGCTTCCATCCCATGGAGTCCTAAGACTGACAGTTTAGGGAAGAGCAATTTGAATTCTCAAGCAGAGGACTAGAGTGGCTCAACAAGTTACAAACCCCAGAATTCTATAGGTTGGAACCATAGCAGTTAAAGTGGAATAATGCTGCTATAATTCTGTAGTGTGAATGGGCCCCAGGTAATTGGAATTTGAAGAGATATAAAGCAAAAGAAGCAGAAAGACATCTGTAGCTATATCCTTCCTGTGGGAAAAGAACTCACTTGAGACTGTGAAATCAAATGAAATCACCCCTACCTATATAAACTAGAGCAAAGTCTCCTCTTTTTAGGTCTATGGCCAAACTGTCTGGAAGAAACTCATATTGTCCCAGAGTCGTAATGCCAAATCTTCTACCAGAGAAAATGAAATCTAAGAATCTCTGTATGACAGTCTTTCATTCAAATCTGCTTCAAATCTTGTGAACTGTTATAGTTTGGGAGCATATTTTCCAATACATAGAGCATGCTAAAAAAAAAATCAGTTACTATAAGCTCATATTCATTGGTGTTAACATACTAGAAGTGGGAAATTGATGATCATCCAGAAGTTCTAACATACAGGTTCTATTAGTGCCACCTAACGTGAAAAACAGTAAAGAATTGTGGGGGTTGTTGTCCAAAAACATCTGTAAGTCCAAAGATTCCTCACCTCTGGTGTAGCATATAGCCAGATACTTGCTGCAAAACACTGGGTGTGAATAGTCACAATGGACCTTGAGCAATGTCCCTTTGCTTTGGTACTCTGCATGTAGAAAAGTAATTATTATAGATATCTACAGAAATAATAAATATGCTTCAAGGAAGACTACTGACAATAAACTGCCTGCTGCTAAGAAATTCATGGATCCAGGTCTATAGATCTCCATGAAAATGAAAAACAGTTGACTAATTCCCAGGGAGCAGCTGTGAAGCAAAGACCAGCTGCTGCCACTACTGGGAAAATGCAAAGTTCTGCCTCATGATCCTTTACAGTGAATATCTCCCCTATAATATACCTGGATGGAACTGTGGAATTTCTGAAGCCTTAAGGGATTTTGCATGTTGGGACCTCCAGCTATTATTTTAAGAACAAAAGATAAAATCCACTTAAGCACTGCTTACACCCAAAATCATTTACATTCGCACTGGCAAACTGAACCAAGGAGATCTAATAATCTTTAGTGATGCTCTGCATTTCACTTCCTTGAGGAAAACACTTTTGATGATTCTGCATCTTACACAGCTACTATAATCCTCCTGCCCTTCACTTCCAATGCTTCAAAATGCTAGAATTCCCTACGCCCCTTGGTGATACTTCCAGACTTAATCTCCCACCGTCATAAATCAAAACTGGACATGGACTTGAAAGCATTTCATTTATATTTATATTTATATTTTTTATATATCTTTATTTTTGCTTACTTTTTTGACCTTATGTAAAAGTAAAAAATTCTTCCCCAGATCCTCTGATTTTACTCACCCTTGCATTAAATACATGTATTCCACATCCCATTCACAAACTAGATACCACAGCATAAATTGAAGAAAGACAACAGTTTTTCAGAGAGAGCAAAGTGGCATAAAAGAGGCTTCACTTCACATCATACATGTACTTCTGTCCCTATGGTCAAAATACATTTTGTAGGGATTTTTTTAAAACACACATGCTTATATAAACACATATAATATCACATTTTTGTTGTCATTTGCCATCAAGTCAACTCTAACTTATGCTGACCCTCCAGTAGCCTCAGTCATCAACTGTCCTGCTCAGGTCTTACAAACACAGGGCCATGGCTTCCTTGGTTAAGGCCGTTTCCGCACGAGGCTGTTATAGTGCTATTATTCCATTTTCAACATCCTATGGAATCCTGGGGTTTGCAGTTTTGGGAGGGGCCAGCCGGCCCCTCCCAAAACTGCAAACCCCAGGATTCCATAGGATGTTGAAAGTGGAATCATAGCGCTATGACAGCCTCATGCGGAAATGCCTTAAGTCAATCCATCTCTAGTAAGGTCTTCCTCTTTTCATACTGCTTTCCACTTTATCAAATATCATCTTTTCCAGTGAGTCACAGCACCTAAATATATGCCCAAACTACAAACTCAGTTTACTCATTTTCACTTCTAGTTAAAGTTCAGGCTTGATTTGCTCTGTTCTGTTCATTTGACCTTTTTTTTTTTAGTAGTACATGGTATCTACATAGCTCGTCTCCAGCACCACATGTAAAATGAGTTGATTTTCTTCCTTTCCGCCTTTTCCACCAGCCAACCTTTATACTCATACTGGATGATTCTGATATTGCTATCTAGTGATGTGTCTTTACACTAGAGGATCTTATCTAGTTCCTTCATGGTTACCTTTCCAAGTTTTACTCCTGTTCTGATTTTTGAACTGAAGACTCCATTTTAATTAATGATTGAGCCAAGCATGAAGAAATATTTAACTACTGCAATGCCTTTGTTATGCATTTTGCAGTTACATATATCTCACATATACATATATCCATTTAAAAATAGCAATAGTTGTAGCTATATAGGGATTGTCTCCAATACTAACACCTGTAAGAAGGGTGTAGTCATTTAGAGCAGTCATCTCTATAATGCTATCATGATTTTCCAGACATGGTTGTTGTTGCATGCCTACGAGTAATATCTAACTTAGGCAACTGTAAAGCAAACCTATCACAGGATTATTTTGGGGCTGAGAGTGTGTGACACACCCAAAGTCACTCAGTGGGTTTCCATGGCTGAGTCGGGAATCAAACCTTGATCTCCAGAGTTGTAGTACTATGCTCAAACTACTACATCATGCTGGCTTTCTCCAATATTTCCCTCTATGAGCCTGCCTAAATTCTAATATCTTCACAGGAGACTTTCTCTCACTCCCACCACCAGATTTGATGAGAGCATGAAAGATAACTTTCTGTGGCTGCTCTCAAATTGTGGAACTCCCTGCCACAAGAGGCCCAGCTGGGCCTCAACTTCCTTCTTTCCACTATCAATCTAAGATGTTTTTATTTAGGCAGTCCTTTGGCTCTCAGCTTACTATAGCAAAAGATCTTCTAAGAGACCATGTTATACTTTCATCCTTTTTAATCTGTTTTAATGTGCCATTAAGACAATTGTCTATTTGTACTTGATAGATTCTAGGCATACTTGGGTTTTAATTTGTTCTATGCTGCTTTGGGTCCCATACTGGGAGAAAGAGGAGGTGGGTTATAAAATAAATAAATAAATAAATAAATAATCCAACCCAAGTGAACTGGAATCTGTACAGAAATCTCTAGAGAGCAAGCATAACTCAAAAATTCATTTTCTTTTTGTAAAGAATGAAAATCAAAAATGCCATGACTGAATCCCAAAGTTAGCATGCTGGAATGACTCATAATTTGTAAGCCTAAATGGGCCATATTCTTCCCAGTTATGAGTATGAACTTTAATACCAAAGACTATACTACTGAGTCTGTTTCTATGAAAGTTTCCTTTCCCACCATTATGCAAAATATACTGTGGATTACATGACACAATGAAAGCAAACCAGAAAACCATACCAGCCCTCATGAGGTTTCCAGAATGACTTAAGGCATTTGTTTGCTTATGCATGGTCAATTTACTTTTTTTTGAAAAATAAAACAAAGCCAAGGAACAGCATATCTCAGATTCACAACAAACAGGGAATAGAACTGGGCAGCTGATAGCAGATCTTGGGAGGTAAAAATGTTCCATAGAGTACCCTGTCCCTTTTCTCTCCCTTACTGTTTTTTATATTCTTTGCACATCCCTAGAGCATCCTGCCATTCTCTTGTTCAGAGCCAGCTCCTTTGCTACCTTGGCAACAGCCATCCCAGTATCATTCAATTAAAAAAAAAAAGAATTAGAAAAACAGAGAGATCTGATATATTTACAAAATCAATTTGCACAGGGAAATGTCTTCTTCCCTTCTCCCCATCTAGTCATTCTTATAAAGAAAAAGGTAACTCAAATTCCCCTCTGCCTCCCTTCTCTCCCACACCACAAAGCCCCCTGGTATATCAGTAGCTGCAAGAAGCTGCATGTAACCTGCAAATACAGCTGAGCTGGAAGAAATAACCGTGAATGGTTCATTGAAAAATGACTTTGTAAATGTGGATTCAACCACTGGCGTGGTGGGGGGTGCAGGTAAAACATTTCTGCAGACAGGAAGCACCATGAAACAGCTTCTATTAAGTGCAGAGGCTTTATTTCCTAATTATCTTTGCCAAATAACTCCCCCGTGGATATAAGATTTCTCAATGTCAGAGTGCATCTGCCACAGAGCTCAATTGCCGCATTTTTCCTCTAATTTTTAATACATCTCCAGACTCATTCTTCAATTCATTTTGAAATGGGCTCTCCCTGCATTTCAGAGAAAACAGAACAGAGAGAAAAGGCAGCGGAAAGAAGGATTGCACAGCCTTTGAGCAAAGATAATTGAGCAATTAAACAATTAGTGGAAAGGAACAATACCACTGTATTCCTCCTGCCGTGTCTAACTGGGGGTTAATTTCAGTTCCAGGCTCCTGATGGAACACAGCCTGGGCAAGGGGCCTGGCTTTCTCCCAAGAGAGCAGCAAAATGTTTATCCTATATACCATCAATTCTCTTTTCCTCAGATCTGCAATGTTTCATGGGAAACATTCCCACAAAGGTAGGGGTTATGTTCCCAGAAACATTTTGTTTAAGAAAAATGGGGCTTCTTCTGGGCAAAGAGTTGAAAGGGAGCTGAAAAGCAGTCAAGGAAAACAGTTGCCATGCTGTGCATGGAATTACACTGGAATGCTTGTGCCATGTAATATATTGTAATGAGACAGGGTTTGGCTGGATGACCTCAAGCTCCCTTCCAAAATCAGCAATTGTGATGATTCAATAGAACTATGTGGTGAAAACTGCCCAACAGGAACTGGCTACATCAAGGAAAACAGGGCCAAGTACTTTTCCTTTAACACAAAACCAGTAGCTTCTAATGACTTCTCCCAAAAGAAATCAAATCCTGAGTAAAGTGTCCACATCCCTGGAGTTCCCACCACTCTCAGAAATGGGCTTCAAGGATGCGGCAGTATAAAAGTATTTAAAAATAACAAGATAATATGTATGGATGGTAGAACTATTCAGAGCAAGACATAGAATTAAGTTCCAGATGTGATTGCTTGGCATTTCTGTTTGAGAAATAAACACAGTCACCTCACAAGGTTGCCTTAGGGAGGAAAGAGTTGGTATTCAGTGTGGAATTACTCTGGAGTTTCTTTGCCAGGTAATTTGCTTTGTTTTGTTTTTATGAAATGGTTCGGGACTGTCTGCTGCTCCATCTTCTGTTTTGTTCTGTTTCTAACATTTAAATGCAGGTTTTGTCAATTCTCCAGATGCACTGGACTACCCATGTCCTCAGCCATGCTTGTTGGAGGTGGTGCAGGTTGTAGACCAACGCATCCAGAGGGCAGTAGGTTAGGAAAGGGTGCTATAATATATGAAACCATTCTCTATTGCTGTTTTTAAACTTTTCACTTTTCCTGTTGGCAGTTGTCCCACTCAAAATGTCCTAAACTGTTTTCTCCTGTGGGATGTTAACATGCATTCTTATCTCACATATTCCTAAGTTCAGCATAGAAATCTCACCAAACTTTAGCTTCTATTTCATTTTACACACATATGTGTACACACACACACACACACCCCAACTGACAGAATACATCTAATAACAATACACTATAACACATTTAACTAACGCATTGTAGTCTAGTCCATCAAAGCTCATCACACCAGACTGTTAGTTTTTGAGGTGCTACAGCACTCTTGTGTATTTCCAGCCACAGATCACAATTATTTCTTTGGAATTCTTGTTTTTGTTGTATGGCTTCAAGTAGTTTTCAACTTATGGCAACCCTAAGCCAAATCTTTCACAGCAAGATTTCTTCAGAGGAGATTTGCCAGGGGGTCATTGATTCGCTTGAGGCTGAGAAAGTGTGACTTGCCCAAGATCTCCCAATGGGTTTCTCTGACTGACCAGGGATTTAAACCCTGGTCTCCTAGAATCTTTGGCCATTTCCGCACTAGCCAGGCCCCTCTCTAAACTGCAAAGCCCAGGATTCCATACGATATAGAAACTGGAATAATAGCACTTTAACAGTCTAGTGTGGAAATGGCCCTTGTCCAACACTCCAACCACTACACCACATAGGCTTTCCTTTGGAATATTTAAACATGCACAAATGAATGAATTCATATAAGGAGATGGGCAAAAGCTTGTTTATCCTTGTCTTTTTGGCATTATCAAAGGGAACAACTCTATTTGTCTAACATCTCCTGACTTCCTTCTCTTGCTGTAACCTTGGATGATCTTTTAATAAGAATGCAGCTATTTGGAGAAGAGCATATGGAAGCTGGCAGAATATCTGGAAACTGACTGTTTGCTTTCAGTGGCATGGCTGAACAATTGGAGCAATGTCAGTTTGCTTCATGTATCTCAGTTAGAAATGGCAAATGAATGAACTCTGTGCCATTCACATATAGCAGAATAAGCCCTATATGCATGGGAATGAGGTTGTCATCACTATCACTGGAGAGCCACAGTATGATTTACTTCCTGGGCAAGGAAGTAATCTAGATGCTTGTTGCCAATTTCCCCAGGACCTGCCCACTCATAAAGGTGAAGGGAGCGCAGCATCCACATCTCGTCTCTTCTTTCCCTTATACAGCTGAAACTCCGTGAGTGGGAACCATTTCCCATGCCAGAGCTCCACTCACCCATCCTTCTAGCCTGGTCATGCTGGATAAGGTTTCACCCACAGGGCCAAGCAGAGGTTATTTCCAAGCCAAATGCTATAATTCCCAGCCGCAACAAATTAAACAGCAGGAACTTGTGGAAAGGTTACAGGAAAGATGTTTCAGTGACCCCCAGCTTTCTATTCTCCCAGGCAGGTCACACTCCAGCCCAGCTGGTCCCGGCTGGCCTGGGACTCACAAGGATCATATGTCCTAATGAGAGTGGGAAAGCAAAGACAAACCCCATGCAGTTCTGTTCCCACATTGCCAGAGTTCTTGATAAGATTATGCTGCAGCTGGGAAGTTTTCTTCCCCCTCCACATTATCATTGTAACATATCAGTAGACACAAGCGGTAATAGAGAAAACTGACAATTTTGCTGCCTCCTGCACACAAATCAGGGATGTCGCTACAAGGGGCACAAAATAAGGACATGGAATTCTGCATCTCCAATGAAATTTTCAGTCCTCTAACTACTAGTGTTGCAGGGAATGAGGCACTAAATTGTTCATATGTAAAACTTACATTTGCTGTGTTTAGATTTCGTTATGAATTCCTCTTTTCGGAAGAAAAGATGCCTAAACTGAAGATGCCTAAACTGTATTTCTAAATACTCAACTGAAATCTTAAGTTACTGCAAGGCTATGAATTTGGAAACTGAAGGAAAAAAACATGAGAGGGCAGAATTCTTATTGAGGGGACAATACTTTCATATTTCCCCTATATTATGAGTAACGTTTCTGTCCCAAATGTGAAGACATTGGCAAATGTCAGCAAATTCTTTTCAAATGGAACTGTAACATAAGCATCCAACCTTTGCACTGGCCAAATACATTTGGTACAGCTATTTCCATTGGCCCTTTTCGTACCTTACCTTTTCCTGGTGCCGGACTGGGAGGCTCATGCATGAAGACTTTGGAGGAACGCTCCTGCATCCCTCCTGCCTGGGCTCTGCAGCGGTTTCCTGCTTGCGCGAGCACCCCGCCTCTTCCATTCGCAGTGCAGCCTGGGACCTCCCAGGCTGCACTGAGGAGAGGATGCACAACCGGCCCAGCTCCCAAGGCTCTGCACACATAAGTGCGCACAGGGCCCCAGAGCAATGTGCGACTGCACAGCATTTTCGGCTTTGAGTCGAAAATAAAAAAAAAATGTGTGCGCGGTCCGCCTCAGGCCCTTGAGCATCACATAAATGTGAGTGCGTCATATGGACCACTCCCCACATTTACGCAATGCTCAAGGGACGCTTTCACTTCAGAAATTCCATGTGAAAAGGGCCATAGAGAAGACACTAGTAAAATACGTATTACACAAGGGCCATTTTCACACTACACTGTTATGATGCTATTATTCCACTTTCAACATCCTGTAGAATTCTGGGATTTGTACTTGACTAAGGCCAAAGAGCTCTCTGGCTGAGAATTTGAAATGCCCCTCCCTAAACTGCAAACCCCAGGATTCCATAGGATGCTGAAAGTGGAATAATAGCGCTATACCAATGTAGAAAGGTCCTTGAATTCAAATCCAGACTTCTAAGCATTAACCGTGAGGCATGTATTTCTTCACTATATTTTTTTTCTTTAAGGAAGCAATGGGTAATTTTAGTAATTTTCCTCCTGCTGTTCATAAAGTCTTTGAGAACTGCAGTTTTCAAAATCTGTTTGCAATTCAAGACTCATTAGGCACAAAACTTGCACAAGATTTTGTGTAAGAAATGGCATTTTCCGCATGAGAAGCAGAATTTTCTGTGCAGAAAAAAAATCATGTGGAAAATGATGGTTTTTGCACAGAACAGCCATGTGTGAAGTTTGTGCAAAATTGTGAAGATTCTTATCAGTCCAGGACTCCTCTCATCAGGGTTCCTTTACACACACACACACGCACACACACATGAACAAAATTCACCTTATTTTTGGAATATTTCAACCTCTATTAAGCATTCAAACATCTGGGCCTAGATGGATGAATCTATTGGTTTCAGCTTCTCCCACTTTAGAATCTATTTGCATCTGTAGTTCTTTCCATCCCCGACATGAAGACATGGGTGAATTTTGATCAATTCTGAGAGGGAAAAAAACTGAAACAAAATTCTCCCCTTACCATAGTAAGAGATGTGGTCAAGTCAGTCCCCGAAGAGGAAATGCAAGCAAAAATGGAAAGGCTAATGACTCCAATTCTAGCTCCTCAGTAGATTAGTACTGGCCTGAGTTGTGAGAGCAGCACAAGGGGGAGCTCTGCTACTGGGATGCTGGTTCTCTAACCAAACACCTCCTCACCCTGTTGTCAGATGGAAGCTATCTCTTCTCAACTATCTCTACCACAAATCTACAGGAAATCTACTTTCTCTATGTGGTCTCAGTTATGACGATTTATAGACTATTTTGTTACCAAGCCAGCAAACTTTGTATGAAGAGACAGTTATATCAGAGCTTCTTTGTAAATAACAGACACTAGACACAAACTAGATATTCCCTTGTGAAACAAACAAACAGACAAACAAACAAAGTCATGTTAATAATAGCAATTTGTTGTTGGGTGTCTTCAAGTCATTTTTGACTTATGGTGAACCTAATGCGAACCTATCACAGGTTTTTCTTGGCACAATTTGTTTGGGGGAGGGGTTGCCCATGACTTCTGAGGCTGAGAGAGTGTGACGTGCCCAAGATCAGCCAGTGGGTTTCCATGCCCAAGCAGGGAGTTGAACTTGTTCTCCAGAGTCTTAGTCCAACACTCAAAGCACCACACCACACTCGTTCTCTAAATAATAAAAATAGTTCATGAGAATATAAAACCAAAAATTCCATTTTAAATATAGTAACAAGCACTGTTCAGGGATTCTTGCTCACGTAATTCCAACAACATGGGCAGGAGAGTGGGACTGTGTGCACAGACACACACACCCGCTTGTACCACATCCTCACCACCACTTTCCCCACAGTAGAAAGGGGACTTCTAAAGAGGAAGAGCAGCTGCTTTATGTATGGAGGTTCCTTGTGTGACAGCCTTTTAGAGATATGACAACTGCTCTAAGCAGCGGTGGCTAGTGGCTACCATGTCAACAGGACAGTGAATGCATTCTGGGTTTGGGCCTGAACTTTAAAAGCACTATCCAAGATGCTAAACTTCTTTTGGAGATAGCATTCTACACTTTGGATAGCTCCTTCATAGTTCAGACTAAAATCCAATGGAGAGTCACCATGCCACTCACGTGGAATTTATTAGCCACTGCTCGCTCTACTGTTTTCACTTAATTTGCTGTTTAACAAGCTGAATATACCCAGCTCTATTAGCGACTCATCCTGGGATTTAGTTTCCAAAGGACCCACCACACTGGCTGGTCTTCTGTAGACATCCTCTGACTTGTCAACATCCTTCTTGATATAGAGCACCCAGAACTGGACACAGTACTCCAAATGTGACCTGAATAATGAAGAACAGAACTGCACTATTACTTGTGGCATGGGCACTACATTTCTGTTAAAGAAGCCCAAAACTGAATTAGGCCTGACAACTACCAGATCACATTGCTGGCTAATATTCAATTTGTGATCCATGAATATATCTTTGTGTTTTGACATGTATTGCTACCTAAACAGGTCTTCTTTTTACAGTAGTGTCATTAATTCTGGAATGCCTAATGGAAGAACTTTACACTAGGCTCTTTGGAATATTATCCTTTTAATTCTGGAGTAGTATTTGAGCTTGTCCAAATTCTTTTGCATCTTGATCTTTCTTCTGTGGCACTGCTTATCCCCCTAGCTTTGTCTCACTGGCAAATCTAATAAGCAACCCCTCTATCAAGGTCATTTATGAAACTAATAAGCAGTGTAGGTCCTAAGACAGAGCTCTGTGGAACTCCTGCAAAGACCTCCTCCTAAGAGGATGCTTTGGTGAGCCATTAATTAGGACTTGCTCAACCACCTGTGGACCCAACCCACATTTTACCATTTCGTCAACAAAACTATTGTGATATAACTCATCAGGTGCTTTGCTGACATAAAAACGTACTATGTCCACAAGCTTCCCATGATCTACTAGGTTAGTAACTCTATCATACTTTCTTTAAAAAAGCCCTGGATTTTTAAAATTTTTAATTTTTATTTATTTATTTTGCTAAAACCAAGTGTGGATTGGGACTAGGCCTTGCTTTAGAGGAGAACTATGTCCTCTACATGCGATGATTCTTTCTTTTTTGAAAATAAAAATAAAAATCATGAGTAGAGTTTGGGGAGTACTCTGGAGAAGTTCTGTGGGACACAAAGTTGGCCTTCAGACTGCATGTGGACCATAGGCTGCATATTTTTCACTCCTCCTCAAATAAATTAAAGTAAAAGGACTTACTGCATGACTGTAATGTGTAGCTTAGCACATAAAACTTGAAAGGGAAAGTTAAATTAACACATTTCTCTAATTAAATTTAACAGGGGTGGAAAAGAAAGGCAAGCAACCTCCACGAATTTTAAAACCTTTTAAGTCAGCTCTGACAGGGTTAGCTCCAGATCTGAGCATGAGGAGCCTCTTCTAGTGAGTCCCCAAGGTGGTGTGCTGACCTGGTAGCAGGTAGTCTCACACCTCCTCTTGTTTATTTCTACCTAGAAGTGGTGATGGGTGATGGAAGAGCATGCCGAGCAGTACAATGAGCTCTGGGTAGCTGCCATTCTAACTGCCTGGTGCTGTGGGAAATTCTGATAGCACTCAGTTGATGCTCATCAATAGCAGCCATCTGGCCTGAGCATTATCACCCATGCATCCTTTACAACTGCTCTAGAATTCTGGAAGATGATGTCTTGAACCTTGGCATCAGCAGATGCCCAGAATTCTGTTCTTGTCTTCTTGTCCTCCATCAACTTTGGAGGAAACCATACAAAGTTGTGTGTATATGTGTTTGTGGTGGTGGTGGTAGTGATGCTGTTATTTCCAGTTTATAGGCAACAGGCTCCACTTCTTCCCATTTCTTTCCACAGTTACAATCAAAAGGGTATAACTGTGATGTCCCACTACTGACAATCCATGCTGATCAGCATCCTTTCCACCACCTTCCCACAATGTGCTCTGACTTCTCCCCACCTTCATCAACCTTTCTCAATGCCCCTTGTTTCTCATAAGACCTCCCTCTGCCTTCTCCCTGTGCCCTTCCTACTTACCCAGAGGTGTTATTTGAAAAAAAAGAAAAAGAAAGAAAGTTGGGGAGAAGATGGAAATAAACATGGCTGTCTCCTACGATGGCTGAATAGCATTACTGAAAGTCACCCTCATGGATTTTGTTACTTCACCAAACATGGACAAAATAGCACCACAAGAGAGCTGAACTCATGATGTACTAAGGTGGTGCTGAGGTGGTGTATGACCATCTTATCAAACTGCTCTCATCCTGTCTCACCTCCTATTTGAAGCATACAGATTTTAGAAGACATAGCAGTGAGAAGAGTCTGGAAAAGGAATAAGACACCCACAGAGCTGGAATACATGCCATGCTGTCGTAGCACAACCATACTCTTACCCACTCAGTCGCATTCTGTACCATCCTCCAAGCCCCAAAACACTACAGACTGGAATTATTACTTGCCAAGGCAGATAGTGAATGGGGACACTACTTATTTGAGGATTAGAACACTGGAATTTTGAACATATAGATTCCATGGCTAGAGCTGATGGTTCATCTTCAGCCACCCAAAATCTTCATGGTGAATGAGGGCAGAAAGGGGGAGAAGAGGCCAGAAAAAGAAGGAGACATACATAGCCACCTCAGCATTGCACACATCACAGACACACACACACACTTTGGCTGGAGAAAACAGAAGGGACAAAAATAGAAACCATCCAATTGCGTCATTTTATTTTTTAATTATGGAGGACATGGGTTGCGGCACATGAAAAATGTGACTTGCGTTAGAAAATGGGGCTGAACAAAGTGGAACAAGAAACATATCATTTGGTTTATAAACAGAATTATGATGTCCTGGGTATGAACAACTATCCAGAGCATGACAAAATCCTTGTTTATTTCCCCCCAACATCCAAATTCCCTTTTCTTTAGATCCCATGTCAGCTTGTTATTAAGACTTTCCACTGGATTCTTTTTTCCATAGTCTCTTGTTTCCTTAGCTTACTCTTCCCTCGGCCCCTTTTCTTCAGCCAACCTGCCTCTGGCCCTTATTTAATAACTACTTACTTCCTCCATTTATACTCCTGCCTTTCTATAAAATATTCAAGGCAGCTCTACAATCAAAAATAAAATGCTATAGAGCAGTAAAAACAATAAACCACTAAAACCAACAGCAACATATTTGCAAAGATTGCTCATCTAGCTCTCCCCACCCTGAGGGCTTGGGCAAAAAAAAAAGCAGCAAAGAACAATGAAGGGAATGTTCATGAGATACAACCCCACTACCTCCTCCTTGTGCAATTAAGAATAGCAAACAGTGCCAAACTCTTCTGGACTAGGGGTTCTCTCTGTGGTTCTACCATCACTGCACTCACAATGAGCTGTCCCTAGGTTGTTACTGAGATTGCAAAGGGTCTAGAAGTCATGCAGTGCCTTCAAGCTGAATGCATCTAAACAATCACATAGGGGGAAGCCACCATCTGCCCTTTCTTTCACCTCCAGTGCATTTCATGCCATCCTCACTAATGATTTTTGTGTTCCCCTGAACCCTCCAGTGCATTGGTCATGACATGACCCAGCATCTCAGGAGGTGCTGTGAGCTCCCATCTGTCAAAGCGGTCAGGTTACAAGCAGCCCTGGACATGCGCCTGATAATCCATCTGCCTCTGCACACTTACACAAAACACATCCCTATTTCCTATGATAGCAATGAAGGAGACAGAAGTGCAATGCTGAGTCCCAACAAGGCAGGCGTTTGCCACACTCTCTCTCTATGCTCTCCTTCTGCAGGATCTCCATGGCCATGAATCAGATCCTCAAAACAGTGGCAGTTTTCATGTGCTGCTGATGTCAACCCTACAGGAAGGGACCTCTTTTTCTCTCAACTTTCTATTGCACCCAAGTCTGGTGCAGGAATCCCCTTTCCTATTTCTTTGCTAGTTTACTCTGGCACTATTATGATCAGGTGGCTGTCTTGTCTGAGGGATTGTTGTGGGAGCTTTAGTTCAAAAAAGTAGCATTTCCAAGCCCTGCCCTGAGGCCACATTTCAAACACATTCAAATTGCATGCAGCCCTCAGTCTAATTTCAAATGCCCTTTGCTAACAAGCAGTCCATTCTGACCTCCCCCACAGCCTGCTTGGCAGAAGAAACAGGGAGAAGAAGAGAGAGAGGTGCTTGAAAGAAAGAAGAAGAAAAGGCGAAGGGAGTTGAAAGTTTGCCCATGTTTGGTTCTCGCTCTACCCATGACTAGCTTTAGCAATACCCACTGCCAGTATGCAGTCTCTAATAGATTACCCACAGGAAAAAGATGATGTTGTACTTCAAAATGTTTAAAGGACAAGAGGCTTGGGAAGGCAACAGGAACTTGCAGAACAAAAGATGCTCTGTTTCATATTGGTGTCAGAGAGAAAACAGATCTTCCTATTCCTTTGCAAAAGGTGGTGATAATGGAGAGGCCCCATGTAAACAGGAACAGAATTTGCAGAATTCACTTGGGGCTATCCAGCTTCCTTAGCATTTGTAACTATATCCTTAATTACTACAGGGTAGGAATCATGTAGCCCTCCAGAACCTGAACTGCAATTCCGATCAGCCTTAACCACCACAGTCAACAGTGAGGACTGCTGGAAATTATAGTCCAACAACGTCTTGTAGGACAACGTCTTGTAGGACATATGATTCCCACCCCTGATTTTGAAGATTACAGGGAGTCTGGGTTTTGGCTAATGTTGGCAGAATTCAGGGTTGGGGTGAGGCCTTTGGATTTCACTATGGATCACCCTACCAATAATTCAAGTGCTAGACTGGCCTGACCAAATAATTCCTGTCTGCCCATTCCTTCCCTCCAGGGAGTCCTTTCTTGCAAGAATGCCTGAATGGACCCATAATCCTGTTACCATGCACGTGCTGCCCATTCTTTTCCTGAGAGGCCCCAGGGAGGATTTGCATCCCATGCCCTAATGGGACTAATTCCATTGCAAGCCTAGTGATGTGACTTCTAATCATAATGCTGGAACTGCTGAAGTGGGAGCACAGGAAGATTTCATGCAGTTGCATCATGAGGCGGGTAGATTCTAGCTTTCACCTTTCCAAATCCTAAAAAAGGGAGCCACCCTATTTCACCTGTATCCATACATTCACAATCCATTGGCATCAATGGCCAGTCTCTTCAGAAAATAAGTCTGTTCCAAAGATGCTACCAAACTAGTTAAAATTTGAAAATATAAATGCTGTCACTCAGGTCTTTGCCTTGAAACTCTTTTTCCTTTGAACAAGAATCTAAAGCATCATGCAATGATACAGCCACGTTTCACAGGGCAGGCATCATTTTTTTGGTGATAATCCCTTTTATAAATGGGGGACAAAAGGAGTGATGCATCCATGAACTCATAGCTTTAAAAAATAATTCTGTTCTCTTAAGAATTCTGTCCTCTTAACGGAAAGAAACAACATCTCTGTAGCAGAGCACCTTCCAAAGATCCCAGGGCTAATCTCCCAGTAGAATTGGGAATGAAACATCTGAAAACCTGCAGAGCTGTTAATCAATACAGATAATACAAAGTTAGCTGGATTTGTGTTTTTATGCAGCTTCCTAGTTTCCCTTACAAAAAGAAGGAAGCAGGGGAATGGGAGAGTAGTTCATCCCTATTGAGTCTTAGCCACTATCCAACAATTCCCATGCCAGAGGTCAGGAAAAATTCCTTTTTTGGACCACAACTTCCAGAATTCCCATGGATGATTCTAGGAGCCATATTCCAAAGGAAAAAGGAAAGAAAGAAAGAAAGAAAGAAAGAAAGAAAGAAAGAAAGAAAGAAAGAAAGAAAGAAAGAAAGACTTTTTCTAAGCTCTGACTCATTGTACAGTTACATTTTATATAGACCTGGGAATCAAAGGTACAGTGTTACTTGGTGGACCAAACACTGTCCTCAAAAGATTAACTGCTTTCCACCAATCACAAACAGTCCATGGCCACAGTCCTGTATGGTTGGACATACCATAGTTAGTCCAAATGTGGACTATACTAAGCTAAGCCATATACAACCCTGCTACTTATTGAACAGCATCTGAAGCCCCACACAACCATTCCATGCTTTGGGGGTGGGGGAGACTCACAACAGATGCATCAGGCTGCATCCCTATAACCACATGTGAAATGATTACAGCAGTACTGACATGGCAGAAGGACCCTGGTGGATCTCAGTGCTAATATCGTCATTTTGTATCTGCCCACATCTTCATAGCTAGATGCTTCTGCGATTGTGCCCACTCTATATGAAGTATAGAAGGTTGCACATGCTACTTCAGAGTCTGTCCAGTAAGTATGGAGGGGGATTCTTATGAAGGGAAGAAGGGAATACCAACCCTTGCAGTGTCCCCAAAGGAGCATATGTATATAAAAGCAGAAGAAGGTTGCCAGCCCCTAGAAGAATGACTAAGTACGTAAACCTGAAATAAGGTTACCAGATTTAACTTTCTTGGGTTGGACATTCAGTCTCCTAAATGAGCACAGACACAAAACAAGCCAGACCAATAACAGTCTGCTAATATAGACCAGCATCTCATTGATGTACAGATGCTGTTCTTGCTCTCTTGGTATCAACTTCTGAATGATGTATTGATATTCAGCAGGCATTCATATTTAAGTTGTTGTTACATACTTTCAAGTCAACTCCAACATATGGCTACCATAATATATGGTTTTCTTGGCAAGATTTATTAAGAGGAGGTTTGCCATTAGCCTCCTCTTAGGCTGGGGGTGAGAGAGGGGGTCCATAGCATTCATCAGATTCTCAAAGTAATCTGTGACACCCCCCACCACAAAAAAAGATTAAGAACCACTGGGTTAAAGGACTGCCCTCTCACAGGTATTAACGTAAGCACAGGGTGTCACTTCCTCTAATAGCAGACTCAGCCAAAACAAAACACAGAAACTGAATAACAAGCAAGAGGTATGAGAATGCTCAAGGGGATCCCAATTGTTTATGGAATTATATTTTTAAAATCTTTAAGAAAAATCCGACAGAGGTGAGTTAAAAAAATGCCAGGGAGCTCAGTGAAGACTGGGCATGAATGCTCAGTACAGAATGCTGAATGTCTGGTGCTGGATGGAAAATGACAAGCCAGAAAGCAGGAGAAATGGAATTGGGTGTCCCAAAAAAGGGTATGGCTGGCAGGACAGTAGAACTACACACTTCAGCACTTTGTCAAAGGTCCCATGGGCAATGCTTCATAATGACCCAAGTAATACTTAGATATTCTTTTCCAGTTAGGCTTATTGTCCTCATCACAACAATAAGAATCACACTTAACACATCTGCATTTGGATCTGATCTATGATGAAAATTTAATCCATGACTAAAACACCACCAGGGCTTCAAGAAGTATTTATTAATCTAGGGATGGGCAACTGTGGAAGGCTAGTGGGCTGCATTAAACACTGGGGAGCTATACCTGGAACCACCCAAAAAAAAAAAAAAAGGGCCAAAAATATTTTGCTGCCAAATGTCTTTGCAGGATAGGGATGAATTTTTTTTATCATGTTTTGAGTTTCAGAAAAGGCCTCTCCTGGGCATGAATTGGTCAGGGGGCCATAAAACATGGAAATGGAAACGGACCCCACATGCTCTAGTGGACATTTTGGAGCATTTTAAGGTATTTTTTTAAAATTGCGCAGAAATTATTTTTGACTACTGGAGGGTCCAGGGTGTAAGTGCACTCTATGCCCCCTAGAAGACATTTGAGAATATTGTGGAGAAAAAAATGTTTATGAAAAATATTTTTGAAAAGAAATATTTTGAAAAAAAAATATTTTTGGACCCCTGCAGGCTACAAAAACAGACTTGAGGCCACATGGAGCCCACAAGTTGCATTGTGCCTACCCCTGATAAAACCAAATACTGTATAGTGAGATGCTATAGTGAGATGTTAGAAATAACCCCTAATAGTGCCAGCAAAATTGAACATTACCACCAAATAACAGCAGTCGCCATGAAAGTTGCTTCTGTAATTCCTTTCTGATTCACAAGAAATGCTTTGATTCTTAAAGCAGGTAGCATGACATAGAGGAAAAGAATGTCTGAGCAAAATGTAGAAAAGACACACATTTAAAATGCAACAGCCTAATCAATGCCCATTCTCCTTAAAAAAAAATTCCCCAGATGCTCTGCCAAATTTATACACAGTGTGCACCAATCTTTTTCAGCTTTCCATCCATGAGATTCAATTTATTGCTTCAGATTTTAAGGGGCAACTGGAAAGGCATCTTTTGTGTGAGAGGAATCCAGAATGGCGGGTAGGCTGGTGCATGTGCACACAAACACATATGTGCACATTAATATACATTTGTTGTGCAGGATCCAAATACTCTCCCTGAAGGAAGTATGCCTGTTGCAGGCATATCAAACAAAGGATACTGAGTGGCAAAGAGATATGACCATTCACATTTTTAAAAAAAAATTTAAGAGATCATTGAAAATATTCTTACTATACTGACTACCAACGCTAGCAATGTTTACATATATCTGAAGAATTTAGCATCCAGCATTCTCCTCTGCAGGCTTCTTTGTATTTTACATTCACCTATTTCCAACCCATACATTAGTCTGTGAATTCCTTTCACTATAGGCAGAAGAAAAAGGGGACTACAGAGAACAACAACTGATGTGCTGAGTTAATGATAAAGCATGAAAAATGCTGTCTTATGATATGCAAAGACAAACAGATGAAACTAGTGGAGTGCATCAAGATTCAAGCCTGTTCAAAAAGTATAAAATACTCACTTTGCGTCTTTAGGTTAGGTGCATGTCTTTTGCCCAGTCAAGGCTATATAGGTGGTTACCAGCAACTACCGGTACATTCAGCACACAAAAATAGAGCAAGCTCACTCTGCCATGCGTTGCTTTGTGCCATGCACTCTGATCATTGGCAACCCATAAAAAAGAGGTCCATCTAGTATTTCTACTTACCCATGCTTCTCAAGCTGGGTTCAGGCCCTTCAGTAGGGCTAGGTGGCTGCACCTCATATGTGTGTTCTTCCTTAGGAAGACTGCTCCTGTCTTTCTCGCCTTGTCGACTGGTAGAGAGAGAAAAACACATAAGGTCAATATTATTCTCTACTCATTATACATACTTGTCTAGGTATATAGGGATGGAGCAACTTCTAGGAACCAAGGGACCACCACATCCTCTAGGATCATTCTCACTCTACCCCAGGCAATTTTGCCCACTCAAATGTTCTGTGCTTCATCCTGAAAAACAGGGAAGGGGGCTAAAATTGAACAATGACACACAACACACACACACACATATACACACACACCCCAAAAGCTTACAGGATGAATAACAGGCCAGTTGGGGCGATTTTCATTATTTTAGGCATGAAGGAAATTTGTTCACATGGTTGCAACATGAACAAATTGCATGGAGGACTGCTTATAATTCAGTCCATTGTTCATCTGTCTACGTGACCTCTGTACAGGACTTCTGAGCAGGTCCTTCTAAAAGTCACTGACAACTCACATGATTTAACTGCCATACTGAATACTTTGGTTGCATAAAGGTTCACTGAGCTCAGAATATGTCAAAATAGCTATGTTGTTGTTGCACCATGTACCTCCAACTTACAACTCAACATAACTCACCATCAGTATGCCTCAGCAAAGTTCCTGCAGGCCAATTGAGCAGTCACATGAAAAGTGTTGGATGAGCTGGACACTAGGGGAAGCAACCATGCAAACACTTTGCTCTGAGCAATCTATTGCATAAATCTACTCAGTTCTTGACAGATCAGTTTGGCCATAGCAATATCTATTTTGGTTCTGGCACTGGACTCTATCATGGAGTTGGTTCTCCTGTGACTGAACTCTTTCTCCCAGCCATGGCATCCATCCGCAAATTTCAAAAATGCTACCTTTGATCAGAACTCAGAAAAATTACTTTTTAAACTACAATTCCCAAAATCCCACAGCCAGCATGGGGCATTCTGGGAATTGTAGTCAAAAAAAGGTAACCTTGCCAAACTCTGATCTTTGAGGGGAAAAGCAGTACATTGTGGAGTAAGGAGACTGCTTTGCCTATGTTAGCTCTGGTGGAAAGTGAGCATTCCTGGAGACCTCCTCTTAATCCTGTGAGTTGAAACTGGGTGACTCTCACATGAACATTCTGAAACACTTGCCAAAGATTTCACACTCATAGGCATGCTACTCACCGGTAATGGAAAGGGGCTACTGTAGCCATAATGGGGTGGCTGTGCTGTGGCACAGAAGAAAAGCTGATGGGTCCAGTGTGTAGTGCAGGGCCCTTGTTAAGGTTGCTTGTGTCCAATGAGATCACCTGAGATTTATCCTCCATCTTGGATGGTCCATTTCCTTTCCAGTTCACTTCTGAGGCCCACTGGTCTTTTACTGGACAGCTCTGTGGTCTCTTTGTGTTGGCTCCCTCTGAAGACCTGGACAACAAAGTCTCACTATACAGGCTGAGATAGGAAGGGCTCTTCCCTGGGAGGTGAGAAGTTTTTGCAGGTTCAGAAGCAGTGCTAAGCTTCCCAAGGCCCTTCTTGACACCAAGGCTGCTACTATCTTCTGCTTGTCTTGTGGCATCCTTTACTCTCTCTGTTGCTTGTACCACAGCCTTCTTAGCTGAGCTGGTACTTCTGGAACTGGCCTTTTGCACTCCCCGGGGGCTACTGCAGCCAGACACCATGCCCTGACTGAGGCTGGACTCCACCATCTCCATCCCACCATGACTCTCAGATCCCTCTGTTTTCTTGAGACCGAGCTTCTGCTTGCATGCTTTGGGAACTCCACTGCCTGAGCTAGCCACTCCCTTGCCTGACCTGGGTGATGGTGCCCTCTGTGAAGGAGCAGCTCC
Source organism: Ctenosaura bakeri (assembly GCA_948474755.1). Classification (NCBI taxonomy): domain Eukaryota; kingdom Metazoa; phylum Chordata; class Lepidosauria; order Squamata; family Iguanidae; genus Ctenosaura; species Ctenosaura bakeri. The sequence continues at coordinate 641,064 of CAOLHI010000275.1, forward strand.
CAAGCTGTTCTGCCTTGGGGGTAATTTTGGAGATGCCACCAGCGTGTGTATCTTGCTGTGGGATGCAGCCCTGGGAACAGGAATAGAGGAGGCATAGTGGCTACGTCCAGTTGCATTCACATTGGCTGTTCCATTCATCATCAGCAAAGTTCAGTTGGCAAGGATCAACCTGGGAGGTGAAAAATACGGAGGAAGTTAGTGCTGGAAATTCTACAGCCAAGCCTAAATGTTCCAGGGGTTTTGCAGCTTCATCAAGTGGTTAGCTTCTCCCTGGATCTCCTTTTACTGAGTATTCATGCGACTGAAAAAAAGTGATCCCCAGCCCCTAAGAATTAACTATTCCCATTGTATTTTATTCATTATTTATTAATTTAAATATTTATACTCTGCCCTACATAAAAGGATCACAGAGTAGCATGTGGCATTACTGATGCAAACTGTTTAAAACAATTCAGAGTTTAAACAATGAAGATCAATTGAACAAACTTAAAACATAAAACAATTTTAACATGTTTAAACAAACATATTAAACAATAATTTGAACATATTAAACGATAATTGCAACAGATTAAAACATATCAAACAATTTAACAAACTACAATAGCTTGTTTCAAGCATGGTTTGAAACCACATGCATATACTTCGTGGGGGCAGGGGAAAGTTAGGCTCCCAAAGCCCTGATTAAAAAAAAGCAGTATATTAACTGAGCAGAAGAATGGACCAATGTCAGCATCATCAGGCCCTCAAGGGAAGGCATTCCACAAAAAGAAGTCAGTGGCTCACCAGTTCAGTTCAGGAAAAGGAAAGAATTGTTTGGATGGTGCTCAAATTAATATCAATTAACAGCTTGTTCTACCTTCTTGTTCTTATCATTTTAAGACTGGTATATGCTAATGATTTTTCATGTCCTTAAAATTTTATAAGTATTTGAATTTGGACTATAATATATAGTATAATATTTAAACCACTTTAAGTTGGCTTTATTGAATTTCTCTCCTAATCAAATACAGTTGTCCTCCACATCTATGGGTTTCACTTTCACAGATTTGATTATTTGAGGGTTTCTCCAACCCCTGCCCCTCATCACCTCAAATGCTTCTTTTCCAGAGGAACCTTCGCTTTTAGTGGTTCCAATCAGGCCATGCAGCCCTTTAAAAATTCACCTCCACCAGCACCAGCCTCGCCAGCTAAGGACGGCTCACAACCTAATTCCTCAGCACCACAAACATTCTCCTTTCCCTTACCTGGTTTAGACCCTAGGTGCCCATTCGTTTCCCCATAACTCAGCCCCCTTCCCACATACACACTCATACACACACATTTTGATATCTACAGTTTTTCCACTTTTGCAGGAGTCCTGTGCCCCTAACCCTAGCTATTGTGGAAGGCTAGCTACACTTCAGTTTGACTATTTTTAGCTATCTAAGAAAAACATTTCAGATAGTTATATAGTACATCATATAATCTGAGCTGACATTTTTTAAAAAATCTAGTATCCTAAATATAAATCAAACATATTAAATCAGATCTGAAGTAGTTTAGGGTATCAGAAAAATATCCAGAACACGCAAATGTCTGCGAAGAGAATATGAATACACACATACACATTGCTGTCAAAAACTGAGGATTCAGTAAGATCAGTTATGTAATGAAAGGCTCCATTTTTTTCATTTCCACATTTCTGATGCTCAGTTTCATTACATCATCAGCTGAGAACAAGAAATGAAGCAGACCCCCAATGTTGGACATAAGAATGCTCTCCCGTAAAAAAAGTTGGTTGCAGCTGAGAAATGTGACCACCACAATGGATTCATGGGGTTGTTTCCCTCCATTGGAAATCCTACTGCAAGGAATAGACATAGGCCATTTCCGCACTAGATTGTTATAGCACTATTATCCCACTTTCAACATCCTATGGAATCCTGGGGTTTGCAGTTTAAGGAGGGGCCTCCAGCAAACCCCAGGATTCATAGAATCATAGAAATGTAGAGCTGGAAGAGACCACACAGACCATCCAGTCCAACCCCCTGCCATGCAAGAACACCCTCAAAGCACTCCCGACAGATGGCCATCAAGCCTCTGCTTAAAAACCTCCAAGGAAGGAGACTCCACTACACCCCGAGGCAGCAGATTCCACTGCCGGACAGCCTTGACTGTCAGGAAGTTCTTCCTGAGGTTCAGGTGGAATCTCCTTTCCTGCAGCTTGAATGCTGAATTACTGATTTTGTTGACATGGATACTTTCCACAGTAAATATGAGTGGGGGTGGGGGGAATCAAAGCTTTCTAATAATCTGTCTGGGGGCAGGGAGCAGAGAAAGCTGCCATGCTGACCAAACAGGGGTACATTAATTCCTATAGTCCATTTCAACTGTGCATGTCCTCAATAATACAATGCTTTGCCAATTCCCAGCTCTGTTCTTCTAAGAGACCTGTCCAAAGCTCCCTTGCAGAAGGCCCATTTTCAGGTCTTTGCCTCTTTTCTGCTTAATGATCCAAAGGTCTTCAGGCTCTTCATTCAAGATAGTCTGAGACCAACCCAAATGCAGAGACTTTGGATACTGTGACCACCTTCTCCTTTGAGGAGGCCCCACTGCCTTACAAAGCTTCCTGCATTGCAGCACCAGAGACTCCTGCGACTCCTTTGAATCAACCTTCCTGTGTTGCAGCCCCTGCATAAGCAGCCCTTGGAAAGAAGAGATTGAAGGAGGGGGAAGGGCAGACTTACCCAAACCTTGGGCTACACCGAGTCACTACCACTCACGTGCTTCAGCTCCCTCCGTGCAGGAATGCAACATTTTGGAAGTTCAAATCCTATTTCTCACCAGATGTTTGCTGACCCAAACATCCTTCTCTCTCTGTCTCTCACACATACATACACATACAGAGGATTCTGTACTGCCTGCCAAGTGGTTACTCTACAGCTGGGAAGCAGCTTCTCCTCCCAATAGTAAGCTAATTTACATTGCTAAGCCTTTCGGATGATGCAAACTCAGTCATCCTTGTCACAGTTCTCAGACCACTGAGCACTATAGCTCCTTAACAATCAAGCCCTTTTAAGAAAGAGAGGGGGGGGAAGGGAGGGGGAGAGATGGATGGATGTATGGATGGACAGATGGATGGATGATAGGTATGAAAGAAATAAATGTATCCCTTTATCTTTGCTTTCCTCAACCTTTTCTTCAGGCTATTCCTCCAGCTGCTATCTTGGCTCCAACCTTGCTCCATCTGGAAGGGCAGGAAACAGAGTGAGTTCCTGAGAGGAAGTTTGCTCTGGGTTGCTTGCTTGTTTTTGTTTTCAGTGGTACTTCACAGATCCTATGCCCAATGGCTCATTTCCTGAGATCCTGCTACAAACCTTGGTGGGCAGTGGGGACAAAATCTGAGGAAGAAATATATTCTAAAACAGCAGGAAGAAATCTCCCAAATTCTGACCTGTCACACAACTGGGTTAGTTATGTCCATATAATGGACAAATGATAATCTACACGATCGTATCAGCATGAATCATGCAGCTAGCAGCCTGGTCTGTTTATCCACAAACAAAAGTCTGACTCACTTTCATCATCTATGTTAAAAAAGATATTTCACATCCTTTAAGACAGGGATTGGAAACAGTGAGACCCCCTCCTCCAAAAAATTCTACCATTTTTGCCCCCAAATGCCCTCTAGGGGCCATGTTGGCATTTTGCCAAGTTTTGGAGGGCCATTTTAAGTCCAAGAACGGCCTTTTTTTAGCAACAAGAAGTGACTGGAAGTTCATTTTCTAAGTTAGAAAAAAGCCTATCCTGGGTGTAAAATGGCTCAACAGTGGGGCAAGAACATGGCAGAAATGCACTCATACCATCTAGTGGGCATTTTGGGGCAAAAAATATTTTTGAAAAAAAACAACAACTAAAAAGTGATGCTTTGAGGTAGTGATGTATTTAAGCCTTTTACTCCAAGTCTCAAGTCAAGTCTCAAGTCTCTACCTTCAGGTCTCAAGTCAAGTCCCAAGTCCTTGAAGATACTTTCAAGTCAAGTCTCAAGTCTGGAAGCCAACTTTATACCACAACCAAAATTCCAGAATTATTGAATAGAGTGAAATAAAATCAGTTTTAACAATTTAAGTGGAGTCAGCTCTCCACATTTGCAATTGTGCCATCTGCAGCTTCAGAAGTGGGAAATAGGATCCTATCTTACTCCCCATTACTGAAGATTCAAAAGCTTTAGAAGGAAGGATCTTTCCTCCTCAAGCCTGTTGTCTAACACATTTGGTGCTCCCCTCTGAGAAGTGCACCCTGCACTCTGGGGGCGAGTCTTGCCTTTTGCTCTTAGGAAATATTTTAGAGGGCTCCTCCAATATGCAGCAGGGATAGGCTGCCGAGCAGACCTCAAGCCCATTGCCTAACCTGTTTGCTGTTCCCCTCTAAGAAATGCACCCACACTCTGGGCTTGAGACAGATAATCATGTGACCAGTAGAAGATGGAGCCATTGTTCAAAGTTGTAAGGTTTCTGGAGAATGTGTTATGTTACTGAACCAAGAGCAGCAAGTCAGTCATTAAAAATATACAAGTCTCGAGTTGAGTCGAGTCAGCGTATCATTTATGGCTGACTCAAGTTCAAGTCAAGTCACTGAAGCAACTTAAGTCCGACTTGAGTCCAAGTCTATCGACTCAAGTTTACTTCACTGCTTTGAGGTCACAAAAACAGCACTTGGGTCTGTCTGGCTCAGTCTGTAGATACTTCTATGTACAGCTCCAGCTGGGAATGGATGGAGATAGGTTTCTAGGCTAAAAATTAAACCTTATTTTCCATCAGTTCCATTTGCCCTGAGATTTGTCTGTCTACCTGGAGACCTAGAGAAGCATTGCAATCCCCTCCAGCTACAGCTAGCACCCTGAAGTCTGGCAACTCTAGTGAGCAACATCAGCTCCTTTGTATCCTCTTGATTAGCCAAGTCTGGCATACATAACCTGGCCCTTGCCTGGACAACAGAATACTTCATTGTATATTTCAGATACCCTCTTAAATCAGCTCTAGTCACTGATGTGATCACCTCCTCCCATTTTCTCATCTGCTAATACTGACCATTTTATTATCTTGGGCTCTCTGGTTCACCAGCTTTCTCTCATTTGAGAACCAAAGCATTCCTGATGCTTTAGAGCCTGAGTTGTGATCGGCACCTGCTTTGTGTTCATGAAACACAAAGAATCAGAGCAGCAAGATGCTGAAGAATGCACCCAGTGCACAACATTGCTAAAGCATTGTGCCAGGGAAGTTCATAACAGTGGCCTTTCCTAGACATGAAGATTCTGACAGCAAAATATTAGAGAAGGAGGAAAGAGCAAGGGAACGGCAAAGGGGATCTCTGGTGATGTAATGGAAATTCCCACATATACTGCCTGCCAGCTAGTGCTGTGCTGCCAAGTCAGATGCCAAATAACTACAGGTTACACAGTGCTGAGCCCTGTATGGAATGTCTCCCTTCTAAGTGAGAAGGGAAATACAGGTCAGAATTTTGAAGTTCATCAGAGGATACAGCACCACTAATGCAAAGACAAAACAAAGTAAAACTCAGTTTGATAGCAGCTCTGTAATCCCAGACCAGAATCAACTGGAAGTGCATTTAATCTTTAAAAAGCATAGCAAGCTGGGACACACTGGTTGCCTTGCTCTGCAATGGTCACAGACTTTCAGTGTTGTCTGCTAGCATTTGGCTCATCTTCAAATATTGTGCTCTTTTCAATCATTTGACTAGCAAGCCTCTTCAAGAAGAAGGGAAAACAGATAAAATTATGGAAGGAAAGACTTTATTCATCAGAGAAGGCCTGCTTCAAATAGAAATAACAACGACCCAAAGTGGATTACACTGGAAACAATGAGCTGTAATGCTCTTCTTCTACTTATTATGAGTAAGAGAATAGGACAAGCTGCTTTTCAAGGGGAGAGAGGAAAGAGGCACTCAAAGGCTCAGAAGACCATATGCAATATCATGCAGGAAAAAGAAGATCATCCTTTTTGTTAATCCTGAACACTAATGATCAAGGTCAGCCCCTACCATTAGGTGGAGGAAGACAGTTTGCTGGGACAGTCTTGGGCCTATCTTGCTATTAATACTGAGCTGCCAAGATATAAGGAAAAGGACTTGTTTCAGGGCACATCTGGATGGTCATCTTCAGAAGCCCCACCTACATTATATCTCCCTTCTGTACTCAAAGGATCACTTGAAGGTATCCTGCCAGCCACCTACCTGTCAGTTTCCATTTATCCTACAGACTACACTGTTGTTTATCCCATACGTGGTTGTATGAACCTTGGTGAATCCAGCACTAGCATGCGTAAACATTACAACTGGCTAAGTTGCATGGTATTAATCTCATTCATGCAGGGAATTCAAAGCTTGCATCAGGAAAAGTTCACTCAGCAGGAAGGAATTGTAGAACATTCTGAGCTGACTGGCCTTAGTCAGGATCAAAAAGGAAGCACTGCCCAGATGCTTCATCTCATGTAACAAGTATGAAAGTGAAATAGTAGAGACTCCATACATGACACTGGATGAGAAGACAATATCAAAACAAGAGGGATCATCAATACTCTAGAAGACAGACAAAAAGTTCTAGATGAACCTAACAGAATAGAGAACTGAGCCAAAACTAACCAAATGAATTTCAACAGAGATATAATCCTGGATTTAAGAAGGAAAAAAACAGATGCACAAGTACAGGTTGGATTACACTCAGCTTGACAGTAGTATATGGAAAAACCATCAGGAGGGTTTAATACAGCAAAAGCTAAACATGAATCAGCAGTGTGATGCAGCAGCTTAAACAGTTTGACACTGCACTGGCAGAATTATAGTATGCAGATAGGAGGATATAATGGTATCATTCTACTTTGCTATGGTGAGAATACATTGTCCAGTTTGGGGCACCAGTGCTTAAGAAGTGTATTTACAAATTGTAACATGTCCAGAGGACAACCGTGATGGTGAGTGCCCTGGAGACCATCTTGCATACAAGACTGATGAAGCTCATTGTGGGAAAAACCCAATACAATAGCCATCTTCAAATATGTGAAGGGCTGTCACATCGATAAATGATTGAGATTTGTCTTCTGTTGCTCCAGATCAGAAGACCTGAAGTAACAAGTACAAGAAAGGGTATTTTGACTAAATATGAGGAAGAATTTTCTGATGGCATGAGCTGTACAGATGTAGAATAGAATGGTCCTGGAAGGTAGTGGACTGCTTTTCTCAAGAGGACCAACTTGATCAAGATGACCAGGGATGCTGGAGCTGAGCATTTCCTTCATCAGGAGGAAACTGGAATAGATTAACTTTTAAAATCCTCCTCAACCTCTATGATTATAGGACACTAATTTGGCATATCAGACAGCAAACTAATCTTTCATTAAAGGAAGTATATTTAACTGAGATGGCTTCCCATGAAGTACAGAGACTCTTTCTACATCCCTAGATGAATAACCATTCACTTATAATCCTTGTCACTGCAAAATAGTAGGGCATACAAGCTCTTCCGTCACTTTGCATCTGATCAGTTGCTGGCAGTTCTGGAGCAGCCTTCTCCTTTTCCATTTAACAAGCAAGGTAAGGGGACCATTTCATCTACACCCAGACTGCCACAGAACTAATATTTGTTTTTCCAGTTCTGTAGGTCACCTTCAGCTGCAGCATGCATTTGGATTAACAACAGGACAGATTCCTGACTGTATTTTTTCAGTTTCAACATCATACAGTTGAAGAACCTATTAACAATACAATAAATAACCAAAGTGGGCAACTAAGGGTAGGGCCAGACTTTGTGCTCACAGTGTATTTCCAAAATCCCATCTATCCCGGGAATGATCATGTGCTACCAGGCTGGGAGATGATCACGGCTCTTTCTTTGAAGGCATTGTTTTGGGAAGCGAGTGTCTGTGTTGGCTGAAAAAGAGTAAGTTAATTTAACAAAGATCTTTTGGGGGAAAAAGTGCTTCCAAGACATTTTGTTGCCTGATGCAAAATGGCAAATTACACACACACACACACACACACACACTCCATTCAAAATGCATAGTTCCCCAAGCTACTTGTGCTATTTAGACACATAAGGCAGAAAATCCCACAAAATCCTCTTGCTGTGAGCAAAAATACAAAAATAATGAATCAGATAATTATATGCTCCTCCCCCCATAATTTAGACACCCAAAATCAGTTGCCTCACTCTGTTCAGGCTGACCCTGCTTCCAAGTTAGCAAGATGCTAAGATTATACACTTCAGCCATTGTACATAGAAAAACCAAGGATAATGATGTACATATGGATAGGGCATGTGATGGGAAGCTATCTTGGCAATGTTTTACTGTCAGGAGACGGGGCACATGTACACCAACATGAATCATGCTGAGCCATCTCCAAATTAATGCTTCACCTTTAGAAACAGCTGCAAGATCACCATGCACATAACTCACCATATCACAGTAACTTATCTAGAGACTATAGAATCATAGAGCTGGAAGGGAACTTGAGGACCACTCAGTTCAACCCCCTATCATGCAGAAAGACACAAGTAAAGCACTCCTGAAAGATGCCTATCCAACTTCTGTCTAAAGACCTCCAAAGAAGGAGACTCTCCCACTCTCTGGTGCAGTCTATTTCACCGCTGAGCAGCTCTTCCAGTTAAGAAGTTATTTCTAGTGTTTAGGTGGAATCTCTTTTCTTGTAATTTGAACCCATGGGTTCATGTTCTAGTCACTGGAAAGCTGAAAACAAGCTCGGTCAGTCTTCCATATTTGTTTATTTACTTATTTATTTGTTGCATTTATATGCCGCCTTTCTCCCAGGATGGGACCCAAGGTGGCTTCCAAAAGGTAAAAACCATTAAAAGCATATAAATAATCAAAATGTTAAAAACATACAAATTATATAACAACAATAGCTGTTTTAAAACAGCTAAAAATAAGTAAAAAGGTCTCAAGCTCAGCCATTGAAGGCCTGCTTAAAAAGAAATGTCTTTACCTGCCTAAGAAAGGAAAGCAGGGAGAGGGCCAACCTAGCCTCCCACGGAAGAGCGTTCCACAGGGTGGGAGCAGTCACTGAGAAGACTCTCTCCCGTGTCCTTACCAGGCAAGCTTGGGACAGTGGCGGGATGAAGAGAAAGCCTTCCCTCACAGATTTTAAGGCTCTAGCTGGTTCATATAGGGGGATCCAGTTGTTCAAATAGTCTGGGCCTAAGCCATATGACATCCCTTCAGTTATTTAAGTATGGCTATTGTAACATCATCTCGTTTTTCTCTTCTCCAAGCTAACAATGCCATAAGGAACCAAACCCAAAGGTTGCTCACCAATGGCTGTTTTTCATCCTGGAGAGGTGACCAGTGGGGTGCCAAAGAGTTCTGTCCTGGGCCCAGTGCTATTCAACATCTTCATCAATGACTTTGATGAAGGAGTAGAGGACATGCTGCTCAAATTTGCAGATGACACCAAATTGGGTGGGGTTGCTAATATGCCAGAAGACAGGATCAAAATTCAAAATGACTTCGACAGATTGGAGAACTGGGCCAAAGCTAACAAAATGAATTTCAACAGACAGAAACGTGAAGTCCTACACTTAGGCAGAAAAAAAGGAATGCACAAATATGGATGGGGGGTGCGTGGCTGGATAGCAGTACATGTGAAAGAGATCTAGGAGTAGATCACAAGCTGAACATGAGTCAGCAGTGTGACGAGGCAGCCAAGAAAGCCAATGCGATTCTTGGTTGCATCCATAGGAGTATGGTGTCTAGATCGAGGGAGGTATTGGTACCACTCTATTCTGCATTGGTCAGACCTCACTTGGAATATTGTGTCCAGTTCTGGGCACCTCAATTCAAGAAGAATATCGATGAGCTGGAGCATGTCCAGAGGAGGGCAACCAAAATGGTGAAGCGTCTGCCCTATGAGCAGCAGCTCAGGGAGCTGGATATGTTTAGTCTGCAGAAGAGAAGGTTAAGAGAGGACATGATAGCCATGTTTAAATATTTAAAGAGATGTCATGTTGAGGAGGGAGCGATCTTGTTTTCCGCTGCTCCAGAGACTAGGACAAGGACCAATGGATTCAAGCTGTAGGAAAGGAAATTCCACCTGAACCTCAGGAAGAACTTCCTGACAGTCAGAGCTGTCCAGCAGTGGAATACGCTGCCTTGGAATGTAGTGGAGTCTCCTTCTTTGGAGGTTTTTAAGCAGAGGCTGGATGGCCATCTGTTGGGAGTGCTTTGATGGGTGTTCCTGCATGGCAGGGGCTTGGACTTGATGGCCCCTTTGATCTCTCCCAACTCTATGATTCTATTATTCTAAGCCATTTCTCAATGGGCTTGCTTTAAAACCTTTTACCATCCTGGTTACCCTACTCTAAACATGTTCCAGCTTGTCAATATCCTTGAACTGTGATGCCCAGAACTGGACATAACATTCCATGTGAAATATGAACAGAGTGGTACTATTACTTCTCTCAATCTGGACATTATACTTTTGTTGATCCAGCCTAGAATTGCAATGACTCTTTGTCCAGCACATCACATTATTGATTCATGTTTAGCTTATGGTCTACTAAGACCCAATCCCCTCAACTAGATCTTTGCTACATTTACTGTTATCCAGTCAGGTGTTACCTATCCTATATTTGTGCATTTCATTTTCCTGCCTAAATGCTGTTGTGGTTGTTGTGTGCCTTCAAGTCATTTCTAACTTACGGTGACTCTAAGACAAACCTATTGCTGGGTTTGCTGGGGTTGAGAGTATGTGATGTACCCAAGGTCACCCAGTGGGTTACTATGGCTGAGCAGAGAATCAAATCCTGTTCTCTAGGGTCATAGTCTAACACTCAAACCACTACACCATGTTTGCCCTAAATGTAAAACCCTACATTTATCCCTGTTGAAGTTTTGTCAGTTTTGGCTCAGCTGTCCAACCCGTTATGGTCATTTTGAATGCTGGTCCTGTAATAGCTATACCTCCTATTGTAAGCATGAATAGCTATACCTCCTATTGTAAGCATAGGGTAATAGCTATACCTCCTATTGTAAGCATGAAGCTGATACTGGTCCCCATGCATGATGACTGTATTTGCTCTTCACTTTATTTTTTTTCCCTCAAAGAAAGATGCTCCCACCCATTATTTTCTGAGTGCAGCTTCTCAAGAAACAGGTCTAAATAATAAATCAGAGCAGCAGAAGAGAGATTAGGAGCAAGAGCTGGGAAGCAGGGACAGAGAAACATTTTCAGCTGAGATTTGAGAAGAGATGTAGAGTCAATGAAGCAGAGAGAGATGCAGACTAAAATGAAGTATCTGGAAGGCTCTCACTAACAACATATGCCTGCTGCCTTTATACTGGGACCACTCAGGAAACTGTTCTGATTTTACCCTGAGAGCTTCTGTTTAGGTTTCAGAGCAAGCCCAGGCAATTGAATCACAAGCTATGGGAGCAACTGATAACACTCAGTGAAACAAGGGCAAAGTCTGAATTACAAGTTTCCACCTTTTTGTGCAAGTCCATGTTACTCAACAAGCTTATTTTATCTTATGATTGTTGTTTGTGCTGGGAAAAGCTGCTACCTATGGGTGATTTTCTGCTTCTTTCACAGCAGGCAGAAGCACAGTGCTTTTGTCAAGATAAGAAGGCAACTGTGATGGCACAACAGAGAGACCAGTCACATCTTCGTACAGGTCCTTATTCTAAACTCCTCTTCCTACTGTTGCATATAGGCACTCCAGTCTTCTCTGTTATTCACCCCTAATGTCGAAAATTCAATCAAACGTTTATTCCCCCCCCCCGCTTCTGTATGCGCTGCTTATCACAAAGAAGCCATTGTATCCTGGAGGAGAGAAGGGATATTCAGTTCTACAGATGAGATTGCAATATAACATACGTATGAGCGAGAGCTAGCATAACATATTGGTTTAAGTGTTGAACTTGCACTCTCGGAGACCAAGATTTGAATCCCTGCTCAGCCATGGAAACTCACTGGGTGAACTGGGGCAAGTGACATTCTCTCAGCTTCAGAGGAAAGCAATGACAAACACCTCTCAGCAAATCTTGCCAAGGAAACACCATTATAGTTTCTCCTTATAGTTGGCATAAATTAGAAACAACTCAAGGGCACACACAAAGAACAAGAACACATATGAGCAGGCCTCTGTCCCTGACAACACAATTCTGCTGGTGTGAGCCACAGCCAACTGGGCTGTTCAGCTGACAGAACCAGGAAGGAGGCAATTCCTCTGCAACCTCATATAGACTTTTAGTACCTGCTTGGAGGGCTGGGAAATTCTCCAGAGCTAGATTTTGCTCAGCGCACATGGCTACAGGAGGAAGGGGAAGAAAAGAAACTCCCATTATGCTAGTGGATGCCCACTAGGAGACACCATCCACTCATGTACTTTCAAGTACATATTTGTGGCCATTAGCGATTAAAAATACGCTTTTGAAAAAAGCAAACAAGCAAGCTGAGATGCTCAGGAGACTAAATACTATGCTCTATGCCCTACTCTGTACTTTTTCTGTGTTCCCACAAAATTGAAGCATACCAACAGCTTTTGCGATGCTTTTGTCTGTGTCAAAAGACATTTCATCTGCAGCATTTTTCACCCCATTCCTACTCCACTCATAGGCCTGGGCTTTGAACTGACAACCCTTACAATAGCAAGTGGAGAATGAATCCTCAAAGCCACCTGGATGCTAATAACGCATGACACAGGATAACACTCCATCCAAAGAAACAGCATGCTTAAGCTTGTTAAGCACTTTCCCCCATTGATCTTCTGAAAAGGAACTGGCAAGGGGCATGAATAAGGACTTCTCATAGTGCAGCTATTTATATAAGGAGTTGTGAAAGGAGGCGACGGCTAATTTAGTTTGCTGGTGTCTTTAAACTGTGTTGCCTCCAGGGCTCAGTGCTGCAGAATACTTCTGCACTGTAGTTTACAAATAATGAAAGTTATCTTATATATAAAATTGACATAATGGAAAAAAAACCAGGGTAATGTGCAAATAGGAAGTATGCTTCAATTTCTCACTAGCATTTTAAAGAAGCATCCATAATATGTGTCTTTTAAAAAAAAAAAGAACTTGGGGAAATGTCTCCATTAATCATATTCAGGAAATATTCAGGCAACATGATCTATTTTGCATGCAAACAGTTAAGAGCTGCTTGGTCTGGACCATAGATAAGAGGCATGAAATTAGACTCAGATTGAAGAACATGCAAGCTGCAAATGTGGGGGTGTTTTGAAAGTGATATGCAGCTCTACATGACAGCAGAAAAAGAATTATAAAAAAAAAGGGGAGAGCCTTTGGCTACATATGCTGCCTGCAGCAAGTATTTCAGCATTTTCCAAGGCTTTACAAACAACAGCTGACCTCCTGTCTTCTTCCCAGCTGAAAAAGGAACAGATGAGTAGTGTGCAGGTATGTCCAAACTGATAACACAGACTCAGCCATGGAAAAGAGAATTCGGTCCAACAGATGCACTTTTCATTTTCAGTCTTCAGTCACCTACATTGGTGGTGCTGAAAGGACAGCTCCTGTGGGATATCTTCAAGGTTACGTCCCACATGTAGCTGAGTTTTTTAAAATCATCTCAGGAATTTGCAAGAGGAAATGCCTATTAATACAAGGGAGAGAGCTTCTAGGTTTTGTAGATTCCAGGGTTCTGAGCCTTTGTGTTTCCTGTACAAGCTATAGTGCTCAAAACAATGAGCTGAAAGTAATCCCAGGGATGGCAACTTTTTAAAAGATATCTTGTGCACTTTATACAGCAAGCATAGCTGTTAAGTTCATACTAGTAATACACCAGTGTTCTCCACAGCAAATGTATCGAGTAAAAATTATGTATGCACATGTTCACCAGCTCTGTTCTACATCAAGGAAACCAAGCAATTACAGAAAGGCTGAACCCCAATGGCAGAGTACATATTTTGCATCTAAAGTGTCCCAGATTCTGGTCCAAGAACACATCTACTCCACTAGCTAAGACATACCTATATGTCAATTTCCTAGGTATGGGCCACAGAAAGTTAGACACTTTCTAAGAGTAACAGCCACATATAAATATTTTTCTATTTTAATATGGTCAAGGTCTCACTGATGCTCCTACTTTCCACTAAAGAGTCTACACATTCTATTCCTGCTTCTCATGCAGCTGTTTGTACTACTCATTCCTTTATCCTTAAAAAATTTTTCTCTAGAATTCTTTCCCCCCTGTGATAATCTTACCTCCATTCTTATTACCTGATTTTTATTTCCCCTCCATACTTCTAGTCACATATAGAGAATATAACACTTACTGCTTATTTTTTTATTTTCCCTTCCCATCCAAGTCTTCATCATTTATTTTGAATGTACTTGTCAACTGTTCTTTTCCTACTGTCTTATGAATGATAGATCCCTTCCTCAAAAAAGCAATATTGGCTCTATTATGAAACCAGTAAACCAGATATCTGTCTTCTATTTCCATTGTTCCCAGTTCTATTTCCATTGTTCCCAGTTCTATTTCTCAATGGCTAAAAGAAGAAGAAAAAATAGGTATAAGCAAAACTTCCTCTCAGTTCTTTGGCCTGGTCTCACATCTACTTCACATTATGGCAGCTATAAGGGGGAAAAAACAAAGAGTTCATAACAATGTTCATACACATTAAATCATGGTATTGCAAGTCTAAGAAACTCCTGGTACGCAAAGAACTTGGCTTTGCCATTGCTAGACCTAACAGGTTTGGGTAATGGGGCAAAGCCAACTTTTGCATGATGCACAACTAGCTTACAAGGCTGCATGGAGTGTTTTTCCCCTTTGCCTACAGGTAACTAAAGCTACAACTGCGACCTAATAGGACTGCTGGCAGAGTATAAAATCCAGGTGCAGGTAGAGTATAAATATCCACCAGCAGGGCTTCATCAGTGCTCAGGGAGGTTGTGATGGCTGTTTCCTCTCCTCTCTCAGCTGCACAAAGCAGCTAGAGGCTCCTGAGCACAGCTTTGCCTGTTCGACACAGGTGCATATGGGTGTCATTTGGCTATTTTGCACATTTCAGAAGCAGCAGCTATCACCATCCCAGATAAAGGCAAAGGCTGCTGCTTTGTTCCCAGGTACACAGTGATAGCTGGATGGCTCCCATGTGCACCCTAGAGAGAATCAGTGGCTAGGTGAGATGGGCAAAGATGCTGCACAAGGAGCTACAGGATACCTCTTTGCCCAATGCCTAGAAAAGTACTTACACTGTTGTGACCTGGGGTTAAACCAGCAGAAGTTACCAAAAGGACTTCGGCCTAAGAGGGCAATGAGTAGAGCATAGCTTCACATGACATGTGTTTTCCTAAATCACAGCTTGGTGCTAGTGGTATGCACCAATGCCACTGTGAGGGAATTAATGTTTAATTCCTGTACATTACAGAGCATTATACATTATTAGACAATATGCACATTAACAGTAGAATGTAAATGCATTTCAGGTCAAAATTAGCCCTTTTTTCCCTATAGCTACTAATTGAAATTCCTGTCCCACAAAATATAGCATTCAAGCTTTGTCTGCAAATGTAGAAAGACTCCATGACTCAGAGCCAAGAAAAAGAAGTGTGAAATGGACTGAGAGCAACTGAAATAGTATCTGTGAAAGCTTTCTCCTAAGAGGCACCAGCTTTTCTATCCCAAAAGCATGAAATTTAAGAACATGAATCAAGCCCCAAAGGAAGATGCACTGGGTCTGGCCCATGAGCTATTGGTTCCAAATTGACTTGGAGAACCCCAGGCTCATGGCATAGGAAGGGCATCTCTTTTTCTGGCACGTGCATTCAACATCTGCTGTCCTTCAGGGCTACTTCCAGCACTGCATTTCAAAGACACAGGTGCACATGCCTGTATCCTAACAATGAATGCAAATGTCTTCTGGGACAGATAACACACTCAGTTCCTAGGAAGGAAGTGAGTTCTCTGGGTTAATTTCAAGAGCTTGGCTGCATGTCTGTCGTTTCTGCATTCTTTATTAAATTATGTTAACCTTTCTCCATTTGCATTACAGATGTTTGGAACTGCAGTTTCAAACAATAATATTGAAAACAGACTTCAGAAGAATCAGAATAGGGTAGACTTTGCAGATGCTAACAAATACACTTGTCAGTTATTCCATCCCCTGCTGCTATTTAAGGGACAGCCAAATAAATAAAATGAGGTCATCTGGCTCTGATAGGGAAACCAGCCTGGTAAAATTGGTACCAGCAAGTGGTGGCATAGAATTAAGTATCTGAATCCAGGCATAGTGATGCTCAGAGTTCAGAATGTTATTTTTTGAAAGAAGGAAGTGGTAATGTTATCATTACTTGGATCACCTAAAAAGGATATTACGTGTTACTCTTACTGCAATCCAAAAAGTAACTTACTCAATTACTCATTGCTAATATGTTACCATTACTGCTACTATTGTACCACTGAAAAATACAGGGAAATTCTCTCAAAGCCCCCCCTAAACTGCAAACCCCAGGATTCCATAGGATGTTGAAAGTGGAGTAATAGCACTGTAACAGTACAGTGCGGAAATGGCCTCTCTCTCTTTCTGGCAGCATCAGGAGTATATTTCATTTGGGCAGCGTGGAGGAAAGATGAAAAGACAAACTAACTTCTAAAAGTTTTTTTTAACTCCAACTAACCTATGTTCTTGTTTTCAACATGTCTCCTCCTCCTCCTCCTCCATCTTCCTTCTATATCCCCCCTTGTTGTTAGCTCCTCTCCTCCTCACTATCACATCACAAAGAGGCAGAACACCATGCATGTGACCCTTCCTCCTCCCTCTCCTATCACTATGACTGAATCAGAGCACACCTTGTAACAATTAACAGAGAGAATTGCCATTATGCTACACTGAAAAGTTGTGAATTACAGTCCTGGCCATTGTAGGCAAAAAAAGTAACACTATTCCATCTAATTACTGCAAAAAAAAAAAAAAAACTAGCTACCACAGTAACTTGCTACAAATAACTACTCTGCTCTGATTTTGTTAGATGAGATTCCTTAAAGTCAGTGGGACAAGCTGGATATGACTGTAATGGATTCACTGTAAGCCTGCCCAGATTTGAACCTAATCTCATAAAACAGCATGGGACACTCTTATCATCAGTAAAACACCAAGAAGATTTTCACCACCAATGATGAAACCCTAATCTGAAATATTAAAAGCATGTAATCCAAAGTTATCTATTTCATTTAAAGTAGACAGCCAGGCATTAAGGAGTCTTCTACCCTAAAACTGTCCAGTTTCTCTGCTTTTAACAGTCTAAAACTAGATCAAGACTATGACTCTTCCTATAACAAGACTGTAAAAAGCAAAAGAATCATTACTGGGGAAGATGAAAAACACAAGTTCCTCCTCTTTGACCTTTCAAAGTGTTGACCACCTTTGTGAATTAGTAGGAAGGTCCATTTTATAGCTTGAGCATTACAGATCTCTGGCTCGACATGTTTACAAAAAGAGGGTACTCTGGAAACGAATGTTCTTGGGAAGTAATGAGAGGAAGCTTCACTTTGTCTGTTCGGTAAGTGCTACAGTGGCCAGTAGAAGCTGAAACACACTCTACAATTCAGACTAAAGTAGGAAAATTCAGCTCAGATTCCCCACTGGCTCCAGCAAAAGCTTTTTATTAGCCCGGCTATACTGGTGTGCCTACAGAAGCTTCCAGGTCACACAGAACTCTTTCTCAGGCAAGTCCCCCTCCCAACTATGTAGGTTGAAATATTGCTTTCTAAAACATCCATTCCATTAAAGACACCTAATCTGAATAGTTGTGCATCTGCTCTGTATTTATTTGGGATCAGCACAGCATGAGAGAGAGAGGAAATTATTTTTATGTCGTGCCAATCTTCTGTAGTATTAAAAGCATCTGCAGGACAGAAGCAGCTTGTGCTGTCTTTGAGTATCGAAAAGAACAAAAGAAATGCTATTTTTACATCCAGCATGCCAAGAAGCTGGACTGTGCACTACATTTAATAGAGCAACAGGACAGATTGCCTTTCACAAGTTGCTTTGCTAACTTCATATTGTTCTGAACTATGCTGTCAGGCCTTTGCATTGGTCCTGACTATTGATGGTGGACAATGTGTACTAATGGGCAGCTGGCAGCTGTTCTAAGCACCTGCAGTTTGAGTCATCTCAATCCAGAGAAGGTGAAACTGGTCGGCCCAAAAGGACACTAGCAGACTATGTACAACAAAAGCTGGAAGAGAGCTGTTGAGTATTTGAGGGGGAATTCAGTGGTATGGAGGGACAGGAGAGGTGTCACTGGGGGTCTGATATCACCTGTGTGCTTGCTTCTGCACTTCTGCAGCATCTGACCAGCTCATATTCATATCTGTAAATAGATACAATATGAGGAAAACACTACAAACATCACAACCTTTTCCTGTTCAGAGGAAACCAGCTGCCTTGAATATTGAGGCTAGTTTGGAGTGTGGGAAGATGCAGCCACAAACCCCACTTCCAAACACATCAGCCACCTTATGACTGGAACACATAGGAAAAAAATGTGTTCCCTTTGATATCCCACTGAATTCAGGAACTCAGGCTAGTTCAGTTGTCCTTTGTCAAAAGAAAAATACCTTGTGTGGTTGTTATCTATTAAAATCAATTGGTCTGTCTGCTAAAACATAGAATTTCTGCTTTTTAATAAAGATTCTAGCATCACTAGAAGAGCTGGAACTTTCTTAATGGTCTTAGCAGAAGCCCCTGCAAGTTATGAGGCATTCCCAAAAGTGCTAAGTGTTATTGCCCCATGGCTTCATTCTGTATATTTTCTTACTGGTAAGCTTAGCAACATTAGAAATGGTGTTTGAAATTTTATGTTACATTTTCTATTTTAACTTTGTTATTTGATATTTGTATAACCTATTTGTTTTTACATGGTGATGACCTATGGTTACAAGCCATTAAATCTGAATGAAGCTGAAAGAACTCATGCTAGTAGGATACTGAGACGTCTGCTCATACATTTGCAGACTGCTCTTTTCCTCATTTTTTTAAAATCTCAATTAAAAACTTCGTTTCCCAAAGTCTTTGGAATTTTAGTCTAATATTGTTTTATATCCTTGTATATTTTGATTACATGTATTTGTCAGTTTGTTTTACATCATACTGCATTTTTGCATTTTATCTAGATGATTTGTTTTACAATTGTATATATAGTTTTATATTTTATTATTCCTTCCTCTGTGTGTATGCGTATACATATATTCTAGATTGTATGCCTTTGGCAGGACTGACTGTCTTTGGTTGTTTTTCTTGTAAAGTGCCACGTACATTGATAGTGCTATATAAATAAATAAACTGATGATGATGATGATGATGATGATGATGATGATGATGATGGGCGCTAGAAGAAAGCGACATACATATACATTCCCCACCACTAGTGCCACCACACATACTTTCAACTTCAGACAGGGAGGAAAATGTACTCTTAGCATGCTCCATACCAGCCTCCTCTAATGTACTACCTCCACATACACCCCAATATGTTGGATTGCAGCTCCTATTACCCTAGAAGCTGCACTGACTGGAGATAATTATAGTTGTAGACTGACATGTCTAAAGGGTGTTTTCTAACTCTTCTCCCAAATGACATTCCAGCTCCTTCCAAATGCTAGCCAAATTGATAATGCCCTTGCTGGCTCTCCAAGTAAGCAGAACATGCTGCTGTTCTTTGCAGGTCCTGCCTCTCTATTCAGCTACATCTTCTCAGGTGACCCTACTCTGACCAGACTCAGTTGCTGTAATAACCTACTCAATGAATTTGTTTCCCACACCTATGTTCCAGCTTCTTGGGTTGGAGCTGGCATAGTTCTGTCTTCCTGTCATCTCCTCCACCCTGTGGTTTGTGGGACAGCTGTGATCAATTTATTTTCATTAGCACTCTGAAATCACTTCCTTTTTTAACAAGCTAATTGGAAAGGGACCAAGTGCAAGCAAAGGATGAAGGCAATTATCTAGGTCAAGCCTGCTCCCTGGTAGGCTTCGTGAACTAGCTTTCACTCTCCTAGAAAAGGATGACACAGCACTAATGGGGCTTTTGCACAGCAAGCCTGTGCTTCATTCACCTGCTAGAAATGTCATTTCTCTAATTGCATAGTCTGCATTACTGGTACACAGTTTGTGGGTAATGAACTAGAGCAAGACCACCTAGCGACACAGCTCAAATGCTTCTCATCTAATGGTTACTCTATATAGTGCTGAGATGCCCACTGTGGTGGGTGCAGGGGCCAATCTTCTGCCCCTAGAATGCTCAAGGGGCCACATGGCTGTACAGAAATACCAGATAAAATGACCTAGTAAGTGGCTTCTGATTTTGTAAACTGAGGGACAGGGAATATTAAACCAGGGGTGGCCCTCAAAATGTTCTTGAACTGCAACTTCTGATTGAGTATGCCAGGTAGGCCTGTGTGGTGTAGGGTTTCTCCATTTCAACAACATACAAGAAGACTTAAGGATGCCTACCACTGTGTTAACCTGGAAAGGGGTTTCAGAAGAGGCAATTCTCCCATTTT
Organism: Ctenosaura bakeri; assembly: GCA_948474755.1. NCBI lineage: Eukaryota > Metazoa > Chordata > Lepidosauria > Squamata > Iguanidae > Ctenosaura > Ctenosaura bakeri. Next base: position 661,599 of record CAOLHI010000275.1, read on the forward strand.
TTGGCCTGGACTCCCACCCACAGGAAGTTTGGTTGGCTGCCTCTCTCTGCTTCTTTCCATTGGCAAACAAAACCATTTTTATCTAGATAGGCCTTTAATTCTTAAACCACATAGCAGAAGGATGTTTTCAATGTGATATGCTGTACTTTTATCTTTTTAATTATGCTTTAAATGTGCTTGACATTATTTTAGCTGTGTTCTTTTCAATAGACCAGTTTGTTTAATTGTTGTTGGGTTTTTTTTTAACTTTTGTAAAGTAAGATTTCAGTTGAATTTTGTTTTAAACTGTTGTGAGCTGCTTTGGGTTCTCACCATAAGAAAGGTGGGAAATAAATAAAGACAGTCCAGAGACTGCAAAAAGAGAGACCACGTTCAGTCTTGGGCTGCATCTCACACATCTCTGTTCTAGCATATGTAGGTGTCCCACACATGCGTGTATCAACACATACAATGGCTACCACTTCTGGAATTAGTTTCTTTCTGAAACCAAGGCTTTATTAAACCTCTTGGGAACACCTTTGAGTTTCTGTTGTACAGCAAATAATGTGATTCAGTCTTTATGCAGGTGATATTGTGTAGAAACTTGAGAAAAAGAACTTTATGTATTGATAGATAGATACATAGATCTCAAGGGAAAAAAATGAAAATTTGATTCTTGGAAGGCTTGCTTGAACAGTTACCATTACAGCTGCAGGTTACCATTGTCTGCAAATTATTTAATTTTTAATGATTTACAGAATATAAGATATCCTGTGGCTTTTTCTCAGATTGGGGAAGCCAGGAGTATCACCCAGAGGAAAGCTGACCAAAAATATATTAAGACAGCATTCTGTTCCTAAGAGGTATTATATGTATGCCATTAACAGACTGAACAAAATTCTAACTCCATAGAGCTAAGGTTGTGCCTCACATTGTTCAGGTTGCATCTGGCTGCTCATTCAGTTCAAAACAAGAAGGAAACTTCAGCATCTCTGACTCTACTCTAGAGTTATAAATTGCAGTCTGACCTTCAAAGATTTCAGAAAAATTGTCTTCATTTCCCCTCACTTTGCACCCAAAATAAAACCATCAGTTCAAATTTCATAGAGAGAAGGCTATATCTTAATCAAATCATCTACAAGCTTGCTACACAAGTGCAGAATCATCTAGATTTTGATGCTGAATCTGCCTTTTGGAGGATGCCTCCAATGCATTTCTCACATTTCTCACCCTCCATAATGTTTATTTATTTATTTCCTTCTCTTGAACAGTTACCCATTACAGCTGCAGGTTACCATTGTCTGCAAATTATTTAATTTAATTATATATTTAATATATAATTAAATGATTTAATTTAATATTTATACTAACCCAGGAGAGTTATTTGGTCTAGCCTGCCAATAGTTTATCTCTTCCAGCAAGGTAGATTGCTCCTTCTATACCACTTTCAACTGTGATCTTCAGCACATTTATTTTTGAGAGATGTACTGAACTTTGCTCTGCTATTTCCCTCTCCATTCTGAAGGCTGAGATGGCAAGATGCAGATGGAATCATCAGGAAGCATTTCTTCCTTCTACATTAGTCCAGCCCAGAACTAGAAATGGTGATTGTGCCACCAGAAAATTCCACCATTGGCACCTGCAGGCATTTGGCCTCTTCTTTAAGTCTTAAGGTTACCTCTTGCCAGTAGGAAACTGGACTGCTAGGCAACTTGGAATAAAGGCAATGGACAATCTCTGTTACCTGAGACAGGGGGCTTTAACTTGATCAAGATACATGTGACAGAACCCCAGGGCTTGGGAACAGTGACTTTTTTGGTACTACAGTGCTCAGAATCCTGTATAGCTGCCATATAATTCTGAATCTAAACCCAAACCAACCATTACACTCTACCAATACATCATCACAACAGGCATGTCTTATGAAGATCTTGAACATTACTTTTTGGACTACACCTCCCTGAATCCCCGCAAACATCATGACCAGCCCCAAAACTGTGTTTTTTTCCACTGCTGCAGAAACCTAACCTAAAGAAACAACTTGTTTATTGTTATTTGTGTAGATTTATGTGGGCCTGTAATTATTTTTTTTCTTTTGCATCATCTTTCGGTTTTATGAAGCATGAGTTTAATAAACCTTTTAATAAATAAAGTCCTCTTCTCAGATGAATCACTTGGGAAATCATAGCAGCTGTCCCACACCTATGTTTAACTGTGGCATAATTGCCTCTCTCACAAGGTGAGGCATCTTAGTGTTTTTACAGCCACAAGGACATGGCCACTAAGCAGGTTTAATTTTTGATGGTAGAAGCAGTATTAATAAAATCTTTGCATCAAATGTGAATGAGTGTGTTCATTTCCTTGGTTTGAGATGCAAAGTGCTGTGAGGGTTGTTTTCTCAGGTCCCTGCTCTATTTCTAGACAACCAAAGGAATTTGGAGCATAAAAATCTGCTTGATACAAAGTCAGATCATTAGTCCACTTAGTTTATTACAAGCCGTGCCAGCCTTCTCCAACCTTGTATCCTCCAGCTATGTTGTACTACAAATTCCATCCATTGCTATGCTGGCTGGGAATGATAAGAGATGTAGTCCAATACACCTGAAGGGCAGCAGGTTGGACAATGTTGATCTACACTAACTGGCAGTCATTTTCCAGAGTGGCAGACAGGATTTTTTTGAGCTTTGACCTAGGGATACCAGATTAACCTAGGGCTTTTGTTACACAATGGATTTGTTCTACCACAATGTTACATCCCTTTTTAGTCTTCTCCAGCTTTAGCACTTAAGGAAGGATAGATGAACATCTTATTCCTAAACTGGCGGTTGCCTAAAGCATAGCAAAAAATCCATGATTTGTTCATGTCTAATGATAAAAGCCAGCATGGTATAGTGGTTTGATCATTGAGACTGGAGTTTGATGCTCTGCTTGGCCACGTCACACACTCTCAACCCCAGAAAACCCTGTGATAGGTTCACCTTAGGGTTGCCATAAGTCAGAAATCTCTTGAAGCCACATAACAACAACACACAACAATGATGTTATGAGAAGAGATCTGCAACTGAATCAGCCAAATCTCAAATACCAATATAGATAGGTCCAGCTTCAGATGAAATCTCATTTGACAAATTCAGTTCCAGATTGGAACAGTACCATCTGAAGCAACTGTTACCTGTCTGCAAATTCAGACCTCAAAAATAAATGGTAACAAGCCAGACAGACCATACAGGAAAACACCAAGGTAGTATGATGTTAAAGGGGAGGAGGGAAGCTGGACTTTGCTCAATGTAAACTCTAACATGCAATCTAGGGCAAGAATCTCACTAGCACTGTTCAACCACAATGTTTAGGAGGTAGGGGTCAGGTTACATAGTCTATTATCTCCTGCACTTCTTTGTTTGCTAGATTTACCTACTAGCATCAATTTGTTGAAAGAGCCAGTGTAAGGTTTGGAAGGTGGCTAATTGTCCTCTCAGCTCAGTCTCTGTTTATTAATTTCACAACCTTTTATTGTGTTGAAAAGCATATCTTAATCCTCTCTTGGCCTTTCTTGTTAATTTGTTAATCTCAGTAGTAATCATGAGTTTCTGTGTGTTTTAAGTGCTGAAACTTATTTCCCTCACCCCAATTGCCCCTAGGTGTTGTTAAGCGTCTAATCTGCTTTCTTAGCGTGACTTATCTTTTAAAATAATTTGGCAGGATTGCATATAGAAGGTATCCTGTACCTCTTCATGCTGTGCCCCTTAACCTAATTGTGCAACAGCAGTGGGAGATTCCTCACCACAGCAATTCATATTGGTTTTGTTCTGACAGTCAACCATTTTTAAAAATTGCTTTGTATGTTTTGAAGAACAGCAAGTTTTACAGATACCTAGCACAAAACCCCTGAAGCTACTTATCTGAAATTTGGTTAGATTAATCTTCTCCTTGCAATCTATCATATCTCCAAATTTTATGCAAGGTGTGAAAAACAAGCAAGTAATGTATATTCATTTTGGTTTCCCAATGCATGCTATGAGACAGCACTAGTGATTCAGGTTTCCAAACCCCAATTTGTATTTGCAGTATGGATTGGTTTGGTTCAGGTCCAGATAAGTGGCAAAAATGGAAGTCCTAACTCCATTAGGGGCCTAGCTGGATTGAGGGTAAAATAACTTCTTACAAACCCCTTTGCTTATGCTACATCATTAAACATCAGTTGGACTACTTAGAATAAAACAAAAGCAACTTCTCCTTAAGTAAACTTTTGTTTCCATATTCTTATCCTTACTAACTTTGAATATTCATGAATTTTAAAAGTATTAGCTAACTGATGCTCTGTGCTTGCCAGCCTGATGCAATAAGCATCTGAAAACTGTCTCCTTCTGTCTCTTGTACCTGTGATATTATCTTTACCCTGAGTTCTCAGGCAACAACAATGTACAGAGCTAAATAAAATCAAATAAATGTCAGAAGGAAGTGGTTTCTGTGTTGTTGTTCTGTAGCTCTGCTTAGAACAGCCTTAGAGCTAAGTCAGCAATAACTGTCCAGTCAGTCTCTCTCTCTCTCTCTCTCTTTCCATCTCCCTCCCTCTCTCCCCCTCTGTGTGTGTGTGTGTGTGTGTGTGTGTCATTCACCCACTGTACAACCCAAGTGGCTTCTGTGCTGTTCTTTTGTGGCTATGCTCTGAGCAGGCTTAGGCTTGCTAACTCAGCAATAACCTCTGTCTCGTTCTCTCTCTGAAACTGACAACTGTGCTGTGCTGGCTCTGGCCCACTTAGATACTCTGCCAATTAGGAGTTAGTCCGGCTTCAGGCCCCGCCAGATGGACAGGTGCCAAGGAGCTTGCACTGCTTTCTAATCCCTTTCCCAAGGGGACTGCAAAGACCCAGAGTGGGATTCAGCTGCCGTCACCACAGCAACCATTAATTCTGTGAATGAAGCCGAAAGCCCTGCTGCTGAGGTACAGCGAACCGTAAACTAGCAAACCCACTGGAGCATATGGGGCCGTAGGAGCCAAGAGAGAAAGAGTTGCCCAAGGTGAAGCATGACAGGACAGAGGGACAGGCCAAAGAAAAGGGACTCTGGGAGACTTTCACACAACACAGATGAGTGGGAGAAGAGTCTAAGGAGGTAATCCAGAACTGGAAGGAGCTAGAAGAAGGACAACTAGAATGTAATCTAGAATGGGAAAAGGCAATCCAGAAAGGAAAGGGTTAAGACAGGGGTGCAAACTGATGTAGTTGGACTACATCTCCCATCATTCTTTACTATTGGCTATGCTGCTAAAAACTGTTGGGAGTTGCAGTCCAACAACATCTGGAGGGCCGTATATAGAAGGATCTAGATCTAGAAGGAGGCACTGATGTTCATGGAGATTCTGAGTGCAGTCCCAGGAGTGAGAGGTAATTACAGCATTGCATACACACGAACTTGGAATCAGAGGAATCACCATCACCACACTAAGAATTTGTTTGAACTGGCAAGTATATCAGAATTCTTAATTTAAAAGCCAGCCAACAAACCTTCCTGTTCATCCTCCTGATTGAAGCTGCAAATCTGTGTTATATTTATCTTGTGATCAAGAAGTGAAAGTGTTAGATGAGCCCAAATTAGCTCTACACAAAGAGTGCCAAAGAGGCCTCTCTGTCCCAATTAAGATCATATCCTCTTCACAGAGATGAAACACAAAGGAAAATCAGTAGGGAAAAGACGTGTGATGGGAGAGTTCAAAAGCAAGAAGGAGCTGATCCCCGCCCTGAATGAAAACTAGGAAAAACTAGTTTTTTGAACTCCAGTCCCCAGAATTTCCTAGCCTGCTTGGCTAATATTCATGCTGGCGGGGGGATTTGGGAAATCATGGTCCAGAAAAATACCTTGTCCAGACTGTGGGAACGACAACCTAGGTTCCAAGCTAGGGTACCTGCATGCTTTCACCAAACTGAGCACCATTGGCACTGTAATCACATATTCCACTCTTCTACCTACAACATCTCTGTGAAGCCTTTCAGGCTGAGAATGGTTTGACAAAGGCCACCCAGTGAGTTTTATGGCTAAGCAAGGCTTTCAACTTGATTTTCATCTCCCTCCAAATTTAACACTCTATCCACAGCATTGGCTCACAAACCTGCATTTTAAAAAATCCATTTGGTCCAAGTTTTTTTGGCACAAGGGAGTGAACATGGCAAGATCTCTATTGTTAACCCTTGGCCAGCAAGGCATCTTTTAAGTGGAGGCAGAAAAGGCATTTCAGCCTAGAAAAGCAGCCTCAGGAGTGACCCCTAGTTCCAAGCAAACCTGCAAGCTTTCCCAGGATTTCAGCATTGCAAAAAAATTCAATTGAAAAAAAAAAGATTCCCTGAAGTTAAGAGCAAGTAAATAGCATTTACGAAAACCACACACATACAGAAGAAGAGAAATGATGTGTCAAGACTCTGGTCTCCCTTTCAGTCCCCAGCACATTAATATTACCTTCACATTTAGGCCAAGAGCCCAAATTTTGGCAGGGAATCAAATCCAGCTCTGATCCAAACCTTGGACAAAGTACAAATGGCCGGGAGTAATACCATGAGTGCTGAGGCAATTTCCCTGGTGTAACCAGCTGAGAATCTGGCTGAGACTGGACTTGCTCAATATGAGCTATGTGTGTGAAACAACCTTCTTATTCCCTTATCACCATGCTCCCTCTTCTCCTGTCTTCCGAGATTATCCACATCACAAAGAACAAATAACCAAGAAGGAGTTGCTGTTCTGCAACTGACATAAAACCTTTCTTCTATAAATATGGACATAATCAACAAAGAAAGACCTCTGTACAGAAGAACATTCTTCCAACTGAACCACAGCCTGGGCAGTTAATTTAACAAGCAAGTTAACCATCTGTATCACCCACGCTGTTGCTTCACCTTCAGGACATTACTAGTGTCCAGGCATCAATAAACAATATGGTAGGCGCTCAGCAAGATTCACTACAAACCCAACTTTCAGTTTTAGTCTCCTCACTTGGCACTCTCAGATGCTGCCCAGAGCAGACAGTGACAAAAGTTTAGGAGCCAAACTCAGGATTTACTCAGCTCAAACTGCAGCTCTCAAAATTGCCTCCAGCCAACATAGCCAAACTTGCTGGAGGATACTAACTGCTATTGTCTCCATACATTTCCAAATGCTGGGTTTGCAAATGACACTGCAAGTTCTACAGCCTGGAAGAAAAGCAAGAGTCCTAAGAGATACCCTCAAGAGTCAAAGAGAGGCAACCCATCTTGTTTAGTCAGAAATAAATTATATTATGTCTAATGGGGCTCATCCCATGGTAAGTTTTGCAGTACTGCCATCTTATTACAGCATGAGCTTGCACTGAAAACAACCTTCATGCAGAGGGGAGATACACTTGAGGCCCTCTGGATATTGTTGGACTCCAAATCAGCCTCTGACAGCATGCCCAATGATCAGGGATAGTGGAAGCTATAGTCTTAGAGCATTTGAAAGACCACAAGTTCCCCAATATATGTGTGTGTGTGTGTGTGTTCGTATGTATGTGTATATATATATATACATACACATGTGCATATATGTGTGCATGTGTGTGTGTGTGTGTGTGTGTATACATGTGTGTGTGTGTGTGCGTATGGACATGTATAGAGGCAGAAGAATATCAGCTTGTGCTTTATAGGCTATAGCAAGGTCTTTGATTGAGTAGATCATGAAAAACTTTTAATTGCACTCTTAAACATGGCTGTGCCACTATCTTTGATTGTCATGATATGTAACCTGTGCTTAGGACAAGAGGCTACTATCAGGACAGAATATGGAGAAATGAAGTTTTCCAATTGGCAAGAGAGTCAGACTAGACTGCATTTTATCACTCTGGCCCTTTTCGCATTAAGTCTTCTCGCGCGAGCGGGGGAGGGCGGCTCGCGCAAGAAGCCTTCTCCGGGAGGCTGCCGCTTCCCCCTCCTTCCTTCCGCAGGCGAAGGAACGAGCGGGGAAGCGGCAGCCTCCCGGAGGCGGCGGCGGCTCGTGCGTCCGTCCATTCCCCCCCGTGCGCGCGAGAAAGGCGCTCGTCCCATCCGCCCCCTGCGCGCGCGAGAGAGAGAAAGGCGCTCGTCCCGTCCGCCCCCCGCGCGCGCGAAGCAGGACGTGTCGCGTCCGTCGCGCTAGCGCCCCGCCCCGCCCCTTCCTTCCGCAGGGGCGGAGGGAAGGAAGCGCGACCCGGCCAGCTCCCGGACGCTCTGCACGAGAGGTAAGTGCGCGCGGGCGCCGGGAGCATTGCGCGAGTGCGGGTGATTTTCACTTGGAAGCGAAAATCAAAAAACCCGCGCTCGCGCCGCTTCAGCCCCATGAGCCCAGCGGAAGTGGGAGTGCATCGTGCGGAGCGACACTCCCACTCCCGCGAGGCTCACGGGGCTGTCGCGTGAGAAAAGGCCCGTGCGAAAAGGGCCTCTGTTTCACTTGTGCATTGAACATATCATTTGTAAAAGAGGTTTAAAATCAGAGGAAAGAGGTGTGAAAACTGAAGTAAGGAACGTCAACAATTTAAGATATGCAAATGACACCATACTGCTATCAGACTTGGAATGATTACTGAAAAAACTCAAGGAAGAAAGTGCAAAGGCAGGTTTACAGTTGAACATGAAGAAAACAAAAATAATGACCACAGATGATGTGCATAACTTTTAAACAGACTATGAAGACATCAAAACAGTTCAAGATTTTCCATGCCTCAGCTCAGCCATTAATTAGAATGGAGACTGCAATTAAGAAATCAGAAGACCAGACTTGGAAGGGCAGCTATGAAGAAACTAGACAAGATCCTGAAATGTAAAGGTATATCACTGAATACCAAAGTTAAGATTGTCCATGCAATTACATTTCCAGTTTCTATATATGGTTGTGAAATCTGGACGGTGAAGAAAGCTAACAGGAGGAAAATCAACTCATTTGAAATGTGGTGCTGGAGAAGAGTATTACAGATACTGTGAACCTTTAAAATGAGAAATAAGTGAGTCTTGGAGCAAACCAAGTCTGAACTCACCCTAGAAGCCATGATGACTAACTTAAGACTGTCATACTTTGGACATATCAAGACATGACTCACTAGAAAAGACAATAATGCTTGTTAAGGCAGAATGCAGTAAGAGAAGAGGAAGACTGCATTACAGATGAATTGACTTAAGGAAGCCATGACCCTGAGTGTGCAAGACTTGAGCAGAGCTGTTGATGATAAAGTGCATTAGTGACCCCTCATTCAACAAGTCACCATAAATCAAAGTCGATTTAACAACAATACAGGCAAAGATACAGATGTGGCAGAAGAGGAAATAGTTTTACAAAGTCCAACTCATGATCCAGAGAGCAGGAGTGCAATATGTGATCCTGTCAATTTGAGATATGAAGCTGCTTTGCTATTTAAGACCACCAACAAAAGAGAATTGATCAACTCCTTGCAGAACAACATCAGGCTGCAGCTCTCCAAAGTCTATGTAAAGTGTCTTCTTCAGTCCTGGTGTATCAGGAATCCTTAAACTATAGATGACAGGAATGGAATCTGGGTGCAAAACATATGGCCTTCCAGGTATCTATGGTGCCTCTCCACAGCCTAGAAATTTTTTTAACTACAACTTCCAGAATCAATCAAGTCAAGTTCAGTTCTGTCAGATTTGTTACATCATGTGTAAATAAGCAAAAGAGCTCAGTTTCACATGGTTTAGTCCACCACATATATTGGTGTTCTTTCCTTCCCATCCGTTTGCTTTCTTTCCACCTATCCACCCACTGAAAGATACAGGTGGTCCTGCTCTCCAATTCACTCACCACCTACCTTATTGTTCTTTCTCTCCCACACAGCTAAGGGTCTTTCTTTCATCCTTCTGCGCTCAGGTGCTCTTTCCCTTCCCCTACACTTGTAATCTTTCATCTACCCTATGTTTCTTCTTTCCTCTCTCCTTACCCCAAATTGTTTTCTTTCTTGCTGGTCTTTCTCCCCCTCACCCTTGGTTCTCATTCAGCCTATCATGCTCCTCCCTTCTCATCAGAACACAAGAAAATATCTCCTCAACTTTTGAAGCATCTGAGAGAAGCAGAAGTAACATCTGGCACTGAGCTCCCTAGAGACCCTTTAGAAAAGAGTTATTCCTTCCTCTCAATGGTTAGAAAAATCTGCCACCTAGAGACTAAAAATGGCACTACAAACTTTAGACAACTTGAAATTTTTTAATCTATTTTAAAACTTCACAGTGCATACCTCTAGGATCACATTAATAGGCATACCAAGTTTCAGGTTTCTAGGTCTCATAGTCATGGAACTATTACACTCATATGCACATATATGTGTGCAAGCATGCACATATACACACACATGGAGGTCTATTCATATAGATATCATAGGTCTGCCCAAAAATGCTTGATATATTTAGTTTTATATTACAACAGTTTTATATTTGCACTTTTATGATTTCTATTTAATAAACCATTATTTTTGTTAGATTGTAACACTGTTTCTATGAGCCCCAAAATTCCCTTGTATTTATGCAGTACAATCTGTTGCTGACCATATCTATATACACACTAACATTAGCACTGCAATGCATAATCTCATGACTGATACAGATCTCTTCTCCATGAGATGATGAACAGAAATGTTAGCATTGGCAAATCCTTCAGCTGTGCATGACAAACAGAAATGACTGAGGCTACTTTGTTCACTTCTCATGTAACCTTGGAAAGAAAATCTCTAGAAAGTAGAGAGCTTGAAGAAGGATATTTGCAAAATGAAAAAAGAAGAACAATGATTTCATCCACCAGCTGGGCCTCTGAGTCATGCTCAGCTTACAAAAGTGGTTCCTGGACTAGTAATAATGCAAGCATCTAAAAATCATACATTTACCCTATCAGTCAGTCCTGGATAATTTCAAACTAAATTCAGCTTTCTCCAGGTGTATCCAGTTACAAATGATTTTCTAAACCACATTTATTTACATTAAGACCTAGGTTCTTGTTCAGGCTCAAAGTATCTGAAGGGTTGCATTCCACCACTAAAGTCTGCACACTTGCTAAAATCTTCAGTGAAGGTTTTTCTTCATGTTCCACCATTTGAAGAAATACAGCTAGTGGTAACATTAGGAAGGGACTTTTCAGTGGTGGCATCCAACTGATGAATTTCTTTCTCCTTAGATGTTCACAAGCCTATCATGGTTCCAACGGAAAGATGAAACCATCTCATTTGATTGAATTTTTGGCCCTAAATGGGCGGTGGGAGGTGTCTGGCTTGCCATGGTATTTTTTTTAATATGTGAAAAGATTGTGTTATATTTGTCTTGTGATCCAGAAGTGAAAGTGGTCAACAAGCCTGAGTGGGCCACATGATCCCCACACCTGTTGTGAATAAATAAATCATCCTTTAAAAAAAAAGAATTGAAGGACTGTAAATAATAAAACAGTATTAAAACCAGTAACAGACAGCACAAAAACAGGACATGAATTGGGGTGGGGGGACTCTTTTAAAAAGAAAAAAGCTGAATTGCATTAAAAGCCAAAAAGAAGAGAAGTGACTTAGGATTGAATCTAAAAGAAAATAATGAAGCCATGCTTACACTTACATAGGGAAGTCTATCATTTGGGAACCATAGCTGAAAAGACTCTCTTTATGGCAGCAACCTGTCTAAACTCAGAAGGCAGAGTTATCAAAGGCTGGAACTCTTAAAGAAGCTCTTAAGCATCAAGCAGATTCATGTGGAGAAAGACCATCCCTCCACATATTTTGGCTAGCCCAGGTTTTGTTAACACATCAAGCCAGAGACAAATGGTCACCATGAGCAGCTCTTCCACAGCCCTCCCTCTTCCCAGCATTTCGGCTGCACATCTTCTAGAATTTACACAAACAATCTCATAACATGATTTGCCAAATTACCAACCTTCTTCCCCTTTCCGTTACACAGCCTGAGTTACAATACCACAGGACCTACCATGATCATCTTTGCAATAGCCAACTGAAATGAAGCAAAACAAAAGAAAGCGGGGAAGGACCCAAGAATTGAAAGAGTAGGATGCTTGAGGCAATGATGTGTTTTAAAAGAAGCCCTTCAATGGAGGAGGGAGTTCGTAGCTGTGCAACTGGCATTCCCACAAAGACAGCTAATTTTGAGCTCTGTGGGAAGATGTGTTGGATTAAAACAAAAGAGCTGTTGTTCAAGCTTCAAAATAAAGGTACTTTTGTCATAAGTAATCAAATGTAGCTTCAGAAGCTGTGAAGATCCTCTGCAGATGCCACTGAAGCTGTCTGGCTATATATAAATATGGAAAATAAACATGAAGAAAATTCAAGTGGCAAGATACACCTGCTTTCTCAGCAAACACCCAACCACTTAATTTTGTTAAATGGGGGAATGGGTTCACCCCAAAAAGTATCAAATGCATGTAAGGATCTAATGCTGGTGTAGAGATCTTCACACAGTGGAGCAGGAAGCAAGTCTGTTGCCTGGCAAGCCAACAGTGAAGGCTACCAACATGTCCCATTAGAACACTGATATTGAGCAATGTTCTCTGAACAGAATGAAGAACAGCTGGGTGAGAAGGGGGGGAGATCAACCATTTAGAACAAGAATCGAAAAGATACAGCATAACAACTGATAAGGTTTCCATTAGAAGACCCCAGTAACAGTGCTGTCCTTGGTTAATTCGAGGAGCTATACAAGAGATTCCAAACTAGGAACACTGGAAGAACAGTCCTGCAAGAGACCTGTTTATGTTTTAGTTAGTAAGTGAGTGGTTACATTTACATACTGCTTTTCATTGCGCTGAAGATAGTGAACACAGCTCTCTTCCTCCTCAAACTGAAACAGAATGACTAGTCCAGGAAAGAACCCTATTAGGCTAAGATAAAATGACTGTGAGTTTCCATGCCTCATTGGGGATTTGAAACTGCACTGAGTACAAATCTGATTTCAACTTATTCACAGTATGTTTCTAAGAGGGTTTTGAGTGGTGTGATAGGGCCTAGGCAGTTTGCCTGATGCGATCAAATCACTTCACTATCATAATGAACTCAAATGTGAGACTCCTGATCTTCTAATTAAAATAGACAACATGTCGCTCAGAACTGCCTCTATAACACCATTTTAAAGAAAGGGATCTGGGAGAATCAGGCAAATTTCAGGCTGGTTAGCTTAATTCCCATTTGAGATAAACTGGTGAAAGGTAAAGATAAAATGATCAAGCCAGAGTCCTACTGGGGGGGGGAGAGCTTCTGCAGTGGCAAGTGCTGTCTCACTAGAATTTTTGTTTTTTTTAAAAAAAATGTGAATAAATATGTGGGCAGGTATGATTCAGAACACACTGTTTACTTGAAATTCCAAAAGTCTTTTGCTAATGTGCTTTGCCAAAGGTTCCTAAAAAGTAGTCAACGACCAGGAAGTTGAGAATAGGAATAAATAGTCTTCGCTATGTAGAAATGCATACTCTCTTGTCTTTTCCCCAACAATCCAGAGAAATAAACCAACACCAAAACCCAGTTTATTTCTAGCACAGTGCAAGCTTTGGATGTCATGACAAATAAACCTCTGGTGGTAGGTTCCTGGCTTGTTCAGCCAACCCTGCTTTCACTGGAGGAGCCTTGGGTACCCTCTACCAACACAATCGAGTTTTCCGCACGAGAGTGTTATAGCACTATGATTCCATTTTCAACCTCCTATGGAATCCTGGGGTTTGCAGTTTCAGGAGGAGCCGGCCGGCCCCTCCCGAAACTGCAAACCACAGGATTCCATAGGAAGTTGCAAGTGGAATAATAGCGCTATAACAGTCTAGTGCAGAAATGGCCATAGTGGGGAAAGTGGGCACCCAGACTCCAAACCAGGTCAGGGAAAGGGGGTAGGTCAGCATGGTGGGCCTATACTTCTTCTCTCTCACCAATCTCCTTCCTTGAGTGTGGGTGGGCATTTTGAGAAGGTTTGTGGGGCTGAGAAATCAGACTTCAGTCCATCTTTAGGTGGCCAGGCAGCAGTTGGTGGAGGAGGAGGAGAGGGAGGTTTTTAAAGGACTGTGTGGCTGATGGGAGCCATCAAGAGGGAAGGTTCCCCTGGAAAAAAAAAGGCTCTTGAAGTGAAGGTGGGAGGAGTTAGGGAAACTTGCATATAATCAGATTTGTGAAAGTCAAATGTGGAGGACCAATTGTATAGCCTACAGCACCTGGTATTCATTGGTGGTTTCCCATCCAAGTACTGACCAGGGCTGACCCTATCTTCCAAGATCAGACAGGATCTGGTGCCTTTAGGCCAGGCTGAAATAATCAGAATTGTCTTCCAGCAGCTGTTATGGTATAAATCCAGTAAAACCTTGTTAACTACAATAGAATAACAATATGCATGTGACCTGGGTGCTCAAAGGAGAGGCTTTCATCCTTGGTGTCATCCCCTCTCTATAATGTTAGTGTAAGTACTGATTTCATCCTTCTTAACCTCAGATCCTTTTTAATCCCTGCTCTGTGACTCAGCTCAACACTATCCAAATCCCTCACCACAGCAGCTATGGCAAGGCAACCAGCACCACACAGGCTTACACAGCCTCTCCGCTCCAAGTTTGTGCTGTTATTTGAAAAGAGAGAAGAGAGGAAAATTGGCACGGCTAGGTAGAGTTATCACAAATCAGTAAACAAACACAGGCATTCTCAGAGATCAGAACTTAGCTATCCTCTTAAGTGACCTTAGCCACTCTCATCAGTGATCCCATTATGCAACTTAACCCTCTTGCCTAAAGCTTCACTTCATCTCCATTTATCTAGATTACACCTGCAGATTCTCCATCTCTGTTACTGTTGGGAGGCCTAGGTAAATAGGAAATGAAAGAGGAGAAACCGATAGCTAAATAGCAGGGCAGATACAAGGTGCCCTGTCTGAGAGGTGTGAGTGACAGATTGACTGGAAGGAAAAGGAAACTGGTGTAAGCAGGGAAAAAGATGCAAGTTTTAGGTGGACCCAGTGGATGTCCTGAGCATGCCCATAAAATAGTGATCATCTTTGAGTTTCAATTAAAAGAAGCAAAGAAAAAAACAGGCATAGGTGGTAATCTCAGAGAACAAACTTTGGTTTCAGGCACAATTCAAAGTGCTGGTCATAGCTTATAAAGCCCTATAAGGCTTCGGTCCAGACTTTCTGAAAGACTGTATCTTCCTTGGTTCCATCACCTTCATGAGCACATTTGGTGAGAGAGTCTTCTTGGTGGCTGTTCCCAGGTTATGGAAATCTCCATCATGGGAGACCAGGCTGGTTCCCTTCCTGTTCTCCTCCCTCCAGCTAGTAAGGACTTGCTGCCAAGTGTTTACTTGCCACTGAATAAGCTAGCGAAGCTATAAGCAAAAGACAGTGGCTCCTGCTGCTCATTCTACTAAAACTTCCAAGCCCTGCAGGAGAGCTGCCACTTGTGATGAAATATTGGCAAATGTCAGTTTATTCACTATATTTAGAATAGTGTGGCCTTAACCCTCCAACAGAAACCATCCATGCTTTTCTATCCAACCCCACAGTCCCTTTGTTCTGCAGTGCGGTGGTTAGGGCTGGGGAGAAAAGCATTCAAGATGCTCTTTCTCAGCCTGACCTACCTCACAGGGTTGTTGTGAAGATAAGAATGAGCAGGCACTTCTCATGTGCAGCCTCCTTGAGAAAAGGCAAGACATAAATGTAAAAAAAAAAAAAAAATCAAATAAATAAATAATACCATGGTCACCTTCCCAAAGTAGCTCTCACATCTTTTAATCTTTAGATGCTGATAAGATCTGTGCTCTGCTGGCTTTCTCTAATCTCCCCCAACCAAGCACACTTAAGATGCCTCATCTGCTAACTGTAACGGCTTCTTAACTGATGTTTTGATAACGGGTGGGACGGCCTCAGATTAGAACCCAAGTTCTTTCTGTGACCATTTCCGCACTAGCCTGTTATAGCCGATGATTCCACTTTCGACATCCTATGGAATCCTGGGGCCAGCCGGCCCCTCCCGAAACTGCAAACCCCAGGATTCCATAGGATGTTGAAAGTGGAATCATCGCGCTATAACAGGCTAGTGCGGAAATGGGCTGTGTTTCCTCCAGCCTTTTTGAGTCGATGTCAAGCTCTGTTCCAGTTCTTCCCCTAAGACAAAATCTGGAAAAGTGACTTTTTTTGACTTCAGTTCTCAGACCCCTTACCCAGCATGGCCAGTGAGCACCATAGGAACGAGAATCCCATTTCCACGCCCCGGTTAGGCGGATTCAAATCACCCCACCTCCTCACCACCACCTCTCAGCAGAGATCCGCGAAGGCGGGTGGCACAGCCCTAGCTTTCTCTCCAGAAAGTTTGAGCTCTCCCGATGCAGCAGAACCACTCCGTCCCACGTGGCTTTGGCGCCCACAGCGACATGCTCCCTTCCCAGATGCCGCCGGGGACCGCGGGAATCCTAAACCAACTGGCCCGAGGGCGCCAGGATCGCCGCGCCCGCCAGCCTCACCTCCGCTTGTCGCTGGCGTGGCGGCAGCGCTGCTTGGGCGAGCCAAGGTCGCCGTCCCGGCCACGCAGACCGACTCTGCGAGGAAGGAAAAGGGCCGGAGGGAAGATCAGCAGCTCAGGTCTTCCGGGGGTCGGGCGAGCGTCTCTGGAAGCAGCTCTTCCTCCCCCGGCTGCGGCGGAGTGGCGGTTTCGCTCTGCCTCCGGTGTTTTCCTCCTGCTGCCCCTCCCGCACCCTTCCTCTCTACTGAAGTTGCCCGAGAGAGAACCGACCCAGGCTGGGAGCTCTGAGTTCGCTTCCCTCCCCGCGGGAATGTTAACCCAGCCCCAGGGAAAACCCAGGCTGGAGAAAATCCGAATTAAAACCAGGACAGGAGGAAGGGAAGGACCGTGAAAAGCGCTCCACCCCTGCAAAGCCAGCGTCAGATCCGGATTTGGCTGTTACGTACCCCATTTCCGCACTAGCCTGTTATAGCGCGATGATTCCACTTTCAACATCCTCTGGAATCCTGGGGTTTGCAGTTTCGGGAGGGGCCACCCGGCCCCTCCCGAAACTGCAAACCCCAGGATTCCAGAGGATGTTGAAAGTGGAATCATCGCGCTATAACAGGCTAGTGCGGAAATGGGTACGTTTCCAGGCACGATTCAAAATGCCCTACACCGCGCAAGGCCAGATTGGCTGAGGAGACCCTATTCTCACCTATGAGCCTCCCTGTGTTTCGAAGAAGGCTCTTCTCTAGGTCCCACTCCCTTCGCGGGTACATCTGGCGGGAATACGGGTGAGCAGGGCCTTTTCAGTGGCTGCTCCCAGGATCTGGAACTCCCTCCCTAGAGAGGTTGGACATCTGTGGGCTGGTTTGGCAAGCTTTCAAGAAGGTTTAGGAGGAAAGGACCTGGCACATAGTGTACAGACTGTTTTCTTTTGGTGATTTTGAACCTGTATCAGTTTTAACTTTGCAAACCCCCATGAGAAGGCAGGATGACCTTGATGAGAATTGTGATATTTGTCTATTTATTTTATTTAACTATTTGCAAAGTTGAAATCTTTCAGCCACAAGGGAAAGTTGAGGAGGGGAACAAAATGTCACCCTAGAAGGCGCAAAAGACCTGCACACACACTAAAGAAACCTGACACACAGGTACAATCATCCAGGAATCTTTCTTCTTCAGGGTCTTCACAGTTGCAGATTTTCTTCCACTTCCTAGACGTCTGTATTGCTTTAAATTGTTTCTGAGTTACGGTGACCCCAAAGCGAACCTGTCATGGAGTTTTCTGGAACTGAGAGTGTGTGCAACATCAAAGGTCACCGAGCGGGTTTCGATGGGCGCGCAGGACTAAACCTTGGTGGAGTGTGGTGGAGTCTCCTTCTTTGGAAGTTTTTAAACAGAGGCTGGATGGCCATCTGTTGGGAGTGCTTTGGTGGTGTATTCCTGCATGGCATGGAATTGGACTTAATGGCCCTCGTGATCTCTTCCAACTCTATGATTCTATGACTTCATGATTCCAGGGTCATAGCCCAGCACCCAAACTGCTATAGCATGCTGGCTATTCCTAGCAGTCTAGGCCTTTTTTTTGGGGGGGAGGAGTTCCATTTTCTGAATTCTTGTGGATTCAGAAACAAAGCAATAATAAAAAAAAACTAGTAAAAGTATGGGAGAAACTTAATGGTGAATAGCAGATTTCCATTCCCCCTACATTTTTTAAAAAAAAGCTGTGCTGATAATGCAGATTCTTGATCTGGTGGTTGATATTGGCAGCTGCACTCAGATTATGGGAGTGCCCGGCAGGAGTGAATAATCTTTTGCCCTAATCCCCTGTACAACAGACTCCTAAAATGATAACCAGGCACTGAATATACTCTTCTACCACCCAGCCACTCTACTATATTGTGGGAAGGAAGACTCAATTTAGTTCCACCTGACATGACTTTAGAGAGGGGGGATTTCAGCAGGGTCAGATTCTCCTTTCCTTTGTACTATGGTCCTGATCCATTAAAGGGACTCCCCATATCTCCTGTTAGGGTTTCTCCACCCAGCCACCCACAAAAAAGAAGCATTCTAAACATGACATCCAAAGGTATCTAAGACACCAAGTCTAGTTTAACCTGAGTAGCATTTACAATGCACTCATAATCTCAAAGGGCACGGGGAAAATCCTATCCGTGAAGCATTAACTTTGGTTATGAACTCAGAAGGATGGTTCAAGGGTGTTGGCCAGAACACTCTCAGTAGCAAAAACCACCACTTATATAGCACTTCTCATTTTAAAACTGCTGTCCTTTTCTCCCCCTTTTTCTGTTTTTGCCTTCTCTTATAAGACCACATTTGTAGTTCCTTGTTTGTAAGTCCTAGTTCCTAATAAATAGCTCTTACTTCCTCCTTCAAAGTACAGATGAGGATATAAACAAGCAAATGGAAAACAAGCAGATTAAGGATAAAAGCAAGGCTGAACTCAGCGGATTTAGGGGAAGGGGGAGAAGTGTCTACAAGGATAGGGGTGATATCTTTCCCAACCAGCCATCTTCCAGCTGTATTAGGCTACAGCTCCCATCATCTTCATCTGATTCAGCCATTATCTGTGCCAGCTAAGGATAATCAGAGTTGTAACCTGACACATTTGGCATGCAGTTGCACATAAGGTTGGGACATAGTTGCATGTTAAAGTATGGAGATGTATGATGTTTGAAAAACAGGAAATGTGTGTGAAGAAGAGTGACAGAATGATGTATAGACAAGTTGCATCCACAGTAAGTCTCCATTGAGATATATTAATTTTATTCTATATTCATATACACAGACAATCCAAAGCAGCATTGAGGCCTCTTCCCACTACTAGCAACTGGTCATCTGTAAAAACAGAACTATACTACTGAGATGTTGACTATGGAGTCAAATTGACATGAAAAGGAATAAGCCCTGCCACACATATACACACTGATTCCCACTACAGACAAGAAACACCTGCTTTCCTGGAGTGGGATATTATTTTTCAGGAAGCTCTAGTGTTGGACAGCTCTCTGGTGAAAAAAGTTTGTCTTCTGTAGCTGTCAACAAGGGCCTTGCGGCATCATTTTAAAAGTGCTCCCAGCACGAAAGGTGCAATCTGGGGGGCATACCATAGCCGTGCTTCTTTCCACTTTAAAGTTTGGCCCATTATTTTCTTCCCTGTCCTGCCTTTTATATTTTACAGTTCTTCCTGAAACCAGAAAGTTCATGACTGAAATGAGTTCTGATCTCAGATCTTTCTCATTCACAGACTCTGAGCCAGTGTGGTATAAGAACACTGTGCCATGGCACAGTATGATAGCCTGCTCAGATGCCTAGTATGTTACACTGCTGATGGGGTGGAAACTACCAGTTGATTTCTCCTCTCCCAGGACCATCTCCACCTCTAAACATTCCATCTGAATATATTAGCTGGAGAGATGAGACAGAGAGGCATCCTCCACCAGTCTAGACCAGTAGTTCCCAAACCAGTAGTTTTCCAGGCTTTCGAACTTCATCTCCTAGAAGCTATAGCCAGCATGTTCAACAGTCAGGAATTCAAGGAGCTGAAGTCCAAAACAGCTGAAGGACCAGAGTTTGGACCAAATTGGACAATTGCCAATGGGCTTCTATTCTTCTAAAATTCTCTCTGGCACTGACCAGTCTACTTGGTCTCTGTAATTTTACTTATGTAAGATTATGCAAGGCAGGAACAAGAAACCTTGGTCCCTCCAACTGTTTGGGACTTCAGCTCCCATCAGCTTTCTCAGCGTGGCCAATGGCAAGGTGCTATGGGATGAAGTAAAAAATACAGTCATCCCTCCACATTCACTAGGGTTAGGGGCACAGGACCCCATGAAAGTAGAAAAACCATGAATAACTCTAGGCCCTCCCAAATCATATTTAACACATAAAATAGTATGCTCACCATATTCAACCCACCATGGATTCCTTTGAAGCATCAGGGATCCTTCACAAGACAGAAGTGGGTGGCTGGTGGGGCTTATTGCCACCTCCAGTGCCACCCCACACCATTTTTAATAGGGACTTACAAGCCTTGTTCACAGTTTCTCAGTCTCACGAGGCTTGCAGTCCTATTAAAAATGGCATAGGGAGGCAGCAGAGGTGATAGCAAATAATCCATGAATAATCAAATCCACAAAAGTGAAACCCACAAATGTGGAGGGCTGACTGCATATGGAAGAGCAAAGGTTGCCACCTGACATAAGAGATGGTGTCCAAGTTAGTCTTTCCCTGACCCATGTTGTTTCTATTTTGTCTGTTAGATTGTACAGTAAGCCATTTATATGATTACATAGCAAAAACATCTTGAATGTGCTGGTAGAAATACAATATTTAAAGATAGCAAAGAAACAAAGCAATATCTTATCCACATATAATAAATGGAGAATTGATTACCTTTCTGTGTCTCACAACTGTTATTTTAAAAGCGGATTTAGGTAAGCACTGCTGGTTTTACACAATCAGGATAGTGTTCAGCCAGCCAAGAAATCCTAAAATATGAAACATTCTTGAAATCACTGAGAAATGCAGGAGGAGTGCAGTGCTTTGTTTTGTGTTATTTTTCTAAATAGTCATGGATGATATTAGGGAAGAACTGCATTTCCTGAGAAATACAAATTGTGTTTAAGCGGTGCTGGAAAATATCACTTGATCAAAATACCATCAAAAGCACAATCTTACATAAAGACAGCTGAAAATGTGCAACTAATAGCTGAGCCTTTTATATAAGAAAGGCAAACTGAATCCATCATTTAAACCTCCTGATTCCACTGCTACAGTCAATTTGAATGTACAGGTAAATGTATGACACAGCCATCCATGGACCTATGCCAAACCACTCTGCATGAGGATGGGAGATGTTTTGCTTAAAATTATTTGTCAAAACCTCCCTCCACATGTAAAATTCATATATCAGCCAATATTCAAAATGTTTAACAAAGAATATCATAAACCATCTGTATTCCTATCTAGAGTCAATGATAGAATTTTTTTTGTGCTTTTCATGAACATATAACCTCTCTGCTGCAGGTCTGCTGCAAGAACTAGTATTTATCACACAGGCTTGTTTTCAAGAACTAGTGCCAAAACTTAGATACACATTTTTTAAAAAGTCTGTAACTCTCAGAATCCTCCATCCAGCATGGACAGAGTTTTTAGGAAAACATTCTAAAATCAAAAAGTGAATAAACAGATTATGGCAGAACCCAATGAAATCAGAGGTTGGAAAAGTTAATGTTTGGGATGATACCTCTTAGGCTGCCCCAATGGCATGGTGGTCATGTTGACTGGAGAATTCTGAGAGCTGTAGTTCAAAAAGTGACTTTTCCAAAAGCATATTATAAGAGGGGTCCTTCTGCATCAGATTAAAACTCATGTATATTCCAATGTGCTGTTTTCCATAGTGTTCAGCTAATGGATTCTGGGAAGTCTACACTTGGGCAGAAAAAAATGAAATGTACAGGTATAAGATGGGTGACACCTGGCTTGACCACAGTACATGTGAAAAGCATCTAGGAGTCTTAGTAGACCACAAGCTGAACATGACTCAGCAGTGTGATGTGGCAGCTTAAAAAGCCAATGCAATTTTGGGCTGCATCAAAAGGAATACAATGTCTAGATCAAGGGAAGTGATGATACCACTTTATTCTGCTTTGGTCAGACCCCACATGGAATACTGTATCCAGTTCTGGGCACCATAGTTCAGGAAGGATATTGACAAGCTGGAACATGTCCAGAGGAGCACAACCAAAATGGCAGAAGGCCTGGAAACCATGTCCTATAAGGAGAGGCTTAGGGAGCTGGGTATGTTTAGTCTGAAGAAGAGGAGGTTAAGAGGCAACATGATAACTATGCTTAAATACTTGGAGGGATATCATACGAAGGATGGAGCCAGCCTGTTTTCTGCTGCTCTAGAGATTAGGGCACAGAGCAACAGTTTCAAACTTCAAGAAAAGAGATTCCATCTAAACATTAGGAAGAACTTCCTAACAGTAACAGCAGTTCAACAGCTGCCTGGGAGTGTGGTGAAGCATCTGTTTTTAAACAGAGGTTGATGGCCATCTCTCAGGAATGCTTTGATGGTGTATTCCTCCATGGCAGGGCTTGGATCAATGGCCCTTGTGGTCTCTTCCAGGTCTATGATTCTATGGCCATTTCTGCACTAGCCTGTTATAGTGCTACTATTCCACTTTCAACATCCTCTGTTGAAACCCCAGGATTCCATAGGATGTTGAAAGTGCGGAAATTACCTAAGATTCTAAGTCCACAAGCAGGGGAGGAACATAGTAGCACCTTCTTGTTCATATTTCTCAGCAACTAGTATTCAGTGGCACAGTGCCTCTGAATCTTGAGGTGTCGTCACTATAATGACCAGTACATTTGCTTTACATGAATCTATCTAAACCTTGTAGTGACTAACATATTTTGTGGAAGCAAATTCTATGATTTAACCATGTGTTATGTGAAGAAAGAACTCACTTTGTTTGTTCTAAACCTCCCACCAAGAGTTCTATACTTTCAAAGACCTCACAAGCAGCAGATAACACAGCTTGGATAAACTATTATGACAAAGGATAGCTGATAATAATTTGGCAAGGAAAACTCTCCATCATTATCTGCCACTGAGTCATTTGCTTACTCCTGCACAGCTGCCATAATGGTTAAAACACAGCATCTGGCCCATAAGAGGCTTCTCAATGCCAGTAAAGGGAGCATAAACAGTATAAGGTTCCCCTGTTTAAAAGTAGCAGATGCTGTCTTAGTGTGTTGGACTTAGCTCCATGGACTCAGCAATGAGAGAATGGAAAGTGGACTCCCTGTTTCACATATTCAGTCTTTGGAAATGAGAATGGCCCATTAGGCATTGGCAAATAAACGGCATGGAGAAACAGATGTAGGGTTTTTTTAGTCCTGTTAAGAGCATTTGTTCATGGTGTGGGTGTGTGCATGCGTACATTGAAAATGTCATAGGCTATGTTATAATGTGCCTTTGAACATGCTTTGTTATTGCCATGCTTGCACATTAATATATATGTGCCAGAATCCTCTCAAAGTACAAGACTATAGAATTTTCAGTGTGCTGATTTCAGCAGAACTAGTGAGCTATAGCCCCTATGCTTTCTATGCAACACAGGAATAACACAAGGACAAGTTGCAGAGCATTTTAACATTCCTGGACATATATCATCTAACTAACAAGGAGAAATTATTGAACAGACAAATTTTAGAAAAACATTGAAAAGAAAAACAGCTGAATTTGATTATATACACAAATTCCAATCCAATAGCAAAGGTATGAACAGAGATGGTGATTTCTTGGCAGACTACACATATTAATACATACGTCCTCACAACCAAGAATGTAACCGAACAATTCTCTCCATGTTAAAAAGTATCTAACTTCAAGGGAGCTGAGTCTCATTAAACAGATTTATTGCTTGTATACCTCAGAACTACAGACCAGCCTGACAGACCTGAATCATCTTACACAAGTTTTTGAACATTTATGGCCAGTGTCATAAACTGCTTCTTTCTGGATTTTATTACACTCAGATTCTACCCCCACAACTATTCAACTGCCAATATAAAGTTGTGATTAGATATTAACTCCATCAGTACATATGAAGAAGCAGACTGAAATCCACAAAAACTCATGTTAAAATAAACCAGTCTTAATGGTGCTGCTAGATTCCTCCTTCGCCTTTTTTCCTTTTTATGCAGCAACAACACCATAATAGTTCCTGATTTATCAGCAGTAGTATTTTCTGCTAATATTTGTACACGTGGGTTTCTAGTTAACTAAGAGTCATTTTAAAATTAATTTTATAGGCCATGACATATTAACAACAAAGGATTTTAGTTTTTTTTAAAAAAAAAAACTCACAAAATAATCATGCAAAATAAGCAATTAGAATCAGTGAAGTGTTTGGGGTGTACAATAGCAGGAGAACTTGGAGCAGTTGTGGGAGGAATGGCAGTAAAACATAGGCCATTTCTGCACTAGCCTGTTATAGCGTTATGTTGAAAGTGGAATCATAGCGCTATAACAGGCTAGTGCGGAAATGGCCATAGAGTGGATTTGCCACCCTCATGGTAGCACATCCATTGGTCACTCCTGCACAGGACTGCCCCGATCTGTGTTCCTCCTCCTTCTCCAGAAAAGTTGTCCTTGAGGCCATGAGTCAGCCCTACCATTAGGCAGAGTGAGACAGCTGCGTAAAGTTGCAGTTGCTGGGGTGAAGGTGGGGTGGCAGTATCAGCCTTCCTGGCCATTCCTCCTGAGGATCCTCTACCAGCCGTTCTCTCTGAGTGAGGATGCAGCTGTGTCTGCCCTATGCCCTCTAAGCTAGGCTCTTGCGCCAGGTACAGTAGAAGATGCTGCCCCACTGTCAGTGTTGAAATCAGATTCAATTGCCATATCGCCTTTACATGTACTCTGTGGAGATGTCTTTTGCCTCAGCTAATAAAAAGTTGTGGATGAATGCTGGAAACTGTAATCCCAAAGACACTTGCATCCCACTAAACCTGCCATCTAGAAAGACTGTTGTCTGTCAAGATAAATCCAAAGTTGAAGAAAGGGCCCACATCCTTCAGGAATTAGATGGCTGTAATTTCTAAGTAGGTCTTCCTTTGAAGAAAATCCAGAGATTTCATTTCATTGGCAGCTGGTGCCCCTTATGATGGATGGGGCAGAAGGCAGGGTCACCAGAAGGACAGCCAAGGGATCACAAATAAAACCAAGATAGAAGTTCTGCATTACTCAGCAGTGAGCACAACTGACAAATTCTGAGAACATCCAAAATCCTTTGTAACAGTTAATAATCAATGAATTCACAGCCTGCAGATTGGGGCAGTCCTGTGCAGGAGTGGCGAGTAATTCACAGCCACGTCGAAGTACTGCTTTAGGGCCACATTTCTCATGCCAGCAACCCATACCACATAGCAAAGGAAATTGAATCGCAATTTTTGCCTCAGTCTATCACCAGGATCACCTATAGGACAAAGCAGGGGTGAACAAGTACTTCAGGGCCTAACAACAATCTTGCATGGTAGGACTGCCATCAACTTTTTATTGTACATTCAGTCTGGGTCACAATGAGCCCAACCTCCACAGGATACTTGTTAGTTTCTAGAAGCCAAGGAGCTACCACCTACTGCTCTCAACTCAATAAATCAGACACTAACAGTAGCCAAAATATAAGGAATGGATTTAGTCCTTAACAAACGCCATATCTTTGAAGGTAGTCCTTAACCAAGGCAACATGACCAAACTTAGAAGATCCTGCATTTAGTATAAGAATCACAGGAAGTTGTAGTCCTATGTATATGGTTGTGTGTGTGTGTGTGTATCTTTTTCTAGCTTGGAAGGATACAGAATTCATGCAATCACATATCTCCCCTGTTTACCTCTTTCCCCATTTCTCTATTATCAAATTTTAAAATGTAATTGGCAGGGAAGGATCTTGTTTTCTTGTATTCCATTAACAAGCACAATAACTGCTCCGCCAACCCCCACATACACACACACACTCCAAATTAGGCAGGAATTGTAGCATGATAAATAGTATTCTCCATTTAATGTATTTTCAAATGATACATAATACAAATGACATCCTGAAGTAATCAAGTGAGATTTTCTTATCCACATATGCAGCTCATCGTGATTGCTATCATTCTGGCCCTTTCCGCACGACACTCTTGTAGCGCGATTATTCCACTTTCAACCTCCTAGGAATCCTGGGGTTTGCAGCTTGGCCCCTCCCAAAGCTGCAAACCCCAGATTCCCTAGGAGGTTGAAAGTGGAATAATCGCGCTATAGAGTGTCGTGGGAAAGGACCTCTGAATCTGATTGTATAGATTCTGTGGTTGGGATAGTTGATGGTTTATGTGTGCAACTCTCTCTCTCTTTTTTTTTTAAATATGGAACGCTTCACGAATTTGCGTGTCATCCTTGC
This sequence comes from Ctenosaura bakeri, assembly GCA_948474755.1. Lineage (NCBI taxonomy): Eukaryota > Metazoa > Chordata > Lepidosauria > Squamata > Iguanidae > Ctenosaura > Ctenosaura bakeri. The sequence continues at coordinate 687,983 of CAOLHI010000275.1, forward strand.
ACAGGGGCCATGCTAATCTTCTCTGTATCGTTCCAATTTTAGTATATGTGCTGCCGAAGCGAGCACTATGTGTGCAACTCTCTTCTGAAGTTCCCATTATTTTTAATGAACAGCAACACCTAAGCAACAGTAGGGTTCTCTTCTGTGGCTTTCACACATGGTTGTAATTACTGGAATCACATGTGACAGAATAGGTATCAATTGTTCCAACATTTTAGAAGCCTTCCATGCCTCATGTCATGTGAATGGAGCCCAAGAAAGAAGATTTTATGACTGTTGCAGAGAGTAGAGATGGGATTAAAACTTGAAAATAAGAAATATTGTCTAACACATTTGAACCCTTGACCAATTTGTAGTCTGTGTGCCATTTGCTGAATAAAATTTTGCTCATTTAACATTTTGCTGCGTTGGCAGAGCTGGTAATGTTACTTTTGGGACTGTAGCTCCCAGAATCCTCCAAACTGCATGGCCACTGACTGTGCTGACTGGTGGGTTCTGGAATTTGTAGTCCCCAGAATAACTCTTCTGAGCTCTGGCTGTTCTTCATTCCAGTATTTACCAGTTCAGCTAGTGATTTGTTACTTTGCTTTCATCCAGTGTTATTTGCTAAACTAATCAATGAGTTATCTAAAATCAAAGGGAGGCACCACAGAATGTACAAAGAAGTGAATGAATAATGAATAACAAAGAGAAAGGCTACACAGATGAATCAGCAGCATACAGCTGAATGCTAAACATCTGTTTTTATAAAGCTGAGTAGATTTTATGAACTAGACCACAAATGCTTTTTAATCTGTCTGTTCAAACCCTGAAGATCTGATGAATGCAAAGCATTCATTGAATACATGTTAAGTTCTCCCGATACTCAAAAAATGGAACTGCCTTCATCTAAATAGGCTGTGGGGACATCCAAAACTACTCAGGTAATGAGTATTACATGTAAGCCAGCATTCTGCTTACTTTGAATTGTGCTAACAAACTGATACCAGAAGGATTTTTTTTTGTTTTTTTGTTGGTGACTTCATGAAACATGGGAGGACTAGCAGGGTGTGGTGGTTTGAGTACTGGAATATGACTCTCAAGACCAGGATTCAAGTCCCCACTCAGACATGGAAACCCACATGATGACATTGAGCAAGTCACACCCTCTCAGCCTCAGAGGAAGGCAAAGGCAACTGCTCTCTAAACAAATCTCTCCAAGAAAATCCAGGAGGAGTTCACCTTAGGGTTATTGTAAGTTAGAAATGACTTGAAGATTTGAAGGCACACCATAAGAATACCAATCATGAAACATAGGATGTGTAACGTTAGCCTTCTGGCATTTACCATATAAATTTGTCTGCCCCAACCACTCTTTACTTTGGCCTTTCTTTCTCCTGCCCTCTCAAGCCTCGTGCCTTCACATAAACCAGGAATACGAACCTTTGGTCCTCCAGATAGTCTGGACTTTTTCCTTCCCAAACCCCCAGTCAGCTTAGCCATTCCAAAGGCAGCTGTAGTTCAAAGTGTCTGGAAAGCAGAAAATTCCTGACATAAAACAAGAGAACATGATGGAAATGCAACAGCTATGACTTACCTCCAATTGGTAAATGGCCCAGATGCAGATTCATGATGTACGTCAGGGCAAGAGTCAGGTGGACCTTTAGATGCTGCTCAATTGCAACTCCCAGCACTCCTCACCATCCACTATGTGGACTAGGAGTGCTGGGAGCTGCCAGCCAACAACATCCAGAGGGTTTCATGATTCCTACTCCTCCTGTACATCCTGCAGAACAATTGTGTTATCATGAATTTGAATTTGTATGAATGATTAAAATTTGTATTTTACAAACTGGAAATCTATCTCTCCAGCTATCATAACCTGGCCAGATAAAAAGCCTTTCTCCTACATTTCCAAGTAATAATATAGTGTTCTTAGTGGTGATAAATGCAATGCTTTTATTGTCATCCCAGAGTTAAATGCTACACACTTGAGAACTGAATCCTTGCCTCCAGAATTGTCTCTAGGTAAATGTATGCTAATATCCTTTCCAGATCTGTAGAATTCATTTACCGTATAACAAGTGAGGTTTTCCCAGTGGGCGACTTCATAAACACAGCTGCAAAATTGTGTCTGCAAAGCCACACTTGTCTGTTTAGATTGAAATGATCATATCACTGGAACAGAAGAGCTTCTTGATTAGTATATGCAAATAACAATACAGGTGGCTGCATCAGGAGGAATAACACTGTTTCTAAACCTCCAGGAGAGATAAATTTCAAACTAAGCGAATCCTCCCTCCTTCTCTTAACTATATGTGTATGTGTCTTCAAGTTGCCTTCTCACTTATGGAAACTCCATAAATTTCATACAGCTTTCTCAAGCAAGGAATACTCAGAGGTTATTTTGCCACTTCTTTCATCTGAAATATAGCCTACAGCACCTGCAGTCTCCCAGAGCTGACCCTGCTTATCCCAAAGGAGTCTAAGGTAGAGATACAATTTAATAAAAATACACCATTTATACATAAATCTTTAAAACATCAATCATAAAGTTAAAAACAATACAAGCATCTGAAGTTGAAAGGTTTCCACATCAGATTACAGTTCCAAAACTCAGATGAACAAAGACATTTTTAGTTGTTGTCTAAACATAAATAGCATGGAGTCAAGTGCCCAGTTCCCTGAGATAGGTCTTTTAACAGTCAGGATGAACTGCCTAGAAGGTCCTAACCTTAATTATCATCCTCCAACAATTCTGAAACATGATGCACTACCAGCAAGTCAAATTATTGGAGAAGTGTTCAACAGTGGTCTAGAGTCTAGATTACTGTAATGCACTGCATATGAAGCTACCCCTGAAGGCAGCCTGCAAGCTACAGAATTCTAAAATGCATCTCCTACCTGTAGCAGAACACAGATAATATCATACTAATTCATACTATCTGAAAGCTTATATCTGCTTATATCAGCCTGTCCAGGGCCATTTCTGCACTAAATTGTCATAGTGCTATTATTCCACTTTCAACATTCTGTGGAATCCTGGGGTTTGCAGCTTAGGGAGGGGCATTACAACTGTCTAGTGCAGAAATAGCCCAACTTTTTAAGCTTTTTCCAGATCCCACCACCATGACAGGCATATCTGTTGAGGACACACAAGACAACCTGGCTACTTGTCTGCTCCCTTCTCTCCTCTCATTCCACCAGCAAGAATTGATCATTTATGTGACAGGAGGGTTTTTTTAATGGGGCTATAAACTGTTTTAATTTTGTGTTTTTAATTGAATTATTTAATAGTTTTTAAAACTTTTGTTCAAATAGTTTTTAGGTGTGCCTTGTTTTAATGGGATGTAAACTGCTGTTAGCCCTATGCAAGGAGAAGAGTGAGATAATAAGTAAATAAGTAAGTAATCTTGGTTCTTCTGTTTTCCCTCCAGACAAAATTTGTGGTCCTTTTTTTTTATAATATTAAAATATATTTTATAATATTAAAACCACATATATTGTGAGACATATATATTTTAAGAAGACTCTGTTCATATATACTTCCTGCTATTCCTTGGGGTCTTCTGAAGCTTTGGGCTTCATATTCTCTGCATTCCCCATATCCTTTTCTCTTTTTCTTTTTCTGTCTTTCAAACAAACAATAGCTCAATGCAGGGCTTTTTGGTAGTAGCATGCACTTTGTGGAATGCCATCCCAAGAAGGTTCATTGTCCTTCCCAATCTGACCCAAGCTTATAGTCTATTTATGTAGAAATACAATGCCAATTAGGGTTATAGTTCTAACTGCCGTAACTTCTCTGTGGTGGATTGTACAATAATTTTATGCTGATTGTAGTTGCTTATTTATGTAGCTTTAATGACAGGATTTAAAAAAAATGCCCACTATTTTGTTGCAATAGTTTTATTTTGGCAATCATTTTTAAACTTACTTTGAGAATTTTGTTATAGAAAAAAATGAGTAAAGTGAGGCTGTAACCCTATGTATGCTTTCTTGGAAGTAAGCTCTACCTAATAATATGGGATGGATTTCTAAGCATGCATCTTGTATCAGGGTTCTACTGTAGACTGAGACCCTTTCTGCATGACGACTGCGTCCTGGCAAGGGGACATGAGAGGAGAGGAGGGGGACGACAATGATGCTTCTGCATGACGTCATTGCGGTCCCACCCTTCTCCTGTCACCAACTGACGTGATTGTGGGGTAAATCATTGACAGAGTTTCTCCATCAATGACCCCCAATCACATGACACTCCCATCCTTCCTGGCCATGCAGAAGGACAGGAAGTGTGATAGAGGTGCTTCCTGCCCCAGTGCAGCATTGGAAAGACCGTGGCTGTGCTGCAGAAGGCAGGCACATGTCAATCACACTTCTTCTGCAGGGAGTTGGTCAGGTGCAGCGGGGAGCATTCCCATTGCACTTCCTTCCTGCCAAAGGCGCTGCCAGGATCGCAACCGGAGGACAATGGGATCAGGTAATGTGCAGAAATCTCCTTAGTCTACAAAAGTTTATGCTATCAATTTTTTTCTCTCAATTAGGCTCAAAGCTGCTGTAAGATCCCTTTTCAGACTGATCCAAACTAACATGGCTATATCTTTGAGTAAGCATGCATAAGATTGGTAAATATGGAAGTAAATAAATACATCAGTACATAAGAATCCATCCCAGCTGCAACACAACCAGGAGCAGCTAATGGCTTTTCCTTGGTTAAATCAGAACACAAGCTGACAAGCCTAAAGAAATATCTTTTCAAAGCTTCATGACTGGAAAAACAAAAGTTGTCTCTATGTGGGCTTAAGGGAAACAAAAGTGCTATACAATAATATCTGCCTCTCTCTAAAAGATCTCATCTGTTATTACCTAGCTGTATCCATGTTCCCGGCTTATAAGTAGGGTTTGTTTAACATCAGTTTAGAGGTGGGATATTTGTGACCCTGTTTGGATTGCAACTCCCATCTTCCATAGGAAGCATGGCTAATAATGAAAGATGTTGGGAGTTGCAGCCCAGCAACATCTAGAGGGCCACAAGTGTCCAACTTTGTTCTAGTTGAGTGTCTGACATACACAGAGGTAAATTTGGTAAAGCTTAAGATGAGTATTGCAGCCAAATGTATGTGACAGAAAATGATATTTAAGTGCAGACAACTGATAGTCTCTGAAGAAGAACAAAACTAGACACCAGAAGTTACTGAATCAGATCATCACTTTGTGGTTAACACCCAACTGCACCAAACAACTCTTATGAAAAAGAGAAACTAACAGACCATGACAAGCTCCATTTTATAGTATAAATGGAAGTATAATAGAAGACGGTTAAATGGAAGTTTTTGAAAAATAAAATGTCACCAATATTTATAAACACAAGGCAGATACAGACATACAGAGATCAAGAAATCTGGATAAATGGCTTTGTAATATGTATATACAGAACTAGTGAGTAATGACCTCAAGTCCACAGGCCATGAAGTTTACAAGTCAGAAGGTACAGCTATCAAACAGATCTACAAGTTCACTTCTTTTAGAAACTGAGAACTAAATGAAAAGTCCTTCAGAACCACTAGAAGTCAACGGCCTGTAACAAGACTGCACTTGAAGCCCTGACGAGCAAGGCATCCATTTGGAGTCTCACATTTCAAAGCAGTCTTGGACCTCTGTGCCTGCCTGGGAGGAAATGAAATTGATGGAAACTGAGTCAATATCCCTTTCTCTTGTATTTTTACCAGGTGTCCTTCAATATAACCTTTAGTCCTACTCCAGAGTGATTGAAGGTTTTCAGAGAGAAGATTGGAAGGTTGATCAATATCTCATCTCTAGCACCTTGCTCTAAGAGTTCACTTGTACTTGCTTATTTTTATACTTTGTGTCAAATCACTTAGGCTGCAGTCATGGACATGATTTCTAGGGAATCATCCCCACTGAAAACAACAGGAATGGCTTAAGAACAGACATGTACAGAGTTGTGCTATTAATGACTCATGACTAAATGTGAGAACTACATCTATAGTGAAAAACTTTATGTTTGAAGCAATGAAAGATTGGACAAAAACTCTGTATGAGATATAGGCAACTCTTTAGGACATTGCATTCATTGATAAATGAGAGTAGATACAAGACATGCTGCAAGGCTGTTTCCTGTATTTTTTTTTCCTCCATATGAATTCTGAGTCCTCCATGCTCTTTGGATCTCACCCAACCAGCTGTAACACAGTGGGGGGAACTGGAGAATACACAGAGAAACATCCTGGGAGAAGGTTGCTACTGGCATACAACCAAGAGATTTTTATTAGGCCCTGATGGGGATGTGATTCTTCTGTCTGCCTGCCTGTCTCTCTCTCTCTCTCTCTTTTCCCTTGCAAAGTTTCAAACATTTTCTCTCTGCTGGTTGAGATTGCAAGAATTTTTGCACATTTTTTTCAATGGTTTGTCACATTTTGAGACCTTTGCAAAATCATTTGTAAAGAAAAACATCTGGGTTTTGTCATCTTTTTTAAAAAAAAATTGTGCTGCTTAGTAAATATTTTGTATTGTGTGTAACATGCACTGCTTTCTACTTAAACCCAGCTACATAAGCCAGCACACCAAGGAGAGGATGCACCACAACCACTCCTCCACAGAAGAGATGTTTGTAGCTGTTCCCATCATCCTTGTAGGGACCTCTCTTCTTGAAGAACTGCTTCCTACCTGTCTGGCTGTTATTTGCTGAGAAGACCAACTGCATACCTGCAGGAGCAGACTCCAGGTTCCACAGGTACTGAGCCAGCAGCATTGTCATCACTTGTTCCCCTTCCTGACAGGTGATATAAAGGGCTGTCTGAATGGTGGACCTGCCACTGGTGGGGTCACCACTAACGGGGCACAATCAAAAGGGGGTTGTCTCTTAGTGGGAGCCACCTTGAGGGTGGAGCAATGGTGAAGGCCAGTTATACTGCTGGGAACTGGAGAGGAGGGTTTTCTCCATTTTAAAATAAGTCTTGTTATTTAAACTGCCCTGCTGACAACTAAGCATAGAGTTTTTAGAGAGCACGGGTGGAGGAGCAGCCGAGGGAGCAGCCACTGCAACATTAACAGGTAGAGAGAGACATGGAATGGGGAGACAGAGCTATCAGCAGCATAGGAGTGGAGAGAGCCACAGAGTGTCGATTGCCTCTAAACTGTGCTCCATCTCAAATAGTCTGGATAGTCTTGGCAACAGGTGCATCGCCTGGGCTGAAAATTGTGCTGCTTAATGCCAGGTCAGTGAACAGAAAAGCATCCTTAATCTAAGACTTGATCTTGGATGGATGACCATGCCAACCTGGTTTGTATTATGGAGACTTGGCTGAGTGAAGCTGGAGGAGGATGAAATCTCTCCCAGCCTTGTTCACCCGGGTTTTCTGTGGAGCAGCAGGCAACCACAACCTATTTTGCTAGCTCCCCTGCCACCAGCCACCTTTCTTCTCCTTGTTAAATAGCACTTCTATCCACTGCTAAGGAAAAGGATTTTTTTTCCAAAAGAAAGGCTTTTCACAATTTAATTTTTGCAGTTTGTAAGCAGAGGTATAGTCATAAATGGAATTGTAGCACTAATGATGATAGTCGCCAAGAAGAGTCCAAAATTCAGGCAAGGGTTAGTGCAGGGCTTTTCAAACGGTGTGCCACGACACGTTAGTGTCACCTGAAGTGTGTAGGTGTGTTGCCTACAATCTTGGAAATGTATGCTATTACTTATAAATGGTATATCTTTAAAAATATATGAAAGATTTTTATGAGATATGTTGTTTTCCCATACATTTTGTTATTACTATTTATGTATGTGCCTGTATCTCTTATAAGGGGTTAGTTTAACCTCCAGTTTGTTAGTAAAACTGAAATTACTGTGTCATGAAATGATACATGTCTAAAAAGTATGTCACCAACATGAAAAGTCTGGAAAGCTCTGGCTTAATGTATGTGTGTACACAAGTCATTTCCCCCTCCTCTAAACCCTCAGGACTACCAAAGTGACAGTGAAACTCCTGGTCTTGTTCCCTCTTCTCTCCTGCATTTCTAAAGCAGCAATTCATCATTTTAGAAGCCATTAATTCCAGTTCCTCTTCACTCCCTAAGGCAAAAACCCAGCATTCTCAGCTACAATGAACCTGGTGGCCTTGTGTCTGTGTTGATGCTCTGTGTCTATGAATGAAAAAGATGAGTTGCTGTCAGAACCATATGGTACAGTGAATGTGATGAAAGAAGCTTCCTGATGTTTAGACAGCAGAAATTAAGGAAGCAGTGGGAAAATTTACTTTTTTATACCACAACGAGTGGGGGTGGGGTGTTACCGCAGTTGCTAGCCCGGATTTGTGGGATATTAGATATCACTTTGATATCAATAATTTGGCTTTCTTTACCTATTCCTCTCCACATGCTGTGAGGCCCCCGGACAAGCTCACAGACAGGCACGGGCTGCTAATTGCTGTAATATTCCAAACAAATACAGGCAGGCCAGAAATAGCCGTCCCGCCGCTTCAGGAGACGTCAAAGGCAAGTATTCTATTATGTATGCACACTACGTACAAAGGACTTCCTGCCCCGAGCAGGCAGCTTGATTAGACGAATCCTCATCTGTCAAGCACTCTGTGTTTGCATACTGTTTACTCTATTGACAATTCAGACTTAACTCAATCATGCTAAATTCTGACCTTTCGGAGGCTTTGTCTCCAGCCCGAAACTCATTGTTTTCCCCAAGTACGGACTAGCCTACGGCCACATTTTCCCCTATAAAAACCCCTGACTTTGAGAGCTTCTTCGGATCGCTCCCGACTTCCATCCTGCCTTGCTGCTGCTTTGCTTGGCAAGCCTTCCCCTCAGTCCCACGTACTGAGAACTCCATACCTCCAAACTTCTGCTGCAAACTACCCGGGCTTCAGGACAGGTATAGTATTATCCAAACCAACAACTCCTCTAAAAATCCCTCTATCCCACTTCAACCTTTATTTCTCTAGTTATCTGAGTGAGTGTGCTGCATACACTGTTTGATTGTATTTTAATAAAAACCACAATTATTATTTCACTTCCGTTTGCTCCTTGACTTGGCCTGACCCCGTAGACATTGGGTAAAAGATCTCGCTCCATTGCTCTGCCTCTCGTATTGCTAGCTTGTGCTCTTTTGACTAATTTCCCCAACTTGTATAATTTGGAGTGCACTTAGGTGTCCCTCACGGGACCCCCAGAAATCAGGGTAACAGGGGTCTGGGGGTGGTAGTCCAAAAAGTAGGTTTTCCAGCCTCTGGAAGAAGGTTAGAGAAATAGCAAAAGCAAGTAAGCATTAGCCATTTCTATGGATTGATGATACCTTCGCAATAAAGAAGATTAGAGATTTAAAGTGTCATAGGCTTTCGTCAAACCAAAAATGTGCGCTTTCAAAACATCCACTGAGGAAACAAGTAGGAATTGGGTAGAGAAAGGGAAACAAATATAAGTTCTTGGTTCTTTTTGAGCAGAGAAGGAGATCCTGGCTTTGCCCCATCATTCTTTTTAATCCAAAACAACATATCTTGGCAGTCTTGATGTAGATGTCACAAAGCCCCAAAGAAGGAAAATCACAGGAGAATCAGGCACGGGACGATGGCTCTATCCCCAGCGGCAAAGGAAAGGAGTCAAGAAGAGGTCAACATGGATGCTGAAATGAAGGGAGCTGGAAAACACAGCAGTGAATAATGCTTTCCCAGTTCCACTATGTAAAATGAAAGGACTGTAAAGCAAAGTGAGACAACACTGCCTCATATTGTGGAGGCTGTCATTTCCCTGACACATGATCTGTACAAAACACAGCCCAATGATCTGTGTTATCTCTTTCTCTGTGCTTAAACTTTCTTGAAACCTATACTCACTATGCAAATGAAACATTTGGGCAGGGACACAGAACGGTTTTTAGGGTAGTGGAGCTCAACGTTGTCAGGCAGGTTGTTATTAATTTAGCCTACTTGGAGGTACTTATGCGGGGGGAGGTAGATTGCTTTTTCCACCCATTATCATACAAATATGTAGACTCTTACAAGCACAATGTGAACTTAGAAGTGCCCTCCATGTGTTCTGTATAACTTAACTTCCAAGTAAGTTTGCACAAGAGAGACTAAAGGCAGCCTTTATTACTATTAGAAGGGCTCAACAACAATAGTTGTCCTGGTATTTCTTAGAACTTGATTATATGCTACACTTGTGATTGATAATTCCTGAAAAGGCTAAATAGAAAGAGCAATAAGGAATACTTTTATCATGCCAGGGCCCAGTGGCTGCTGAGAACTGCTTCTTTCAGCTTTCCAACTACCACCACTGTGGCCACCAAGCAAGAACAAGAGCAGCTAAGTATGTCTGCATCCTGTCAGGACACTGCTGCTGCTGTTGTGTATGTATGTGACTTCAAGTTGCCTGTGGACTTATGGGTGACCCATGAATTTTGTATGGTTTTCTGAAATAAGGAATACTCAGAAGTGGTTTGCCACTGCCTTCCTCTGAAATATAGTCTTTAGCACCTTGCATTCAGCATTCTCCTATCCAAGTGCTAACCAGAGCTGATCCTGCTTAACTTTGACACTCAGAAAGGATCTACTACCTCCAGAATATTTAACTTTTTCTCTCCTCCTAGCCTTTCTCTTTGTGTTCTTGCTGATACTGTAACCCCCAGGGCAGAGAGGAAACTATTTGCAAGCAGTTCTGGTTTAATAGTTTGAATACCCTAAATGCACGAGATCCCCATCTGATCTTGGAAGCTAAGCAGGGTCAGCTCTGCTTAGTACTTGGCTGGGAAACTGCCAACAAATACCAGGTGCTGTAGGCTATAGTTCGGAGGAAAGAACTGGCAAAATCACCTCTGAATATTCCTTGGCTAAGAAAACCACATGAAGTTCATGAGACTGCCATAAGTTGACAGGCAACTTGCTGGCACATACACACACACACACACATACACAGTGACACACTGCTTTGGGAGCCTTTTTTGAAAAAAATTTGAAGAGTATAAATGCTTCAAATAAAAGCCTATCACAGATGGCATTGGTGCCTGGTAAAATTAGCCAAAATTATCAAAGAAATACCATGACAAAGGATGAGAGGCCCAAAGTAAGCTGCTATACCTGTCAGCAGATTGCCCCCAAAATACAAAAATTCTGGGAATCAGTAATTGTATGGCTTTCTGAAACAATTAATCAATATATAGCATACAGTAAAACTTTGATAATGTTGTGAATATTTGTTGAAGAAAATATGCAGTTACGACATTGTGACAGCAATGGTAACACCACCACATTAGAAATATTAAAATTGAAAACTAAGCATTGATAGCTGGCTATTTGGTGCAGGGAATACAGCCCTAATGGAGAAACTAATGTACAATCCAAAAGCTTGAAAGGAAAAACAGAAGACAACTATTTTTTTGACTGCTGATATACATTGGGGTGGTTTAAAGAACAAAAGCTATTTCTCTCCACTAAACAGCTATGCCTATAATGGGAGGAACACTTTCTAAGTGATGCAGTAATGAACATTCCAAATACCTAAATCCAAAAATCAAAATAAGGACATTACCTGTTTGGAATTTGGAATAAATCTTTATCAAAGCAACAGAGCAATTAAAATGGATATTATATATGTCCTTGAAATTATACCTGCCTTTAAAATAATCTGTTATGTTCTTCTTTTATATTTGAAAATATTATAAGTTTCAGATAAGAAAGAAGGAAAGAAAGAACATATGCTGCAATTCTAGGCCTGCTGGTCTGGGAGAAAGCCCTACTGAACTCTGAGTAGACATGTGTATGCTTTCAGATGCCTTTATTTTATGCAACAGAAAAATAAAGTTGATTTATTCAGGGGCTGTACAGATATGTTTGGGAAGTGAGAAACTTGTGTTTCAAAGCCACAATGGATTAACTGCACTTCCACACAAATCAAAAACAGAGTTTGTCTGACACGTCATGCTCTTGTGACCTTGCAGACAGTAGCTAAACAAGAGGCAACAGTAGGAAGTGGACATCAACATTCAGAAAAGAAAGTTCACTTTCAGTTACTGATGACATTTGAACATTGAAATGACCCATTAGATAACAGGAATTTGGATCTGTCTAAATATTGTCATTTCATTCTTTCTTTTTAAAAAAATTGTAAAATAATTTTTTAACTTAATCTTTTTAAAATTATTGTAAGCTGCCTTGAAGCTCATCTTGGGAGAGCGGAAGGATATAAATCCAATCAATTAATCAATAAGATGCATACCACAGTGCTTTTGTTTTGTTTTCAGTACATATAATTCCTCTTAAGTTGACGACATTTGTTCATTCCTATATAAAGACTTCCTGAGGCAATTCAAAGGAAAAGTTTATATTGGTCTACCAGCTGTCTCCAATCTTCTGCTCTCCAGATGTATTGGGCTATAACAACCATCATTTTCAGGCAGCATGTTTGGGATGATTCAGTTGTAGTCCAACCCATCTGGAAGACATTCCATTGGCAAAGGCTTAGCATGATTATGGTTGAAGGTATTCGTCATCCCTAGCAGAAAGAAACTACCTATTGGCTTTACCATATCTGGACTATCGTGACTGTATACTCTCTTTGCCAGCTGGTGTGCTACAGTAACATTCAACACCCCTCACACCCCACTGCAAGGTTGCTTCCGTTCTGGATGCATGGTTCTAGAGATTCAGGGTTCAAAGTTCCAAATGAATTAGGGCCACAATACTTGAAGGAACACCTCTCCCTATATAAACCTGCCTGAGAACTGAAAGCAGCTGGTGGGGCCCTGATCCATAATCCACAAGTGGGAACAATACATCACTCAGGTACATGGAAAGGGCCTTTTCTGCTGCACTGGCACATTTATGGAATGCTCTCCACTTGAGATGCCCAGCTGACACCATCAGTCTCTTTTAGGTGTTAAGTGAAAACATGGTTTTTTATTAAAGCCTTTGAGACTTAATTTTTATACTTGTACACATAGTTTTAACATTTTTAGCTTTTTCTGTTGTTTTAACCAGGTGGTTTATTTAATATGCTTCTATTTAAATTATTCCACTGTTTTTATCTGCCACTGTTCTAAATTGTTTATATTATTTTAAATTTATGCCTCCTTGAGATTTCACACTAGGGGACAGGATAGAAATTTTAAAATGAGATGAAATGAAATGATATCTCTCCATGAGACTGCTGCATTTTTCAAAGGCTTATTGCATGATGGAGTGGGACCACAACTAATGGAAGTAGGAGGGAAATATTTGAACAAACACCCAGGTTTAGGCCCTGACATCTTCAGTGAACAAAGAAAGAAGTGATGGAAAAGACCCCTGCCCAAGACTCCGAATCACTATAGTTGATCAGAGGAGAAAGTACTGAGTCAGATGGATAGTCTGAGTTTCAGTGATCCTAATTGAAACAGGTGCTCTTTTCCTTAGCATGGAAATTCAGGTATTGATAAATCCTTCACCTGATGAGTTATTTTGTAATATATGAGCCTACAAGGAATAATGTGGCACCCAAAATGTTGCTATACGTAGTTGTTGTTGTGTACCTTCAGGTCATTTCCAACTTATGGCAACCCTAAGGTGGACCTATCACATGGTTTTGTGGGGGTTGAGAGTGTTGGACATACTCAAGGTCACCCAGTGACTTTCCATGGCCAAGCGCATAAACAAACCCTGATCTCCAAGGTCATAGTTTAATGTTGAAACCACTACACCACACTAGGGTCCTTTCTGCAACTCACCTTTTTGCGGAGCTGGCGTGCGAGGACAGCACAAGCAGCCTCTTCTGAGAGGCTCTCATGTCCCTGTTGCTTCAGCTCCGCAGCTGCTGCCCACTCGTGTGAGAGCCCCTCCTCTTGCTTCTGCAGTGCAGCCTGGGATTTTCCCAGGCTGCATTGGGGCAGGAAGCGTGATCACTGCAGCTCTGGAGCTCCACATGCACAACAAGTAGCACGGGGCCCCAGAGCAATGCGTGATCATGCACCATCTTCGGCTCAAAGCTGAAAATGAAATAGTGCACAATCGGCACCTGCCAGCCCCTGGAGTGTTGCGCAACTGCGAGTGCGTCATGTGGACCGCTCCTCGCAGTTGTGTGACGCTCCAGAGGCCCCTTCACATGGCAAATGCCATGCAAAAAGGGTCTAGGTCTTGCCATTGCCTTGCTATAAATACCAAATATTCATGGACAGGCCTCTGTAAGTGTATGTACTCCACATACAATGAGGGGAACGTACTAGCCCCTCCTACCTCCTTTGTTCTTTTCCTCATGCAAAAACAGTTTGTCTAAAAAGAAGCACCAATTTTACTTGTGGAGGCTCTCTGTATGAGACAGAAATCCATTTTTTCCATGTTTTGGCCTGCATGGAATGCCTTCTCCTTCCATATACAACAAGCTCTCTCGCTCAGATACTTGTATGAGGAAAGTGACAATGAAGTGGGTTGAGCTAGTATTCCTCTCCTCATATGTGGAGTATATACGCTCAAAAACACTTGAGGAGGGATAATTAGTGTGTGTAGAGTGGGAAAGCAGCCTGTTTTTAACTAGGGTAACCTGCTTTGTACAGCCTCCTCAACTGTATATCCCATGAACTGTGACCTTGACCAAGATGCTATTAGCCTCATGTGTCTTACAGGGTTAAAAATGGGATGTGGGAAAGACAATGCATAATGTTCCAGGCTCTTCAAAATAGGGAAGAGTATAGAGATCAGATGGCTGTACTATATCTTTTCAGGATTCTTCAGAACTCTAGGGGGCCACAATATGCCATTATAGCCACCATTTTGGGTGACTGGAAGTGGCATTGTGTCAATCCTGATCATTTTGTCAGAGCATTTGTTGTTTCTTTTCTGTTTTTGCTGTTCTGTGATAGCCTCCAACAGCATTATTTAGCCTAATTTATTAACATCTTTTTCAACTGAAATTTTTGGGGGTAAGGGTGTTTGGAATGTGCTGGGCTCCCCCAACAGCCACACTGAAATCCCTATAGGGCTGTACATCACCCACAAGTCACATGATTTCTGCCTTAGGTCATTTCCACACTAACCTGTTATAGTGCGACGATTCCACTTTCAATATCCTCTGGAATCCTGGGGTTTGCAGTTTCAAGAGAGGTCAGCTGGCCCCTCCTGAAACTGCAAACCCCAGGATTCCAGAGGATGTTGAAAGTGGAATCATCACGCTATAACAGGCTAGTGCAGAAACGGCCTTAGACGAATAGAGTATGGACACAAAAAGCCCCTACAGGCAACTATTTTACCCTCCATGTGCAGTGAATGTATAATGCAAGTCCTCCCTGGCAAGTTTACCAAAAAGGGCAAGAAAGTTTCCTCCAGCGATTTGGTCTGTTTGGGTTTAGAGTACAGTTGCAGCATAAAATGGCTCTTAACACTCTTTCCTTAAAACAACCTGCAGATGCCGTAATGCAGCCCATGCATGCAGAAAATCATGTTGGGCATTTTATGAGAACATATGAATTATTAAAGGATCAGAAATAGATCAAGCACAATTTACCAGCTACGAGTTAGCCCAGTGACATTTACAACCACTTCTATCAATATTTTGCTTTCTGTTCCATGCTGTTTTATGACCAACTGTTTTTAACCAAGTTGGTATTTGCTTTTGTTTTGAACTGAGAGTGGCCAAGTAGCTTACAGACATTTTTCAAAAATCAAATCAAATAAACAATCTGAGAATAATTTTGCAACAACACCTCTGTCAAATCAGTTTAATCAGCAGCTTCAGGAAATGTAGCATTTACTCTGCAAAACCAAATAGATTACATGTGTAAATTTTCATGCAACCAATTGCATTTAAATCCTACATTTCACTGAACCAGCAATGCAATTGAATAGTACTTTTGCCTTTTTGAAAAGCTTTCCTTGGGTATGTAATGAGCATCAAAAGAAATCAAACCACGAAACTCCTGAAGTTGCTTCCACCAATGATATGAAACTATTGCTTTAGCCTGGCACTTTTGGTGATCAACTGGTCCTCAGTCATATTTGTTGTACAAAGATGCTGCCACCTGCTGGAGCACTGCAGGTTTGACAAACAAAACCAGAAAAAGACACAAACATATTCTTCTTCTCACATCTACCATTTTTTTAAAAATAGTTTTATTATCAACTCATGCATAAGAGTTAAGTTGTCTATAGGTGTATGAAAGCAGGTTTAACCAGTAACAAAAATATTAAAGTTATCTTCCTACTGTTCCCCTCACTGGGATAGGTGCCCCCGCTTCATGGTCATCTTTAAATTGCTGGCCTCCAGACATTATGGACTGCAAGTTCCATTATCCACAGCCAATCAGCCATGGCACATAAGAATCAAGGTCATCTGGCCGGAAGTCACCAAAATAGGGAAAGCGATGACACTGGCTACGCAACTCACAGAAGTCAAGAAGTAAATTATTTTCTAGAAAGGTGGTAGCATGATGGGAAAACATCACCTCATGAGTAGATGCAGAAGAGCTCTCTACAGGGGTAAAGGCTGGTAACCCTAAGTGCAGTCAATTCCTTGCAAATCTGGCAGCGGGTGCGCATGTTGACATTCCCATTCCCCCGCTTTTTTTTCAAGACCAGGTTGGGGAAGGCTGATATAGATGACAGATAAGGTTTTTTAAAAATGAACATACTTTTTTGCTACTATGGTGGTTCAACATGAGGACAGCAAGGTTTATTGTGTGGCTTGGAGTAACTGAGGGTACGATACCAAACATTTGACATATACTTGCATTCATGAAGCCACATAAGTGATCCAAAACTAGAGCTACTGTCAGCCAGTTTAACCCATTTCCTGATTTTGTGCCTGCAGTAGGTTCTTCCAAGTTATACTCCCTTTCCTTTGGCTGCCACTGCTCGAGTTGCTGTAGCAAAGCCGAACTCCAGATGTGGTGGTACATCAGGAGGTGGAACAGATGGAATGGGAATACAATGGGTGACTGAAAGCCGAAGGTGCTACATTTCCTGCTCCAATGTGAAATTCAAACAGAGAGTCAATATTGCACAATTAGAATGCTGGTTAGTTAGAATGACAGACTGGGACTTTCAAGATTCAGGATCTAATCTTGAAACTCATTGAATGGCCTTGGGCCTGTCATATATATACTCCATCTCACCTTGACCTACTTCATCAGGTTGTTGTGAGGAGGAGAGCCATATATGCCGCCTTTAACTCCTTGATTAAATATGAAATAGATGGGAACACTGTCAGGTGGCTCCATCACTGGTTGATAAACTGTATTCAAACAGCCATCATCAATGGCACCAAACTGGAGAGAAGTCTGTCCTGGGGCCAATACTCTTCAATACTTTTATCAATGACTTAGATGACGGGTTAGAAGGAATCTTTTATCAAGTTTGTGGATTACAAACTGGGAGGAGTAGCTATCACACTGGAAGATAGGAACAGAATTCAAAAGGTGGTGGGGTTTCTTTCTCTGGGTATCTTCAAAAAGAGGCTGGACATGCTTTATCTGGAGAAACGCACTGAGCAGGGGATTGGACTCACTGGCTCACAAAGTCCCTTCTATCTCTGTGGAGGCAGGATAGAAATGTAACTAATAAATAAGTAAATCAGTCAGTCAATTGATCACATTGCTTGTCCAGACTACAGATTGAAACTGCCAACTCGATTGAGGACTCTTCCCATGAAATCCAGGAGGATCACCTAAGAAGCATATTCAGACATCCCTAGTCACATGGATTCTTGCCAATTGAGGACTAAATCTCCTGTACCAACTCCAAGGCCCTTTTTGCACCTTACTTTCTTCTGGAGCTGGGCTGTGGGGATCGCGCAAGCAGCCTCTGGCAAGAGGCTCTCGTGTCCAGGGTCCTTCAGCAATGCACGAGCTGCCTGCTCACGCGAGAGCCCCGCCTCTTCCTTCCGCAGCGCAGCCTGGGAGTTTCCCAGGCTGCACTGGGGCAGGAAGCGCAACCGCCATGGCTCCGGGGGCTCCGCACACCAGGTAAGTGCGCATGGGGCCTGGGAGCAATGCATTATCGTGCACCATTTTTGGTTTCTAGCCAAAAATGAAAAGGTGCATGATCGGCGCCTGCCCTACCCTGGAGTGTTCCGCAATTGTGAGTGCGTCATGCAGATCGCTCCTCACAATCGTGCGATGCTCCAGGTGCCCTTTCACATGGAAAATGCTGTGCAAAAAGGGCCCAAGATGAAGTAAGTTTGCATTGGGTTCAGTGATGTTATATGAGTCAGGTTCAGTGATGTTGGGTTCAGTGACATTACAGTAGAGTCCCATTTATCCAACGCTCAGTTATCTGACCATCCGGATTAACCAACGTCGCGACGGCCTGGGGGCGTGGCTGTGGGCATTTCTGCGCCCCCAGACATGCCCAGACACGCCCCGACATGCCCCCAGGCCAGCCCCGACACACACCCCGACACGCCCCCAAAATGGCGGCTGCCACGGGTGTCCGGATAATCCGACCCTTTTGGTTATCCGACGCTGCAGCCGCCCGTTTGGGTCGGATAATCAGGACTCTACTGTATATGGATCAGTTCCAGAATTACTCATACTTAGAGCCAACCCTCTGAACCTAACTTTAGTCCAGTGGATTGCACTTGCATGCAGTTTAAACATGACTGAATCTGGTTTTGTCATGCTAATCTGGGAAGGGTACCCTGTCTGAAACCTGGGACAGTTTTGCAGATTAGTTTGAGAACAGCACAGCGGCGTGTTTAGAGCCTGGACCAGGACAATCTAAATTCAACTCTGTATTGAAAACTCACTAGGTGGCCTTGGGCCAATCACTTTCACCCATTCTAACCTACCATATAGGTTGTTTAGAGGATGGGGGCAGCCATGGAGCAAATAATAAATAACCTTCAGTTTTCTTTCCCCACATTCAGCATAAGTGAGAGACCAGAGTACTTTTCCCACACACCTCACTCTCAATAGCCTGCTTCCTTTTTGTGTATATTGCATTATAAAAAGCACATCCATTTGGAGAGTTTGCTTACAAACACTATATATTTCTCAACAAACCAGCCTAGATCATACTCAATATGCAGTCTTTCTTCCTCTAAGTGAAGAAAAGAATGTTTCAATTTCCTGGTTGCCTGTCTGTCTGCTTTCCTCTCTGTTTTTAAAATGCTGCTGCTTAAGCAGAGCTTGTTGGCAAAGCCATCCCTAAGATGAAATACTCAAACGAGAGCCACTGTGTTAAGGCTGGGGTATTGGCATTGGCATGCGTTAAGGCATTGTGTACTGCACGGAAGTCATTCATTTTAACACAGAGAACTGAAAAAATCTTAGCCTACCGCATTAATATACGTACAAAATCCTTCCATGATGAACTAGCCTTAAATGTTAGGCTATTTCTGCACTATGCTCTTATAGCGCAATTATGCCACTTTCAACATCCTATGGAATCCTGGGTTTGCAGTTTAGGGAGGGGCTTGAAGGCCCCTCCCTAAACTGCAAACCCCAGGATTCCACAGGATGTTGAAAGTGGCATAATTGCGCTATAAAAGTGTAGGGTGGAAATGACCTCAGCCACTCTGCAATACACCTGTTCCAGCACTTAAAATACAGGAGTCTCTGCTGCTACACCTGCCATTCATATGCTGACAGACATTTCCCCAATGAGTTACATAGAAGGTTTTCTGAAAGGCTCTCTGGGCACAATCCAGAGTCAGTGATTTTGCTGTAAATGCCAGATATGCACAGACAAGAAATATGGTATAAGGGGAAAAATGCCAAATAAGCAACATTCAAAATCCTATATAGCCATGTATCTCATTGGGTAAACTTGATCTAATCAGCATAATTTATCTCACAGGCCTGAGCTGGGTGGTGGGAGACCATGCATGCTGCTGTTAAGCATGTTGAAATAAGAGTGGAACAAATACAGTTCATGCAGACAAACAGAGGTATGCACCTAATACACAACTTGGTTCGAAATCAGATCTTGATTGTTATTTCAGAAACAGCCTAATTGAATAACATGATAATCAACAAATGGGGACAGATTTTTTTTTCTGCTTGTCATATTTGGGTGACCTTTACAGATATAGAACACAGATGTTTGTATTGCACACCTTCACATTTTGAAACGGAACTACCAATAACATTTTTCGTTACAAGCAGAATTTGTTAACTTTTTTGCTTGTTTTTTTGACAGAGATCTGTTGCAATTGTCAAGGGATCAAATACAACAAGATTTATAAAAACAGATGCAGAACATTTTGTACAAGAACAGCATAATTTTAGTGTTTCAGACAGAGGACGTTCTTTTCTCCCTAGGGGTTCTTGCAAGAAAATGTTATACAAAATAGCATGTAGCATAGATATATTTGTCCAGGGGTACCTGTGTTGGTAATAATGGAGAAAAATATATCAATTTTTTTTAGAAGTTTGCTTTATATGGCATAGAGGTGACCTAGGTAATAAATCTGCAAAATTTTGGGAAGTTGGTGCAAAAAATTGTTTAATAGAAGATATTCTAATAAGGGAGCAATCATTTCTCCTTGTTTTCCTCCACCATATTTTTTGGGGATGGGTGGGAGTTCAATTGGAATATCATAGAGTTGGCCCTACTCAAAAAACCCTCACACTTTCCAGAGAGACTCAGAGCTGATGGTGAATAAATAACCCTTTCACACATTTTTTGTTCTCTGTTCATCTGACACCAAAGTCACAAAAAGTACAACAGGAAATGGGTGTGAACGATGCATGTGAAACATGCAATGACAGATACAGAAGATTGTAGAACATCCAGTATTTTCCAAGCAAACACCCAATGTTTCCCAACACCCTCCCAGGCTCCAGAGACTCCACCAAAACACTGTTAATATTGGGAGACAGCAGTGAAGAACAGTTGCACCTGTAATGGTTTACTTCAACATCCCTTTCCCCAAATCAATCGGAATGGAAAGTCCAGGTTTAAAACCATTCACTGTGATTAGAGTGAAGCTAGCATTGCCTGTTCAGACCTCAGACAGCCCCTCTCCCTCCTTTCTCTTGCTACCCTAGTGTTTTCCTTATCTCAAAATCTTAGGGTAAAACTGATTAGCATTTAAAGAGACATAATCTGTGTCTCTGTTTCCTATCAAATTCAAATTTGCAATGAATCTGCACAGGAATGTTTAAATTTGGTTTATACCCGTCAGAAGAAGCCCCTGCTTTGATTTAGACCTTTACAGGTGTGAGTCAGTGCCCGTCTTGATCTGGAATCCACCTAAAACATATTTCTGCAGACAACAATTTACCCCCCCCCCCACACACACTTCAGCAGACTAAGGCCTTTGCCGCAAGACAACGCTCTTGCACATCATCTGGTCACAATCCTGGCAGTACTTCTGCTGGGATGGGAGTCTGTTCCCAATGCTCCTCTTCACACACCACCAGTTGCCTGTGGAAGAAAGTGTGAGGGACATGCTCTGTCCTTCCAGACTGCAGCTGGCCTTCTTCCCATGCTGCAATAGGGGAGGAAGCGCACAGATTGCGCTTCCAGCCCTTCTGCGTGACTCGCTGCAATGGGAGGCTTCCATGATTGGGGATCATTGAGGGAGTTTCTCCATCAATGATGTAGCCTGCAATTGTGCCGGCTGGTAACACAAGAAGGGCAGGACCGCAACATCATGCAGAAGTGTCATTGTGGTCCCACTCCTCTCACATCCCCATGCTGGGATGCTGTCGTCATGTGGAAAAGGCCTCAGTTACAACTTAACATGTAGGATTTTCTATCATCATCAGATATTTCGGCTGAAATAAGCCACTACAACATAGTAACTGTGTGAATATGACTGAGTCAGGAGCCTGTTGCTTAGTTACTCAGCTGCTCCCACCCCTGCCTAGCTGGTCCAGAGAACATCTACATTGCTTTTCAAATAATATACATAACTATGCTGGCATCACTGCATCAATCATTGATCCATCTCACTTCTCGCATCCCAGGAGACTCTGTAACACTTTTGTGTTTCCTCCCAAAGTCATCATCTGACTGCATTTAATCCATTAATTGCTCAGGGAGGAGCCTGATTTCACAACGAATGGCTGCAGGGGGTGCTAGGTGAATTGTAACTTATGGGAAGAAGAAAGGCAAGGGCTAGATTTAGGTTTAAGGTGAAACTCTTGCTCCCCCTGCTGTCTCTTCTGGGGAACCTCAAGGAACATGCAGACAAAGGGTTTGCCTTTCCCACATTTTCTCTTTGAGTCAAGTGTGGAATAATGAATGTATATAAATAAGGGAGGCCGCCATTTAAGAATAATTTTATGAGATAATATTTTCAGTTAGATTACAGCAGTTTTCTTCAGCTGCTAAGCTGCCCTTTGCTACTGCCAGATAAACAACAAAAGGACATACTGCATTGCATCTCTAGTCCAGGAGATTAGGTCAGAGTTCTCCTTAATATCTGGCTTTGGCATCAAGCTTAGGCCAGATTTCTCAGCTCAGATTAAGTCAGGTTCCCATCTCAAAAGGGCATTGTTAGCTAAAAGGCAGATGTCCTACTTTGCTGCTCCCCTAGAAATGATATCCTATCCATTCACTCAGAAAAAACTTTGACATTGTGAGAAGCCTCACCTCTTTCTGCTTTAGCAGCCCTCTGTTCTAGCAAATCATAGTTTTGCCATCTCCACAGATACACATGAAAACTGGAGAGCAGAAGCAAAGAGAATGCTTGTAGACTAACCTTCCCAGCAGGAAATACAGCTATTTACTCAAATCCTCTACTTTGGTTTATTTTAGGTTGGTTTGATCATGGTTCTAATATAAACTATAATAATCACAAAAAACATAAAATATTAATGATTTTTTGTATTTATTATGTTTATATAATAAATATAATATAATAATAAATATATAATATAACAAATATAAAAAATAATGAAGAATCCAAGGCAGCTAGCACAGTTCTTTTCCCATTCCTCCTAATCTGAACACAACAACCCTGTAAGGGAGGTTAGGCTACAAGTGATTGGTCCAATGATCTGCACTTGGTTCTCCTGATAATGACTTTCCCTGTGTCCCATCTGTATACGAAAAAAAAAACCACATGGGCCAATCATATGTAAGTCTATTTCATGCCACTATATAGGTAGCCATGATTATTTTAGCTTCTTCTGTCAGGAATGCTTTGATGGTGTATTCCTGCTTGGCAGGGGGTTGGACTCAATGGCTTTTATGGTCTCTTCCAGCAATATGATTCTATATTCATGAGAACACAGGGTTGTTGTTGCTGCTGCTGTTGTGTGCCTTCAAATCATTTCTGACTTATAGTGACCCTAAGGCTAACCTATCATGGGTTTTTGGGGAGATTGAGAGTATATAACCCACCCAAGGTCACCCAGTGGGTTTCCACGGTCAAGCCATGAATCAGACCCTGGTCTCTAGGCCTGTAGTCCAACACTCAAACTACTATATCACATAGGTATAATGCCTAAATACCCTAAAGGCACTAGATCCCATCTGATCTTGGAAGCTAAACAGGGTCAGCTCTGGTTAGTACTTGGATGAGAGACCATCAACAAATACCAGGTGCTGTTGGCTATATTTCAGAGGAAGAAACTGGCAAAACCACCTCTGAGTATTCCTTGCCTAAGAAAATCCTATGAAATTCATGGGGTTGTCATCAGTAGAAAAGTGATGTGAAGGTGCATGCATGTACACACACACACAGAGGAACATAGGTATATACATGTTTCAACACATATATCTGTATGTGGGAAATTTTTATGAGAAATATGTTGTGACACCACAAGAAAATGATACATGTGCTGCAACATTAAAAAAAAAAATCTAATGCTGACATGCACATTCATAAGGCCTTTCAGAAGTTGTTGGTCTACAAGTCCCAGCAGCCCTAACTAATATAGCTAATGGTAAGAACTGCTGCAAATTGCAGTCCAGCAAGATCTGGAGGGCCACATGATTCCCACTCATATTCTAATGTATTGAATTTAATTTTCAAGTTTTGTTATAAGTTTATTGTGCCAGCTAGTCCAAGTTGTCCATGACAAATACATTTAAGTTGCTTCTTATATACCTCATGAATATTCTGAAATAAGATAAAGATTACAGGCTGAGGTAGTGGACATGTTTCTCTCTTTGTGTGATAGCTGTTTAGGAAAGATTCATTGCTGGATCTGATCACTACATTTCCACACTCTGCTCCTAGTGCCAGTCCAGATCTGCTGTTGTTGTTGTATGCTTTCAAGTTGTTTCTAACTTTCTGAGGCTGAGAGTGTGTGATGCATCCAGGGTCACCCAGTGACTTTCCCTGGCTGAGTGGGGAACTGACCCCTGGTCTACAGAGTTGTAGTTCAAGGCTCAAGCCACTACACTATGTTGGCTCTCCTAGGTCTGCTAGAGAAGGACTATGTTTTTCTCACATGCCCTACTGTGCAAGCCTATAAACAGGTTACTCAGATGTAAATTTCATTGAGTACAATGGAACCTGCTGTCAGCAAAGTGGGTATAGCATTCCTCCCTAATTCTGTTAAATGCAAAATTAATCCTCAAGAGGAACACAGCACAACAAATGGAACAGACTTGATGATCCACCCAGAGAATGAGTCTAATCAAGACATTACTGTAGAATTATGATCGCTTAATGGACTAATCAATTTGTTTGGGGGAAGTCTGCCAACTGTGACAGGCTAGAAAAGGAGGACATTGTCTAGAGAAAGGATTGCAAAGCGACGTCTCAGTCCTAAAGCCAGTCACATGGTTTCAAAGTGGGGAGGGTTGTCTAGAATGCCTTGGAGGGGTCACACATTTATGCCATGATACCACCTCCTGCTCCTTCCTGCCTTGCAAGTTTCTCTGCCTACTACCATGCAAAAGAAAAAAAAAATATACAAATGGAACAAAGGTGAGCTTGAATGTCCCGTTTAAAGCAGACTTGAATCTTAACCTATTAACTTCTGTGTTTATTTTTGATGTATAGCCTGCCTTTCTCCTCAGACTGGCATTCAAGGTGGTTCACAAAGAGATGAAAAAACAAATAAATCCACAATATGTTACAACAATTAAATAAATTATAATATGAAAGCACAACTAAATGAAAAGAAATTCTAAAAACACATAAGTTCTGAAAAGGACTGGCTACCCCTTGCATTAAAAGACATTTTCACAGTTGCCAGTCAACTGCAAAAAGGCTACCTGAATGAAAAAGTCTTGGCACAGTGGTGGAAGGACAGCCTAGTTTCCCTTAGAAAAAAAACTCTGACACCTGGGAGTCACCACTGAAAAGGCCCTCTTTCATGTCCTCACCAAATGTGCCTTCAAGGGTTGTGGGACAAAAAAAAAAAAAAGACTGTCCCCAAAGACCTTAAAGCGCTGACAGGCTTGTTTATGAGAACATGGGTGCTCACATAGCCTGGGCCCAAGTCATATGGAGCTTTATGGTTCATAACCAGCACTCTGAATTGTCCCCAGAAACAGAAAAATAGTTATGAAGTTGTCCTAACAAAGAAGTCATGTGCTCCCTGAAACTGGCCCCAGTCACAAGTCTGGCTGCAGCCTTTTGAATCAGCTGTGGTTTCCAAACATTTACAGAAGTCATCCCTACACAGAGCATGTTACAATAATCCAAAGAGGATGTAACTAAGGCACATTTTATATGATCAGCCATTTCGCAGCTATCATAAGAAAGAATTTCATGCCATCATGAACTGATTTCTCAGATTTCCTTTTCCAGTGTTTGTTACAGAATCATATATTTGATTTCATTCATTACATCAGGGCTGCAGAACCCTCAACCCTCCAGATGTTTTGAACTATAATTCCCATGACCCCTTACCATTGGTTCTACTGAGTGAAACACATGAGAGTTATAGGTTAGGACATCTAATGACCCAAAGGTTCCCCATCCCTGACTTACAGCTACTACAGAAGGCAGGAAGGGAGAATTCTTCAATAATTTCTTGCCTATGAAAAAGTTGGACAAAATATCCTTGAAAAACGCCAAATAATGTGTACATGTCTAAGATGCAGTTGGACTCCCTGGCAGGTAGCCTGGGCTCAAGTTACTGGTATATAAGGTATGCAGGTTATATTGCTATTGGTCATCCTAACTAAAGTAGACTTATTGAACCAATAGGATTTATCTGTGGGTTGATTCACAATTGATTCTAAGGGTCTACCTTAGTTGGGACTAGCTAGTGAGATTCAGGAAGTCATTTGTCCAGCCCACAAAGCATGTCTGTAAAGGCTTTGCAGCTTCAGGGGCAGCTGGTTAACAAAGCAGAGCCAGCCTGGATGATCACTGGGGGAAAAACTTCACCATGTATCCAAAGCCACATTCTTCATGGAGCACTTTCCAGTCTGAAAATGTGGACAAAATAATGAAATAAGGTTTCATCTCAACAGGGGTCAGTGTAAGTAAACAGTACCCCCTATTACCAGCAAAGGGAGGAGATCATTGGGAAAAGTCACTGAATCCAAGCCCACTTTGAAAAAGCACTAGGAAATGTGCTACAATTAATTCGAAACACTCATCTATATACACAGAGCTTCTGCTTTCTCCAGCAGAGGCACTAAAAGGTTGAATTTTAGAAGGCGTCTTAGCAAACACTCAACAAGAGACTCCAGGGGCCCATTTACATTAGACAATTATAGACCTGTTATTCTACTTTAACTACCATGGTTCCATCCTATGGAATCCTGGGATTTAAAAGTTTAGAGGGGGCTACTTAGAACTCTTGTTCAGAACACTCTATTGATTCACCAAGTTGCAAACCCCAGGACTCTGTAAGATGGAACCATGGCAATTCAACTGGAATTATAGTGCAATAATTGTGTAGCGTGAATTTGCCTGTGCTTAACTTTTTTTGTTTTTATATTGTGTCATAAGCTTTACAGGTTTACTGTGCAAGCTGCCTTGTGAATGTTATGTCCTTAAGGGGAACAAACAAATAACGTAATAAAATATTTAGACTTCAGCTCCCAGAACCCCTTGAGACATTTATTTATTTGTTTAAATACTTATATCCTGCATGGCAGGAGGTTGGACTGAATGGTCCTTGTAGTCTCTTCCAACACTATCACCCTTTTTGCATGGCATTTGCCATTTGCCATGCAAAAGGGCCTCCGGAGCATGTGCGATTGTGAGGAGCGTTCCAGACAATGTCCTCGCAATTGCATGATGTGCTGGGGCTGGCAGGCGTCGATCGCGCACTATTTCATTTTCAGCTTGAAGTCAAAAATGGTGCATGATCGTGCATCGCTCCAGGGCTCCATGCACACTTATCATGCTTCCTCCCGCAGCGCAGCCTGGGAAAATGCCAAGTTGCGCTGCGAAAGAAAGAGGCAGAGCCCTCACGTTGCCTGCTGTCAAGCAGGCAACAGCTGCGGAGCCAAAGCAGCAGGGACACAAGAGCCTCTCGCAAGAGGCTGCTCACGTTATCCCACACCCCAGCACTGAGAAAAGGTAAGTTGCGGAAGGGGCCCTTGATTCTATGATTCTGTATCCAAAGATCTCAGGGCAGCTTACAGTACAAACAATTTAAAACAAGAAATAATAGTAATAATTTTAAAAGATTAAAAATATATTAAACAATTTATCAATTAAATCAGACAATTTAAAACTGGTTAAAACATTTCTAGATAGACAGACAGATATGCTGGCTGAGGGATTCTGGGAGCTGTAGTCCAAAAGTAACTCTTTCCAAACACTGCACTTTGATTTATGTATCAGAGGATTAGCAACACCAAGCAGTGTCAAAGTGAAGAGGAGGTCAGGACAGCATCCTTGCACATCTCACCAATGCATTTATACCAGGAATCCAATTCAGAGCTTTCTCTCAGCAGCCCTTAGGCTGATCATCAAGGCAGATGCTGGGGCCATCTGGGATAGAAAAGTCTTGTTTGGCCCAAGGGCTGAAAGAAGATATCTGGTCTCCACCATTCCTTTCTTGGGGGCATGAATGGCTCTGCCTGTTCCATAGGCGTCAGTGACAAACTGTTGGAGGCCAAAGCAGATGCTTCCAAGTTGGCTGCTGAAACAGCATCCTCCTGCGTCTCTTCTCTGGTCCCATCTGGCACCCAGAGACCCAGTCACACTGCAAGCCTTACCAAAAGGAAACACCTTTTTCCTGCCTGCTTGATCGCAGCAGGGACAGCTGTGGTTCAACAGGAAAAATACGGGATCTCAGCAGTCTATTTATATACCCATGTCCTGCCCCAAGAGCTCTCAAAGCTGAACAACACTCTGGGCACCTGGTGCTGGTTTTGCTACGGGCCAGCCCCAGGATTTCCTGAATCACATCTATGGAAGTGATTCCTAATAAAGAGTGTCTGTGTCAGCTGTTCAGGGACCAAGTAAACCAAGGTCCCACCCAGGCACCTGGCTTCTTCTATGAGACACATTTCAAAAAGCAGAGGTTGGAAAAATTACTTTGTACACCTCTCTGAATCTCCCAGCCAGCAGGACGACCGTCACAAAAAAGTAAATTGGGAGTTATTGTCCAAAAGCAAATGTTCCAGGCTCTGCCAAAAGAATAACAAACAAGATTCTTTGCTTTCATGGGCTTCCCAGGGAGGAAGGCAAGAGTGAAGTGTGGGGGGAATTCCCAGTGGAAGGGAAAGACTTAGAGAGGATCAACCTCCATGTCCTTTAGGAGCCAGATTCTAGCCATCAGCATGCCAGATTAGGCTTACAACCCAGAGTTTCTCTTCCCTTCAATCTAGGGCAGGGATGGACCACTGCAGAGGTCACAATGTCATTTTCCACCCCCAGATTCTTCCAGGGGCTGCACCAGCACACACAGTATGATGAGAAGTAACATCATGCCATTTCTGGTTTCAACTACAATTTTTTACTTTTTTTAAAATTCCTTTTATAGAAGGGGTCTTGTAAGAGCCAAGCCATTATGTTCTGTAGCATTTTAAAGCAATTTTGACGGCAAAATTTGGATGTTTGGGGGCTTTGGAGCCACAACACGGCAGACTGCACATTCCTCATCACTAGTCTAGGGGACATTGCAGAACGCCAGGTTTCAGTCTTCCTCCCAGCTCTCACTTCTCTTCCTGCAGGTTAATCCTCCATACCAGGGAAGAAGTACAATTTGGGGGAAGCTACAAAAGGGTAAAGATGGAAGCAGGGCCACAGCAGGCTGAAGGCTCACCTTTCTTCCAACATCAGTGCACTGCTGCACTAACGAAACAGTAACACCCACTATAAGAAGCACACATTTTTATCCATATCATGGCATCAAGGGATCATCACTGCCAGTTCTTTTTTTCCTGGGTCTGGGCTTGGGAAGCAGAAACAGGACAGCAAATCAATAGGAAGTCCTTAAAGACAAGCTGTGTTGTTCTGCAACTGAAATTCTCAATTCACCACTCCGTAGGAAATTACTGTTCCCATTACAAATGAGATTTTTCACTGTGCTGAGACCCACCTGACAGTCATTCTCAACCCATTCCCCCCCCCATTGAAAGCATCTTTTTCTATCACTATTAGCCCATCATCCTCCATCTTCTTGACCAAATCAACATCACTTCCTACAACCTCCCAATGGATCCCAACTCCCTCTTTGAAGATTAGGGCTCCAAGCTTAAAATGAGGAAGGATGGAGAAGGTTTGCCCACTGGTCTAACATGCAACAGTATCCTTGGACTGCTGATTAAGCCTTCTCAGGGTTATCCTCTTCCAGGAACCCATTCCTGATTCTTGCCAGCTTAAAACACAAAACCTATTTCCAAGTTGCATACTTAAGCAGGCCAAATGAACTTGCTTACCTTTCCAGTCCTTCAGTGCTGGAAAATCAATAGTAGATGCAATCATGATTTTGTAGCCTTGGCAGCTGCAGCCACTAGTTTTTCTTTCCCCTGAATTGAGTCAGCAAGTTTTTCACCTCCTGCTACACCTCCTCCCCACCCACTCTGACTGCCACACCTTGCATGGAGAAAATGCTTCTGCAACATCTATCATCCATCAGGCCTAGCCTTAATCTCAGTGATCACTACAACTCCCAGAATCCCCAGGGACCATGCTGGCTGGAAGATTCTGAACGTTGTAGTCCCCAAAGGTAATTGCTTACAACTCTGCACATGCCATATATCCCACTTTTTAGTCAGTGCTGAGTGTGTGTGAAATTTTGCAAAAGGTCAGAAGACCTACAGATTCTCCAGGGTAAGATAGCAGAATGAATTACGCTTTTCCTAGCTCCAGCATATTTCTACATATTTATATGTTTTAAAACTTTAGGATCAGAAAGCAGTGCAGGAGTTCTACAACAATTAGACAATCATAGGTTTTTAGAGATGGAAAGTTTTAACTGTAGATATATTTTGAAATGTTGAAATCCAGGTGCACATTGTCATGATAATCACCAGAGTGTGAGGAACGCCCCAAAATGTAGCCACGTGATGTACATCAATACCATTCTAGCACATTTCATCCCTGACAGAAACCGGGCTTTTACAAAACTAATTTATTTTAGCTGGCCATTCAAGACCAAGTCATCTGAAAATACTTGATAGAACAGCAAAGATAGCTCATAATAATACATTTGTTATTGCTGCTTTGTGCCTTCAAGTTGTTTCCAAGTTATGGCGACCCTAAGGTAAGCCTATCACAGAGTTTTCTTGGCAAGATTTTTTTCAGAGGACATTTGCCTTTGCCTTTGAGGCTGAGAGAGTGTTACTTGCCTAAGGTGAACTTCCATGACCAAGCAGAGATTTGAACTCTAGTCTCCAAAGTCCTAGTCCTATGATCAAAGCACTACACCATGCTAGTTCCTGTAATATATACAGATTCTGTATCCACAGAGTCAACCAACTGTGGTTGAAAATATTTTTTAAAAAATCCAAAAAGCAAACTTTTATTTTGCCATTGTATATAAGAGATGCCATTTTACTACTCCCTTGTACATATTCCACAAGTTTTGATATCCACAGAGAGCCCTGAAACCAAACCTTAGCAGATAACAGCAAGTGCATGTTCTTGAGAGTGAACTGTCCTGGTAAAAGAAGACCCTTCCTAGAAATACCTATCAAGCATCTATTCTCCTACCTCTTAGGTGCCCAGTTTGAGAAAGTCTATTGCTTCTTGGTGAGAAACAATGCAATCTCGAGCACTGTTTTAACGCTATTGCTAATTCTGTTAAAGTATTTTTAGTGGGGGGTTTTCTTTTCACTCATGTTTGTTTTATTGTAAATTGTTTTATGTGAGGTAATAAACCCACTTTAATACCCTTGGTTGATAGAAGGATATGGAGTGTTTTCAGTTAATCTCAGAGAGTAGGAATATCTCCCCCCCCAAAAAAAATACCCCCCCTCCAAAATACTGAAAAACATATTTTTCACAGTTCAGGACAGAATTTGCATGTTGGGATTTTTGCAAAGAAAACAATATTTTCTGTTCAGGAAACCACATTTTCTGTGCAGGAAAGAGTATCTATGTAGGAAAACCTACATAGTGACAGGATAGTGACAGCTAATGGCTTTGATATCAGCTGGCTGGTGAATCCATTCTGAGTTTTAGTTGGAACTCTGAAAGAGCTATCCAAGGTGCTGAATATATAGACAAGGGTCACTCCCTTGGACAGTTCCATTCAAATTCAGATTAAAATCTGGAGCACGTTCACCATCCTGCTGCTATCAGAGCTACCAGCCACCACTGCTAACAGAGCATCTAATATGGTCCATTCGTACATTGCAACTGATCTTGGCTGGCAGCTTGTATTACAATTATGTATCCATAATTTAGAGTTATGGATCCCAAGTTCTCCAAGTTCAGTAATGCTATGCAATCACAATTGTGGCACTACTACGACAATCCTAAATGACCTCAAAACTTGCCTTAACAGCCAGAGATCTCTTTCAGCAACAGCGATCTGTTCTGTTGGTGACTGGGCTGTGGCAGGATGACATTTCCATCCCCTCCCACCAGAGAGTGAGGCTGCAACAATCAGAAGCAGGACCCCTGATCACATCATAGATGGCTGGTGAAAGGCGGCTGGAAACAGAATCCTTATGTGTCACACTTGCCAACACACTCACCTGCAGAAAGGACCTCCATTGCTCAGAGTAGCAGCTGACTGCTATGGTAGGTTTGGGGCCAGGCCAAGAGATGACACCTAGTTCCACATTTGTGACTAAGTCAGTGATGTAGGCTCTTAGACCCTGTGGTCTTGTAGAATGAATGCATCAATATTACAGGAAATTGCAATTGTGATCGCAATATGTAAGAAAGGTGGGTTTTGCTCCTAAAAAGTGGTATAGGAAGATGGAACCAACAGAAAAACATGATAGCAAATGGGGAAGAAATTCATAGTAACAGAGCATAATATTTGGGAAATGATCTCAATGCATTTCAAGCCTTCACTCTTCCTCCTTCAGGGAAAAAAATAAGCATATAAGGACAGATCTGCTCACATTCCCAAGAAAGAATTAAGTTTTGAAAAGTCTAGAGATGCTTACATTCATAAAAATAATGGAGCACACAATTTTGGACTTTCCCCTTTTGATCTTTGTACAAATTAATGTGATCTGCAATGCTAGGACATGAGTTCAGTGAAATTGCATTGTATTTCCATCACAGGCTCAGCTAACCCTGCCACTGCAGCTCTTTCAGAACTGATGCAACAGAAGTCCAAACCCATCTCTTAACATGCTGCTTTGCCCTGAGTGAGTGGCCCTTAAGATGTGCCACTGGGATGGAAACTGTGGCAAGCAGCCTTGCTAAGAAAGAATCTTTAGAGAAGCCAAACCTGGTAGCAATGATATTTGCTGAACAGCCATGGCAGCAGGAAGAGGGAACTCCCTTAAGGGAATTGTGCCAAGCTGTTGCCACCTTTAAGCCTGCCTCTCAGTAAGCAAGGGAACTGCGCCTTGCTCCTGCTGTGCTTTCTGAGACTTCACCCTTCTCAATAGCTAAGAGCAAACAAATCTCCTGTCCCCCTTTTTAAAAGGAGATCACATCGTCCTTGATTTATGTCTTTGCCCTACTCTCCAAGCTAAGGACAAATTACAGCAATGCCACCAGCAAAGAGCAGATGAAGCACTGACCCCAGAAGATTCACCATCTAAGCAGAAATGCAGCAAGCCTGGAGAAAGAAGAGAATACCTGTTTAATAACCATTAATTCAGCTCTTCTAATTTATGATACTCAGAAGATGTGGCTTCTGGTCTTCAGTGTACAAGTGGGGGTGGATGCCAAGGTTTATGCCAACTTGGCAAAGATCCTGGTGCTCCTCTGGGTGGTCCTTGGGCATCACCGCTTCCTTCCTCCCTGCTGTTTTACTTCTCTTTGTCTGTGCTTTCCTATGTGTCGATTCTGGATTTCCGAGGCAGAGCCCGCCTCTCATTCAGCAAGGCTGTATAACAGCTTGCTATCACAAGCATGGCATACATCTTTTATGTACCTAACAACCACCACAACAGCAAAACACTCAACATTTTGAGTTTAAGCAACTGAATGCAGCTCAAAACAAACTAGCAGTAAAGCAGACACACCACAATGAAACAGACAAACAAATCAGGAAGACAGATTTTCCGAAAGGAAGAACAACCAGCATTCATTGTTAGCTATGCTTGTTCCTTATGATTTATCAGCTTCCTCAGGAATTGGAATGCTGTTTGATGATTACACACACTCTCCATCCTCCCTCCTTCCCTTTTAATGCCCACAACTCTTGGTCGACTTGGCCTATGTCCCAGTAGACTATTCCCAGAAATGACTTATCCCCTGTGACGTGCTCAGGAGCCCTAACATTACACAGAGATGGGGACTGGCCAAACCTCACTTATGCTTATATTCTCTTGGCCCTGAAAAGCCAGTGATGAGAAAGGAAGGCTGCAAAGCTGTCCTCTCAGTGGTTTCCCAGGCTGCATACATACTTAGGATTGGAGGCAGTGAGGAGATGAAGCCAAAAAGTGGGTACCATTGCTTTCTGACTGAGTCTTATTATTTGGAGAAGTTCTGGATGTTTGCAAATAAGCAGGAACAAACCTTTTTTTGTGTGTTTGCTTGTTTGTTTTAATTGATAAATGGAAAAAGGATCTGTGGATGTGGTGAGATTATCAGCCGCAGGGCTTCTGAACTCCTCCAGCATCCATCTGGGGGAGAAATCTTGAACACTGTTTCCTGCAAGACATGAGGATTTATGCAGGCAATCCTTCTGTTTCTGGATGAGCCTTGTGAGCACAATTTGTACCTCTTTGCTGCTGTTTTAAAAGATGCACCTGTAGAACAGCCCTCAAAGGAGAGGAGCATCATCACTTGGGTCTCCTCTGTGATTGTTGGTCCAAATACTCTCAGTCATCCTTCCTGTATTGCTGTGTGGAGCAGGGAGAGGCAGGCATAATTGATGAGTCTTGTGTCCTTCTGCTTCCAGCCAGCATGGTGTAGTGGTTTGAGCACTGGGCTAAGACCCAGGAGACCAGCGTTCAAATCTCTACTCCGCCATGGAAACCCACTAGGTGACCTTGCGCAAGTCACACTCCCTTGGACTCAGAGGGAGGCAAAGGCAAACTCCCTCTGAACAAATTTGGCCAAGAAGAATCTGTGATAGATCCTCCTGAGGGTCGCTGTAAGTCAGAAATGCTATTAAGAAACTAAAACAACAAGGTCTTTCCCTAACTCCCTCCCTTGGAAACAATAGTAACTCCCTCCACCGCAGTGCACGTGTTATTGGGGAACAGGGTGGGTGGGGAGGTCCCGAAGTCAGAGTCATGCCTCTTCCCCAGCTAAAGTCCGAGGGTTTTCCTCGGCTCCCTCTTCTTTCCTTTCCACCTATAGTATCTCCTTTTCTCTGTTGCGGTTCAAGTGCAAAGGAAACCGAAAGAAAACGTTTGGGTGCAAATCGTTTCTCTCATTCTCTCTCTGGCCATTTCCGCACTAGACTGTTATAGCGCGATTATTCCACTTTCAACATCCCATGGAATCCTGGGGTTTGCAGTTTAGGGAGGGGTCTGGATGTTGAAAGTGGAATGATAGCACTATAGCAGTCTAGTGCGGAAATGGCACCTCTCTCTTTTTAAGGCTAGCAATAGACGTCCAAACGTAGAGCTGGAGAAATGTTACATCCACAACTTTCCTTCCCTCCGCCTCCCTTTTTCTTTCTCTCTCTTCCGCACTAGCCTGTTATAGCGCGATGATTCCAATTTCAACCTCCTCTGGAATCCTGGGGTTTGCAGTTTCCGAAACTGCAAACCCCAGGATTCCAGAGGAGGTTGAAAGTGGAATCATCGCGCTACAACAGGCTAGTGCGGAAATGGACAGGGCAACGCCAGCGTTAGAAACAAATCCAGCGGGAAACGGGGGGCAGCTTTTAAAGACGGCGTGCCTGCTTTCGAGAGCGCTTGTTCTGGGGTGCCGTCCAGCGGGCTCCCGACGCCCGAGCTTTCTCTCAAAACCAGACGCGCGACTTGGGGCCGGGGGGCGAACTCTGCCTCGGTTCGGACTGGGAAGGCAGGGAGGTCCTCCTCCCCGGGTTGTCCTCCCTCGGTGCCCGCTCCCCCCGCCCCACGGCTGACCTTAGTCTGAGTCACGGTCTTTTCCGAAGACAGTCAGACGTCCACACACCCACACCCGCCGCCCGCCCTCCCCTTGGCGGCTGACTTGGGGCGGCTCAGCTGGCCAGCCCTCCCGCCGCCCCGCGCCTCTCTGCCTTACTGCTTGGCGAGCGCCGCCGAACGGAACGTGCCAGATGGCCTCCCGAGCCCCCCGCCCGCCCCGGCTCCTCCGGGGAGCTCCGACGGTCTGCGCGGCGAGTCGCCCGGGCTGAACAAGAGCCAGCGTCCCTCTTTCTCGGCCCCCTCCCGTCTCTCTCCTCCGGCCCCCTGCAAGGGGGGCTTCTTCCCCGCCTTCCCTGCCGGTCGGAGGAAGGTCCGCGCCCTCGCTCTCTTCCGCCGGCCCCGAAGCCACCCTCGGCACCCGAGATAACGGGGCTTACCTGGCTGCTAGGCGGCCCGCCACAGTCCCCTCATCCTCTCGCCCGAGTCCTTCGTGCCGGGCGGGCGCAGCGGAAGCTCCGGCGTCGTCGGCTGTCCAACAACAGCCTGGCCGGCCGCCCCTCCCCGCCCCCGCGCTCTGACTTCGCCTCAAGTTCCGCTTTGATGCCGAGTCCAGCCGGGCGCCGGAGCCACAGCAGCCCGGACGACAAGGGAGACCCCCTTCTGCCCCCCCCTCCCCGGCGGCAAGGCGCACGCCCCTCCTCCTCCTCCTCCTCCTCCCCCCCCGCCGGAAAGCTCCCTTTTCCTCTTCCTCCTTCCAGCTGGTGGTCGTAAGTGGCGGCGTTGCGCCGCAGGAGGAGGAGGCGGCTGCTGGTCCACAATGGGAACAACGGCGGCGGCGGCGATATCCTGAACAAAGTGCCGATTCCCGGAGGGGAGGGGGGGTGACGACTGGGAGGGGCTGTCACGTGGGCGCTCCGGCCCCCACCCTCGCCAGCCCTTTATGCCGCCTCCGCCGCCGCTGGAAAGGAGGGTGCCACGCGCCGGTGACGTGACCCGCGCGCGCGTCTCTATCCACGCAGCCCGCCGCCCGGCCGCGGGTTCCGCTTCCCTGGCTCGTCCTCTCGCCGGAGGCTGCGCCCAGAAACTCTGCAGCCCGCGGCGGGCGGAGGCGGCGGGCGAATCTGTGTGTTCCCGCCTCAGATTTGCTCCCTGAGGAAGGAGGGTCCGCGGCCGGGAGGAGGAGGGGGGAGAAGAGGAGGAGGGGGAGAAGCGGCTTAACCCGCTCCTCCCCGGCGGTCCTCCTTCTGACAGCTCCCGGGCGCTCTCGGCTCCGCAGGGATCTCCCGGACACGGGCCCGCTTGGAGCCGCCGCCGCCGCCGCCGCCGCCTTCCCGAGGCCGGACCGAAGGTGGGAGGGCGAGGCAGGAAATCTCTCCTCCAGCTGTCGGCTTCCTTCAGGGAGTGACAACAATGGCTTCGGGAGGGGACCGCCCGGTGGGGGCGCGGCGCGGAGGGGAGATTCTGAGGTCGGCGGGGGGGGGACTATAGGCCATTTCCGCACTAGACTGTTCCAGTGCTATCATTCCACTTTCAACAGCCTATGGAATCCCGGGGTTTGCAGTTTAGGGAGCGGCCAAAGGGCCAAACCCCAGGATTCCATAGGATGTTGAAAGTGGAATGATAGCACTATAGAAGTCTAGCGCGGACATGGCTAAAGGACGCGCGCGCGCGCGCGCAGTCAGCCCCCCCCCGTTAGGCCGGCTGGGGGCTTCTCTTTCCCCGCAATCTCGCGCGTGGACAGGCGCCCGCCCCCCCGCCGCCCCCCGCGCGCGCTTCCTCTCTCTCCCACCGACCCCCATTATTTCCTTCGCCCGACCCGCCCGCGGCGAGCCCTTGGCGAGGGAGCGCCGCTGTATCCGCGCCGCCGCAGGGAGGAAGCGGGCGAGGAGACCCAGCTCGGAGGGAGGCCATTTCCGCACTAGCCTGTTATAGCGCGATGATTCCACTTTCAACATCCTCTGGAATCCTGGGGCTTGCAGTTTCGGGAGGGGCCGGCCGGCCCCTCCCGAAACTGCAAGCCCCAGGATTCCAGAGGATGTTGAAAGTGGAATCATCGCGCTATAACAGGCTAGTGCGGAAATGGCCGGAAATAGCTTTGTTTCAAAGAGGCAGCCGCGCGCCCTGGGTCCCCCGCTGCTTTTTTACACATACAGGACATCTAATCCGTACACTCCTCCATCAGCCTTCAGACAGGGAGAGTGTGTCTGAAAAAAGCACGCCTCTCCTTTTTCTGCCCCTTCTCTGCTTTTTTTCTTTGCCTTCCTGTTCTCCCAAGCCCAGGAATGAAATGGACAGGGGCTTCCCTTGGGCTGCCCGCTTCAACCTGCGCGTTTGCCTGGACTCCGCTTCCCTCAGTGGAACTTCTTCGCAGGAAGAGAAGTCATTTGCTAGCTCAAACTGCCAAGGATTTTGGATCTCTCCAGAATAATTTCGTCCAGATGCCTTAACAGGGGGCTTGCAGATTGCCCTACTTGTGTTTACTGCACAATTGAAAGGAGCAAAGGGAAGAGCCAGTTCTCTCCAAGGGTAGACTAGAAAGGAAGTGACCCATCCTGGCAAAATTTGAAGTCCTTTGACCATCTTTTTGCCTTGGGACTCTCCAGCTGTGTGTGTCATGGGCTTCTGGGACCTAGACTCAGATTCAGAGACTGCTGCAGCAGAACCTGCTCTGAGCCCTGACACAGAGACTGCTGCAGCAAAACCTGCAGAGCAGACAGTACCACCACCCAGGGACAGAAGTGTCAATCTCAGCAGGGAGCCCTGCTCATTTGGATGCAATGATCTAGCTGTACCTACCTTTGCACAGCATAAACACCAGAAGGGTCTCCTGTGTCACTCCCAGCAAATTTATGACAAGCACCAATTAATCAGGCACCAGCTGCGCTGACCCTGGGGCCTATAAGGACTGAGCCTTTCCGCTCTAGCCTTTGTCAGCAATCAACTGACCATTTCTCCTGTGCATGCTTGTGTTTGCTTCCCTTGCCTGTGTTTCTGCCTTTGACTTTGTTTTTGCCTGCCTCTGATTTATGGACATTGTTGGGACCCTTATTGCTTCGCATTTGCAAAGCTGTTTCCTTGCATCAGTAAACTGACCATTTAAGTTACTGCTGAGTTTCTGACCTGTGTTTGTTATCAGCTTCACTTGGCTACCAGCCCAGACCAAGCTCGGACAGAGTGGAAAAAGGGCCCTAGCGTGCATGGTATAAAATAATAAAGACAGAAAACACAAAATAAATAATGAAAAGGGGCCCGACAAGGTATCTCTATCAAGCATCAAGGATGTATTTTTAACACTGTCATATAGGAATCAGTGTAGTGTAGTGGTTTGAGTGTTAGACTAGAACTCTAGCAGATCAGGGTCTGAATTGCTGCTCAGCTATGGTAACCCACTGGGTGACCTCTGACAAGTCACATTCTCTCAGCCTCAGAGCAAGGCAAAAGCAAACCTCTTCTAAATAAATCTTGCCAAGAAAACCTTATGATAGGGTTTCCATACATCAGAGTTAACTTGAAGGCACATAACAACAACACAACACTGCCAGATAAACTACTGTTTGCTACATGCTCAAAGGGAGGGGACATTTGCTGGCAGGATAGCACACCTGTGTGTTTTTGCACTACAAGTGACCCAATACATTCCATGAACAAAGACAGACTTCAACAAAGCTATTGCCCCTCCCTGCTGAGTCACAAAAGGAGTGGGGAGGCAGAATAAAAGAATTCTGAAAATAATACAGAAAATTGCTGAGATGGCTAAGCAGTCCTTGGCACAATCACACAGGGACAACAGTATAGGGATCAAAAACTAAGGCAAATCTATCACAAAGTTTTCTTGACAAGATTTGTTCAGAGGGGCGTTGCCTTTGCTGAAACTGAGCGGAGGTTTGCCTCTCCGAGCTGAGAGAGAGTGACTTGCCCAAGGTCACCCAATAAGTTACTGTGGTTGAGCAGGGCATTCAAGTTCTTTCCAGAGTGCCAGTCGAATGTTCAAACCACTATACCACACTGGCTCTCTTCATTGGTCCATTAGTCTGGTATTATTCACAGGGAAATGGCCCCATTACTGAGGTTTCTGAGTTTTAAACATTTATAAACCATGGCTCCTTGCAAAAAGTGTGTGCTATAGGCAAATACTTGAAGCCTACAATGCAAATAAAATCAACATAAGAAGCAATGGGTGAATAGCACAAATGGTAAAAATGCAACAGTCCAAAATGCTTGGGTACACAAAAATAGTTTCCATCTGTTGCTGAAAAGAATACCATGTCAGCACCAGGCGCATCTCCCACAGAAGGGCACTGCAAAGTCAGCTTAGTGCCATGATAGAGAATACCTTTTCTTCTGCGTATGCATAATGCATCCATTTCTCCTGAAGATGGATCACAGAGAAAGGCCCCGTCTGAGGTTTTTTTTAATGCATGGGCAAGCTGGTATGTGAAGAAGCAGGAAGCCTGCAGGAAACTCATTGGTAAAATTCTTTAGTGCGGCCAGCAGGGATTGGGAAAGTTTCTGTATTTATTTAAAAGGTTGCCTTTGCTTATCCATTGCAGTACTTGGGCCTATGTGATTTTATTGAAGTTCAGAAAGGAAAGTTCTGCGTGCTCTCAGTGGTGGATTCTGAAGACTGATCTGGCTTTTGTTCTGTTCTTGTTTTGGAGAAGCAAACAAACATAGAGGTTGAAAAGTGAGGACTTGGTCAGCTGCATTTGTAGAGTACTTTGTTCCACTACACCAAGCATCCAGCAGTTTGCTGGGGGAATGGCCATTGGCCATGCAGGTCAGGGACAATGGAAGTTGTAGTCCCCCACATTTGGAAACACCAGGTTGTGGGGAGGGTGAACTTAAGTTGCTGATTAAACAGTTCAGATACACGGCCGTTTAATAAACAGCAATTCTGTTAGGACAGTAGAAAGTTTTCCCTGCATTTTTATCTCCTGATGTTTCCATGAAGAAAAAAATTAGGCCTTATGACACATGCCTCCCTGAAACAAAGCTTCCACCTGAACAAAAAGGGCCATGTAGTGCCTCTCATAAGGAGCCTGTCTCATCTCAGATGACAGGAACATATCACAAGATGTGCAATGGCTCTTGGAGAAACTCTGCTCTTCACATTCCCACATCAGATACTCAACATCAACCGTTCACCCACCACACAAGTGAACACAAAGGTTTTATTGTGTTAGAGAAGTCCAACCTACCGGCTTCCAAATGACTTAGTGGCCTGCCAACAATGTCCCACCACAGAGCCCTGTATGTGTACTGGGATATGTATGCTACACAGAAATAATCTTTCCGCCGAATCATGCAGGCCTCATTCATAGAATCATAGAATCATAGAAATGTAGAGTTGGAAGAGACCACAGGGGCCATCCAGTCCAACCCCCTGCCATGCAGGAACACCCTCAAAGCACTCCCGACAGATGGCCATCAAGCCTCTGCTTAAAAACCTCCAAGGAAGGAGACTCCACTACACTCCGAGGCAGCAGATTCCACTGCCGGACAGCCCTGACTGTCAGGAAGTTCTTCCTGAGGTTCAGGTGGAATCTCCTTTCCTGCAGCTTGAATCCATTGCTCCTTGTCCTGGTCTCTGGAGCTGCAGAAAACAAGCCCTCTCCCTCCTCTACGTGGCATCCCTTCAAATATTTAAACATGGCTATCATGTCCCCTCTTAACCTTCTCTTCTGTAGACTAAACATACCCAGCTCTCTAAGTCTATCCTCATAGGGCATGGTTTCCAGGCCTCTCACCATTTTGGTCGCCCTCCTCTGGACTTGCTCCAGCTTGTCAATATCCTTCTTGAATTGGGGTGCCCAGAACTGGACACAGTATTCAAGATGGGGTCTAACCAAAGCAGAGCATTCCACTTCTATTTAAAAGGAAAAGACTCCCCCACCCCCAAAAAAGGATATATTCCTTATAATAAGGGATACCAGCCTGCTCTATAAAGGACAAGCTTTCCGGCCCTCAAATAAGGGACATCTCTCACAATAAGGGACACTTGGCAACTCTTATTGTTATTCCCATCTTCATCCTACTTGCCTCCTCAGGAAATTCAAGTGTTGAAGGTGTGTGAAATACACATTCATTGCACTAATAAATATAAATAAATCTAAATTCATTTGCTAGTTAGTCCCAGCTAGAGAAAATCTACAAAATCAATTGCTGAGGTCAGCACTTATCTAAATCCTTCTGATTCAATGGGTTTACTCTAGTTGAAACGAGCAACTGGATTTTGCCCAGTGAGTACACAAGTACCTAAATGATTCAGTACACGTAACCCTGATAATTTGCACACAAACTGTAGAAAACATCAAATTCTTTCCAGGCAGGGAAACTTGTGCAGGCTGAACCTGTTCCAGCCATCCTGAGCATTCTTGCTGGATTAAAAGCCAGGGTGTAGTCATTTTTTTTAAATAAATACAATCCTGTTTCTTTCTTGACTGCAGTTCTAGCATACGCCTTCTGGACTGCAGCCTTCATCTCAAAGGGATCCTGACAGTCCACAAAAGGGAATAATTCTGATTTTAAAGAGTAAGCAAGCCCAACGATCCAAGAGAAAATGCTTCCCTCCTTTCCTATCTTTGGTACCAAAGACTGAAGTCCAGCCAACAACTTTTAATAGAAGAGAAAGTACATAGAAGTCCACAAGTGAGATGGGGTTGGGTGGAAAGCCCTGATATCTAAACCAGATGCACCTCATTCTTTGGCATGGTTTGGTCCCTGCCAAAGAAATACCAAAAATGGAATGACATCTTTCTCTGGACTAGCAGGAATAAAATGTGTAGTTATAGTGACACCTGCTGGCAGTTTGTGGTCCTTACAGTAGTTAGAGGAAAGGGAACCGAAGATGAGTAGCAGCAACATGTTAA
The DNA here is from genome assembly GCA_948474755.1 of Ctenosaura bakeri. NCBI lineage: Eukaryota > Metazoa > Chordata > Lepidosauria > Squamata > Iguanidae > Ctenosaura > Ctenosaura bakeri. The sequence goes on from CAOLHI010000275.1 coordinate 730,239, forward strand.
AACAGGTATGTGGAAACTCTGCTGTTCCAGGTGTTGTTAGCTACAATCAGTCCTAGAGAGCTTGGTCAATAGTCAGGGATAATGGGAGCAGAAGTCCAACAACATGTGAAGGACTCCAGATTCTCCATCTCTACTTTGATACTCTGATAATGAGATGGAAACAGACATTGGCATAACTTCGAGCCAATACCCATTGAAATCAACAACTAAAAGTTCCACTGATTTCAATCTTTCAAAAGTCTGCACCCAATCCTGAGTCCATGTGCGAATCATATTGAGTTCATAAAGCACTACATAAGCATTATATAAATAAATATTTAAATAATGTTTGTTATATCAGTTGTACTCAAAGTAGTGGTCTAGAGACTGTTGCCAGACCACAACCCATTGAGTGCAGTCCATGGCTACCAGTACTCATGCCCAGAAATCCTGGACAATGATCAAGGATAATGGGACTTGTAGTCCAATAGATTCTTCAGGGCCACGACTTCTGCACTCCACCCTAAAATCTAATACTACAATCCTGTGTTTACCTAGAAGGGAACCCCACTGCATTCAAGGAAACCAAATTCTCAGCTGACATGTATAAGATAGTTGTTGTTGTCACTTTGTGCCTTCAATCTGTTTCTGACTTACAGCAACCTTAACAGCCTTTCTTTGCAAGATTTGTTCAGAGGAGGCTCACTATTGCCTTCACCTGAGGCTGCGGGAGTATGACTTGCCCAAGGTCACCCAGTGCGATTCCATGGCTGAGTAGAGATTCGAATCCTGGTCTACCAGACTCCTAGTCCAGTGTTCAAACCACTTCATCACACTGCTGTCACAGTATTGTACTGCTGCTCACTTAATCTGACCCTTTCTATTGAAGATTAAAATTTATTTCCTCAGGTGGTGTCAAGGTCCATGTTACTACTGGAAGAGCATCAGAACTGGATAAAAACAAAATCTGTGCAACAAAAATAACCAACCAACTGTTTCACACAGAGAAATTAGTAAATACAGTCAGGCCTCCACATTTGCTAGTGTTAAAGGCACAGAAAACATGCAAATATCAAAATGTCTATGGGAAGGTGGCCAAGGTATGGTAGGGAGAATGGGCACCCACAGTCCAAAGCAGGGCCATTTCCGCACTAGCCTGTTATAGTGCAATGATTCCACTTTCAACATCCTCTGGAATCCTGGGGTTTGCAGTTCTGGCCCCTCCCGAAACTGCAAACCCCAGGATTCCAGAGGATGTTGATAGTGAAATCATCGCGCTATAAGAGTGTAGTGCAGAAATGGCCGTAGGTCAGGGAAAGGAGAGGGAAAGGGGGGTGGTTTAGCATGGTGGCTTTGTATTTTCTCTCTCTAACTAATCTTCTTCTTTGGGTGTGGGGAGTCATCAAAAGAGCATTTGTGGTGCTGAGAAATTGGGCTGCAAGCTGTCCTTAGGTGGCCAGGCAGCAGCTGGTGGAGGAGGAGGACAAGGACCAGAACCAGGTTTTTAAAGAGCTGCGCAGCCTGGTTGGAGCCACAAAGAGGGACAATTCCCCCAGAAAAGAAACACTTGGGATGGGGGGGCAGGGGCTGGAGAAACTCACAAATAATCTAATTTGTGAAACTGAAATCTGCAAATGTGGAGGGCCAACCATACTGTGAACTCACTGCCCTGAGGCAAGCTTGATCCAAGACCTCTCAGTGCATGCAGGATGATGGTTTGTGAACTAATTGGTAATGCTTTTTCTGAGAGAGGAGTATTTTAGACTCTGATGGCCACACATTGAATGAGCTGAGTGTCTAGTGGCCACTTCCATGCACATATGTGTACTTACATGCATGTACACATATTCTGTTGCACATACACATTTCTGCACATACGCAGTCTTCTCTACACATTACACAGACCTCTCTCAGCATATTTCATACTAAGCAAACTTCAATGAGATAACAGTTCAGCAGCTGCGGCTTCAAATGAATAAACAACAGTCTCAGAATCTGGAGAACAGCACAATTTTCTCTGCAACCAGATAATCAGTTAGGCTGTGAGAAAAGGCTAGTAGGATCCTTCCAGCACTGGGCATGTACAGGAAGAAGCCCAACTCCACACAGAGACCTATTAGTTGCAGGCTTGTTACATCTATGTTTAGAGTATCAAAAAGATTTTCATGCTGTCCAACATTTCACAGATAAAAACTGGGATCTGTATGACCAAGCAACATCAGAGAGTAGTCAAGATGGCAAAAGTTATTAAAGAAAAAGAACACAAAAGCGAAGACAGCCTTTCGCATGAGCTTGTTGGGAAGGGCAAGATTCTGTCTCTTCCACTTTTCTCCCCCGCTGCTGAGTTAATTCAGTGCAAATCACTTTTTCACTTTGAACTCAGTTTCAGCAACTGAAGTATGCTGAGGATAAAGGGGGAAAGTGGCAGGAGGAGAGAAAAACCAGGAGATTTTAAAAGTAGCTGGAAAAGTGGAAGGACAGAAGATTAATTGTGCCTGTCCCTGCCAAACCAAGATAGTTGGATGGTATGGATTTTATCACTGTCCATTCAAAACTCTTAGCAATGTTTGCATGGAAAAGGCATTATTTATTCTGCAGATGAAAAATGACTGAAACACATTCTAGTTTCATTTGTTCATGGACAATATCAGCAGCGCAATGCCGAAGCATAATTTTTTCTGGGCTTCACCAAAACTGGAAGATTTATGGGTGTCCTATTCATTCAAGCAATCCTAGGGTGATTAGAAACAGAATAAAACATTTTTAAATTAAATAAATAAATAAATAAATAAATAAATAAATGCATACATACATACATACAAAACCAAGTTATAAAAAACATCATAAAGGCAATCAAATGGATCAGTTTCTTTTGGTTCCTTTGTTTGATCTTTTTATTTTTTCTAGCTGCTTGATTTTACAGCTAAAGGCAGACATGTCAGTGTGGCATATGTGTGCTTGGTTATGTGCATCTTGACTGAAAGTGACAAATGCTCTTTTGCCACTGCTCCCTGTCACTGGGGCTCAGTGTCAGATTTTCTGTCTGCCAAGGCCAAACTCATATCTATTCTGGGATCTTTAAATCACATTAACACCTTTGGCTTCCACTTGCCTTAGGATTTTAATGCCCCTAGTTATACCCCGTCCAAGTCTCCCAATTTGGCAGGGACAGTCCCAGTTATTCCTTTGCTGTCTCATTTTTTCAGCTGCTTTCAAAATGTCCAGTTTCTCCCTCTTTCTCTCACTTTCCCCACTTGTCCTCAGCATACTTCAGTTGCTGCAAACTGAGTTCAAAGTGCAAAAGGAGTTTGCATTCAATGAATTCAGAAGGTGAGAGAGAAAAGAAAAGAAGGGGACAGACTCGTGATCTTCCTAGTAGGCTCTGGGAAATGCAACCTGCTATAGTTTCTCCTACCTTCTGTGTTCTTCATTAATAACTTTTGACATCTTCACTAATAACTTTTGACATCTTGACCACACTCTGATATCGCCTGGCATACAGGTCCCAGTTTTCTTCTGTGAAATGTTGGAAGGTATGTAATTATTTAAAAGGTCCTTCCTACCTCCTACCACACCCTAAAGCAAAGGTGGGCAACTGAAGTCCTTTTAATGTTTCCAACTTAAACTCCCATAATTCTCTCAACATTGGCTATGCTAGCTAAGGCTTGCAGGAGCTGTAAGCTAAAAACATCTGGAGGGGGCACAGTTGTCCACTCCTGTCCTAAGAAGTCATGTCTAGTTAGGCGGTACAGAATACTTTGAGATAAGATTAGCATTATCTTAGGGGTATGGGGTCTACTTCAGACAGAAAGAAATAGGACTGCTAGTGCTTTACATCCAAAAAGGCGAGCAGCTTTTAAAATAACCCTAAGGGAACTCTGATAGGAACTGGGAGCTCCCAGTTCAGCAAAACTAATCCGTAAGATATCAGTGAGGCCATATTTTTGATTGTTTTGGGGAAGATAGGGTAGAAATAGACCACAAGCATACAGGAAAACAATATAACTGCTCAAAGAGGCCAAAGGACCAAGGGAGAATGCACACAACAGAGCCATTTGGTTCAGCACACCATGCTCACATGTTTCAGTATTAATCCTAAAACCTCAGAGCCATGTTTGAGGAGTTGGAGTGCTTGGTTTTATAGTTGTGCATAGATATAGTGAGGATAATAATAATAAAAAAAAATGGGGTGAATAGAAAGAATCAGTGTTGTACAATTATGTCTAGCTAGCAACTCTTCAAGAAGGACAATGAAGGAAACATAGAGGGTATGATTACTGTGTCCAAAAGAGCATAGCGCTGAGCAAACCAGAATCCTCAAAAGGAGTAAATACTAGCATAAAATTGTGTGGATGACAAATCATGTGGCTGCTAACAAGCTTGATAGATGAAGAGAATGCTGTGGATGTAGCATATCTTGATTTCAGTAAGGCCTTTGACAAAGTTCCCCATGACATTCTTGCAAAGAATCTAGTAAAATGCAGGCCGGACAGGGCTACTGTTAGGTGAATTTGTAATTGGTTGACTGACCGAACCCAAAGGGTTCTCACCAATGGCTGCTTTTCATCCTGGGGAGAAGTGACTAGTGGGGTGCCACAGGGTTCTGTCCTGGGCCCAGTGCTATTCAACATCTTCATCAATGATTTGCATGAAGGAGTAGAGAGCATGCTGATCAAATCTGCAGATCACACCAAATTGAGAGGGGTTGCTAATACCCCAGAAGACAGGAACAAAATCTGACCTTGACAGATTGGGAATGCTGGGCCAAAGCTAACAAAAAGAATTTCAACAGACAGAAATGTAATGTCCTACATTCAACAGAAAAAATGGAATGCACAAATATAAGATGGGGGATGCATGGCTGGATAGCAGTACATGTGAAAGGGATCTAGGAGTCTTGGTAGATCACAAGCTGGACATGAGTCAGCAGTGTGATGCGGCAGCCAAAAAAGTCAGTGCAATTCTTGGTTGCATCAATAGGAGTATGGTCTCTAGATCGAGGGAGGTAATGGTAACACTCTATTCTGCATTGGTCAGGCCTCATATGGAATACTGTGTCTAGTTCTGGGCACCTCAATTCAAGAAGGATATTGACAAGCTGGAGCATGTCCAGAGGAAGGCAACCAGAATGGTGAAGGATCTGGAAGCCATGCCCTATGAGGAACAACTTAGGGAGCTGGGGATGTTTAGTCTGCACAAGAGAAGGTTAAGAGGAGAGATGATAGCCATGTTTAAATATTTGAAGGGATGACATGTCAAAGAGGGAGCCGGCTTGTTTTCTGCTGCCCCAGAGACTAGGACAGGAGTGGATTCAAGCTGCAGGAAAGGAGATTCCACCTGAACCTCAGGAAGAACTTCCTGATGGTCAGAGCTGCCCAGCAGTGGAATGTGCTGCCTCAGAGTGTGGTGGAGTCTCCTTCTTTGGAGGTTTTTAAGTAGAGGCTAGATAGCCATCTGTTGGGAATGCCTTGATGTGTATTCCTATATAGCAGGATTGGATGGCCCCTGTGGTCTCTTCCAACTCTATGATTCTATGATTCTATGAAACTAATTTTGGACTGAAGATGTACTGTCCCCCTCTTGATTTAAATGCAGGGTGATCTTTAAATGGAGAATGAATACAAGAAAGTACCCAAGGGAGAGCATTATAAAAATGGATGACTTCAGTTTACACTCACATGGACTTCATAAATACATGTTTGGGTTATGACAAAAGAATAATATTTCTAGATACCTTAAATGATTGTGTTCATGTAGGTGAAGAGGGAAGGGCTGATTCTGGATTTAATTATAAGTAGCATCAATGACCTACTGTAAGATCAGGTCTAACTGCTATTTAATTGGTAGTAGCCACAGGGATATCAAAATTATATATCAAAGGAAAAAGTGGCAGGGACTAGTGACAT